>OY288249.1:57612638-58839965 GCA_958450325.1 Agrostemma githago | reverse complement strand
CAAGTTCTTACATTAGTTGAAGATTTGTGTTTTTATGTTGAAGATTGAAGAATTTTGCAAGGATTGGTGACAAGTTCTTGTATTATCTCTTCCAAGATTCAATCTTTAAGTTAATCTTCATCTTCCTCCTTTAGTTTTCTCCATAGTTGGTAGTCTCTTTCCTCTCCCTTTCTCCATTAATTAGTTTATGTTTTTCTCTCTCCTTTGTTTCTTTCTCCATAGTTTTTGTGATAGTTTATTTTCCTCCTTAGTGTTGTTTGTTAGATCGTAGTTTCCTTATCGCTTTGTTATCATTTTGTTATTATGCACGCTTTATTTAATCTCTCCTTTATTAATGTTTTGTTGTTATCCATTATGAGTAGTGAGTAGATTTCTTATTGGGGAATTTAGGGACGAGGATTTGGATTATTTGAATTGAGGGATGTTGGTGGGTTGTTTACTTGTTGATTTATCAAGTTTGAGGTTTTTGTGTCTTTGTTGACCTAGACTGTAGCTAGATTGACCTTGACTCACTCTAATCAATATGAGGAAACTCGGGGTAGGAGTTACCTTAATTTGAGACTTACCCCCTTTCGCCGTGAAAGCGGGTTTTTAGGTGAGTTGGGTGAAGAAACCGAAAGGTGACATTTTTCCTTTTTCAACGTTGTGACTAAAATCCGATTCCGAGATTCTTAGACCCCAATTTCCGAATCCCGACTCTCCCCAACGCCTTTCCCATTATTGCTTCTAGCTTTAGTTGTCTAACTCGCTTGCATTAGTTCAACTCTTCTCGTCCCAAAACCCCCATCTCAACCCCAATCACAACTAAACATTAGACTTGACCGATAGCACCTAACCGCCTCCTTGTGGTTCGACCTCGACTTTCCGCTACTACACAGTAGTGAGTTGGGACAAAAGGTATTGTTTGCATGCGCGTCAGCGATGGCACGCATCAAAATGGCGCCGTTGTCGGGGAGGCGGCGATTAGTTAATTGATTAAGTCTTTGTTTTAATTGTGTTTGGTTAATTGTTTTTCCTTCCTCCTACCCTAGTGTCATTAGGTTCTAGAAGGCTCATTGTTTGTTGAGTTTTTGCTAGGTATACTTTTGATTTAGGTTACTTGATCCCCATTCGGAGAACAAGTCGCTTGAAAATATTGTGGACCGAAGCAACAACTTGATATTGTAATCTTCCACCAAATTCTTCATTCCTTAACACTCCATCTTTGAACAACATCCAAGGATTCAAGTATGGCCGCACTTGGTTCCCATTCTCAACCATCTAGTGAAGAGATTTCTACTCCCGTCTTCATCAGAGCCATCCCAGAGAGTTTTGAGCTTAAACCTTCCATCATCAACCTAATCCAACAACAAAATTTTCGAGGATTGCCGAATGAAGATGTGATAGAACATGTTTGTCTTTTCAAGGAAAGTCTTATTGGTATCAAGCTTGAAGGTGTTACCGAGTGCCAACTACGCCGGATTCTTTTTCCCCGCACCTTGTGTGATGGAGCAAGGAGGTGGCTTAAAAGTTTCCCCAACAATACCTTTCGCACTTGGGAGCACTTGTGCAACTCTTTCCTTGAGAAATATTTCTCACCATCCAAGACCAACAAATTTAGAAGGGAAATTCAAACATTTCAACAACAAGCACTAGTAGAAAATTACCCTTTGGAACCGGTTGTAAACTACCCTTTGGAACCTTTTTTCAAAGGTTCTACTGCCACAGATTCCTTAGGTCCGGAGCTTTGGAACCGGTTGTAAGAAGGTTCCATAGATACCCTTTGGAACTGGTTGTTATTGGAACCGGTTCCAAAGGGTATTCCATTGGAACCTATTTTAATTATAACCGGTTCCAAAGGGTGTACCATTGAAACCTATTGTAAGTACAACCGGTTCCAAAGGGTGTACCATTAAAACCTGTTATTATTCACAACCGGTTCCAAAAGTATACCATTGGAACCTGTTGTGATTCACAACCGGTTCCAAAGGGTATTTCATTGGAACCTGTTGCAATTCATAACCGGTTCCAAAGGGTGTTTCATTGGAACCTGTTGCAATTCACAACCGGTTCCAAAGGGTACCTCATTGAAACCTATGATAATCATTTTATCATTTATTTATATTTTGAAACCGGTGACAATTGTTACTGATTTTAATTACAAAATTGAATTTTCGTATCTCTGAGAATGGTATATAAAAAAAATCAAAGCACGCCAATTATAATATTTGTCGAAAATTGGGCAGCACCTCCCTACAATTTGATTAAACCAAAATCAAAATCATATCAGTGCAATGTTTAAATAGTACAACCAAATCCATATCCAATCCACACCTCCAAATACATAATTAACATCTCCAGTAGAATGCCCCACGTCTAGCTATCAACATGACTACAATATCTAACCACAAAAGTTAACAAAGTCACAAATGTACTACATCATCAACTCTATGCACTTCTGAGACCAATATTCACAAACTTGGTTCATATCTTCCGTCGTCATTCTTGATTTTGAAACACACTAACAAATAAAAAGAATAGTAACGATGGATTAGCGGTACACCCATAATTACTTTATAACAGAAAAACTAAGATTAAGTTTTAAAAAACCTGAATTAAGCTTTCTTGACACTTAGGGTAGAATACGGTGATGTCGTACATTCACTTCATGACATAGTATCCACATTCAAAGGCTCCAGATTGTTGAGGACACTGAAATTATATGAACAAAAAAGGTGTTATAAATCATTAATCACCAAGATAGTTTAATTCATCAATTGCGCTATAATCATTGCTTTCATTTAGTCATCTCTAACACAAAATTTGTACAGAAAACAAAAGACAACAATCAGATAGCCATAATGGAGTAAACATATATAAGAACTCAAAATCATTAACCTGATTTCATGAACTATCTCAATCAACGCATTAAGTTTAAATTAAATTGTAAGTACTAGCCCATGTAAAAAAAATGAAATAATTAAACAAGTTAAAGCTTGATAATGTTGTTTACCTCGATCATTTTCACTTCGAGACTATATTTTTTAACCATATAACGTCTCCCGTCACTCATTGTATAAATTTTTTCAAGCCTTTACATTATAAACATTAAAAATTATTAGACTATTATTTTTCTTGTAAATGTTTAACTCTAGCTTGATTACGTTATTAAGTATGAAATAATATAAAATAACTAAGTACTCAGCTCCCTCCGTTCCAATGAATTGTTTGCCTTTGCTTTTGGCACCAAGGGCGGAAGAGATCCAATAAGGAGGTGACATGTGGAGCCAATGGTCAAATTACATATAAAAAGCATTCTTAAAATAGAATTATTGTTAGAATTAGAGCATCGTAATTGCACATTTCCTTAATATCCTCGAAACTTAAAGTACATTGTGACGTCTCCGGAATTATACACCTCTATAAATATCATAAATATGGAATCCACAGATAATGAAACCATTATTCTTTCCAATTGTTGACAATATGAACCAATACCTTCAGGCTCATTAATATCTAGAAGAGAAAATATGTAAAGTGCAGTCTCAGCCTTATCTCAAAAGGCGCACCTATACACCGAGGATGGATTTTGTTTACTGCTTAATCCAATGTGTGCCCATTCTAAGCTAATCAGAAGCGTAGTACTCATATCACTTATTCGCTTGTTCCTACATAACGGCGGAATCAAGATCGGAGGAGATGAAGCAATAATGTAATAAGGTTATATTTCAATTTTTCAGTTGTCGGAGTCGCTAGCCCCAAACTTTCACTAACGGCGACACACACATTTCAATTAAAACAGCATAACACGCTAATTTTGATATCGGAGAAGTAATTTCATTAGAAGAAGCAAACTAAAAGCTATCAAGATAGATTATCTTGTAGGTCAGTTGTCAACTAAATATCTAAATCAGCATTACATACCGGAATTAAAGCACAATATTAGAGCGGTTTTGCTCCTGACTGAGCTTGTATGGTTTTTATGGTCTCACCTCCATTTCCAATAACCAAACCAACCTGTAAAAGTAGATGCTCGTATAATATTCTAGCTAAAAAGTGAATTTGTCTTACATCAATAAAATAACATAGTATACCTTGTTACTAGGGACATTCATAACAAATTGATCAACTCCCGGTGCTGGCGGTCCCTTCCTTGAAACAGGCCCCGGGCCTCCATTATCGGCCTGAATTAAACCCCATCGCAAAAAACACCGTTTAATACGAGAGTTCCAACACAGAATTGTGAAACATAAGCATGTACCTGCATTTATGAAACAGAAGCACCTACCTCGGCAATAACATCATGTATTAGCTGTTCAGCTTTAGCAATTTGATTCTGAGAGCCCATCAATTCAACACCCCTATTGGGTGAATTAGGATCATGCTCAGTGTCTCTAGTGATTTGTATCCTTGCTCTAGATTGATTTTACAGGTATTTGATGGTCTCCCCAAATTTACCAATGATAACACCAACCCTTCCGTTTGGTATTTTCAATCCTCTTGTTGCCAGAACCCGAGTACCCTTGTGAGGTTTGATAAGATAGAGCACTTCCATACTGATTGCTCGAGGGCATAGTCTTTTTATCTGCAAAACACGCAACAATCATCAAGTCATCAACCGAACTAGGAAGAAAGATGAAATCCAGTACCTAATCAGTACCCAAATTACACAAATTGATTGATACTCCACTCCAGTACTTACCACCACCACTAACAGTAATTTGATCAGTGATGTAACCAAAAAGTGAAAATAAGACCAACCTGAAAAAGGAGACGCAGAAAATATTAACATCTAGAGCTTCACAGCGAACTGTACTAAAACCTCAAAAATCAGAGAACGAAACAACAGTAAAAAAGCATCAATTAAACCTCAAAAATCAAGGAACAAAACTGTACTCAAACAACGAAAACCTCAAAAATCATCAATTAAACCTCAAAAAACAAACATTTCATATCATTTTCAAGCTAAACTCACTAACTCAATCGACTTCAAAAGTAAAAAAAAGATCAATCAAAGCACAAAAAATCGCAAAAAAAAACAGAAAAACACAGAAAATTACCGGAAAAAAGCAGAGAAAATCAATGACGGATTGTGAATTGTAATTACCGAAAAAAGCTGAGAAAATCATTGGCAGAAATGCAATTACAAAGCAGAGTGATTGTGAATTAGAAAAAAAGTTTAGGGTACCTTCGAGTTTAGGGTTCGTCGCGCTCTTCTTCTTTGTGTCTTCTTCTTCTTCTTCTGATCTGTGCGTCGTCGTCTTCGTCCGTTTAGGGTTGTTCTTCGTTCTTCAATTTTTCGCGTCTGGGTTTTTGCTATTGAAGAAAGTTTAAGGTTTTCGTCTTGAAGAACCCATTTGAAGAAAACCCTTCGCCTCTGGATTTGTTCTTTGTTCTTTGTTCTTCGTTCTTCGTGTCTGGGTTTTCGCGGGTGGTAGCTACGAGTAATAGTTAAGGGTTCTATACTTCTATTTTGTGTTTTCACTTAGGGTTCTATTTTGTATTTTTAATTTCTAAGTTAATTGGATTCTATTTTATGTTTTTTGTTTTGTGATTTAGAATTCTTTGGAACCATTTGTTAAGGAAAATAGGTTCCATAGATAGAGAATTTTTAATAAGGTCCAAAAGTTTTATCATGTACCTTTGGAACCTCTTTTAATTGAAAACCGGTTTCAATGATAAGGTCTTTGGAACCTCTTTAACCTACAACAGGTGCTAAAACATTTTAATATGGGCTATAAATTTTAGACAGTATCTTTGGCACCTCTTTTAGTACACAACCGGTTCCATTGATAAGGTCTTTGGAACCGGTTCAATTTACAACAGGTGCCAATCATTTTTTTTGTCATATAAGGAACCTCTTGTTTTTACAACCGGTTCCTTTTAATGGGTTCCAATGGCATTAATTGTACTAGTGAAGAAAATGAGAACATAAGTGAAGCTTGGGATCGATTTCAAACATTACAAAGAAAGTGCCCACACCATGGTATTCCTCATTGGCTTTTGCTCCAAACATTTTTCTACTCTTTATCCGCCGATGCAAAGGACATTCTTAACGCGACCGCAAAGGGAGACTTTTTCTTACTCAACGAGGATGAATCCCATAAGCTTCTCGAGAAGATAGCCAAAAGTGGCGTGTGTTCTAAGGAAATACAAGGTGGTGAGTCAAGTGAAAAGTCAAAATTGTCGAATGACATGGAGGCCACTCTTGAGGCGAAAATCGCTCAACTAGTTGAGATATTTGAAGCGATGGTTCCTAAGGACGCTTTCCAACCCGAGATTTGGCCCCCATCAAGGAGAATCACCCCACCAAGAAGAGTCGCACCACCAAGGCGAACATCTATCTCACCTCCAAAGCCATATCGAGTTGAAATTCCATGTGATCATTGTGGAAAGTATGATCATGATTCCAATCTTTGTGTGAGGAAGGAGAATGTATATCGAGCCAACACCCAAGGAACATATGAAAAATCTCACACGAATAATCCTAATTGGGGAACCGGATCTTATTCCATGCCAACTCAGGAATCATATCCTTTTCAAGATCATGCAATTCCAATTTCCAAGAGTCCCCAATCAAAGGGTTTATTCTAATTCATATGGGTTCTACTATCAACCGAGATCTTCTCATGCAAATCAATTCAATCAAGGTTATCCTTATCCTCAAGGACCACCCCGACCTAGCTATTGCCTCCTTTTAGAACCTATCCTCCACATAATCAAGGTCCTCCAAGGCATTTTCAAGGTAACTCTCAACCTTTTTATGACACTCAACAAACGATCAAGTTTCTATTGAAAGAAAACGCGTCAAATCGAGCTAGACTTGAAGCTTTAAAGGCACGTGCCGCATTGCAAGCCCGATCTTCTCATGAATCGACCAATTCTTCCAATCAAGTATCCGTGAATGCCATTAAGATATTGAGAAAAAAGGAACCGGTGAAACCCCTTGATCCACAAACTCTTACATCTCATCCCTCAATCGATGAATCCGATGAGAAAGTGGTCAAGGGTGTAACCGAAAGACCAAGAAGTGATCCATCCAAGTTTCTTGTACGAGACCTTACCTACGTCATTGAACAAATTCCAATAGAAGACATGAACCTAGTCTCTAGGATTGAAGTACCATCCTTGAATTATAAGCCACAAATCCCCTTCAATAACCAAGCTTTGGACATGATAACCTTCACCGATCTTATCAAGAACATTGATACAAACCCTTCCATGCCTACCCCATCTGAATATATTCGAGACATTATTTTGAAACCCACCGTGAGGGAAGAAGCTCCCGTTTCCCCAAGAGCCACCCCAAAAGTTACAATTCCTATCAAGCTAGGTGATCCGGGTAGTTTTTCTATACCTTGTTCCATAGACCATGTCTTGATAGACCGAGCCTTATGTGACCTTGGCGCCGACATTAGCCTAATGCCCCTAGCCATTGCCCGAACCATTTATATCAAGGACTTGGACTACTTCCCACTTAATGTGCAAATGGCCGACGGAACTACAAAGGAACCTTATGGACTAGCCCGCAACCTCATGGTCAACGTGGGAAATCTATATATCCCCACCGATTTTGTTATTCTTGACATGCCTATAGAGGAGCGGAATCCTATTCTCTTGGGACGGCCTTTCCTAGCTACCGGTGGAGTAATTATTGATGTAAAGCGAGGGCGACTATCTTTCAATGTTGCTAATGATACGGTTTAATTTGTGTTTCCCGCGTTCCTTCCCGAAAATTCTTCTAGCGGGGAGTTTTGGAATCAAATGGTGGAATTTCCATCCAATGAAGAACCATCTACTGAAGATCTTGACTATGATAACGAAGAAGACGACAGTGCCCTATTTATACTCGATTCTACCTCTGAAGAAGATATTCCCGAAGAATTTGCGATGCTTCCCGAGGTAGCACGACTTATAGGCTTGCCGGAGTTTAGAAAAGAGCTCAAGATCGGTAACATTGAATTCGAAGTTAATGATCAAGACCCTCCAGGTTGCTTTTCAAGCAACCCCGACTAAGCTCAAACAATTTGATTCGGTTTGGTGGTGTCCATAATAACCACCTTGTAAATATTTGTATATTCTTATTCCCTTTTATTTTCTTCGGACAATAGCTTTTGGATTGTTCTTTTGGAGCTTGTTTTCGTATCTGCAGGAATTGCGAAGATTTCTTTTGGAATTTTTGGGTTATGCTATGAATGGTTATGAGAGCCTTTCTCCGTGTAGCTAATACATGGATTGAGAAGATTGGCTATGTCGAAGAGTTAAGTTTGGTTTGGACCAAGTCGAAGAGCACTTTCCAAGCAAAAAGCTTAATTGGAGTGGAGGATCTCACCGGGCGAAATTTCGCTCGGTGGAATTCTGGCCCGAAGACCGCCGGGTAAAACTTCACCCGATGGCAACTTTGCTTGAATCAAAGGAATTGACGAAAAATCCGCCGGGTAAAACTTCACCCGATGGCAACTTTGCTTGAATCAAAGGAATTGACGGAAAATCCGTCGGGTAAAATTTCACATGGTGGAATCTCACCGGGCGAAATTTCGCCCGACGGTAAAAAAAATTTGCGACTTGGTGATGCGTGTCGTTTCCGCACTCAAAATTAAATTTATAAACACTACTAACTCTACGGTAGATAGGATAAGTAGAAGTCGATCCCACAGAGACTGACGTTATTATCTAAGACGATTTATTATTTAATAGTATAAATATATATAAAAGGGGGGTTTTGTTGGTTTTGAAAATAATAATAATAAAGTAAAAAACATAATAATAAATAAAAATATTAATCATAACAATATTTGAGACATGCAATTTACGATATAGTCAGGTTAATCATCGATTCAATTAATTAGACTCAAATAGATCGGTAACTAGTTAATCCCATGAACGCACACAAATTACCGATTTTATCATTTTGACTCGTTAAACCCCGTGAACGCACGCAAGTTTAATCCTAACCAAATTTATCAAATTAACCATGAACGCACGAATTAACTTAACAAATTCGGTCGCATTAAGAACACCAATCAATTGAATTATATTTAACCAGAACGCTGCAATTAAATATAACTCAATTATCATACAAAAGTCTAGCAATTAAGTTAGACCAGAACGCTACAACCTAATTTAAAACACTATTAATTTAACAATCGACTCATGTAAATAATCTAGGTGATCAGGCTAAATTAATAAACATGAAAACAACAGTCAAATTGTGAATTTCATACGAATATCAAAATACTAATTAAACGCTAAAACAATAACGTAATCTCATAACTCATTGACAGTAATCAATACATTACATGTTCGAATAACTGAAAGATTAAACTAAGCAACTAATTAAACGATAAATAAACTAAATAAGATAGATAGATACAACCGTTAGATAAATTAGGAGTTGAATTGATCGCGTCTCGCATTAAAATTTGACTGCATCTTAACTAACCTTGGCCGTGAAGGCCAAGGCCTTCTGCCCTATTCCTATGTATGTGTTTTGTATCTCCTTATTGTCTCTCCCCCCCCCCCTTCTTAAAGCCCTAATGTCTTCTTTTATAGTGTTAATTTGCTCTTGGTGAATTTATTATTTCCTTAATTAATTGATCTTCTTCCTTCCTTTTTACATCGGATTTTCTTTCCTTATTTTTCCATAATGAGCTGATGATTTCAAGCTCGATTTCGACTCATTAGATGATGGAATTTTATTTTTCTATCTTCAACAAAATTGTTCATCTTGAACTTAGCTTTCCAATGCAATTTGATTCGCATTATTCTGACATCGTATGAGTGAGATATTGTCGTCTTAAGACAGACCTGCAAACATACATACGATTTTAGTAGTCTTTTACATATATATTAAATAATTAAAATATATATTAAATACTCAATTTAGCACCAAAAATAATATAAGCCCAATAATATATCAAAGATTACCAAAGTTATAACGTTTTAGCTCAAATATACAAAGACGACATAGAAAATATAATATTAAAGGGGTAAAAATATGCATAAATATTGACTTATCACTTGGGAATTGACGGAATTCCATCGGGGGAAATTTCACCCGGTGGAATCTCACCGGCCGAAATTTTGCCCGACGGTGAATCTGCGCGCAATTGACGAGAAATGGTCCGAAGACTGTCGAGTGAAATTTCACCCGATGGTGACCACCGGGCGAAATCTCACCCCGCGTTGCCTATACCCCAACAAACCCTCTTCCCTTCTTCATAATCACCTTTTTCCTCCCTCTCTCCTCAAACAAACCCCAAAAATCCCCAAATTCTACCTTGAATCACCTCTAATCTTTCAATTTCTTCATCAAATTTTAATCCAATCACATATTCTTCATCCCTCCCACATTCCTATCATCTTCTTGGAATTTGTTTTGAGAAATTGTTCCAATTTCGACAACCCCAAACCCTAACCTCCCCCACAAAATCACCAAATTAATCAACTAAGATGAGGAGAGTCAAGCAAATGGCAAGGAAAAGGCTATCATTCATGCTCAATCGTAATTCGGGTTCGACGTCCTCTTCAAGATCCGACGAGCCAACCGAAGTCCGGGACGAATCTGTCCCGATGCCCGTTCAAACACAAGGCTCCGTCCCGCGTGAACAACCTGTTCCGCTAGAGGTATGTTACCCTTCAATCCGTCGTAATTTCCGTCATGAATCTGGTGTTTATTTTGCTAAAAAAAATCCCACCTGGTCTGTCGTCTCGAGCCAACTCGTTGGGCGGCTCGAGATGTACTTGAGCGTATGGGTATTGAAACGCAGGTACGAGCGATGTGCCGAAACCTTGTTCTAATTAAATTTTATACCTCTACGGAGGAAACTTTTCAAAAGTTGATGTGTGAGTTTTTCGCAACTTTTGAGCTGAGCGGTGATGACAATACCACCGTCACTTTCCAGTTGCGAGAAACTTTATACGTCCTAAATTTGAGAGATTTTGGTGCATTGCTTGGTTTGCCTACTTCTGTCCTCGGAAGGCCAAGGGCGGGGCAGACTTGGGATGAAAAATTTGCCCACGATAAATTTTGTTTTAAAATTGTCCGCCAAAGGACTTTTAGGGGAGGGAGGATGCGCTCTTTCTCCATTCGAAACCCCATCCTCCAATATTTGGCACGTATCATAGCCAATTCATTTTTGTCGAGCTATGATATGCACCACAATTGTAGTGCTACAGCTATACAACTGTTAGAGGATGCGGTTCTGAATAGAGGCCCATCGATCGATATGTCCGAGGCCCTAGCTATGCATTTCGCCCAGGTTGCGAAAGGCACCCGCAAGAAAATTTCTTGTGGTGAAGTTGTAACGATGATAGCTAGAGCTTTAGATGTCGATTTTAGCAGCATGACACCAGTTGACGGAGCACGAATTTATCTAGATGAGGTTTATTGCCCTTTCCTTGTTTGGCCCCAGAAAGGGGATTATAACAGTTTGTTCTTGTACAAGATTACTGAGTTACGAGCTATAGCGATGCCTAATCCCGAGTGGGTTAGGCTAGATGTTGAGGAGAATTTTGGCATGCCAAAAAGGTCTGGGGAATACATTCGAGATCACTCCCGAGGTAAGTTTCGTCAAGTTCAATACCCCGAGGGACCTTTAGACTATGGTGACGATGACATAGAGGTAGTAGATGTGTCAGAGGAGGAACCGGAGGTTGAAACCTCCCGGGATGAGGGTAGAGAACGTTATCTTCATCATCACACGGACCCTCTTCCTCCCACCAGACTGAACCTCAGACCTCACAATTTTTCACCCCCGACTTTCTAGACTTCACACCACACAGACACCGAACCTCCTTTTTCCTTTTTCTTTTTCATTTTCCTTTTAGTTTCCCTTCATTTTCTTTTCTTCTTATTTTTACGATTTTTCTTTTTGGCTAGGGTCTAGGTGACGTGATTACACCTAGGCCCGCCACTTCATTTTCTTTGTTTTTCATTTTCTTTATCTTTACCTCTTCTATTTTCTTTTTCTTTCTTTTTCATTTTCATTTCCTTTCTCTTTATTCTCTTCATTTTGAAAAATACAAAAACATTTGAAAAACCGTAAAAATTCAAAAAGATTTTCCGTTCTTTTCTCTTTTTTTCCTTTTCGATTCTTCCTCTACTGGTGCATTGGGGACAATGCATGTTTTAGTGTGGGGGAGGGATCTACTATCCTTTTCTTCATTTTCTTTTTCTCTTTTTCCTTTAAAAACAAAAAAAACCAAAAAATTTTCCTTTTTCTCTTCATTTTAGTTTTCTTTTATTTTCGTTTTTGTGTCACTTGTATTGCTTTGCATTCTCCTTGATTGTAGGTACACCACCGACCAATTAGATGGATACGTAAGGTAGCGAAAAAGAAGACCGCTTGGTAATATCTTCTACCTTCGTTTTATCCCCTTCTCTTGTTTGTATGGGAGTATGGGCTAGTACGCTATTTGGAGGTTCACTTGGTGAACATTTTGGAATTGGTGGTTGTGGATTGTGTTGACTTGATGGGGTTTGAAGTGCTTGGCTATACTTGTGTATTTGTTTTGTTTTCTTGTGTTTTTGTCATTTTTGTGTTCTTTTTCATTTTGTGTATAGTTTATCTAGGTAAAGTTTTCAAAAACCCGATTTTGAGTTTAGGCTGATTGTTTATTACTCCCTTGTTAGTAACCCTTACTGGTTTTTGGACATATTTCTAGTAGAATGACCTTGAACCAATTTTCGTATTGAATTTTTACCATGAGTCCATCTTTTCTACTAAAAGTCCACACCGGGATTTGCATTTGACCACCTTGACCACCCATGGAGTGATAAGGCCTTGGTTACCGTTTTCCGTTCTCTTAGGTGACCTTATTTGAGAAGCCATTTTTTTTTAGTCCAAATTTCCATTTTTCTGTGGGTTCGGAGGGGGTGCACACCCGACTAGCCTATTTTTCTACCATTCACCCATTTCCACAAATAAGTTTGCAAGAATATGCTTTACCTTGATCTCAAATAAACCACCTAGCCAAATGTGAGCTATTCAAAGAAAAACGGAAAAATGAAGAAAAAGGGCATTTGGAAAAAAAACCCTCAATCAAAATAATGGGAAAAGAAAAACCGAAAAGAAAATCAAAATCTCAAAAATCATTCTCAAACCCAAATAATCCCTTGGTTGACTTATTGCCGTGAAATGCCTACTAGAGGACCGAGTCCCGAGGAAGGAAAATAGCGGTAATTTGGCAATCCTTACCATTTTGCAAACACTTGTCCATCTTTATGGTCTAATTGGCTTTCTCGAGTTTGGAACGACCCTCTAGGCTTAGCTTAGGAGACAGGATAACACTTACCTACAGTGCTTACTAACTCCATGGTTCTCACTTATCCACTCCATTTATCATCCCGTTGTAGGCATCTCTAGTGGAATTAGAAGGACCTTGGTAAATTTTCAATGTTTTTATTGTTTGATTGTCATCCTATTAGAATTTTGTCCATGTCAATTTGTGTGACCAACTTGGTAGTGTTCTCACTTGTCTTAAGCCTAAATTGGTGCTTCCTCCGCCGTTTCGATGAAGGACTCGGCGATTTATTTTTTCTTTGGTTGCGACTATCTTTTTGTGTGTCTTTCTTGTTTTATGTGTTTGTGTGTGTGTTAGTCACAACCCCAATTTTGACCAAGACCCGACTTGCCTTGCATGGAGGTACTCTACCTCATGAGTATTTTGATGTGAGTTGAAGGGACGAAGGGGCCCGTTAATTGCCTCGTATCGGCTTAGCATAGTCTAGCTTAGTAGTAGTAGCTAATTTCTTTTTGGGTCTTTGCTCGAGGACGAGCAACGGTTTAGTGTGGGGGAATTGTTGTGTGTCAAATTTGGATCGTTTTTCCTCCCATTTAAACCCATTTTTCCTTCGTTTTACGAGATTAAAGTGCGATTATCACCGTATTTTGAGTAATTCTCGCATTAGTGTCTCTCTTTTGCATTTTACGTGTTTTTGGTAGTTTTCTATCTATTTTGATAGGATTTTTGACCGAAAACATATCCGAGCTTCTATGAGCATGAAAGAGAGACATACAGTCTGAAGAGCAAAGCGCACGACTGAAAGTTCAAGTAATCCAATCTATCGACAAAGAAAGAGACCGGAAAAGAGGCGGAGGATCACCGGGTGAAGTTTCACCCGATGAGTCACCACCGGGCGAAGTTTCGCCCGACGACACTTTTCCACCTCAAAGATTTTCTTGGACACTCACCGCCGGGTGAAATGACCGGGCAAAATTTTGCCCACCGGGTGAAATTTTGTCCGATGGAGAAAAAGGCCAAAATCGCAAACTAAGAAAAAAAGTTTCACCCGGTGGTGTCAGCTCGTCAGCGCATGGTGATGTTTTACCCTATGAAGATGCATAGGGTGAAGGTCTAGCTTAAAGAAGAAGAATTGGATTATAGGCTTTAAGATTGTGTGACCCATTAAGGATTAGTATATATATAGTAAACCTAGGGTTTTATTTCATTCTTGTGCCTTAAGTGAGCCTCTTTAGGGTAGAGTAGAGTAGAGTAGAGTAGAGTAGTAGTAGCAGTAGTAGTAGTAGTAGTAGTAGCAGTAGTAGTAGTAGCAGCAGCAGTAGTAGTAGTAAGCCTCCATACACTACTACAATAAAGGGCAAAGAAACCATTTGAAAATGGCCTAAGACACCATTATGGAGATGGTCTCCAAGTCAAAGGTGTCTTAGGCTAAGAGACCATCTCCAAAAATTGGTGTCTTTGCTTATATTTTAGAAATCAATTTTAAGAGAAAAATGGTTTCTTTGGTCCTTGGGTAAAACACCTTTTTGTACAAATAAATGGTTTCTTATCTCTAGTTATAAAACCATGGAATCTAATAAAATGGTTTCTTTGCCATCTTGATAAATAACCATGAATGTGTGAAAATTGGTCTCTTGGATTTTCAATTTTTTAATTCTTTTAATATAGAAATACCCCACCATTTAAATCATTTTCAATTTTTCATATCATCAAAAATAGACACGGATTTCTAAAAAAAATCACATTATATTGATGTCAAAATGTGTTAAATTACATTAGAACAGCACAATAGTGCACTATAATATAAATATTCTAATATTTTCCCAAAAATATGAGAATATTGTCCTTCAAAAATACAAATAGATCGAACTATACTTTAGAACATCAAGAGTCAAGACCTATAGCTTTGACATAATTGACGCCATGCATCATCCATTGAAAGTTGAAACATATGGTGAAGGAAGATCCATATACGAAGCATTCCAAGAAAACCCATGAGAGCAATGTAGGATAGACCTCCTGTAACACCCGCTATATTTCTAGCATCCTTATTCCTTACCGTTATGACATCGTTATAACTCTATCACATTTTGGCTTATGTGTCATCATTTTTCCAAGCTTATCTTCGATTTTGAGTTTAATGATATTTATTTTTATTTTAAAAGATTTTAATTCTTTTACATCTATTTATTTGATTTTCTTCGTAAACTAAGTAATTTTCCGCGAGGAATTCTATTTTTCTCCGAATTGACATTTTTAAGCTTGGATTTAAGTTATTCCGTTTTCCTAAAAATATTTGAATACGTTTATGGAATATTTTTTTTACTAAGATATATTTTAGTTACTAAAAACAAGCCATTTATGATTTTATTACGAAGCTTCGCGAATAATTATTTTCTTACGCGAGGTTTACTCGAATTACTTTGAAATGCCTTTAACTATTTTACGACTATACTTTTTATCAACTTATAAATTATTTGAGACTGTTTTCTCACATTTTTGGACCGACTAAGCTCTTGGTCACAAGTTTTATTTCATCTTATTTAAACGATTCATTTTATCACATTAAAACGTAATCATAAGATAAATCATTTTCATTCATTGTAGCATTTATGTCTAAGCTTATCTTACTCCCTCCCTATCCTTTTTGGCCGGCCAAACAAGGGTCTAGGTTCACTCATGCATTTTTTTTGTAAGCCTTAATTCATGCTTACTCTTTTAAGTAGTGTATCACCCATCTCCACCTTTATTCTCTACATTCATTCTTTTACATTCATCAAAATATTCATCACTCTCCTCTCCTCTCTTTGGCCGTGTGATCCTTAGCCTTTCTAGGCAAATTTTTGCTCCATTTCTAGTCTCAATCACATCATTCTTATCGTCACAATCATCCTCTTTCCGATTCCTTCGTTAAGGTATTAATCGACATCATTTTCGATCAATTTTTACCTTGTTTTTTTTAGTTTTCTCATGGTATTTTCTGCCATGATTTTCGTGTTGGTAGGATTCTTGGACGATCCCGAAGCCGACGAATACATCGTTGATTCAGACTTGGAGTAGAGGTAACGTCGATGTTACTCGGTATTACAAGATTTTAATTGAGTATTTGCATGTATATATTTTTTTATATTTTATTTTGACAATATATGTATGTCACGAATTCTGGAAAATTTTTAAAGTTGGAATTTTGCATGTTTCGATATTTTTATCGCTTTTACGAGATTAACGATTAAATTGTTATATTAATTTGTAAAATCGTAATAATCGGCCTAAACATGTAATATATGTTTATATTCTGGAAAAATGTTGTTTTTGATGATTTTTAGTAATTTAGTATTTTTCTAATATTTTTGATATCGATTATTGAATTATTATCGTTTTCGGACAAAAACGATTAAAAACCGATTTTTAGTTCTAGTACTTAAACATTTTATTTTAATCTGATTTTTGACGTGGTAAAACTTTCTGGTGAAATAGAATTTTATGAATTTTCTCATAATTTTTCGGAATTGTTAAGTGGATGAATTAATTAATCACTTTAAATCATCGTTTATCGTTAAAACCGTGTTTGTTGTTTAAATTCTCGATTTCTGGTCCTTGGTTTAAATCTGGAAAAATTTATGATTCTGATGATTTCATATTAAAATGTATTATTATGATTTTTAGTGCCTTAATAAAATGTTAGGAACGATAGGTTTATTAATAAAATCGTTAATTGCGAAAACGGGTTTAAATGACGGTTTTATTGAAATTTGTTGAATCTAGGTTTTGGAAAAATCTGGAAAAAATTTATATTCTGTAAAATTAGGATTTTAAAGTGTAATAATAATTTTTGGATATTAATACTTAAATCGTTTTGTAATTACTATTTTTATTAATCGTTATTGTCGAGATTGGACGATTAACGAGAAAACGCTTTAAAAACCGAGTTTTTAGAATTCTGGAAATTTTCTTTTCTGGACAGAATGTCCATAAATATAATTTAACTATTTTACGTAATTTTTGTACTATTTATTATAGTCTTTAATTAATAAATATTGATTTTCGGACAAATTGTGATTTATCGTTAAATGCTTCGTATTAACTAAAAGAATTATTTTTCCAGCACTTTTGAAAGTATTTAAATCTGAAACTTTAAGAGTTAAATCATCCCTTAACATTTTCTAAATATATTCAATGGTTTAATTAAATAAAAGACGTTAAAAGATTTAATTTGATGTTTGCCGTAAAATCCTATTTATAATTTTATCGTCGAAACTAATAATAATTAGGGAATTTTAGCTTTATAACTTTTGAAAACACCCTAATTAGTAATATTAAAATATTTAAGATGTTTCTAATCATTTTATAACACTTGTACGATATTTTAATAGAATCATGAAATCAAATATTCTTACTTTAATAATTAATAATGTTAAGGCCGAAAGTATTAGTTTTATAAATCTATATCGTTTACTAAAATGTGGTATTAGTATGAACTAATATTTTCACTACTTTGATATGATGCTATTTTTAGTAAAGTTTCTAAAAATAGAAGTTTCCTAAAATAGAAGTTTCCTAAAATAGAAGTTTCCTAAAATAGAAAGTTTCCTCTTTTAGAATATAAATGTTTACTTCTTTTATCCTCATATTGTTTATGATGAATACATCTTTTAAATATCGATAATGGTTTGTTTTGGAGTTATGGAATAAGGACAAGTGTGGGTTTAGAGTAATATAGTCTGGGATGTACGTTTTGCCATCAACTATAAAGCTGGTGTGTCTATGTTGAGACACATTGGTCGTTGAACTGAGCATGGTTTGTGCTCAGGAGTGTGTATATTTTGACCTTAAACTTAGATATCGCATCGTGTAAGTCGCCGTCGGGTTGAACTGGATTACGGTTGGTGTCCAGGAGGGGTGTACATTACTTAAGCCAGGACCTCGCTGCACGCAGTCCTGTTATAGTTGAGTTGCCTAGTTAGAGACCAAAGTCTAATTTGTTTTGACTAAGTTCTCGAAACTAGTTTTTAGTATTATCCTAGTGAAAGTCTAGATTCTACATTAATCCTATCCATAACGCCATTTTGATTATTTTATTATTATCGATATAAATTGGTTTGCAGGTTGGCAAATGTGTTTATGTTTCTTCGGCAACCCTTTTAATTAATTTGTTTTACGCTAAAGCTTATTTTATTACGCAGTTTTAATGTTTTCCATTTTTATTATTTTCCTATATTAGTAATTACTGTTTTAAAATCCTGTTATACGGCTGGGAGAACGTTGACGTTGCTCCCCACTGATTGTGGCTGTTATGTTTTAACATGGCAGGTATACGTGTTTATTTTCCGGTGGGTGTGGGCTAG
This sequence comes from Agrostemma githago, assembly GCA_958450325.1. NCBI lineage: Eukaryota > Viridiplantae > Streptophyta > Magnoliopsida > Caryophyllales > Caryophyllaceae > Agrostemma > Agrostemma githago. The sequence goes on along the minus strand of OY288249.1, from coordinate 58,821,396 downwards.
CAAGCAGTCTTGGATCCTGCTGTTTTTTTTTATATAATCATGTCTTGAGGATTGTTAACCTTTTTTTATGGATTGTTTTACATTTTAGCCATTTTTATGTATGGCGCATGTTTGACTTTACCAATTTAATTTATTAAGACATAGTCCTGTGTGTTTTAATCCCGACTCTACAGTGTTTCCGCCACTGTATCGCGCTAGAATTTTTAGGGGATTACAGTTGGTATCAGAGCATCACTGCTCCCGACGCTTACACACCTGAAATTAGGGAAAAATACCAGTAAATTATTTAAACAGTAAATAAAGATATTATTAGAAATGGGTAGAAACAGATAAGGACTTAACTGTTAAGATTGTCTGTTCCTGAACTCGATGATTAGCATTGATTTTATGTTGTTATTTGTGAACTTCAAGATGGCCGGAAGGGGTAACCGAAACCACAACAACCGCAACAACGACAACAACAATGATCAAGGAGGTATCGAAGCTCTGGCTGAGACGCTACGCAATATAGCGCAGGCTATGAACGAGATGAACAACCGGAACCAGCAGAGGCCCTTCAACTTCTCTCACGCTGCTGAAGGAATGGCTAAAATCAGGTTGGACTATTATAACGGTTCCGTGGACCCTGAAGTCATGAACCGTTGGTTTCGAGTGATGGAAAGACAGTTTGGAATTTACTCCGCTCCCGAGGAACAGAAGGTGGGCCTAGCTGTGTTGTACTTGTCAGACGATGCAGACAGATGGTGGAGCCAAGTTGGCCCGACTGCTCTTCAGACTCCAGGATTCAACTGGACTCAGTTCAAGGCTCTCTTAGAGCAGAGATTTTATCCCGAGGAGCTGAGGCGTCAAAGGATGACTGAATTCAACACTCTAAGTCAGAATAACATGTCAGTTGAAGCTTACACCACTCGGTTTCACTTTCTGGCGAATTATGCTGGTGATCTGTTACCCAATGAGAATTCCCGAGCTTTCTTTTATCGTGGAGGACTTCGAGCCGATATCACTCTCAACATGCCCCGGAGTCTCTCAACTGTTAATGAGCTTTATAATGTCGCGCTATACGCGGAATCTTCGATTGAGCGGGTGAAATCTATGAACCCATCATCTGGTTATAAGAGACCTTTCACCCATTCTGGGAATAACTCTTCATCTTCTTCTAAGAAATTCAACTCTGGAGGTCTGGATTATTCTTCCTTTCTCTTCTTCTACTTTCTTTTCTTTTAAATTTCTGACTCTACTGTATGCTATTACAGGTAGTGGTTTCAAGAAAAACAATTTCAACTCGAAGCCCAATAACAAGAAGGATTCTAACTGTTTCAAGTGCAAGAAGGCTTATCATCCTGGTTTGAATTGTGACGGCACCCCTGTAGTTTGCTACACATGTGGAGAAGCCGGGCACCGCTCTACCTTTTGCCCGAAGAAAGCAGCAACCAACACCGCTACTGCAGCTGGCGCTGTCTCTACTTCTACTCCTCGTAAGGGACGCATCTTTGTGATGAGCCGTGCCGACGCTGAGGCTAATCCTGATGTGGTTACGGGTATGTTTCTGATATCTGGTGTTAGTGCTTATATATTATTTGATACCGGCGCTTCCACGTCTGTAATATCTTCTACTCTGGCTCCAAAACTATCCTTAACCCCCTGTCTAGCTGAGCCTATAGCTATTTCCCTCCCTTCTGGTGAAGTTGTTGACTGTTCTAAAGCTTATCAGAATGTACCCATTCTCTTTGCTGGTACTATTCTTCCTTCTACTCTCCTTGAGTTTCCTCTCGCTGAGTTCGACGTTATTTTGGGAATGGACTGGTTAGCTCAGTATGATGCAAGATTTCAGTGTCGAGATCAGAAGATTTCTCTGAAGACCCCCGAAGGTGTTCGAGTGACTTACCGTGGTGGTCGAAGACAGAAGGGTATCAAGATTATTTCTGCCATGAAGGCTATCAGAATGCAGAGAAAAGGTTGCCAAGCATTTCTATGTACGGTGACTGTAACTGCTGAACTCCCCAAGCTCGAAGAGGTGCGCATAGTGTGTGATTATGCAGATGTATTTCCTGAGGAGTTACCAGGCATTCCACCCGAACGAGATGTGGAATTCACTATTGAACTCGTGCCTGGTACAGGCCCAATCGCCAAAGCACCTTACAGAATGGCTCCTGCTGAGTTGCAAGAGTTACGCAAGCAATTAGATGAAATGATTGAGAAAGATTTCATTCGTCCAAGTTCTTCCCCTTGGGGCGCTCCTGTACTTTTTGTCAAGAAGAAAGATGGTTCAATGCGCCTGTGTATCGACTATCGTGATCTCAACAAGGTTACGATCAAGAACAAATATCCCCTGCCCAGAATTGATGATCTCTTTGATCAACTTAAGGGTGCTTCCGTATTTTCCAAGATCGATCTAAGGTCTGGATATCACCAAATTCCCGTCCGTGAATCAGACATTCCTAAGACGGCTTTCCGTTCGAGGTATGGACATTATGAATTCAAAGTCATGCCTTTTGGACTAACCAATGCTCCTGTTGTTTTTATGGATCAGATGAACAGAACTTTCAGGGAGTATTTGGATCAGTGTGTTGTTGTCTTTATTGATGACATCCTGATTTATTCCAAGTCAGAAGTTGAACATGCAGAACATCTCAAGGTTATTCTTGGCATCCTACGAGATCAGAAGTGGTATGCTAAGTTTTCCAAGTGTGAGTTTTGGCTTTCCGAGGTAGCTTTTCTGGGTCATGTTATCACAAAGGAAGGTATTAAGGTTGACCCTGCTAAGATTTCAGCTATCGAGAGCTGGGCAAGTCCCAAAGATGTTGGCGAGATCCGAAGTTTCCTAGGTCTTGCCGGCTATTATCGTAGATTTGTGCAGGACTTTTCTAAGTTAGCACGACCTATGACTCAATTACTCAAGAAGGAGAATAAATTTCTGTGGAGTCAAGCTTGTGAAGATGCTTTTTCTGAGCTCAAGAGAAAGCTCACCTCTGCTCCTATCCTGACCCTACCTGAAGAAGGCGTTGGTTTTGATGTGTATTGTGACGCTTCTAAGAATGGTTTGGGCTGTGTCCTTATGCAGAACGGTAAGGTGATCGCTTATGCCTCTAGACAGTTGAAAGTTCATGAGGTGAATTACCCTACCCACGACTTGGAGTTAGCAGCGGTGGTGCATGCCTTGAAGATTTGGAGGCATTATTTGTACGGAGTAAGATGCAAGGTTCACACTGACCATAAGAGTCTGCGATATCTCTTCACGCAGAAAGATCTGAATGCGAGACAGAGACGCTGGATCGAGTTAGTGAATGACTATGACCTTGAATTGGTGTATTGTGAGGGAAAGGCTAACGTGGTTGCTGATGCCCTTAGCAGAAAGATCCTTCATTCCTTGTCTCCGTGTTCTAGCTTGCCTGAGAAGTTGTCCCGAGATTTTGCCAAGATGTCTATTGATGTTGTGGATGAAGATTATGATGGTCGCCTGGGTGCCCTTGTTGCTGAACCAACTCTGTTCCGTGAGATTCGTGAGAAGCAGTTGGATGACCCTTTTGTGGCTGGCATCCGAGAAAAGATGAATCTTGGTAAGGCTCTAGATTTTTCTGTGGATTCCAGTGGAGCACTGAAATTTAAGAACCGCTGGGTTGTCCCTGGACATGCTGAGGTGAGAAAGCAAGTTCTAACCGAAGCACATAAGACGAGGTATTCTATTCATCCTGGTGGTGACAAGATGTATCGGGATTTGAAGCTCCATTTCTGGTGGCCTCATATGAGAGAGGACATTGCAGAGTTTGTAAGTAAGTGCTTGACTTGTCAGCAGGTGAAGTTCGAGCACAAGAAGCCCGGAGGTTTGCTACAACCACTCCCTGTTCCAGAGTGGAAATGGCAGTGCATATCGATGGATTTTGTGATGGCTTTACCTAGAATCGTGAATGGTAGAAACGGTATTTGGGTTATTGTGGACCGCTTGACCAAATGTGCACGATTCGTCCCAATTCGCGATACTTGGAGTTTGGAGAAGCTCGCAGAAGTGTATATTGCCGAGATCGTCCGTCATCACGGCGTACCGCTCGAGATTGTTTCGGATCGAGACCCGAGGTTCTGCTCTAAATTTTGGAAGGCTTTGCAAGATGCTTTGGGAAGCAAGTTATTGATGAGTACCGCTTTCCATGCTGCTACAGATGGACAGTCCGAGAGAACAATCCAAACTTTGGAGGATATGTTGCGGGCTTGTGCCTTGGATTTCCAAGAGAGTTGGATCCGACATCTTCCATTGGTAGAGTTTTCCTATAACAACAGCTACCATGCTTCTATTAAGATGTCCCCGTTTGAAGCACTTTATGGTCGAAAGTGCCGTAGTCCCGTCTGTTGGGATGTCCCCGGTGAAGTAAAGATTTTGGGCCCGGATTTGTTGGCTCAGACTATTGACGTTGTGAATGTGGTCCGATCTAGGATGAAGTCTGCCCAGGATCGACAGAAGTCGTATGCTGATGTTCGTCGCCGACCTTTGGAGTTTTCGGTTGGTGATCTGGTGTTCCTGAAGGTATCACCTATGAAAGGGGTGAAACGGTTTGGGATCAAGGGCAAGCTCAGCCCTAAGTTCGTTGGCCCATACCCTGTGATCGAGAGAGTGGGCGAAGTTGCTTATAAACTGGAATTGCCTGCATCCATGGGTAAGGTTCACGATGTATTTCATGTTTCTCAGTTAAGGAAATATGTTAGTGACCCCGAGCACGTGTTGGAGCCCGAGATTGTGGATCTCGAGCCGGATTTGACTTATGAAGAAAGGCCGGTGAAGATTACTGATCGCCGCGAGAAGCGTTTAAGGAACAAAGTTGTACCTCTGGTGAAGGTTTTGTGGCGCCGTAATCGGTTTGAGGAAGAAACATGGGAAACCGAGTCTTCGATGCGAGCTAAGCATCCTCAACTCTTCGAGTAAGGTAAACCTCGATTTCCTATCTGCTTATTCTTAGTTTCGAGGACGAAACTTTCTTTTAGTGGGGAGGATTGTAACACCCGCTATATTTCTAGCATCCTTATTCCTTACCGTTATGACATCGTTATAACTCTATCACATTTTGGCTTATGTGTCATCATTTTTCCAAGCTTATCTTCGATTTTGAGTTTAATGATATTTATTTTTATTTTAAAAGATTTTAATTCTTTTACATCTATTTATTTGATTTTCTTCGTAAACTAAGTAATTTTCCGCGAGGAATTCTATTTTTCTCCGAATTGACATTTTTAAGCTTGGATTTAAGTTATTCCGTTTTCCTAAAAATATTTGAATACGTTTATGGAATATTTTTTTTACTAAGATATATTTTAGTTACTAAAAACAAGCCATTTATGATTTTATTACGAAGCTTCGCGAATAATTATTTTCTTACGCGAGGTTTACTCGAATTACTTTGAAATGCCTTTAACTATTTTACGACTATACTTTTTATCAACTTATAAATTATTTGAGACTGTTTTCTCACATTTTTGGACCGACTAAGCTCTTGGTCACAAGTTTTATTTCATCTTATTTAAACGATTCATTTTATCACATTAAAACGTAATCATAAGATAAATCATTTTCATTCATTGTAGCATTTATGTCTAAGCTTATCTTACTCCCTCCCTATCCTTTTTGGCCGGCCAAACAAGGGTCTAGGTTCACTCATGCATTTTTTTTGTAAGCCTTAATTCATGCTTACTCTTTTAAGTAGTGTATCACCCATCTCCACCTTTATTCTCTACATTCATTCTTTTACATTCATCAAAATATTCATCACTCTCCTCTCCTCTCTTTGGCCGTGTGATCCTTAGCCTTTCTAGGCAAATTTTTGCTCCATTTCTAGTCTCAATCACATCATTCTTATCGTCACAATCATCCTCTTTCCGATTCCTTCGTTAAGGTATTAATCGACATCATTTTCGATCAATTTTTACCTTGTTTTTTTTAGTTTTCTCATGGTATTTTCTGCCATGATTTTCGTGTTGGTAGGATTTTTGGACGATCCCGAAGCCGACGAATACATCGTTGATTCAGACTTGGAGTAGAGGTAACGTCGATGTTACTCGGTATTACAAGATTTTAATTGAGTATTTGCATGTATATATTTTTTTATATTTTATTTTGACAATATATGTATGTCACGAATTCTGGAAAATTTTTAAAGTTGGAATTTTGCATGTTTCGATATTTTTATCGCTTTTACGAGATTAACGATTAAATTGTTATATTAATTTGTAAAATCGTAATAATCGGCCTAAACATGTAATATATGTTTATATTCTGGAAAAATGTTGTTTTTGATGATTTTTAGTAATTTAGTATTTTTCTAATATTTTTGATATCGATTATTGAATTATTATCGTTTTCGGACAAAAACGATTAAAAACCGATTTTTAGTTCTAGTACTTAAACATTTTATTTTAATCTGATTTTTGACGTGGTAAAACTTTCTGGTGAAATAGAATTTTATGAATTTTCTCATAATTTTTCGGAATTGTTAAGTGGATGAATTAATTAATCACTTTAAATCATCGTTTATCGTTAAAACCGTGTTTGTTGTTTAAATTCTCGATTTCTGGTCCTTGGTTTAAATCTGGAAAAATTTATGATTCTGATGATTTCATATTAAAATGTATTATTATGATTTTTAGTGCCTTAATAAAATGTTAGGAACGATAGGTTTATTAATAAAATCGTTAATTGCGAAAACGGGTTTAAATGACGGTTTTATTGAAATTTGTTGAATCTAGGTTTTGGAAAAATCTGGAAAAAATTTATATTCTGTAAAATTAGGATTTTAAAGTGTAATAATAATTTTTGGATATTAATACTTAAATCGTTTTGTAATTACTATTTTTATTAATCGTTATTGTCGAGATTGGACGATTAACGAGAAAACGCTTTAAAAACCGAGTTTTTAGAATTCTGGAAATTTTCTTTTCTGGACAGAATGTCCATAAATATAATTTAACTATTTTACGTAATTTTTGTACTATTTATTATAGTCTTTAATTAATAAATATTGATTTTCGGACAAATTGTGATTTATCGTTAAATGCTTCGTATTAACTAAAAGAATTATTTTTCCAGCACTTTTGAAAGTATTTAAATCTGAAACTTTAAGAGTTAAATCATCCCTTAACATTTTCTAAATATATTCAATGGTTTAATTAAATAAAAGACGTTAAAAGATTTAATTTGATGTTTGCCGTAAAATCCTATTTATAATTTTATCGTCGAAACTAATAATAATTAGGGAATTTTAGCTTTATAACTTTTGAAAACACCCTAATTAGTAATATTAAAATATTTAAGATGTTTCTAATCATTTTATAACACTTGTACGATATTTTAATAGTTTCATGAAATCAAATATTCTTACTTTAATAATTAATAATGTTAAGGCCGAAAGTATTAGTTTTATAAATCTATATCGTTTACTAAAATGTGGTATTAGTATGAACTAATATTTTCACTACTTTGATATGATGCTATTTTTAGTAAAGTTTCTAAAAATAGAAGTTTCCTAAAATAGAAGTTTCCTAAAATAGAAGTTTCCTAAAATAGAAAGTTTCCTCTTTTAGAATATAAATGTTTACTTCTTTTATCCTCATATTGTTTATGATGAATACATCTTTTAAATATCGATAATGGTTTGTTTTGGAGTTATGGAATAAGGACAAGTGTGGGTTTAGAGTAATATAGTCTGGGATGTACGTTTTGCCATCAACTATAAAGCTGGTGTGTCTATGTTGAGACACATTGGTCGTTGAACTGAGCATGGTTTGTGCTCAGGAGTGTGTATATTTTGACCTTAAACTTAGATATCGCATCGTGTAAGTCGCCGTCGGGTTGAACTGGATTACAGTTGGTGTCCAGGAGGGGTGTACATTACTTAAGCCAGGACCTCGCTGCACGCAGTCCTGTTATAGTTGAGTTGCCTAGTTAGAGACCAAAGTCTAATTTGTTTTGACTAAGTTCTCGAAACTAGTTTTTAGTATTATCCTAGTGGAAGTCTAGATTCTACATTAATCCTATCCATAACGCCATTTTGATTATTTTATTATTATCGATATAAATTGGTTTGCAGGTTGGCAAATGTGTTTATGTTTCTTCGGCAACCCTTTTAATTAATTTGTTTTACGCTAAAGCTTATTTTATTACGCAGTTTTAATGTTTTCCATTTTTATTATTTTCCTATATTAGTAATTACTGTTTTAAAATCCTGTTATACGGCTGGGAGAACGTTGACGTTGCTCCCCACTGATTGTGGCTGTTATGTTTTAACATGGCAGGTATACGTGTTTATTTTCCGGTGGGTGTGGGCTAGCAAGCAGTCTTGGATCCTGCTGTTTTTTTTTATATAATCATGTCTTGAGGATTGTTAACCTTTTTTTATGGATTGTTTTACATTTTAGCCATTTTTATGTATGGCGCATGTTTGACTTTACCAATTTAATTTATTAAGACATAGTCCTGTGTGTTTTAATCCCGACTCTACAGTGTTTCCGCCACTGTATCGCGCTAGAATTTTTAGGGGATTACACCTCCAGCCTGCACAATGTTTACCAAAATTATATTATAGCAATTTAGATAAGACCATTTAGTCATTTACAGCACAAAATATTAAGAAATCGAGATTTTAGTGTGAGCTTTTTCGAATGTTTCAAGTTGAATATATTGTCTAAAAACCTTATGAACTATCGTTAAAAAAAATCTTATGCATTAGGTCCTCCTCCATATCATATGACTATATAAAATATGTCTACTTTTAAGTTTTCAACTTTGGGGTTTGACTAAAAGAATACTACTCATCGTCTCCTGTAAAAATGTAATCTATTCAGACTATTTCATTTCGTTCCGTAGTAAACCATAGCTAAAATATGAATCTATTCTTCTGAGAAAATGTAAATTTTCTGAAGAATGATTCAATGCTGAATTGACCTTTTTTCCTTCTCATAATATGCTCGAAGAAGGAAAAATCATGCCAAAGCATCAATAGACCTTTCTAAGACATAACTATATACTCCGTACTTGTATAGTTTATAAAGACGTATATAACTATACTTACCCTATATCTTAGGCATCCGTACATCCATGAAACAAGCGTCAAAGTAGTAAAGCGGACTCAGCTTCACCACAACTCTTATCTCATTATCCACACACTCAACTTCAGCTCCATACTTTTCCAATGCACCTGCACACACTCAATTTCAGCTCGAAACATTCCTCTTGTTTTCAAAATAAATATGACTATAAATGAAAAAATAGAACCAACCTTTAGTGCATTACAAAACCAATCTTCCCATTCATTAAGCAAACCAAGTGTACATAGTATGTATTTGATCTAGAAATGACTCCCTATGTGGCTATGTTGTTGTATATATATTACCTGTTAATGCTTGGTGCACATGGGGATCGGTCCCGAATTCCTGTAACATCCATATGTTTCGATCAGAAAGGTGAAATGCTTTTACAAGGCTATGGCGATGCTCACGTTGCATATTTAAACTTGCCCGGGGGAACAGTGGAAAAAATCGTTACTGGAGAACATAAAGTAGCAGCCTATAGCGATGCCCGCATATCCTCATCAGAATCATCATAGAGGACATTCTTGCATTACTTTTCACTTGATACTTAGATGATACAAGTTTTCATCATCTGAATCTACAAGAATAGCTAAATTTGAGCATAGATCAGTAGAGAAATTACAATTTTTATATACCAATCAAATTAGAGACAAACAATGTAATATATGACAAACATGTGATTCCAAGATGAGACAAACATAGAAATTTTTTAAAAGAAAAAAACCTAATGCTAATGAAAGGCGGGACCTGCCACGAACACGATGAGACATCAAAAGAAGCACAATACGGACTCCAGCCGACGCGGCTTCTTAACAGCTACATCTTTCTCCTCTTCCGCCATTATAACTCAACAAAGTATATCCCTCCTAATTGAATATCATTAATTAATTGTTGATTCAACCAAATTGAGCAAATAAATAACTAGGAAATTGCATATACAAGTAAGAGAAACGAGTAAATGGAGCTAAATTGATTGTTATAGAAAAGTTAAGGTTAAGTATGAGGGATAATCATACAAATGCAATCAAAAAAAATTGAAGTTAGCAGGCTAATGAAGTACCAAAGATTGCATTTGACATATTGAACTAATCATACCCCGAAATCATGCATAATAGCCCAGAATTTCCAAAAATCGCAGAACCCTAATTTCACATATCGAACTAATTGATGCAAATAAAGTGATGAGAGATTAGAATACACCTGAAATCGATGACTTAATACTGATTAATCATCGTCTTGAATCAAATAGAAATCGAGCAGAAGTAGATTCAAACAAAAAAAATTGTGGAATTAGCCCATTTTTCCTAAAAAATTGAAACCACGATACAGTTCTGTTTTGGTGAAATAACAATCGAGGAATGAGCGATTGTATGCAATTGATTTTGCAATGCAGATCTCCTGCAGCGATGTGAAGGAGGACGAGATCGCCTTTGCCGAGACCATAAAAGTTAAAAGGAGATGGAAGATGGCGGTTGTAGCAGCAAAATTGGAAACGAAATGAGAGGAATGAAAATAGATGGCGGTAAGAATGTGAGATGATAATAAATAATAAATGTAAACAAATAATAAATGTACTTTCAAAAGAAACCTTATCATATCAAAATGGTTTCTTTGTTCCATCTATGAAACCTTTGTTTATTAGAATGGTTTCTTTGTCATTCTTTATTTTATCTAAGAAACCTTTACTCATTAGAATGATTTCTTTGTTCTATCTAAGAAACCATATTTCTTTTGTTAAAGGTTCCTTTGATTAAAGAAACCATTTTTGTGTTTACAGGATTTCCTTTTAGTGCTTTCTTATCCAATATTTGTAGTAGTGATAGTAAAAACTCCATAGATTTAGTAAATCTTATTAGTTTTAGATTAATTCTACTCAACATTCTACAATCAAGTTCTTACATTAGTTGAAGATTTGTGTTTTTATGTTCAAGATTGAAGAATTTTGCAAGGATTGGTGACAAGTTCTTGTATTATCTCTTCCAAGATTCAATCTTTATGTTAATCTTCATCTTCCTCCTTTAGTTTTCTCCATAGTTGGTAGTCTCTTTCCTCTCCCTTTCTCCATTAATTAGTTTATGTTTTTCTCTCTCCTTTGTTTCTTTCTCCATAGTTTTTGTGATAGTTTATTTTCCTCCTTAGTGTTGTTTGTTAGATCGTAGTTTCCTTATCGCTTTGTTATCATTTAGTTATTATGCATGCTTTAGTTAATCTCTCTTTTATTAATGTTTTGTTGTTCTCCATTATGAGTAGTGAGTAGATTTCTTGTTTGGGAATTTAGGGATGAGGATTTGGATTATTTTAATTGAGGGATGTTGGTGGGTTGTTTACTTGTTGATTTATAAAGTTTGAGGTTTTTGTGTCTTTGTTGACCTAAACTGCAGCTAGATTGACCTTGACTCACTCTTATCAATATGGGGAAACTCGGAGTAGGAGTTACCTTAATTTGAGACTTACCCGCTTTCGCCGCGAAAGCGGGTTTTTAGGTGAGTTGGGTGAAGAAACCAAAAGGTGGCATTTTCCCTTTTTCAACGTTGTGACTAAAACCCGATTCCGAGATTCTTAGACCCCAATTTCCGAATCCCGACTCTCCCCAACGCCTTTCCCATTATTGCTTCTAGCTTTAGCTGTCTAACTCGCTTGCATTAGTTCAACTCTTCTCGTCCCAAAACCCCCATCTGAACCCCAATCACAACTAAACAGTAGACTTGACCGATAGCACTTAACCGCCTCCTTGTGGTTCGATCTCGACTTGCCGCTACTACACAATAATGAATTGGGACAAAAAGTATTGTTTGCATGCGCGTCAGCGACAGCGTGCATCAAAGACCATTCGTGGCGCAAGTGGCTGTGGCAAACAAATTGCCACGGGAAAAAAAAGTGTGGCAAGTATTGATTTTATTGCCACGAAGTCTCCCGTGGCTAGAATTAATTTTTTCGGAGAGCATTCCCAGGAGGTCACCCATCTTAACACTACTCTCACTCAAGCACCCTTAACTGTGAAGTTCTTATGGCCAACTACCGTAAATGAAATCAAACTTTATTGACGTAATCATTGGATTAAATTCTTTTAAAGTGATATTTTTTTCACAAACTAATTTACTTTTGAGTAATCAATTTTTTTTCCCAATGATTTACATATTATGGTTAAAAATTTATTATTCCAAAAAAAAAAAAAGTTTCGAAGTTGATTTTCGGACTCATGATTTCTTTAATTTATCGATATTTTTATTTTAGTTTCTATTTTCCACGTTCTTTTATTGCTAGTTCTTTCAATATGTTTTTTTCTTCGTTATCGGTCGTTATTTTATTTCATCAGTTTTTTTATCCTCATTGAGTTTTCTCTTGCCTACTTCAAGTTTTACCCGAATTTTATTTTTCATTAAGTAATTTTTTTTTAAATTCATTTTTTTAAATATCTTCCAAATAATATTACATTATTGAATTAAACAGTTGACGATAAATTAATTTTGGATTTCTCACTATTAGTCCTTAATTATTAGATTTTCTTACTTGTATTTGTTAATTATTTGATTTTCTCACTTATACCTCTCTTTTTTTGAAAAAATTATTTTGACCGGTTATTGAACTTAGGCACGACTTTCTAGTATATTAATCTTTCTTCCAACCCAAACAATTGAAAGACAATTAATTTAAAAAAATAACTATTGTTTTCAAAGTCAAATTTAATTCCATGAAAAAAAATATAGACCGATTAGAATTTTTAAATACGAGTTTAATAAAGCGGTTTTTTTCACACTGAAAATATTGTAAGAAAATTAATAATTTGGAAAAAAACATGCCCAGACACTTTATTTTTTAAGATTTTTTTGTCTTAAAAAGAAGTGTATTACATGTTCAAAAAATTAATTAGTGAAGCGGTGGAAATGAAAGAGTCTTACATAATATTAGACGTCTCAATGATGGATGATCAATCACATACTTAATTTACTTGATACGCTATGTATGCCGCATTTTAGCTAACATATATTACACTATGTGTAGACACCTGCATTTGCCTGCTTGTGTCTATAGTAGTCTCCAACAAAACACCCGATGATGATTGGACGTAAACATGCTTTAATGCGCTCAAATATGGGCTCGGAATCAATAGTATTCGGGATGAGCTTTTAGCGGAGTACAAATCTAAAAAAAAACGACCTCAAATTCAGGTCCAGTGGATCGTTTCCAATAAAATAAGACTAATTTGGACCAAAACCATCACCGGAAATAAAACCGTCCTTTAGCGACCGAGTCAAAACCCGGTCAAAATCAAATCCCGAAATGCAACCAGCCACGCATTTGTCTAAATTCAAAGTCAAAAGCAAATCAAAGCTAACCAAGTCAACTAAATCAAAGCTAGCCACAAAAATCTCAACCTTCCCTATATACACTCTACCCGTTTGACCCACTCGATCGAGTGGCTTGGGCCTACTCAATCGAGTACACTTACAAAAACAACAGAACCGCCTTCAAATCGGCCACTCGGTCGAGTGCACATAGGGCCACTAGATCGAGTGACCCCTAGACGGGACAAATTCTATAAATACTCCCCTACTTCACTTCATTCACCACCTTTTGAAAAACCCTACACATTTTTCACACAAACACTTCAACCTTTTCAATTCATCTCCTCTACACACACATACACATTCAAAGTCATTCCGAGATCAAAACTCGCGAAAGACCGAGAGAAAAACTCGTCAAATCCCATCCCCAATTATACACACCATAACTTGCCTACATATCTCGACGCTCCCGCACCTTGGCCGCCACTAGACGAGCCCGTTTCCGAGAGACTAAAGCATGTAGGTTAAGGATGTAAATTCAAATCCCGACATCTCTTTTCTCTTTTTTTATTCTCCTTCGTCTTACTATTTTTTGTGCATTTTAATTTTTGTCGTTAGCATTTTATTTGTCGTAACACTTTTAAAATATTCGTCTATTACATATCGAATATGAGGGATGACGGGAAAAGAAAACACGAATACAAGAGTATCACACTCGCGTTGCCGGTCGCTTATCCCGTCACCCCGAATATTTGGTTGTTTAAAGCGAATCAACCCCTAAAAAGAACGCTTTTACTTTTGTTTATTTTAATATCGCATTATTAATCTCATTTAACATTTTTATAATCGCCATACTAATACCGTGTATAACTATATAGTATTTAAACCGCTTCCAGATTTAATACGCTTAAAAGCAAGTTCCGTTTAACATCCTACTAATCCCTTTACAAGTAGTATTGGAGGTGGCACCATTTCGAGGAGCGCCGCCCTAAACACTTAAGGGCGTGATGCGATCGCGAAGACTTGACTTTAAACGTGTTCGATACCTTTTTTTTTTAAAACGTTATTCTAAAGGCGCGATATCGACTCTGTAGTCGAATAATCGCGTCTAAACGAATCTTCGATAAATTGGACTAGTATGAATCCCGTTGACGCCGAATCAATCATCACACGGTCCGAAAGAATTAATTACGACATCGTGACGCGGAGGAAATTGACATTCGTTTTAGTTCAATCTAATTCAAATTTGCAAAATTTGCTCTAAATGCTAGATGTCGGTTCTATAACTAAATGTCGAGTATGGTGAGCCCTCGAGATTCATGCTAATATAAATCGGACAATATTTATATTTAGTAAAATTACATCTCAATTCAAAACATAAAAATCCGAAACAATAGGGACACTCGATCGAGTGTCATAAGGTCACTCGATCGAGTGACCCTCAAAAAAATGGGCAGGAGGTCTATGTAAAGGGCACTCGATCGAGTCTCCTCAATGGCTCGATTGAGTGACCCTCTTAAGCTTTAGCGCGAGCTTTAAATTAGCGTAGAGTCAAGGCATTTCTTTTTTACGACTTTTAGTCGTCACGTGTCAAGACAATCACGTGTTAACTTCTTCAAAATCATGCATTGCAATATCATTCAAATCTATCCATATTACCGTTACTAATTCGATTGTTCCAATTTTTGCGCTCGTTGTATTGTATTTTCGGGTTGTATTTCCGCCCGTGTAATTTGTACTCCCTCCAAGGCCTCCATTTCATTTAAAGGTTCCATCTTAAAAATGGCACATTTTTTAAGGGAAATAATAAAATATTCAAAAGTGGAGAGGGAGTAAAGTAGGTGGACCCCTTAGGTAAAAGAGAAAAATGATACCAAAAAAGAAAGTGGAAGCTATCAAAGAAATTTACGAAAAAAAAAAAGTGGAAACTTTCATTGAAACAGAGGGAGTAATTATTTACGAGTTTTCCATTTTTGATGTTACCCATTTATTTAAATGAACATCACATGCTAAATCACTTTAACGTGAATCAAGATGCATTAAAATGACGTAGCAAGCCATTCGATTTTTCTCATATATTTCGTAAAATGTTGTTTGCATAACATTTTATTGAATTACTAGCACGCGTATTCTAAAACCGTTCGATATCTTAGTAGAGGCCACCATGTGCGGGCGAGGTTGGGTGTCCTTTGTGGGCTTCCCAACACGTACCCTCACCCCTTACTCAGAACCTTGGTTTCCGGATGCCTGAAACCGTTGGCGCACGAGAGTCATTCGACATACGGTACCCGATAACATCAGCATCGGTATCATAATGCAAAGGGACGAACCCCACAAGCTCTAGTATCGAAGTGGGCCGTAATTTGTGAACGGTCCACCGAAATATAGAGTCGGTTCGAATGGGCCCGAACTCCCACAAAGTTCGGTGGCGACTCCTACTTCGATTTAAATTTCAACCCGAGAACCATCTCACATGGGAAACATTTCACAGCCCAAACCCGCGCGTGGCCGCGTCAGGGTGGACCTATGTCATGTCCACAATTTGGTGACTCTGCTGGGGAAGAGTGATGTACAACTTGTCCTCGGGATCCTCAGGGTGAGACTCGAGGAGAAATCGTTCGGTTAGTACAATACGCGCGTTAGTTTACGGTTCATGCATAACCCCATTTTTTACCCGGGCCGGTACTAGCAACCGACATCCCACTATACCGTGATGTATTCCAAATTGGTTATGTCAAGGTGTTCATGGTTAATTCAGATGGGTTTCGCGGCATGTTCTTGTCCAAATTGGTAAGGGAGTCCGTCCCGATTCTCGAAAAGGTCATGCGCACTGGTATAGACCCTATTTCGACCGACCGAGACTTAGTGTAAAGCATACATGGTGTCGTCATAATGTTTGCGTGACTATGTGCTACTTGGTTTCCGTCTCGTTTTTAAAAACTGTCATTTCCGAAAATGCATCTTTTCAAAATATTCCAATTTTCAAAAAACTCCGAATGCTGCCGAAATTTAGACTTCAGATTTGACTCAAAACAAGCCTATTTTCTGATCGGCATGCTATCCATTCTATTATTCGAATTTCCGATCCCTATTCGATTTCGAAATTCCATTTCGATTTTCGAATCTTCGAGATGCCATTTTCGATTTTCAAATCATCGAGATGCCATTTTCAATTTTCACATCTATTGGATGCCGTTTTCGACTTTCAAATCTTTGGGATCCCGTTTTCGATTTTTTTTCGTAATTTATTTTTCGATATTCAAATTTTCAAACATTCAACTTTTCAAAAATCGATCCTGTCGGCATGCTGCCAATTTCAAAGGGCAGGACCGTCCTCTCAATTTTCAAAATTCAATCCTTTTCCAAAAAACCTTCCTTATTATAGGACCTACTGTAATCCGTGTGTCGGGTCTTTTCATATTTTGTCGAAACTCTATAGCGTCGAAACTCCGTCGATCCTATATCACGGATTTCTTCCCCATCCTAGTCCGCCTTATCCCAAAGACATAACCAACCAACACGAGTCATACACTCGTAAATGGAAGGTTCATCTAAACACTAGAGTCCTAACTAGAAAGTCCCACGCGACCTTTCTTTCTAACAGGACGGTCCCCACGACCTTTCCTAAGGGAATTTCACCCGTCTTTCAATCCATTAGTCAAGTCATTCCAATTCAGAAATCCTTTAACTTAAGGGTCTTCCCTAATCCCTGGGTCATCCTTATTCGAGTCAAGTTGAGGGTCTCTAGCGGCGAAGCTCTGCCGATCACACATCGCAAGTTTCTTCCCTTACCTCGTCTGCCTTTCCTCGAGGCTGAGTCAACCTTTTACAAGGCATAGCCCTATAACAAATGGTTCGTGATCCTTACGTCTAAGGGTCACTCGTCTGACACTCGAGTCTTAACAAAACCTCTATCTCACTCGGGAGCTACCCTTCAGCAAAGCGATCAATCACGGTTGCTCTAAGGGTCATGTCCTACACGTGTTGTCTCACGTACCCCACTTTTGAGTCACTTAGATGCCACACAATTTGAGTCCTATCAGAGTCCTTATGCTCACTTGGGGGCTATTCTCCAACGGAGCGGTTAATCATAATCGCTCCGAGAATCGTACCTTATGCACTCGCCTTAGGAGAGTCAAACCAGAGTCATCTGTCCTCCCGTGCTATTTCCTATGCCTTGGTGTATTTGGGTTCCGAAGCAACATTCCTGATTACGTGGGTATTGTCGAAGAGTATGGCATCCACATCCGGGAATAGGAACATGGAAAACACCGTAAATGAAATGAAGGCTTTGCTGGAGACAATGGTTAGTAGGCAGACCATGGTTGAAACCCAACTAGGGTTCCTAAAAACCGACCAAGAGGCCATGAATGCTCGTTTGACTGTCATTGAACGGCAAGACCTCAATTCTGGGTCAATGAATACTGGGCCATTCGCCAAACTGATCAGCACGGTGCTTATGCTTGAGGAACAGTTTCATACCCTCCAAGGGAACAACATCCACGATGAAAACTCCCGAGACTATACACCCATCAGTGAGAAACTACCAAAGGATCTCAACTTAGAGGGGTTACCCATATTTGAAGGGATGGAGGATCCATTACTACACCTCCGAGCCTTCAAGGCGTTTATGGCAATCAAGGCGGTCAAAGCCGATATGTTCATTAATCTATTCGGCACATCCCTCGGGAAATACCCAAAAGCCTGGTTCTATAGGCTTAATACAAAAAAGACTCCCAACTTGGAAAGATGTGGCTACCGAGTTCGCTAAAAACTATTCTGATAATACTGAACTTCAGACTATCATGCGGACTTTAGAAGTCATGGCCCAAGATCCAACATAAGGTTTCACCAAATACCTTCTACGTTGGCGGGCCGAGAGTGTTAAGCTGGTAGACAAGCCCACCGAGAAGACACTAGTGGAGGCGTTCATCAATAACCTTCTACCCTCCTACCGCGTCCATCTCAGGTATGCCGGCATTTCAAACTTTGCGGTGCTTACCGAAATGGGCACGAGGATTGAAGACGATCTTCGACATAATGAAGATCTGGGTGAAGCTTCTACTGAAGGCTATACTGGACATCAATTTGAGTCCCTAGAAGCCGAAGACTATTGACGACATCATCCGAGAGTCCAGATTTGATTTAAGTCCGAGTCTGAGTCCGAGTCTAGGATGTTCTATTTCTTTCAATTTCAATGTTAGAGTCAGATCAGAGTCAACTGTATTATGTCCTCTTTTCACGATCCAATAAAATCGGCTTTTCTATCTCTCATATATGCTTTCCTTATGTGTTTCCGAGAATATGATGAACACCATCATACACTGTGAGCACATGCACGTGACTATTATAGGCACATCTATAGTGACTGCAGGAAATCGAGACCCGTGTTTTCCTTTACCTGTTCCATGTCTGGTATAGAAAGCCACATAACTACCCTTAGCAGGAGCAGTATCGAATCCCATGACGAATCTAGGCAGTCTCCTAGTTTGGGTTCAAGACGGGAGGCAAGCCCATTTCCCACAATAAACACCCCTCCAATCAGACTGACCAATCCCTACCTTAGATGTTAGTCTGACCAAACTAAAAGAGGGGAAGCACCGTTGTTCTATACGCTCGACGCTAGGAAATACCCAACTTGAGACGATGCTTCCACCAAGCTTGCTCGGAATTATGCCCAACCCCAAATCCACCCACAACACCTTAGGGGGATAGCCATAAAAAAAGTTGGACGAAAAAAAAAATCATGAAGTCCGAGGAAAAAGCAAAAGGCCAAAATAAAAGAGTAAAGAACTCTCAGCATCCCCCGTCCAGATACGGTCAATCCCTCGACCAGACATGCTCAATCCCTTGACCGGTATACGGTCAACTCAAATGAAGAATCCCACGACGGGGGCTAAGAGGTCAACCAAAAAAAATTAAATACCCATGACTGTGATCAGCGGTCAACTCAAGTGAAGATTCCTTGACCGGAGTACGGTCAATTCAAATTTATCAATACCCATACCATCAAATAGAAGATAGACAATCAGGTTGGTCAACTAACACCATATCTAGCCTCCCCACATTACAACCCTCGAGACCTTCTCGAGACCTAGGCTAAGAGACAGCCTGGAATTTTGAGGATTCAAGCTCCATATGATACACCCTAACCATTAGGGCCAGACATGGAAATCAGATTCCGCATTATGAACCTACCTCGAGCGAAGTTGGAGTCATCTTTACTCGACTTCCCCATTTCCTACCACATTACAGTACCTTACCCTCGAAGCCTTAGCTCCACAAAATCGAGCTCCATATTTCAAATCATCAAAGCCACTTATTGCCTGGCACCACATTTCCAAAAACATCCAAACTAGTTACCAGCCCCAAACACGGAAACTTAACCTGCGGTCGGCATAAAACATGCCCAAATAGTTCACACCACCTCTGGGGCTACCCCGGAGAACGCTCACAGTCACATGATCAACATCCTAACTGTTCTAGCCCTTTGATCAAGACATCATCGGGAATGCACCTAGTCTACACCGTCAGTATGGCTAGTTACACACAAAGCCCTAATAAACTAGGCATCAAAACATATCTTTCAATCCACTGAAATACGGCTTGGTTTGATTTCACTACACGTGAATACGTAGGCAGCCTTTCAACAAGGGCACAACCACCCACATTGACACGAATTCAAAAGCACCGTCATTCCTATCACGACACTGTCATGTTCTCAACAGTCTGCTTTGTCGTCCTGGG
The DNA here is from genome assembly GCA_958450325.1 of Agrostemma githago. NCBI lineage: Eukaryota > Viridiplantae > Streptophyta > Magnoliopsida > Caryophyllales > Caryophyllaceae > Agrostemma > Agrostemma githago. The sequence continues at coordinate 58,801,297 of OY288249.1, read as the reverse complement.
GGCTTCTATTAGACAGAAGTTCTCCTTCCACTCACAATATTCAAATGACTTTCAAAAACTAGCTTCCTTTCTATAGAGTGTCCTAGTACTCGGCTTAGTGGAACACGAGAATCTGTCGGGGACTCGAAGCAACACCCACTTTGGGAATGTCCCCCAAAATCTAAAGATTCGAAAGAGCACTAACAGTCTCATTACAGACTACTACAATCCCCTTTATAGCACATCCTTCCCATTTGGATGTTTGACCTTGTTGCCACTCGCCTAGGCTATGGAATAACCCAACTTAAAAGTCTTGTCAACTTAGGTGACCCACCCCCTACCGAGTCACAGTCCAAACCCTCGAGAGTCCAAGTCGTGTTTGTCAACTCGTCCCTGTCGCGTCCAGAGTTGAGTCTGTTGCTAGGCCTCTCTTTTCAATTATTCATGCTTTGAAATTTGCAAAACTTAGCCATTTGAGAAAATCTTTTTCGACAAGGTCAAAATTTTGGTCTACTTAAACTGCAAATTTCTTTTCTACCCCTTCCAATTTTGAAAACCCATCTCCTAGCATGTGAGTTGCTTTTAGAACTTTGATTTCAAAATGAATCACAAATCATTTTCCCCAGCGCAAGCCAGTCTATAGATGCTAACTGCATTTCTTATGTACTGTCCTGCTATTTGCTATATCTGTTATTTCTGCCCATGTATCTAACATTTCAGGTACCAACTTGTGCTTCCCAACGGAACGTCAAAGACTGTATTTCTCCTGGAATATTACATCCAAGATGGGATGTGTCTGCATACAGGTACACCCAGGACTTCAGAAGCAAGTCCCCACGCATCCAAGATGGGATGTATCTGCAAACAGGTACACTCAGAGCTTCAGAAGCAAGTCCCCACGCAGCTCCGAGATGGGATGTGTCTGCAGACAAGTACACCCAGGGCTTCATAAGCAAATCCCCGCGCAGCTCCTTTACTCCCCAGCGGGAAACCCGAGGCGAAGTTTCTCCTGGAATATTACATCCAAGATAGGATGTGTCTGCAAACAGGCACAACCAGGGCTTCAGAAGCAAGTCCCCGCGCATCCAAGATGGGATGTATCTGCAAACAGGTACACCCAAAGCTTCATAAGCAAGTCCCTGTGCAGCTCCGAGATGGGATGTGTCTGCAAACAGGTACACCCATGGTTTCAGAAGCAAGTCCCCAAGGAGCTATCCCAGATAATAGAACTCAGGTATGATTTCTATCTTATGGCTGGCGAGCCCTTTCACGCAAGTCTAATGGACTATAAACGACCCGTCCGGAGGCTGCCAGGTCGTAATCCTCGATTGGCCTGGTGGCTACTCTGACTTTCGCCTTGTCCAAGCCTGAGTCAGAGTGGGGACTCTGTAGACACCAATATTTGACTGCTTGTGTCTATAACAGTCTCCAACAAAATACCCGATGATGATCGGACGTAAACATGTTTTAATACGCTCGAATATGGGCTCGGAATCAATAGTATCCGACATGGGCTTTTAGCGGAGTACAAATCTAAAAACACCAACATCAAATTCAGGTTCAGTGGGTCGTTTGCAATAAAATAAGACTAATTTGGGCCAAAACCGTCACCGGAAATAAAACCGTCTTTTAGCGACCGAGTCAGAACCCGGTCAAAGTCAAATTCCGAAACGCAACCAGCCATGCATTTGTCTAAATTCAAAGTCAAAAGCAAATCAAAGCTAACCAAGTCAACTAAATCAAAGCTAGCCACAAAAATCTCAACCTTCCCTAAATACACTCTACCCGTTTGACCCACTCAATAGAGTGGCTTTGGCCTACTAGATCGAGTATGCTTACAAAAGCGACCGAATCGCTTTCAAACTGGGCACTCAATCGAGTGCACATAGGGCCACTCGATCGAGTGAGCCCTACACAGGAAAAATTCTAAAAAATACTCCCCTACTTCACTTCATTCACCACCTTTTGAAAAACCCTACACATTTTTCACACAAACACTTCAACCTTTTCAATTCATCTCCTCTACACACACATGCACATTCAAAGCCATTCCGAGATCAAAACTCGTCAAAGACTGAGAGCAAAACTCGTCAAATCCCCTCCCGAATTATACACACCATAACTTGCCTACATATCTCGACGCTCCCGCGCCTTTGCCACTACTAGACGAGCGCGTTTCCGAGAGACTAAAGCATGTAGGTTGAGGTTGTAAATTCAAATCCCGACATCTCTTTTCTCTTTTTTTTATTCTCCTTCGTCTTACTATTTTTTATGCATTTTAATTTTTGTCGTTAGCATTTTATTTGTGGTAACACTTTTAAAATATTCATCTATTACGTATCGAATATGAGGGATGATCGGATAAGAAAACACGAATACAAGAGTACCGCACTCGCGTTGCCGGTCGCTTATCCCGTCACTCCGAATATTTGGTTGTTTGAAGCGAATCAACTCCTAAAAAGAACGCTTTTATTTTTGTTTATTTTAATATCACATTATTAATCTCGTCAAACATTTTTATAATCGTCATTACTAATACCGTGTATAACTATATAGTATTTAAACCGTTTTCCGATTGAATACGCTTAAAACCAAGTTCTGTTTAAGATCCTTCTAATCCCTTTACAAGTAGTAATGGAGGTGGCGCCCTTTCGAGGAGCGCCGCCCTAAACACTTAAGGGCGTGATGCGATCGCGGAGATTTGACTTTAAACGTGTTCGATACCATTTTTTTTAAAACATTATTGTAAAGGCGCGATATCGACTCTGTAGTCGAATAATCGAATCTGAAAGAATCTTCGATAAATTGGACTAGTACGAATCCCGTTGACGCCGAATCGATCGTCATATGGTCCGAAAGGATTAATTACGACATCGTGACGCGGAGGGAATTGACATTTGTTTTAGTTCAATCTAATTCGATTTTGCAAAATTTGCTCTAAATGCTAGATGTCGGTTCTACAACGGAACGTCGAGTATGGTGAGCCCTCGAGATTCATGCTAATATAAATCGGACAATATTTATATTTAGTATAATTACATCTCGATTCAAAACATAAAAATCCGAAACAACCTCCTTTTCAAAACGAGTAAAACACTCGTATAGGGACACTAGATCGAGTGACCCTCGAAAAAATGAGCAGGAGGTCTACGTAAAGGGCGCTCGATCAAGTCCCCTCAATGACTCGATCGAGTGACCCTCTTAAGCTTTAGAGCGTGAATTTAAAGTAGCGTAGAGTCCTGACATTTCTTTTTTACGACTTTTAGTCGTCACGTGTCAAGACAATCACGTGTTAACTTCTTCAAAATCATGCATGGCATTATCATTCTAATCTATCCATATTACCTTTACTAATTCGATTGTTCCAATCTTTGCGCTCGTTGTACTCTATTTCCGGGTTGTATTTCCGCCCGTATAATTTGTAATTATTTACGAGCTTTCCATTTTTGATGTTAGCCATTTATTTAAATGAACATCACATGCTAAATCAATTTGACATGAATCAAGATGCATTAAAATGACGTAGTGAGCCATTCGATTTTTCTCATATATTTCGTAAAACGTCGTTTGCATAACATTTTATCAAATTACTAGCGCGCGTATTCTAAAACCGTTCGATATCTTTGTAGAGGCTGCCATGTGCGGGCGGGGTTGGGTGTCCTTTGTGGGCTTCCCAGCACGTACCCTCACCCCTTACTCAGAACCTCGGTTTCCGGATGCCCGAAATCGTTGGCGCACGAGAGTCATTCGACATACGGTACCCGATAAAATCGTCATCGGCATCATAATGCAAAGGAACGAACCCTACAATCTCTAGCATCAAAGTGGGCCGTATTTTGTGCACGGTCCACCGAAATATAGAGTGGGTTCGAATGGGCCTGAACTCCACAAATTTCGGTGGCAACTCGTACTTCAATTTAAACTTCAACCCGAGAACCATCTCACATGGGAAACATTTCGCCGCCCAAACTCGCGCGTGGCCGCGTCGGGGTGGACCTATGTCATGTCCACACTATGTAAATGTTAGTTGTCTTTCAAAAGTCATACTTAGTATTATAGAATTTTAATAAAACATATTGTCAAATTGAGAGAAATCAATTACTTCAAAAATGATGATTAGTAAAAAATCAACAAATTAGACAACCGGAGTTTTCTCGTATTTATTTTTTCCAAAAAACAATCTTTTTTCTTACAACTAAATAAAATACCAATTTTTTATTAATAAAATATTTTCAAATTTAATACATTTTTTTCATATTATCTTTAACTTTGAATTTTAATGAATTTTTTAAAATCAATATTTGACACTCGGCTTAACTTAAAAGTAATTTGATTAATGTTTGGAGAACCATTAGCCACATGCATTTATTAAATTTGTGGCTAAAAAATAATTTCGCCACAGAAGTTAATTATGTCGGGGCTAAATAATATTTGCCACTGAACAAATTCGTGGCTAAATATATTTTTGCCACGGGTGTGGCATCTTTCGTGGCAAGAGTGATTATTGGCCACGACTTTAATAAAATTTGTGACGCAAGTGAAGTTTTGCCACGAGAAAGAATGTTCCCGTGGCATATTTTTTTACCCAAGTAGTGAATCAAATTTTTCCATGGCTAGGTAAATTTTAGCCACAAATAACAAATTCCTGTGGCATAATTCGTGGCGCAAGTGTCAATTTGTTGTAGTGTATGCACCCACAACAGTTATTTCCTCAGGAAGAGGACATACCTCCCCCCGAGGGAACACGAATACATGATGGGTCGTGTCCCAAAAAGATAAACAAGCGTCTAAAAAGTGCGAATCTACCTTAAGACACTGCAGCGGGATAAAGACGAAATTCCCATCTGATTGAGATTGATTTTCTCCTCGTCCTTAAAGCTTCAGGACCATGCCTGCAGTTCAGTAAAATTCTCAATGCCCATAGCAGATATTAGAATCTTCATCTCGAGAGTTTGAAGAATTTTGGAGTAAGGATATAAAAATGAGTGTGGAGATGCAAAAAATGAAGTAGCAGGGTCACGTATATATACACAAAAACCCTGTGCGCCTCATCTTAATCACCTCTGTAGCGGGCCACCTCAGTCCACACGCCTATGCGCGCAGGCCAGATCCAAACTTCAGCACTTTTTCAAACCCAATATAGGAATCGAGTCATCCTGAGCATTGCTCCTCGATTAAATTTTCAAAATTTTCAAAATATCAAATTTTTACTCCCCAACGGAATCGAGTTGGTGTCTCTCCTAAATGCTACATTCAGAATGTAATGTGTCTGCATACAGGTACACCTGATACTACGAAAGCAAATTCAACTCCCCACGAAGCTATCCAAGATTTCTATCTTGTGGCTGACGAGCCCTTCACACGAGTCTAACGGAGTATAAATAACCCGACCGAAGGACTGCCAGGTTGTAATCCTTGATTGACCTGGTTGCTGCTCTGTCTTTTGCCTTGTCCAAGCCTCCGTCAGAGTAGGGCCTGTGTAGACACCCGCATTTTGACTGCTTGTGTCTGTAGCAGTCTCCAACAAAACATCCGATGATGATCGGACGCTAACATGCATTAATACGCTCGAATACGGGACTCCGAATCAATAGGATCTGACGTGGCACTTAGCGGAGCACAAATCCCTCAAAACCAACCTCAAATTCAGACTCAGTGGATCATTTTTAATAAAGTAAAGCTAATTTGAGCCAAACCCGCCACCGGGGGAAAAAACCGTCTTTTGCAACCGAGTCAAAATCCGGTCAAAGTCGAAACCCAAGAATGAAACAAGCCTTAATTGGGTCCTCATACGTAATCGAATCCAAAGTCAAACCAAATCACAACTTACCTTATTTATCTTCTTTCGCCTAACGGCACCCGATCGAGTGTTTGGGCCACTCGATCGAGTGACCCCTAAAAAAACAACCATGACCCTTTAATTAAGGCACTTGATCGAGTCCACCAAAGGGCACTCGATCGAGTGACCCTAAGCTGGGGGGGTAAAATCTATACACACACCTCCCCCCCTCCCCCCCTTGCTCCACCATTCAAAGGATCTCTCATTCTTCATTTTTTTTGGCTTTTTAAGAGTTCCTCATACACTCTTACACACATAACCATTCCCGAGACCCTACCTCACAAAAACCAAGAACATTTTCTCTCTAATCACACACCCTAACTCATCCTACATACTCGAACCGCTCCCGTGCCTACGACGACAATCACGAGCCCGTATTCCAAGACTTTTAACATGTAGGTTGAGGGTGTACCAATCCCATTTCTAATCTCTAACTCTTTTTTTATTTTGTATACTAACATCACCAACATTTTATTTATCGTTACTAACATTTTAAATCTTCGCATCTAACACTTTAATTTCTGTTCCTAACTACCATGAAGTAACATTTAATTTAACGTTCCTAACATCTAACATTTAATTATCATTTTTCTACATTTCATTATAAATAATACCGTGTATACTATCATACTACAAAACTATTTTCAAAATCGATTCGAGAAAACATCCGATGACGCTAAATCGAGCGTCGTAGGCTTTAAAGCCAAACTACGACGTCGAAACGCAAAGGACCTAATGATTGCAACGACAAATCAAATTTTCTGATCGAATACATTTGATAATTAAACGTTGCCTAAAGTCCGTATAATCCCCGAATAGGCCGCACCGGAGGTCGCGCCCCATTATTGAGACGCGCGGCCTCAGGCGTCTTATGGCGTGCGCATGATCCGTCGGATTATAACGCGATCGCAATAATTCATTATCGGGCGTATTCGATAAAACTTTCAAATGTCGCTCTAAAGGCCCGATGTCGATTCCGTAATCGAATGTCGCGCATAAAGAGCCATCGATAATCGAATTAGCATGAAACCCGATGACGTTGAACTGATCGTCGTATGTTCCATAAGACTCGACAACGACGTCGAGACACGGAGGGGTTTGATACTCATGTTTAGTTCGATCATTCTCGATTCCATAAACTTTGCACCAAAATGTTCGATATCGATTCCATAATCGAATGTCAAGCATGAAGAGCCATCGAGAATCGTATTAATACAAAACCTAGTAATATCGAACCGATCGTTGTATGATCTGTAAGACCCAACAATGACGTCGTGACATAGAGGGGCCCAATATTTGTATTAGCTCGATCATTTCTCGATTTAAATCATAAATTCATAAATTGGTTTGCTTTAGAAACATATGTCACCCGATACAAGGGGCACTCGAATACTCGATCGAGTGCCTGGGTCACTCGATCGAGTGACCCCCCTGAAAAGTGGCAGGGATTTTTCGTCAAGGGCACTCGACCGAGTCCACCAAATGACTCGATCGAGTAACTCCTTACAAACTGTCAACGAGGGCCAAAAGACGATTTAAGGTTCTGTCGAGTATTCCAACGAGCTAAGTCGATACGTGCCAAATCAATCTCGTATTCCACTTCTAAAACTCACACATTATATCGTTCCTAATTTATCATTATCTCGTTTCTTCACGACTTTGAGTGACGTCTCATACGACTAATCTTATGTCGACGACTCATTAGTCAAGTTCTATATCCGATAAGTCGAGACAATCCTCATTTCACTAGGATAAGTCGGGACAAGACCACGAGGCCCGAGGATCAAGCTAGCACTACGCTTTGGTCCCGTGCGCTAACGCGTGCTAATGCCTTTCATCCTCCGGTCAACACACAACTTAATGTGTAAGTGATCGGAGTCCGTCCGATCATTTGATTTACGGTTTCAATTCACGTTTTTTATTTATGGGTTCATTTATAGTTTACGTTTACCGTTGCAAATCCGTTTACTATTATTGCGATTTGTTCAAGTATTGTGAATTTAGGGTTGTATTCCGGCCGTGTAATTTGTAATTTCCTTTCACGTTGTTTATTTCCGCTGCGTAGCATTTATCACTTTTAAATGAACCCACATCCTAAAACGACTTCGACATATTTAAGATGCATTAAACGACGTAGCAAAACACGTATCTCACATGCGTAGCTTAAAACAATGTTTGCATATCTTTTCATTGTCTTAGTAACACGCGTACACGAACATTTATCGATATCTTAGTAGAGGCCGCTAAGTGGGGGAGGAGTTGGGTGTCCTTCGTGAGCTTCCTAATACATACCTTCACCCCTTACTCAGAACCTTTGGTTTCCGAATGCCCAAAACCATTGGCGAACAAGAGTCATTTGATATACGATATTCGCTAATTCGAGATCGGTATTGTTATGCAAAGGGACGAACCCCCATAAACAATAGTACTAAGGTGGACCGTGCTTTTTGTGTAATACACCTAAGTATAGAGTGGGTTCGAAAGGGTCTGAACTCCCACAAAGTTCGGTGGCGACTCCAACTACGATTTAAATTTCAATCCGAGAACAATCTCACTACGAGATTCATTCGCCTACCCAAACCCACGTGTGACCACTTCGGGGTGGACCTATGTCATGTCTAGAAAAAGATTGATGTTCATCCCAATGGATGCATGCTCTTTTAGAAGGACGACGCTCTACTTAATAAATGTAAGAAATGTGGTAAGAGTAGATACAAAAGTCCTTTAAATATCATGTAAGAAATGCTCTTTTGGAAGGACGATCCTTTAGATGTTTGCAATAAGCATGAAGAACATTTCCCCAATTGGCTTAAGAATCATGTAATTGCTTAAATATCCAGAATGATTTGGTTACGTGTTTAGCATTAGTTCCTTTGTAGAAGGTTAGAACTTGGAACCGGTATTCGGTTAATGGTTATAATTTACATACATTTAACCATGGCTGCAATAAGGCAAGATATAATTTTGGTGTGACTGTTTCTTCTCTTGATGGTGACGACTACTATGGTCTATTGGAGGACATATTTGAGTTGTGCTATGCTGGAAGTGACCATGGGTATAGAGTTGTGATATTTAAATGCAAATGGAAGGACAACTCACTGCATGGTACAAGAGTACATGAACGGTACAAACTAATTGAAGCTAATCATACCAGAAAATACTCTAAGTACGTGATGGTAGGATTTGTCGTGGGTTCCGCCACCAAATACTCACCGGCTAGCACCTAACGGTAGTTAGGGTAAGTCGGGTCGTGTCCACGGAGACGGTATTGCAAGGTTTTGACTAAATCGGCCTAAAACGAGACTAGGTCACACAACAAACACAAAAAAAGGTATAAATGGAAAACTATGATGGAGGAGAAGTAGGAACTAAACTAATGATGAACTAGACTACAAAATGCTAAACAATGCTAATAATCAAACTAACTTAGCAATCTAAAGAGATGATGACTAACTAACAAGATGAATCAAATATGAAGAAGAAGTGGGTTAGGTCGGGTTCATAAGAATAGTAGGGTGACTTGGGTGGTCAAGGGTATGGGTGCCTCCTAATTGCTAGATTCGGTCCGGGCGGTCGCAACTTAGACCGATGTCGATGACTATGCTCAACATGTCCACACACAAAACATACAATGGGTAGAAGAAGACTAGCATGAGAAGCATGGCCACTACAACTCAAACAAGCAATTCAACAAACACATGGTGTGCCAAGTATGTGACTAACAACAAAGATTCATCCTTTACCCCTAACCAAACCCTAATCGCCCATATTCTACTCTTAATCCCCCTACTAACCCACAAGTAAACTACTAACTCATAATCAAACTATCTACAACAATAAAAAGAGAAAACATCACCATAACCCTAACATTCATCATCAAGAACAATTTGAGCAATAACAATCAACACTAATAAAGATTCAAACTTGAAATAATAACAAAGAACAAGAGTAAAGAAAGTTATACCAACATTAGGATGAAGAAAAGATGCAATCTTGTATAAATAAGAAACCCCAAAATAATTCCAAGGTTGTCAAGCTTGGAGAAATCTTCAAGTAACTTCTTAATACAAGAACTAATTAACTAAGATTAACTAGTGATTAAAGGAAGATTAAACTAATGAGAGGAGAATTTAAACTAGGGTTTATATGATGTAGAAAGGCTTAAGAGAGGCTAAACTAATGTAGGATCCATAAACAATACAACAGGGAAGTATTTATAGGGTTACAAATGGAAGGGAGAAGAAAGAAAAGAAGTCCGGCTACAGCAGCACGGTCCCGACCAGGACGGACCCACCATCCCGACCGGGACGGCCTTGCAGTAGCATCCTCAAAAGTGCACTTCATCCCCGACGGGATGAGGTGCATACCCGTCGGGGATGAGTCTTGTAGGCCTCCAATATGACCCTTTTGGTTCCTCCTTGCTTCACATGAGCTTCTCATCGATTCTCGGGACTCTGGATCGGGTCTCGGAGTCTCGGGATTGGGTCCCAAGGTTTCGGGGTCGATTCCGAAGCATCGAGTCATCGTTTCTTTACTCCGTTGGCTCCAAAATGTGTATGTATAGAGTCGGAATCGCTTTAACTCTTCTAAATCGGTCTCGGGAACCTGAAACGAACTAAAGGAAGCATAAGAAGCCCCTAAACCGCTCCCAAGGAGCGATTCCACAAGGAAAATGGGACCAAAATACTACGAAATAGGCACTACAAACTACACTAATCAACTCCCCCACACTTAACCCTTACTCGCCCTCGAGTAAGCACATACTAACTACTATACTAGCCGAATGGGTATTAGCGCACCCTACGCCCTTTCAACTCACGCGAGTTCACTTAGAGGAAAAGTGCACTCCGCAAGGCAAGTGGGGTCTTGCGACAAAACTGTGGATGCAACCGGACACAAAACACATAGACAAACAAACATACAAACAAACACATAGTCGATTGCACCCAAAAGAAAGAAAATACCGCTTCCCTCAAACAAGCGGTGAAAGAAGCACCGGTTTAGGACTCAAAGCAAGTGACAACGTTCCCAAGCTAGCAATACACACCAAAATGGACAAAACCCTAATAGTATGACGACAAAGCAATAAAAATGTTGGTAACTTACCTCGGTTCCTCCTAACCTTCTAAGAACGTACCACGGGACGATCGGCGGCGTGGGAAGTGATGATCCACGGTGTTAGTCAACACTGTAGGTAAGTGAGACCCCGCCCCCTTTAGCAAAGAGCCAAGAGGGTCGTCCCATGTCCGAAACCGCCTAACTAGTCCAAGTAAAAAGTGGAAATATGCAAAATGAGGGAAGACCGACTAATGCCGTTATCAACCTTCCTAGGGACTCGGTCCTTTGGTAGGCTCTTCACGGCAAAAGTCGGAAAAAGTCTTATTTTGAGAGGTAGGGGTTATTTTTGTGAATCGGGTTTTCTTTTGGCATTTTCTCTTTTCTTTTGCATTTTTGCCTTGTTTTGCCATGCCATTTCTTTTTCTTCTTTTCTATTTTCTTTTTGGCTTTTGTGCCTTTTCTTTCTCTTCATTCTTTTCTTTCTTTCATTTTCTTTTCTTTTTTCATTTCTTTGCCCTTTTTGGCAAGATTTGGCTTTTTGGCATTTCTTTGTATGACAAGAAAGAGAGAAATCAACACTTTGCAATTTATTGTGTGGAAATGTGTAGGAGGTAGGGTAATGGGTATGTCGGGGTTGCGCATCCCCTTTCAAACCCACAAAAAGGTGGAGAACTTGGACTAATCAAACGATTCTAGACACGGTCACCTAAGGGACGGGACTCGGCAACCAAGGCCTTTTCACACCGTGGGTGGTCATAATGGTCAAAATGCAAATCCCGTAGTAAATCCCTAGTAAGCTAGGTGGACTCAAGGTAAAGGACCAACGAAATCATTGATTTAGGGTCATTCTACTAGACTAAAGTCCAAGACTCGATTTACACTACTAGGAAGGGAAAGTACACACTCACACACTAGCCTCTAAACTGAGTTTTTGAAAACGGTTTACACACATGACACAAAACAAAGACTCAACGAAAACGAAAGAAAAAGAGACAAAACAAAACAAAACAAAGCAAAACAAGGAGAAACAACACATAAACAAAACAAACACCACCCCGATCTTCAAACAAGTCTCCAAATCCACCACAATCCTTACAAAGCTCCTCCTGAGCACACATCACCACAAATCTCCTCCAAACTCACAAGAAGCAAAGAGGGAAAAAGGGATGAAGAGATGTTACCGGAAGTCTTGAAAGCTCACCAAAGCTAACGGCGATTAGGCAACCTATAAGGAAAAAGGGGGGCAAAACACGCACAACAAAGCAAAAATACGACATAACGACACAAAAAGGAAAACACACAAAAGAAAATCTTTTCGATTTTTGTGAAAAATTTTCAAATTTTTAGGATTTTTTAAAGATTTTTTTCGAAAAACTACAAAAATAAAGCTAACTATGCTAGAATACCACTCCCCCACACTTAAGTCGAGCCATGTCCTCATGCTCGACCGTAGTGCATGGGAGCACAAAAGAAACTACGAAAATAAAGCTAAAAATCAAAAATAAAGGGGAAGAAAAGGGTAGAAGGTGTCCGGCCGGGGTGTAATCAAGTCACCATGGGCCGAGACAAGAAAAAGATATGGATGGGGGAAGAAAATAAAAGGAAGGAAATAAAAGGAAATGGGAGGGGAGGGCTAGGTGTAATCAAGTCACCTAGCCCGAATTCCGCCTAAAATCCGACTAAATCCTACAAAAAGGTGAAAATCTTGAAAATTTTGGATTTTGAAATGACTCTCGATGTAGTCACGTCATCGAGAGTCGGGAGCAAGCACACTAAGGCCTCGAAGGCCACCATGACACAGAGGATATAAGGGAAAAAGGAATAAACAAATGAAGACAAGCTATATAAACGGAAAAGAGAGGATAGTTGTCGTACCATACGGTTACCAACTCACTCGCTCCATCGTCTCATAAGTCAATATAGTCACTTTCTTGTCTTTGTCGTCGTTATTCCTCTCCAATTGCGATTCGGTTCCATGGTTGGGGCACAAAGGTAAAATGAGGCGGGTTTTCGGTGTGAAAGTCGGTTTTAAGTGAAGAGAAGGTGAGGTGAAAACGTGTGTGTGAGGTGTAAGGGTCATACAATGAGAGTAAGGACATGTAGGGAGGTTGGGAGGGGGTATAAAGTGGTTGGGTGGTCTCAAACAACGAAGAAAAGAGCCAAAGGAGGACAGGGGGTCCATCTCGGTCGGGATGGGTGGTCCCGATCGGGATGACCGTCTCGTCCCGGTCGGGAAGACCTCGTCCCGGTCGGGAAGACCTCGTCCCGGTCGGGATGGACTGTCAGTGAACCCAACTTTTGTGCACCTCATCCCGGACGGGATGGCATCCTTCCCGATCGGGATGGGCCTTCCATCCCGGACGGGATGACCTCTTCTAGGCCGAGAAGAGTCTCCAAACCCTCTATAGCTCCCAAAAGCTCGTACCGAGCTTCAAAAACCGACTTCCCTTCACACAATCTAAGCTCCAACAATGACCGCTCTTCCCTAGGAATCACTTCCACTTCACACCTATCACAATAAACTCAAACAACACATCAACTTCTCTCCCTCACAACGCTCATCAATCATCCAAATAATCAAGAATTTCACCAAATCAAACAAACTATAAGGGAAAGAGATATATACAAAGAGACGGTTCTTGTGGAACTCCGTCAAACCAAGGTGGTACTTTCTTTAATCTTTTTCAACAACCAAAATTAGTTCCATCTCCATCAAGAGCACGAAGGAACAAGTCGAAGGCCCTAGCAAAGTCTTCAATCAAGCTAGTAACATAAGCATCCACAAACCAAGGCTCTTCATGACCTTGTCTCGACGTTCCCGGGGCATCCCGATCTACTAAGTTCAATGGCTTGAACTTGTACTTTCGATCCTTCGGTATATACCCAAACGTCCATCTATCCTCATGTGGCCCCAAGGGAGGCTCCTCTTCATCCTTTTTTCTCTTCAACTTGTCATTAAACCCATGACATGGGCTCTCATCCTCCTCCAAATCGGAGTCATCATCCTCAAGTACATACGAGTACTTCTTCAAGCTTTGTCCCGGTTCTCCCCCTAGATCGATGTTTTCCTTGGCCTGGATCATATTGCATGACTCATCATTAGTAGGCGAAGTGTTACCTTGAAGGTCAAACACTAGCTTCTCCTCGCCTAACTCGAATGTGATCCTACCGTTCTTCACATCGATCATAGCACCGGCGGTATGCAAAAATGGGCGCCCAAGAATAATGGGAGTGATTGCATCTTCCCGCATATCGAGCACGATGAAGTCAACCGGAATGAAGAACTTACCGATTCTCACCGGCACATCCTCTAGCATCCCCAATGGTCGGTTGAATGAACTATCGGCCATTTGGAGCGTTATAGAGGTACTTTTAAGCTCCTTCATCCCAAGTCGGCAACAAATGGAGTAGGGAATGATGCTTACACTCGCACCCAAATCACATAAAGCTCTTTCGATCTTGTAGTGCCCTATGGTGCAAGGGATCGAAATCCTACCCGGATCCTTCAACTTTGGAAGGGTAGAACCTTGAATGAGCTCGCTCACCACTCTTGTGAACGCAATGGTCTCTTCCTTGTCGACGGATCTCTTCCTAGCCAATATTTCTCTCATAAATTTTCCATATGCCGGGATTTGGGTAAGTAGCTCGGTAAAAGGGACACTCACATCCAATTTCTTCACAATACTAAGGAACTTGTCATATTGAGAGTCTACCTTGGTCTTCATTTGCCTTGTTGGGTAAGGCAACTTGACTTGGTATTTATTTTGCTCAATCGGGGTAGACTCTTCAAATGACACTTTCTTTTTACCCTTATCTTTAGCTTGAAGTGGGGGAAGCTTGTCTTGTTGAGGTTTCTCAACCTCCCATAAGACTTGCTCCTCCGTTGGATTATCAAAGCTTGAGCTCTCTTGAGTTGGAGGTGTCATCTTTCTTGTTGGTTCTTGCATTGGCTCTTGCTCATTCGGGTGTGGGGGAGGGTTATAAGATGTACCTCTCCTAGTGGTAATGGCATTTACATGCTCAAATTTCGGTGTTTCGCCTTGAGAAGGTAGTTGTCCTTTTTGTCTTGAGGAGCTCCCCGAAGCAAGTTGAGATACTTGAGTTTCAAGCATCTTCATACGGGCATCTCTTGTCGCGTTTTCCCCTTGAATATAAGCAAAGAGCTCTTGATGGTTTCTTGTTATATCCATCATAGATTTTTGAATATCGAACCCCCGAGGTGGAGATGATGGATTATGCGGAGTATCGGTAATGGCTAGAGGAATGCCATAGTCATGAGTAGGAGACCGGCTCCAAGGCTTTCTTTGTTGTTGATTGCCTTGAGTAGCTTGTTGTTGACGGTTCCCTTGGAACCCATGAGAATTGCCTTGATTAAGGCCTTGATTGTTGCCATGGTTGTGGTTTTGATAGCCTTGGTTGAAGTTCCCTTGATGGAACCATTGATTGTTGTTGAACGAACCTTGGTTACTTTGCTTGAAGTTGTTGAAAGGCCTTGAGTTGCCTTGGTAACCTTGGTTGTTGTCCCTTAAGGGAGGTGGAACATAGGGACGATGTTGTTGTTGGTGTTGAAAGGCTTGTTGTTGAGGGACTTGATTGGAAGCTTGGTATTGATTGGAGTAAGAGGCACCTTGCTTGAAAGCTTGAAAAGCATTCACTTGTTCAATACTTCCTCTACAATTCATAGGGTCATGACCAACAATTCCACAAGTGTCACACATGCCATAATAAGGCAAAGGAGGTGCAAATCCCAAAGCATTCACTTCATGAATTGAGGCTTGGTTGGAGGAACCGATGCTTTGGACTTGAGTGGGTGACCTTGAAGCTTCTTGTCAATGGATTCCATGTGTGTCTTCAATTGAGCCCCAAGGTCAATGCTTAATTGAGTTATAGCATCAACCTCGTGCCTACCTCCTCGATTTGCCTTCCTAGGCCTAGAGTATTGCGAATTATGCACCGCCATCTCTTCGATTCTCGCCCAAGTTTGGTCATCATCGACCTCGGTGAACCTACCATTGGAGCCCATGTTAAGTATAGTTCTTGAGTCCTCATAAAGACCGTTCCAAAATTGTTGGACTAAGAACCATTGTGAAAGTCCATGATGGGGGCACGATCTAACCAAAGACTTAAACCGCTCCCAAGCTTCATATAGGCTCTCTTCATCCCGTTGTTGGAAACCGGTGATGGAGGCCCTAAGCAAATTAGTCTTCTCCGGAGGGTAGAAAGTTTGGTAGAATGCCAATGCAAGTTTCTTCCAAGTGTCGATGCCCATGGTTGCCCTATCGAGACCTTTAATCCATTGCTTCGCTTTTCCAATAAGAGAAAGCGGGAATAGTACCCAACGAATTTGATATTGAGTAACCCCGGGTTGAGATATAGCGTCACAATAATTGGAGAAGGTCTCCATATGTTGGTGCGGGTATTCGGTGGGCAAACCACTAAATTGATTCCTTTCCACAAGTTGAATGAAGTGGGTCTTGGCCGTAAAATTTCCGGCATAAGCGGCCGGTAGAGCATTGGGTCCCGGCAAGACGTCTTCCGTGAATGTAGAGTGAGAGGAAAACTTCGGCATTATTGGATGTAAGGGAGAAGATGGTGTAGATGGAGTTGAAGTAGATGTAGAAGGGGAGCTAGGACTAGAATCTCCAAAGGGATTGGTGAAATTCCCTTCAGCCGTCTCTCGAAATGCTTCCTCAATATCGCTTCCTTGAGCTTGCTCTTGATGGGTATTGATTTCACTTGGTTGAGAGATCCTAACCCGATTAATCGTCCGTTGGCGAAAAGCTCGAAAAAGCCTCTCCGGCTCTGGATTAAAGAGAAAGGATTCGCCTCCCCGCCTAGGCACACACTACACACTAGAACAAACGTGAGAATACCTAGTGCTTTATGGGCACTAGGTAACGACAATAAACAAGCACAACTAGAGATAAAGAGAAAAGAAAGCTAAGAAAGCAAGAAAAACTAGAGAATATTCACAAGAGATGATAGAAGGGCACAAGGGAGGGTAACTAAGTCTAGAAATAAGCAAACAAAGTCTAAACAATGCACCGTCCCCGGCAACGGCGCCAAATTGATGGTAGGATTTGTCGTGGGTTCCGCCACCAAATACTAACCGGCTAGCACCTAACGGTAGTTAGGGTAAGTCGGGTCGTGTCCACGGAGACGGTATTGCAAGGTTTAGACTAAATCGACCTAAAACGAGACTAGGTCACACAACAAACACAAAAAAAGGTATAAATGGAAAACTATGATGGAGGAGAAGTAGGAACTAAACTAATGATGAACTAGACTACAAAATGCTAAACAATGCTAATAATCAAACTAAATTAGCAATCTAAAGAGATGATGACTAACTAACAAGATGAATCAAATATGAAGAAGAAGTGGGTTAGGTCGGGTTCATAAGAATAGTAGGGTGACTTGGGTGGTCAAGGGTATGGGTGCCTCCTAATTGCTAGATTCGGTCCGGGCGGTCGCAACTTAGACCGATGTCGATGACTATGCTCAACATGTCCACACACAAAAAATACAATGGGTAGAAGAAGACTAGCATGAGAAGCATGGCCACTACAACTCAAACAAGCAATTCAACAAACACATGGTGTGCCAAGTATGTGACTAACAACAAAGATTCATCCTTTACCCCTAATCAAACCCTAATCGCCCATATTCTACTCTTAATCCCCCTACTAACCCACAAGTAAACTACTAACTCATAATCAAACTATCTACAACAATAAAAAGAGAAAACATCACCATAACCCTAACATTCATCATCAAGAACAATTTGAGCAATAACAATCAACACTAATAAAGATTCAAACTTGAAATAATAACAAAGAACAAGAGTAAAGAAAGTTATACCAACATTAGGATGAAGAAAAGATGCAATCTTGTATAAATAAGAAACCCCAAAATAATTCCAAGGTTGTCAAGCTTGGAGAAATCTTCAAGTAACTTCTTAATACAAGAACTAATTAACTAAGATTAACTAGTGATTAAAGGAAGATTAAACTAATGAGAGGAGAATTTAAACTAGGGTTTATATGATGTAGAAAGGCTTAAGAGAGGCTAAACTAATGTAGGATCCATAAACAATACAACAGGGAAGTATTTATAGGGTTACAAATGGAAGGGAGAAGAAAGAAAAGAAGTCCGGCTACAGCAGCACGGTCCCGACCAGGACGGACCCACCATCCCGACCGGGACGGGTTGGTCCCGACCGGGACGGGTTGGTCCCGACCGGGACGGCCTTGCAGTAGCATCCTCAAAAGTGCACTTCATCCCCGACGGGATGAGGTGCATACCCGTCGGGGATGAGTCTTGTAGGCCTCCAATATGACCGTTTTGGTTCCTCCTTGCTTCACATGAGCTTCTCATCGATTCTCGGGACTCGGGATCGGGTCTCGGAGGCTCGGGATTGGGTCCCAAGGTCTCGGGGTCGATTCCGAAGCATCGAGTCATCGTTTCTTTACTCCGTTGGCTCCAAAATGTGTATGTATAGAGTCGGAATCGCTCCAACTCTTCCAAATCGGTCTCGGGAACCTGAAACGAACTAAAGGAAGCATAAGAAGCCCCTAAACCGCTCCCAAGGAGCGATTCCACAAGGAAAATGGGACCAAAATACTACGAAATAGGCACTACAAACTACAATAATCAGTACGATCCATTTATACTTGCATATACATCAAGCACACCAATTGTATTTTGCTCCTTATCCAACCACGAAAAATGATAGAAATCAAAATCTGTGGTGGGCGGTGTTTAAAACTAAGCCAGGAGGTTATTTCTAGTGGTACATGATTGTCTCTTATTGATGAAAATCTTTTCGCAAGTGAGGATGATAATGAGGTGGTGGTAGGGGAGGATTCACAAGATGATGAAGCTGGTGAGAACGATGATAACGGTGCAATGGATGTTGGGGAGATGATTGAGGAGGCGGAAAATTGCGAAGTGGAAGGCATCAATGATTTTGAGGTTGATGAGGACGAGAGGAAGATGATTACAAGGAGGAGGATGCCATTTACTATTCGCCGATGACCTTCTTCTCTTTTGTAGAGGGGACTCGGACTCGATGGAGACCATTTGGAGGGCGTTTGCGACCTTTAGTAAGGCCTCGGGCTTATGCATTAGTGTTGGGAAGTCCCATGCATTTTTTGCAGGAGTTGACGAGGACAGGAAGGATGCCATTTTGCGGTTCTCGGGATGCGTGGAGGGTTCCTTACCTTTTCGGTATCTTGGACTTCCTATCCAGAGTACCAGACTGGGAAAGAATGAGTGTGAAAGGTTATTGGCGCGTATCACGGCGAGAATTGCAGGAATTGGAGCCCGGAAGTTATCTTATGCGGGTAGGTTGACTTTAGTTCAGTCTGTGCTATCTCAATTACATAACTACTGGGCTATGGTCTTCATTATCCCAAAATTCGTTATGGCTCGGATTCGATCCCTATGCCGGAATTATTTGTGGGATGGTGGGGTGGAAGGCAATAACAGAGCGCTAGTGAGCTGGGAGAAAATCTGCTACCCCAAGAATGAGGGAGGTCTGGGAATTCGTGACTTGTCCGTGTGGAATGAGGCTGCGGTAGCTAAACTGGCATCGTGGGTCTTTGATCAGCCGGACAGGTTGTGGGTTAGGTGGGTTAATAATGTTTATCTGAAAGGCTCCCTGTGGAGTGAGTATCAGCCTCAGGCAGATGTCACTTGGTCGTGGAGGAAAATATGTCAGGCCAAGGACAAGATTAAGAATTTGTTTGCTAATGGAAAGTGGCATGGGTCGGATAGGCACTATTCGATTTCGAATGGCTATGAGGAGCTAGGCGACATGGGGCCTAAAGTTCCGTGGTGGAGAGTTGTTTGGAGTCAGTGGAGTATTCCGAGACATAGCTTTATCTCTTGGCTTGTGTTTAGGGGTGCTCCAAACACGAGACTGAAACTTCATAGAATTGGAATTGCTTATTTTGATCGATGCTTTTTGTGTGAGATGCATTCGGAGAGTTTGGATCACTTATTTTTTGGGTGTGACTGGAGTTCGAGAGTTGTGGCGCTCGTGTGCAAGTGGTTGCAGAAGAGGATACCGGTGACCGAGAGCCTGAATTGGGCTAAGAATATTAGGGGGTCGAAACTGCAGTGCAACATTGTTAGAGCTGTGCTTAATGCGTTGATTTATCATATCTGGAGGCAGCGGAATGCATGTAGAATTGATGGACTTGTGTCCCTGCCTCAGTACACGGCTAACATGATTAAGCTAGAGATGAAAAATCGAATAATGTGTAAGATCAAATATCCCATTCATGCCAAAGATGCTAGATGGCTACAAAAATTGTAGTCATTAGATTGTAAATCGATTCTTTCACATATATATACTTACCTTTTACCAAAAAAAAAGGAGGAGGAGGATGAAGGAGGTGCTAGTGGCAAGGTGGGAGAGGACAACGATACCGAGGATGAGTACTAGATGGGTATAGTTTCTATTATTTAAATAATAAAAGAGTAAATTAGAAATTACTCCCTTCAAAGTTGCGATTTTTAAAATTTACTCCCTTGTGAATTTTTTTTAATATTTTACACCCACAAAGATGCAAAAGTTCAAAATTTACTTACAATCTAATATTCCGACGAGTTTATGTTTTTATTGACCGATTTGCCCTTCTTTTATCGTACACCCCCTCCCCCACCCCCACCTCTTATTCATTTTTACTTTCCCAAATCTTTCAATATCAATTCCAGAAAACCTAAATTCCCAAATCGAGAAGTAATGGTGGGGATTTTTTTCCCAAATTTACTTGCAATCTAAATTACTCTTGCAAAAACGTTCGAAGTGACTTGCATATTACCCGAAGATCGAGAAGCCCTTGAATTCAATAACCGACTTGCAAACCTTCGAAGTAACTATTTTAGGGACGATTCCAATGGTGGGGATTTTTTATCTTCTTTTTTTTTACAAATGACAGTATAAGGAAGATTTTTTTAGAAATGAGACCATAAGGGAAGGGGAAGAAGAGTAAGATGAAGACAGGGGCAATTTTGGAATTAGAAATAGGAAAAAGGCAAAAAAATTCAAACTCGCCGGAAATACTCGTCGGAATATAGAATTGCAAGTAAATTTTGAACTTTTGCATCTTTTTGGGTGTAAAATATTAAAAAAAATTCATAAGGGAGTAAATTTTAAAAACCGCAACTTTGAAGAGAGTAAATTTTAAATTACTTATAATAAAATAACAAGTTGGTTATATTATTGTTAATTGTTTTGATTGCTAAAACTTTCTATGTTTGACATTGGAGATGACGTTAGGCCGTCAATTCAGGGCTGGGAGATGGAGCTGGAGCAGGAGCAGGCAAGCTTCACAGGAACAGCAGTTCGACGAAAATGAGGAGGTTGCTAATGAACAGCCGCAACAACATAATCCACAGCGATCTCATGAGATCAGGCGTAGGGAGGACGACGAGCGTGTAATTTTAAGTCTCGAAAACACATGGTGAAACATTATAGTAGCAACTTTTTTATTGGTTAAGGTTTTTAAATATTTGGTTTCAAATGTTACATATATTTTCGTAAATGGTGTAGGTTTTGACATTGACCCGTTGTCACTGGTGTGACACAGAGTTTCAAGAGCAACATGACTGGAGGTTACACCAGCTGGACTCAGGTGCCAGCGCAGCAACAAGAGCAGTGGTACAACAACTTCGAAGTACGTTGTTTTTTTTGTTTATTAGTTACCTTACCTCATGTATTTATCGTTTATTGATTAATTAACTACTAACAACAAACGTTCTTGTAGCTAAAATTCTAGTGGAATCCAAGCCTTGAGGTTTCAGCACGAGAGCGCTATATGACGGTTGCTAAGGTGCGCT
The DNA here is from genome assembly GCA_958450325.1 of Agrostemma githago. NCBI lineage: Eukaryota > Viridiplantae > Streptophyta > Magnoliopsida > Caryophyllales > Caryophyllaceae > Agrostemma > Agrostemma githago. The sequence goes on along the minus strand of OY288249.1, from coordinate 58,779,573 downwards.
TTAAAGACAACATGTGGAAGATTGCCAACGAGAACAAGGCGGAGAAAGTTCTTCAAGGTGTGATTACTCAATATAATTAATGTCCGTACTTGAATAAAAAGTTTGTTTTTCTCTTAATTCATCTCTCAATATAAATTGTAGGCCCCGCACTCGAACAATTTAATAAAGCCCGGTCCTTTAAAGAATTCCAAAAGAGATCCGCCCAAGCCAAAAAGAACAAGAGGTGGGAAAACATTGAGAATGAAGTTGAGCCAACACATTATTTGGGGTCACATTCCAACTACCAGCGCGCTTTAGACGTAAGTATTTGAAACCTTTCATTTTTTTTAATCTTATTCTATATTTTCATTGTAATGATTAACAAGAAATCTATATATTCTTAATAGATTTGAATGGAAGCGGGAAAACTGCCCGAAGCTGCGGAGTTGTTTGTGCAGACGTACAAAAGCAAAACAAATTGTAATGGTCGAAGAGGGTTCATTACGAAGAGGGACCAGGAAATTTGGGTGAGTTTTTAACATAAGGAAATCTATATTGTTCTTTATATTGTAACTTTATGGATGAAAGATTACCTAATCATCAAATCATTGTTTTTTTAGGAATCATAAATGGAAGTCACATCTACCAATGAATCAGCCGATAAAGATCCGAACTAGATATGGTTCGAGGTTGTCAATGGCTACCGCAAGGGAGGGGTGTTTGGTACGAGGAAAGCTCACCTACTATACTTCACCCCATCAAATGCTCAAGGAGGCGGCTCGACCCAAAACGAGCGCACACCCTCCGCCATGGCTCAACTGAGGTCAAAGATTGTTGAAGGAAAGGCGGAACGTGAGGAGCTTGCTGAACAAATCAGGCAAACCAATGAGGTAACAAGCAAATACTTGAACAACTCATCCGCCTGCGGAACCTTCAACAGCTTAACTGCAACTCTGCACCCTCTCCCCGACCCCCAAACCCTAGAGACCTCTTCAATGGGGGTGGGAGTGATGCTGTCGCTAGCTTCCTTGCTAGATGATTAGATCTTGTTAGTGGTTGTAGTTAAATAACCTCGTTGTTTCTGAATGCTTATTTTTGAAGTTTGTAACATGATTCTGAGTTTAGTTTGTTTATGACATTTCGTTATCTTGGTTGACAATTGAGGAAGTGTGAAGTTTGCGTTATATGGACGATATGTGTGATGTTTGGAATGTTTTCGCAAGTATTGTCATTGATGTGTGATTTTTTGGTGCAGATTTTGGCTAGAAATGAAACAAATGTAATCGGTTAATAATATCTCCAATAGCGACCGATATCGGTCGCTATACGTCTTAGCGGACGACCGATATCGGTCGCTAATTCGGACGCACTAGGATCCCCCACCAAGTCAACCGGGTTAAGGTGAGGAGGAGAGCGACCGATATTGGTCACAATAATTTCAAAGTTAGCGACCGATATCGGTCGCTAAATTGTGGGTATGGCGACGGGTAGCAGTTGCTATTCGATCGTTGGATTCAACGTCCGATGTCGGTCGCGCGTCCTTTTTTATCGTCCGACATCGGTCGCCCATGTTCTATTTACGTGACCACAAAGGTCGACCGCCTAGTAGCAACCGATATCGATCGCCCGTCTTTTTTAGCGACAGAAGACGGCCGCCGATAGCGGTCGGTTGTTTCCTATTTTCTAGTAGTGAGTAGCGAACGCAGCCAAATCCACATTCTTCCCAGTTCTTCTCCCATTGGTGACTGGGCCCGGATCCCCTATGCCACCCTTGTTCCTTCATATGTGTCTTGTCTTCCGTGTCATCATCTCACCCTTAGGTGGGCTCCTCAACCTCACTCAGAACCCGACATCCTCAGCTCGCACTCTCAGTAGTAGACCTACGTCGTGAGCCCTACTCCTAATCAAACCATTGCATTTCCTTCCACGGGTCCACTGACTTGTTATTACCCGACGGATCTCACGGCTACCCTATCGTCTATGTCTCTCCAACCTCCTGACAAAACGTGGTATATGGACATTGATGACTCCTCCCACGTGACGTCGGGCGCAGGTAAATAACTCTCGTCTTATTTTAATTTGAACACTAATTGTCACATTAATGTAAAAAGTGGCCACAAAATTGTGATTTATAGCCATTGTACCCTTTTTTTGTTTCCCTACCCCCATTACGTCTCAATAATGTCCTCCACACCCCCGATCTCATTCAAAAGCTTTTTTTTCGTCTGCCAATTTACTATCGACAATTCTGTCTGTTGGAAATATAGGGTCACTATAGGGGCGATATATAACTAGTAAATACACGTTGTTGTGTCGTGGTATGAAGGCCACTAAATGAGAAACGAAATCGCCCCGACTACAGTACAAATCAGAATGGGCGTCGTCCCCAAGGTCACACAACACTTCTAAAAGATTGTGTACTCAATCATTAAGAGTTGGAACTCGATGGTATACTCAGTATTTATCAAGAGATTTGAATCATGAAGTATTTGATGTATGTTCTCATATTCATTCTCTTATATCACTTTATATAAGACTAACATGAGACTGAAATCAAAGGGTATCCAAAACAATTTATGATTGGTAAAGAATTGTCATTAGTATGAAGATAATGATATTCATAACCATCATGAAAATTGGTGTCAATGTGCTACTTAATGGGAGATACTCTTACTATGCAACAATAATGATCAATCAATTGTCTTTGCATTATTTCTAACACTGTCTCTGTGGCATTTGACCTATCTGGTTTTTACTATGAAGGGCCTTCAGACGAGGACCCAACTTACGATATGCAATAGCTCCGGTGATTTATATCCTCTCCGACCCATCCTCTTTTAACTCACCCAACTTAATTATTTCTCGCCATCTCCGTTGTTTTCCCAACTATATGGCACTTCTGACTTGGCCGCCCACCACGATATTGTTTCTTTAATTCACAATTCTAGTGATATTAATTAATTGTAAAAACGTTTCTCTCATGAAACTATGTCACGCTTGTGAAGTTGGAAGCGTGTTAAATTAAATATTATATATATTGACCTATTATCCCCACCTTAATCACTGAAATAAGACATCTTCGGTACATTGTAATGTTTTTATGGAGTACAAAGTATTGAATATCGGTTTCCATGACAATTGTTATCGGTTTTCACGGTCTTGGAAATACAGCTTCTTCGTTGCATTAATTCCGGTTTAGATCATCTTTAAATCCTTTACAAATTAAGAACATTTAATGTTAAGCGGCAAAATGTCTCTTAGTTCATTCGTGAAGTTGCGGGTTTGACAGGATACGCTCCTTTGAAGAAAAAAAAACATTTACAAAGCAGTTCCATTCTTGTGTTGCCATCTTCATTTAATAACATGATTAAATAATTGAAGAGATTTCCGTTGATATTCATAAGATGGCCCGGAAGAAAAATTACAGATGGCATCTATCGTTTTTACATCCTTTTCCCTTCTTTTCTTACTATAATGTAAGAGTACGTACCTCTATTGCTAGTCTGCTACAGTACTACTTTCATTTCAGAACTCCTGGTTCTGAATCGTAAAACTAATCACGAACACCTCGAGTGGACATTACTTTCGCATTATACAAACTCATCTTTATTTTCCTTGAAAAAAAACAACTAATGCATCAAAATAAAAGAAGTTGCAGTCTATTCTTTGTGACCGCATCTAAGTTGCACGGCCAAGGTTTTAGCTTTTACTTCGGGGCAAGCATTCTTGTCAAATAAATTGTTGTCTACTGGTATTTCACAACTGTCTTTTCCCAAACATCTCTGTAGGACAAACAACAGTTAATTACTATGGGTCTTAGAAAAATGAAGGATTCCCAAGAATAGGAGGAGGGGTAATTGTAAACAAGTGCAAAAGCAAGCATCAAAAGTACGAGTAAATTTTACCTGCTCAACTATATTTTGAGTGGCAGGAACAGTACAATTGCCTTGTAGGTAGTAGCCACAAACACCGTAAGGGTTGCCAAAGCTAGCAAACTCAACCTTTGTCACAACTTTATCTTGTGGACACTTGAGTCGTGCCTTAGGCTGTGGTTTTTCGTCACCCGCTGGTACAATTTCTGCACCCTTCCTCTTCCATGACTTTACATTGGCTGGCATCAGTTCTGATATATAGCTACATATACTATCTCGGTTCACAGTTTCTATCTGAACGTCGTCTATGTTTCCTCCTGCCTCGTCCAGAATCACAATAAAGTTGTCCTTAGACTTCAGAAACGATCTTGGCAGATGGTACCTGCAACAATATTTTTATTTTAATTAACAATATTTTCCTTAAGCATTTTGATGGACATAATTTCTCTTCATAGTCTCTTCAAATCTTCCTTCACACAAATCCAATTATATCTTTGGAGGACAATTTTTGCTTCAATTCAATTGAACAATTTAGTCAAACCTTGGTTCGCCAAATCACCAAATTGGTAAAAAGAATAAGTGGAAATTGTCATATTGGTTAAAAAAAGTTTTGTTATTTATTTATGTTCAAAAGAACCGAATCCCTCAACAACTTTATTTTTAATTAAAGATGATTGTCGATTCAACTGTTTTATTAGCTAGTAAATCTAAGAAATAAAAAAAAATTATCGCAACGCCACTAAGTCACTGGTTTAGTTATTTTTAATTCTAAAATTTTGATTAAAAATAATTTCTTAGAGGAAAGGAGTTGAATCCAAATGAAATTTATTTTTATGTTTCCTTGTTATCGAAAGAGGATGGTCGTCAGTGGTTAAGACTATCTACCGTGGAAAATAGATAGATCTTCCAAAGTGTTTTTGTATACTCGGTAATTAGCAAAGTTGGATGGACTTACTCGTTTTGAGAAGGCTTTTTCATTACTGTGAGGTAGGAAGACCAGTAACGTCCTATACTTTGTCCATTGACCCAGATGATACCCTTTGTCATGTTTTCCATCCTTATAGTTAGCGGGTCATCTCCTTCGGGCTCATCAAAGTAGGCCTACAAATTGAATGTGGTTTACTTTAGGTAATTTAATACTCTACATACATACGGATAGAGTAGATGTAGATCATCTCCCATGCATCGATATCTGTCCTTGATAGTGGAGTAGTATAATAATGTAATTACATACGTACCTTGTACCAAGTAAGTGGTTCTCCAGCTCCTTGTGCCGGAGTCCATGTGGCTTTCTTTGATCCTTCTTCAGTGTAGTACTTTTGCCTTTCTCCTTCTAGACCAATCTGTATTTGCATTGTGCGTGTGTCATTAGATCAGAGTAGACGATATCGTGAGAATGGCTACTGGCTAATATAAATCAGAATTGAAGTCGATATTACATACCGTGTGATGCCAACCATTAAGAGTGAGATCAAGGTTCCCTGTGCCCAAACCTAAGATCTCCACTGTCCTGATGCCGGTGAACCTATGCTCCATATAACTTCCACTGTCCTTTATATGGATGAAAGAGTAAAAATATGATTAGTCTCTAGACAGCTTATATTAGCTTGTTCAAATAAATTAATTAATGGATGGCTGTTTATTGTTAGCTTACTGGCATTCCAACTGTGCAGCTAAGAACTGATATGTTGTTTACACCTTCCTTCAGTCTTATGGCAGCTTGGAATGGAAAGTTATACTCTCTTTTAACTCCATGCGCATTTCCTTGAAAAATAGATCAGAGGGAGGAAACATTCCTTAACTAATTGCTTGCATTTTCTTAGTCAACAATTTTTTTCATCTACGCACGCTAGTTAGTCCTTACGTACCTAGGTATTCCCCATTGACAAAGGCATGTAAAGCGTGGCCTAAACTTAGGACTTGAAGTACTGGTTGGAGTGATTTCTTGAAAGGCAAGTCAACGTTGTCCAATTCAATACTGAAAACCATTAAAAAAACAAACAACTTTAAAATGGTATCATCAAATAAAATTAGTTTTGGTATATTAAGCATCGTAAATAATCTGGGCATGTATTAGTCCCTCCGTCTCGTTCATTTGTTTGTGTTTGATTAAAATACTCCTCACAATGACTATAAAAGACAAACAAATGAACGGAACGGGGGAAGTATACATGTGGAGCAATAATTAAGAGTGAAATAAAGTAAGTTGATATACTACATACAACATACCTGGTTCTATACCAGAGATAATCAGTGGTGTCCTTAACTGCACTATATTGTTCTCTTGGTTGCTTTGTAAAGAAACCTGTTGTTGGTATGATATCTGTGGTTTTCTCCCATTTAAGTTTCTTGTGAGCTAACTCTGATATCACAAATTCCCTTGCACTGTGTTGTGACACAATCTGTTTAATTTGTTCAATATACTTGCATTAGTATACTAATATATGGAATGTATGGAAGCTAGCTAGCTTTTTACAAGAAACCAACACATACATCATTTTAATTTAATTTTTTACTAGTTCTCTAGGAGTTAGCTGTAGATAGATAGATAGATACTCACATAGTCGGTGTTGAAGACGAGAGTTTTGCAGTCGGGGAGAACACTGATGGACTTAGGTGGGACGATGTGCTCCTTGCCTTTGAATTTGATTGTTTGTTCTACGTGGGTGTGGTTGTTCCATAAGAAGGCAGCACATAAGTCTCCCTTTTCATAATAGCTTGCCTGATCATTCATATATATATAGCAAAGATTAATTATGCTAATCAGGCTAAATGTATCTAGTTATTTCCCGAATACTAGAAATTAGGTTAGTATCTTTATCTGCATTATTATTACTATTCTTACCTCCAAATCCGGTGCATAACTCTCGACACCATAGTCACCATTGAAAATAGCTCGCTTAGCCAGCCTAAGAGCAATGTGCAAATCTCGCAAATGTCCCCATTTTGGTTCTCTTATCAAGCCTTACAATCAATCAGACATTCGAGTCATATATATTTGGTGTGACGACCTTAATCTTGAAATAATTAGGAAAAGGCTTACCATACTCATCAATTGGGGATTCGTCATAATATCGCGTCGTGACAAAGGAGGCTGCTGTTCTTCCAAAGTTTGTACCACCATAATACTGGAGTATATGGCAAGGAAACCCAGAATAAACATATATAAATTCGTTGAAAATTCTTGCCATAACATACATACATGATAATACTTGTATGCAGTAAAATAAACCGAGGAAGCTAAGTATATATGAATGTATGTGGTGGATATGTGTGCAGACAGTGTGGTTGACTGATCGGGCTTACCATGTAGTAACAGATATAGCTTCCATTCTTGGAAACCCAGCGCGCAACAGAGAGGGCAATATCCTCAGCTGCCCTTTGAGATTGAGCATCTCCAAATACTCTGTATCTGTAATATTGAACCAGGATAATGACAAGGCCAGGGTTAACTATATATAATTATATATACAGGTCAGAATGTGAGAATGAGTGTTAGATACTTGCTACTTACTGCGCAGTCCAATTCTCAGTCCACAGACGTGGTTTGTTAGGTGCATTCGGCCCATCAAATGTGTCTCCACAATGCCGCCCATTGCAAGCATTGATCTATCTCACCAAGAATCAAGGAATAATTGATCCAGATTTCGTTTGAAACAAACAAAGAAACAAAAAAACACTAGTGTGTGTGTGTGTGTGTGTTGTTTCTCCTTACCACTTCACCAGGGGCATCTTTTTGCTTGCACATCATCCATGGAACACCAGCATTAAGGCCGAGAGCCATGTTTCCAGCCCATTTGATGTATCTCTCTGCAGCATCGTCGAAGGCTTCTCTAACATGGTCATACTCATTCTCGATCTATGAAATGAAGCATCGTGTCAGTAAAAAAAATTATGATTCCGTATATATGCAGTTCGTGAATGAATGAATGAATTATTGTCACCTGAGACATGATAATAGGACCACCCTGAGGAGCAAATAAATTGTTGTCCTTCATCATGTTGACAATCATAGTAACCCACCTCTCCATATGCATCTGTATTTTATTTTTTACAAATCAAGCCAGAAAAATATATATGAGACTAACACATTCGTCTTATAATTAGATGAGAACATATAAAGATTCGAGGTACTACTATGCGAGAATAATGTCTCATATATATATACACACACGGAGTACATTGCGAGATTATAATGGTGATCACCTTGTATGCAGGATTGTCTGTTCGGAAAGTGATGTTAGGCTCCTCTCTTAGCCAAAATGGAAGTCCTCTAAAAGAATACAAATAGTGGTGATCATTAAAATAAATTATTATTATTATTATTATTATTACAAAATGACTAATTAAACATACAAACTTGATGTACATTTTAATTATTAAAAAGACATGTTAATAAATAAGTACCCATGATTCCATTCAGCTTGAATGAAAGGCCCAACCCTCAAGACTGCCCACATGCCCTTCTCAGCAATTAACTTGATAAATTTCACCAAATCATTATTTCCTGTGAAATTGAACTGCATGCATGCATACATACATATATATATATATAGTAAGAAACTTGTTTCATTAGCTTCAGTTTTATTTTTAGAAAACATGCACACAACTGGATTTAATAAGTTTGGAGTGGATGTTGTAATTACCTTGCCTTTAATGGGTTCATGAACATTCCAAAAAGAGTAAGTTTGGATGACATTCAACCCGCCCTCTTTGCATTTATCAAGTATGTCTCCCCACATCTATAATATGTATGCATGATTCCAAATTATATTAATTACTCCTACTTAATTAATTAGGGTCGTATGAACAATCTCAAAAAAGGGATTTTTATTTGTACCGCGATAGGCACACGAGGGTAATGGACGGAGCCAGCGAAGAGGAGTTCTCTTGTCCCATTGAACAATAGGGACCGATGATCGTAATTGATATTAGTTGTTACATTTGGTACATGTACGACCTTCACGTCCTTATCTTCTTTCTCACAATGCACGGTGACACAGAAGGATAAAAGAAGAAGAAGACGAAGACGGGATATGATTAATACACACTTTTTGCTTTCTCCCATAACGTAATTATGCCTATAAATTCTGACTTTGGACTTCTATTTATTTTTATTACCAAATTAAAGAGACATGAATAACATAACAAAGGATATATATCTTCAAGTTAATCGATCAATCTTTCGAGGAAAAGGGAAAAAAAAGCATGTTCATACTTAGAGCTTATATGTTTTGAAAAACAAATGTTTGTATTCCATCTTTACAATTATAGTATATTTAACCCTTGTTTTCCTGCTGATGTTTGTTATTGCGACTTTTGCGTTGTTTATGAATGGAGGGCTAAACTAATTTATTTGTCTAGTGGTTTTAAATCCTTTTAATGTGTGTTAGTTTGATAATACTCCCAAAAATAGATTAGAGGAGCTCATTATTTATTTACCCTAGAAATGGGGTAGGAAAAATTATTAACATAAAATTCCAGGAGTATAAACATTTTTGAGGAAGCACTACTTAATCGTACATTTCTCACTTTACTCTAGACCATGTTTATTGATGGGTCTTCTTCACCAAGGTTCAACATATAAATACAATTCTTTATTTACAATCTACTTTATCAAACAAATTTTCTTATCTTTACCGACACCTTCCTTTCACCTTGGTTCCACACATATATGTTATTCTTTGTTGATTTTTCATATAAATGAAAAAAAATCATTTATCATCCATTTAACTAACAAAAACATGTCACATGGCAAGGTGAACAAATTGTGCAAGATGTTCTCTTCCCACCTAGTGAAACCCAAAACAAGACTTTGGTCCAATTTTTTTATTAATTTTATGTCTTTCACCCTCCTCTTCACCTTTTTTTTCCACCCCCAATAAACATAACCTTAGTCCTTATTACTTCCTTCAACTTTCTATGATCTTCCATTGAATATTCATTTGAGAGGGATTAAAATAATCAAATGAGAAGATCTTAGAAAGTTAGAGGAAGTATTAAAGTTTGTCAAGTGAAGCAAAGAATGAACACTCATTTTTTAAATTAGTCAATGACGAAATGTTAGTGATTTTTTTTATCACAACTCATTTAAGTCTATGCGGTTTTTCAAACAGAATTGGTATGCTCTGAAAAACAATTTAATATGGGTTATGACTTATGGAACGTTGGAGTACGCGTTCGTATAATTGGTTATTGAGTTCATGTGTTAATGAATACAAAATATATACTCTGTCATAAGTGACTATTATCATAAAAGTACTTAGAAAAAAAACTAAGAGCTCCGTGAAGAAACACATGGCCTCGATCCGAGGGGGGTCTTGATCGTTGACTTCATGACTTCAGTGCCTACGCACAAATATTTTGTTGTTTTGTTAAGTTTTTTTGTGATTAGTTGGTTTTGGAGCGAAAAAATGTTATATCCATAGACGTTAACCGATTTTGTATCATATACATGCCATATAATTAATCTGTAACAACCCAGATTTTCGATAACTTATTTTAATAGATAATGCGGGAAATTATCTAAGTCATTTAATTAAAATTATATCAGATTGTGAATAAATCTAGATCGCTACGGATCCTTACAATAAACGACTATTAGTTACATAGTCTTGATTCACTAATACAAAATTTAGATTGTATTTTTATACTAAACATATTATTAAATCTCTCGCTCGATTCCCCCATCGTCTTATACCTGCAAAGATATAAAACAGAGGCCGTTGAGCGGAACAACAACCAAATCGTTCTTCTAACATCACCTCATACACATAAAACAATAATGTGAATAACCAATAATATGCTTACTAAAATATCAAAGGATATCACTTAACAAATAGTTTCCTTTAATTATTCAATTAACCAACATGTCAGGTGATGAAAACGGTAATGTTTTAGAGGATGAGACATTGGCGGCCATTTGATTTTAAAATAATTCATTTTTCACGTAAACAGATAAATACACGAGTCGTGGCTCCTAGTATCACCGCTACATCTTATTATTTTCGATGTAGTCATGCTCACATTGTCTCAAAGCATGGGCTAGACACAAATTTGGTGACGTTAATCGTAGGTTGCGGCAAAAAGAGGAGGAACTGGGTGGCTGGCAGCGTAAACCCACGTCGGCCGATATGATAGCCAACTGTTAGAAACTTGCTCAAGAGGCAGCCGAATAATTACGTTGCCAAGTGGAGACATATAGGAAAACTCAAATGAAAGCCCGTGAAATACGGGATGGGGACAAGAATACGGCCTACTTCCATCATAAGGCTAAGCAACTACGGCGGAGGAATACTATCGTAGGCCTTGAGGACGAGCAGGGTGTATGGCTAAGTGGCGAGGAGAATATGCAGTCTGTTATCACATCCTATTTTACAGAGCTTTTTTCTACCGGCAACTCGATGGGCATTGATGTTGCCCTGAGTAAGGTCGAGCCTATTATTACAGCGGAAATGAACAGCATGTTGGACAGTCCAGTGTCCGAGGACAAGATATGTCGAGCACTTTTCCAAATGCATCCCAATAAAGCACCTGGCCCTGACGGGATGAGTGCCTTGTTTTTTCAACGATATTGGGATGTGATGGGTAGAGATGTGTATGAGTTTGTCAAGGAGTGGTGGGAGAGCCGAGAGAATTTACGTGAGGTGAACTCAACGGCAGTTGTCCTCATTCTGAAGTGTGGGTTGTCTTGAAAAATGTCGAAGTTCCGGGCAATTAGCCTATGTAATATGATATACAAGGTGATTTCTAAGACGCTCGCAAATCGGTTAAAACCTTACCTGAATTAGTATTATCTCGGAGAATCAAAGCGCATTTACACCGGGGAGGCTCATTACGGACAATGCTTTAATAGCTTTAGAGACGTTTCATGCCATGAAACGGGGTGGTGAAGGGAGAGATAGGTCGGTGGCATTGAAGTTGGACACGAGCAAGGCCTACGATAGGGTAGAATGATGTTTCCTAGAGGCAATAATGGATAAGATGGGTTTTTCGATGGGGTGGCGTCAACGAGTTATGATGTGTGTTAACTAGGTGACACACTGCTTTCGGGTTAACGGGAAAGTGTTGGGGTCGGTGCAGCCGATGAGAGGATTGAAACAGTGAGATCCTATCTCCCCGTACTTATTTTTACTTTGTGCGGATGTTTTTTCGCATATGCTCCGTCGAGCGGCTGCTGATAAGCGGGTCCATGGGATGCGAATTTGTAGAGGGGCGCCCCGGGTGTCTCATTTATTTTTTGCGGATGAGTGTATTCTTTTTGCTCGGACGAATGAAAGGGAATGCTCGATCTTAGCTAATTAAATTAGCCAATTTAAAGGAGCATCGGGACAGAAAATTCTAAGTCTGAAATCGTCTTTAGCAAAAAAGTTACAGGAAGAAACCGAAACTTATTTATGCGGATGCTGGAGGTTCGTGAAGTAGAAAAATATGATAAGTGCCTGTGATGGAAGGATTTGCCGTCAATCCCAAACACCAAATAAATCCACAAACCTAACTATAGTAGCAAGAGTAAGCGGGGTCGATCCACGGAGACGGAAACGAGACTTGAGTAAGCTAACTTCTAGACAAAGTTGAAGGAAACAAGGCGAAGATTTGATTTGGGTTGATTGAAGACTAAAGACTAAGACTGGCATAAACTAAAACAATTCAACTAAAACTAGATTATGACAACGAACAAGAAGAACAATGACTAAAACGATGGAGAATTCAATATGAGAAGAACTAGGATTAGGTCGGGTTCAAGGGTGCCGAGACAATCAAGGGGAAGCGAGAATGATGGGGTAGTCAAGTTATTTAGGCAAAATTCGGGCTCTCGCTCCAAAACCGGCCTAGAGGTCTCCCGCTCTTGCAAAAGAACTCATCCTAGCAACATACAAGGCCACACAAAGAAGGCAAGAAAACATGAATTTGCAACTACAAGTCATACAAGCACTTCATCAAACATGGCACATGCGCAAAACCAAGAAGCAACATAAACAACCACCAACACCCTCTACAAGCCCTTAATCACCCATGAAGACACCCAATTCCCCTACTAATCCTAGCAAGGAAACTACTCACACATAACTAATAGAGAACAAGCAACAAATATAAGAAAACTCATACTAAAATCATTCATATTGAAATCTAAACAATTCTCAACAAATAACATAAAAAAAGATTCAAACTTTAAATAAAAGAGGAAGAGATGATACCAACTTAACAATGGAAAATGAAAGGAACCACCTTTGAATAAAATAAACCCAAGAAGATAACCAATGTTGTCAAGATTGGATAATCCACTACAAGTCTTCAAGAATTCAAAGATATTACAAGAATTTGGAACTAGATTAAGCTTAATGAAGAATGATTAGAGAAAGATTAAGCCTAAACTATCTTAAAGAGGCAAGAAATTATCTAGGGTTTTGTGTCTTCCAAAATATTACAAGGGGGTATATATAGGGCTGCACAAAGTAAGGGAAGTGGAGCGACGAAGCTAATAACAAACAGAGGCCTCACGACCGTGTCACATGCGACACGGCTGTGTCGCCTGCCCTGTCCCGGCCGTGAAGGAATACATGGTCGGGTCACGTGGCAGTAGGCTGCTTCATTTTGCCTCTTCGACATGGCCATCGACATGGAAGGGTCACTTCAAGTGTCACTCCTTGCTTTTCCTTGGCTCTAAGGATACCTTATGACTCGGGATGGGTCCTTACGACATAGAAATAAGCTCCAAAAGCTGAGTTCTTGCCATACGAACCTGGAAACACAAAATATCGCTAGAGAAGACATTACTAGAACAAAAATCGCTTCGAAAAGCGATTAAACTAAGGAAAATCAAGTAAAGCACATCAACCGGGGACTCCCAACAATTATTTGCAAATAAAAAAAGCGATCTTCTCGGGACTAAAGGACCGGATTTGGAAGAAGTTACAGGGTTGGAAGGAAAGACTGCTATCTAAACCGGGTAAGGAAGTGTTGATTAAAGCTTTGACCAAAGCTATTCCGACTTACATGATGAGCCTGTTTGCTATCCTCGACGGGATAATTAACGAAATTCATGGGATTATAGCAAAATTTTGGTGGGGAGCGACTGAGATGAAGAGGAAGTTGCATTGGTGGTCCTGGGATAAAATGTGTCAACCTAAGAACTCGTTGGGATAGGCTTCCAAGATCAGCGTGTTTTCAACCAAGCTTTGTTGGCGAAACAGGCTTGGCGTTTCTTGATGCGACCTGATGCGTTGGTGACCCAAGTTTTTAGAGCCCGATATTTTAAACATAACACCATATTGGAAGCGAGACGGGGGTATGACCCGAGTTTTGTGTGGCGTAGTATATGGAATGCAAAACCAATTCTCCTGGACGGTTTATGTTGGCGGGTGGGAAATGGACAGAGTATTGGTGTCTGGGACAGCTCGTGTGTGCAGGGACAGGCGGGAGTGCGATTTCCAAGTCCAAATTTAGAGGCGGACCCAGCTATCAAGGTAGCGCATTTCGTTGATCACTTGACAGCTTCGTGGCGAAGGGGTTTTGTTATTTCGTTAAGATTTTTGAGATTAGTTGGTTTTGGAGCGAAAAAATGTTATTATCCATAGATCATAGTTAACCGATTTTGTATCATATACTCCGTACATACCATATAATTAATCGGTTGTCGTCGCCTCGTTGGTGCTTGCCAAACCATGAAATAATACTCCAACGAAGCACAATTTCTACAAACACACGACAAGCCCACCAAACAACACTCGAAAAGAATATTAACTTATAAAAAAAAACTTCAAAGAGTGCATAAAACATGTTAAAATGGTCAAAGTGCATGGTTGATCACCTCAGGGTAAAACAGGTGAAATGAATACTCATTGACTTATACATTAGTATTCACTACTTGAAGAAGGTCCATCGAGATCCACGGTTCCACTTTGAGTTGTCGGATCTAACTGCGACTAGGACAAAAGGCTTGGCCCAAAAGAGTTGACGACCTCAATGGAGGTTAACGGCGGCCTCAGCCCCACAGGGCCACCATTTTGGTTTCAAGTAGCTTGGTTAACCCATGAGAAATTTTCAGAATTTGTTACTGACAGAGGTCAATAATCTAGGCTCTCAGTTCTCGAATCTTTCTGAAAAGTTGCAAAATTGGAGTTACGAAGTATTTGGTACGGAGTAGTAATATTTTCCACAAGAAACGCAAACTCCTACCATGTATCGAGGCCGGATGTAATCAAAAAATTCCTTATAAAAGGAGCGTAACTTGATTAAACTTGAAGCAAATAGTATTTTCTGCATGATCGTAAATAAATTTCGGTCAAAGTTTATTGAACGAATAAACTTTGACAAATCATAACCAGATTTTAAGATATAAAAAAACACGAATTTTTTTCTTCAAATTGAAGTTTTCGTAAAGACGATCGATTTAGGGAAAAAAAATCGTGACTTTTCAATCTCCTAATTAAGAGAGATGACCAACCAAACTATTTTTTCAACAAAAATATAGATATATTGGACAAAAGTACAAACTCGGAATACCGAATACTGTGGAATCAAAAAAAAATACTCCCTCCGTTCCATATGATAGTTTGCGTATTCCATTTTGGTCCGTTTCACTTGGTTGTTTGCATTTCCTTATTGGGACATTATTTGTCAAGTAAATGACAACTCTACCCACTCTTTGTTTGTCCTGTCATCATACACTTTCTTTATTTTTCATCTTACCTCACCAACTCTACAACTCTACCCATTATTTCTCATTGAATATTACGGAGTATTTTTCCTCTCACAGTCTCACCCCTTTCTTTATTTTTCCTCTTACCTCACCAACTCCCTCTACTCAATCCTCATTCATTACTCCATTTTCAATACTCCATCATTCATCTTCATTCCTTTTTTCGAAAATCGACTTCCAACCACATCCATCAATGCATCTCCTCCTCCTAATTCAATTCATCAGTAACTCCACCATTATGTTACAACGCCCCGATTAATTGCATGTTCAGATATCCTCAACCATTGCACCTCATTTAATTTACATCCTCATTCCCTCTATTTAATTGACCCACATCATCCACAAGAGTCTCTCATCCACTCCATTACCTCTAATTTTTTTCCTTTGTCAAAGCCAAGAACTGGGTTTTGAATATGGCAATTGGTGAAGAGGTTACGGTGGAATCCGAATTTGATTCGTTGAAGAAGGTACCAGAGGAGAGGGTCAATAGGTAAAAGTCGTGATAATTTTTCCACTGTATTAATCTTATTTCCAAATACGTCTTTTTTTTATGTATGCATGGACTTAATTGTTTTATTTGCTGACCTGTAGCAAAATCGTGCCGGAGACGGTCGTGCCTGAGGAAATAAAGGCACTCGTGCCAGAGGTTGTGCCTGAGGAATATATGGATCCGTTTGGGCCTAAAGAAGGTGAATGCTATACTGTCGACCCTAAATGGCTTAGGAAGCAAACTTTTAACACAAACAGAGTGGGTTATCGAGGATGGAAAGATGCTTACATGAAGGATGAAGATGAAGATACTGAAAAAGACGGTACTTACTACAGAATAGATTTTAGAGGTGTTGAAGTTGAATATGATGGGTCGGTGGATTCTGATTCCAATTGGAATCGCCAGTTCTGGACATCTTCATCGGGTGAAGAAGACGAAGATGAAGATGAAGTGTCATCTAAATCTTTGCCTGGTAAGAAATTTGTCCAATTTTTTTACTGATATTGGTTAAGTCACATCTAAAGTGTTTTTTACAGTCAGTTTGTCATTGACATTTTTTTTGTTAACAGGCAAGTAGAGTTTTTCTATGGGGAAGACTCAAGTTTAAGAGCATCTACTTTTGTTTGGCTTTTGTTGTTGATGCTCTATAAACCAAGGAGTAACTGTGTTCTGACTTATTAATAGACTTATTTAAGTTGTGCTGTATGTTAATTTGTGCAAATGTTGCCCCTTGTTAAGTTGTTTGCAAGTGTTGGTTGTGTTGTTGGTGAAGTTAGATTTTAGGGGCCTATATGATCATTTGAAGGTTGACTTTACTTGGACAGAAGGGTCAGTACTCGATTTCTGTTGAGACTTTGTGTAAATTGTCACCCTTAATGTATTTTAGATGGTGACTTAACATTTCGTTCACAAGTTTTGTAAATTGCCACCTCTAATTGAATTGAGTTGGAGGCTTTACATTTTGTTTCCGGAATTCATGTAGATTCTGTAGAGACTATGTAAATTGTCGCCCCTTTTCATTTTAGATGTTGGCTATACATATTTGTTTGATACGTTATGTATATTGTCGCCTCTAGTATAATTGAGTTGGCGGCTTTACACTTTTGTTTCCGGAATCGAATATTCGATGATGAGTGCCTACGCATTCCTAAGAATAAAGTACTTACACAACAAAATACAAGTATTTTGGATTATCAATACACACATTGGCATATTACAAAAAGTTTCAATTTTATGCTCGTGTGTTGTTTGTTCTTCTTCTAGACTGAAACTTCTTCAGGTCGGACACTAGTTGCATCCTATACACATTCACATGATACCAAAAGTTCCAAAATTCTGCTCCAGTTGGTTTCTTGCTTTTTCTTCTTCTACGCTGAAACTTCTTCAGGTCCGACACTAGTTGCATTCTGTACACATTCACATATTAACAAAAAAATCCTTGTTTTTGCCTTGGTTAATTTCTTGCTCTTTCTTCTATGCAGAAACTTCATCGGGTCCATCGTTGATTGCATTCAACGCAATTTCCATGTTGGTTGTACTTGGTGCCAATTGGTTTTCCCATCTTCCTAACCTGGTCAATATACTCTTGCCTATATGAGGCAATGGGTAAGAGTTTCCTCCCTTCACTCTCATTATTTCATTCATGCATGCTTGTAATGAAACTCAAACATGTTTCAATTTGTCATTACCTATGGTTTCATATGCACTTATAACTGATTCCACTAGTTGACAAATAGTCCTTGAAGAATTTTTGTGTTGAATGGTTTGTATTGACCGAAAAATAACCCAAGTCTAAAATATTTAAGTCTGAACTATTAGGGGGTTGTTGAACTAGTTCCATGTCAAACCCATCAGACTTAGCAGCTTGTATAAAATCCAAATCGGTCCCAACAATATGTGGTTTGGCATTATCTTGTTGAATGAATATTCTTCTATTTGCCCCTTGTGGCCATTTAGCTTTGATTGCGGGAATGACCTTCTCGAGTAAACACTGTTTTATAACCGATTTGGTTATGCTCTCTATAGGTTTAACTTCTAATGTACCCCTCACCCTATTTTTAGATCCCCTTCTTGCTGGAGCTGTAACTGTAAAAGGGAATATGCCAATTTTGCCATCAAATAGACAATTATCGTCCTCATCAAATCTAGGTCTAGCCACCGCTGCCATGAACATAATTTTTGTGATATATCGTTTTGATTGGATTGTTCTATGAGGTTGTTTTTCACATGGCAACAAATAATATCTCTGAGATAATTGATGCGCGCTGTCGCTGACACGCACGCAAACAATATTTAAAATTCCGACTAACCTAACTGATATAGTAGTGGTAGGTCGGGATCGATCCACAGGGAGAGGATTAAGCGATATTGGTCAAGTCTAGAGTTCAATCGTGATTGGGATTGAGATGGGGGTTTTGGGATAAGAGTAGTCGAACTAAGGCTAGCGAACTACACTACTAAGGCTGGGGACAATAAATAAGTAAGGTGTTGGGCAGAGTCGGGATTCGGAAATGGGGTCTTTAAAGTCTCAGGATCGAGTTTTAGTTACAACGTCGAAAAGGGAGAGTGCCACCTTTCGGTTTCTTTACCCAACCTACCTAAACCCGCTTTCGCGACGAAAGGGTAAGTCTCAAATTAAGGTAATTTCTACCCCGAGTTTCCCCATATTGATAGAAATGAGTCAAGGTCAATCTAGCCGCGGTTCTAGGTCAATAAAGACACAAAAACCTTAAAATTGATGATCAACAAGTAAACAACCCACCAACATCCCTTGAATCAAATAATCCAAGTCTTCCTCCCTAATTCCTCAACAAGAAAATCTACTCACTAGTCATGGTGATTAACAACAAAACACTAAGTAAGGAGAATTTAACTAAAGCATGCATAACAACTACACTAACAATCAGCACTAAAGAGAGAAATTAGCTAACGCACAATCTAAAGAGAAGCTAACAAAGGAGAGAAAATCATAAACTAACTAATGGAGAAAAGAGAGAGGA
Source organism: Agrostemma githago (assembly GCA_958450325.1). Taxonomy (NCBI): domain Eukaryota; kingdom Viridiplantae; phylum Streptophyta; class Magnoliopsida; order Caryophyllales; family Caryophyllaceae; genus Agrostemma; species Agrostemma githago. Next base: position 58,760,532 of record OY288249.1, on the reverse strand, counting down.
AAGAATTTACCAACTATGGAGAAGACTAAGGAGAAAGATGAAGATAACATAAAAGATTGAATCTTGGGAGAAATATACAAGAATTTGTCACTAATCCATGCATAAATCTTCAATCTTCAATAAAAGAAATATGAATCTTCAAGAAATAAAACAAGAGTTTTGTCACATAAACCCTTGCAAAACCCTTGAGTCTTCAACAATTAAGCACAATCTTCAACAAAGATGGAGACTTGTCTACTAATTATAGAGTAATTATACTAACAAACTTCATGGGTTGCACAATCTTAATGGGTTGCACAAACTTCAAGGTCCAAATCCAATTTCTCTTCATTTTAGCTAGACCATCACCCTTTGCATCTTCATGGGGTGAAACTTCACCCTGCGGCTCGACATAATAATCCCACCGGGTGAAATTTCACCCGGTGAAATTTTCTTCTCAAAATGCGATTTTGGCCCGGTTTCTCCATCGGGCAAAATTTCACCCGGTGGGCGAAATTTTGCCCGGTCGTTTCGCCCGGTCGTGAGTGCCATGAGAATCTTCGGGGAGGTGGAAAATGTCGTCGGGCGAAACTTCGCCCGGTGATGACTCACCGGGTGAAGTTTCACCCGGTGGAGTTTCTCCTCTTTTCCGGTCTTTTTCTTCGTCGATCAATTGGATTACTCGAACTTTTGGTTGTGTGCTTCGCTCTTTGGACCGTATCTCTCTCATGCTCGTGGAAGCTCATACACGTTTTCGGTCAAAAATCCTATCAAAATAGACAGAAAACTACCAAAAACACGTAAAATGCAAAAGAGAGACACTAATGCAAGAATTACACAAAATACGGCGATAATCGCACTCTATTCTCGCAAAATGGAGGAAAAACGGTTCTAAATGGGAGGAAAAACGGTCCAAATTTGGCACACAACAATTCCCCCACACTAGACCGTTGCTCGTCCTTGAGCAAAGACCCAAAAAGAAATTAACTACTATTATCTAAGCTAGACTATGCTAAGCCGATACGGGGCAATTAACGGGCCCGCTCCGTCCCTTCAACTCACATCGAGATACCCATGAGGTAGAGTACCTCCATGCAAGGCAAGTTGGGGCTTGCTCAAAATTGGGGTTGCGACTAACACACACAAACACACAAAACAAGGAAGACACACGAAAAGAGATAGTCGCAACCAAAAAGAAAATAAATCACCGAATCCCTCATCGAAACGGCGGAGAAAGCACCGACTTGAGTTTAGGACAAGCGAGAACACTACCAAGTTAGTAACACAAAATGACATGGACAAGATCCTAATAGGATGACGATCAAACAATAAAAACATTGAAAATTTACCAAGGTCCGTCTAATTCCACTAGAGATGCCTACAACGGGACGATAAATGGAGTGGATTAGTGAGAACCATGGAGTTAGTAAGCACTGTAGGTAAGTGTTATGTCGTCTCCTAAGCTAAGCCTAGAGGATCGTCTCATACTCGAGAAAGCCAATTAGACCAAAAAGGATGGATAAGTGTTTGCAAAATGGTAAAGATTGCCAAATTACCGCTATTTTCCTTCCTCGGGACTCGGTCCTCTAGTAGGCATTTCACGGCAATAAGTCAACCAAGGGATTATTTGGGTTTGGGAACGATTTTGAAATTTTGATTTTCTTTTCGGTTTTCTTTCCCCATTATTTCGATCGAGGGCTTTTTTTTCCCGTAACGCCCTTCTTCTTCATTTTTCCCTTTTTCTTTTTGAATAGCTCTTTTTGGCTAGATAGTTCATTTGAGATCAAGGTAAAGCATATTCTTGCAAACTTATTTGTGGAAATCGGTGAATGGTAGAAAAATAGGCTAGTCGGGTGTGCACCCCCTCCGAACCCACAAAAGGATGGAAATTTGGACTAAAGAAAATGGCTTCTCAAGTAAGGTCACCTAAGAGAACGGGGAACGGTAACCAAGGCCTTATCACTCCATGGGTGGTCAAGGTGCTCAAATGCAAATCCCGGTGTAGACTCCTAGTAGAAAAGATGGACTTATGGTAAAAATCTAATGCAAAAATTGGTTCAAGGTCATTCTACTAGAAACATGTCCAAAAATCAAAAAGGGTTACTAACAAGGGAGTAATAAACACTCGGCCTAAACTCAAAATCGGGTTTTCGAAAACTTTACCTAGACAAGCTATACACACAATGAAAAAGAACACACAAAAATGACAACAACACAAGAAAACAAAACAAAACCACAAACACAAGTATAGCCAAGCACTCCGAACTCCATTAAGTCAACACAATCCACAACCACCAATTCCAAAATGTTCACCAAGTGAACCTCCAATTAGCATAAATGCCCAAACTCCCATGCATAAGAGAAAGGGGTAAAACGAAGGTAGAAAGTATTACCGCGCGGTCTTCATTTCATTTCCGCTACGTTACGTATCCATGCTAATTGGTTGGCGGTGTTCCTACAAGGAGAGAATGCAAGGCAATACAAGCGACACAAAAACAAAAACAAAAGAGAAAAGAAAACTAAAATGAAAATTTTTTTGGGTTTTTGGTTTTTAAAGGAAAAATGAAAAAGAAAAGGAAGAAAAAGGATAGTAGATCTCTCCCCCACACTAAAACCGTGCATTGTCCCCAATGCACAAGTAGAGGAAGAATCGAAAAAGAATAAAAAGAGAAAAGAACGGAAAATCTTTTTGATTTTTTTATGATTTTTCAAATGTTTTTGGATTTTTAATTATTTTTCAAATGTTTTTGGATTTTTAATTATTTTTCAAATGTTTTTGGGATTTTTTATTTTTTTCAAAATGAAGAGAATAAAAAGAAATGAAATGAAAAAGAAAAAGAAAGAAAAAGAAGAGAAAATAAAAGGAAAATGGAAAGAAAAAAAGGAAAAATCGATAAGATGGGAAAGGGCGTAGGTGTAATCACGTCACCTCGCCCGGATTCTGCACGAATCGGGAAAATCAAAAAAAGAAAAAGAAATTTGGATTTTTCAAATTGGTTTTGGTGCGATCAAATCACCTAAGACCGGGAGCAACAATCAGGTCCTTCTTCTCTAAGGCACCTGCAAATAAAACCTCACGTTTGTAATGACCCAAGTAGGATCACGTGAGGGGCTGACAACTTACCAAACCAACCAAAATATTACCACAAATCAACCAACAACCAAAATTATCAAATGCCAAAAATTGGCGCTGCAAGGACTGACAAAGATTACTGAGACTAGAGAACAGATTACCAACGACTAACGACTGACATCCAACACCCCCACACCAATACCGACGACACTCGACCACTCACATCGGACCTGGGGGACGAGGTGGTGGGTAGTAAGACCCTGGCGGAGGCATACCGAAAAATCAATCAAAATATAGTTGTTGCTGTTGCAACATCCTTTGGTTCTCCTCCGCCGCCAACCTTGCTGCTTGGGCATCCCTAGCAGAGTCCCTAGTCATCTCGAAGCTACTCCGGGCAAACTCAAAGCCTTCCCTAGAGTACGTGTAAGAACTATGTGCAGTATCGCGCGCATCCCGGGCTACATTATAGGCGTTCTGGGCTAGGTTCAGAGAGGTGGTCGAGTTCTCCCAAGTCTGACGTGTACGGTCATAAACTTCCCCCCACTGGTTATAAAAGTCCTCTGATCCGAAGAACAAGGAGTGCCGTGGAGGACTCATGTTAACGTCCTCCTGAAAACCTGGGGTAGACAGGGTGAACGTGGAGTGTTTGTGTGGTTCAAAGTTAGGTGTGAAAAATTGTGAGGTTTGGTGTTCGGTCTGATGGGAAGTAGAGGGTCCATGTGATGATGACGTTAAAGTCCTATGACCCTCATCCTGGGAGGTTTCAACCTCCGGTTCCTCCTCCGACACGTCTACGACCTCAATATCATCGTCGCCATAATCTAAAGGTCCATCGGGGTATTGAACCATATAAAACTTAACTCGGGTGTTATCCCGAATGTACTCCCCAGACCTCTTCGGCATGCCGAAGTTCTCTTCAATATCTAGCCTAACCCATTCGGGGTTAGGCATTGCAATAGCTCTCATTTCAGTAATCTTATACAGGAACAAACTGTTATAATCCCCTTTCTGGGGCCACACAAGGAAAGGACAATAAACTTCATCTATAAAAATTCCCGCTTCGTCAACTGGTGTCAAATCGCTAAAATCAATGTCTAAGGCTTTAGCTAACATCGTTACAATACCGCCACAAGAAATTTTCTTGCGGCTGCCCTTCACAACCTGGGCAAAATGAGTAGCTAAGGCCTCGGACATATCGATAGACGGGCCTCTGTTCAAAACCGCATCCTCCAATAACTGAACAGCTGTAGCACTACAGTTATGGTGCGTGTCATAGCTTGTCAGGAATGAGTTGGCTATGATACGCGCCAAATATCAAAGGATGGGGTTCCGAATAGAGAAAGAACGCATCTTCCCTCCCTTGAAAGTCCTCTGGCGGGCTATTTTAAGCCAGAATCGATCTCGGCCGAATTTATCGTCCCAAGTCTGCCCCGCCCGAGGCTTTCCAAGGACCGAAGAAGGTAAACCAAGCAGTGCACCAAAGTCCCTCAAATTGAGGACATACAGAGTTTCTCGCAACTGAAAAGGGACAGTGGGATTATCGTCACCACTTAGCTCGAAAATTGCGAAAAACTCGCACGTCAACTTCTGAAAAGTTTCCTCCTTGGAGGCATAAAATTTGCTAAGACCAAGGCTTTGGCACATTGCTTGCACCTGCGTGTCTATACCCATGCACTCAAGTACATCTCGAGTAGAGGTGATCATTTGCGGGTTCGGGTCGGACACGGGCCGGGCTAAGTGTGAAATTTTGGCCCACGGACAAGCGGGTTAGCGGGTTTGGGACGGGTTCGCGGGCCGGGCCTTTGTATATTTTTGAAAATGTTGTGTCCAAGCCCGCTAAAAATTCGGGTCGGACGGGACGGGCCAATCGGGCGGTACGTCCCATGAACAGCTATAATCTCGAGCCGCCCAACGAGTCGGCTCGAGACGACAGACCCAAAAAATTTTACATTTATCATGATAAGCTTTTTTAGCGAAATATAAACCAGAATCAGCATGACGAAAACTACGACGAATTTTCGGGTAACGTACCTCAAGCGGAACAGGTTGTTCGCGCGGGATTGATCTTTGTGTTTGAACCGGCATCGGGACAGATTCGTCCCGAGCCTCGGCCGTCTCCTCCGACCTAGAGGATTATGTTGACCCCGAATTCCGATTAAGCATTGAAGAAATCCGTTTCCTTGCCATTTGCTTTACCCTTCTCATCCTTGATGCTTGAATTTGATGACTATTGTGTTGACGGTCTCGGTTTGGGGTTTGTCGGAACTTGAACGATTTCTAAAAACAAACTCCAAGGAAGTGTTAGGAATGTGATGAGGATGAAGAATATATAATTTGATTGAATTTTGGTGGAGGAATGGAGGGATTAGAGGTGATTTAAGGTGGTAGATTTGGGGTTTGTTTGGGGTTTTTGGGGTTTTGTTGAGGAGAAAGAGAGGAAAAGGTGATAATGAAGATGGGAAGGGGGGTTTGGCTGGGTATATGGGTCGCGGGGTGTTATTTCGCCCGGTGGTCACCCACCGGGTGAAATTTCACCCGACGACATTCGGGTCAAGATTCAGCATTTCCGCGCTATTTCACCACCGGGCGAAATTTCGCCCGGTCGGATTTCCGTCAATTTCCAAGTCGCAAAAAGTTTTTACCGTAGGGCGAAATTTCGCCCAGTGAGATTCCACCGGGTGAAATTTTGCCCGACGGATGTTCCGTCAATTCCCTTAATTCGAGCAAAGTCGCCACCGGGTGAAATTTCACCCGGTAAAATAAATCACTTCAAAATAGGACTTTGCTACAAAAAACTCTCTTTGACTTGGCCCAAACCTTCCTTAACTCTTCAATAAAATTAATCCTCTCGACCCATGTATTAGCTACATGGAGAAAAACTCTCAAAATTCACAGCGCATCCCAAAAATTCCAAAAGAAATCTTCACGGTTCCTGCAAGTAGCAAACACGCTCCAAAAGAAAAATCCAAAAGCTATTGTCCAAAGAGAATAAAAGAAGAAAAAGAATATACAAATATTTACAAGGTGGTTATTATGGACACCACCAAACCGAATTGAATTGTTTGAGTTTAATCGGGGTTGCTTGAAAAGCAACCCGGAGTACCACGTTTCTTGTTCTTGAAAATAACGCCACCAACCATATGTTCTCTTCTTGGCCTTAGCAAACCCATAAGGCGAGTTACGTCCGGTAGCATACCCCACTCATTTAAAACTTCTTCTTCGGAGGCTTGACCAAGTATAAGAAAAATGCAATCATCATCACTATCATTATAGTGGACATCTTCTTCGGATGGTTCCTCGGTGGCATAGTCAAATGTCGGCTCAAGGTTCAATGGATTAGGAGATTGATAATTATCTCGTGCTTGAAGTTCGTCATCGGTTGGTATTTCCACCATATGATCCCACAATTCCTTTCCGAAAGGGATATTCGGTAAGAAAGCGGGCAATACAAATTGAACGGTGCTATTACCAACATTAAAAGATAATTTCCCTTTTTACATCGATAATCACTTCGCCGGTTGCTAGGAAAGGTCACCCTAGTAAGATAGGATTGCGTTCTTCAATGGGCATGTCAAGGACCACGAAATCGGTAGGTATGCATAAAGGACCTACCTTAACCATAAGATTTCGTGCTAACCCAATTGGCGCTTTCGAAGTACCATCGGCCATCTGAACGTTAAGCGGAAAGTGTACCATCCTTGGAATATTGATTGTCTGAGCAATGATCAAAGGCATAAGGCTAATATCCGCCCCAAGATCACATAAAGCTCGATGTATCTCTACATTGTCGATCGAACAAGGTATGCAGAAGCTACCGGGGTCACCGAGCTTAGTAGGTATGGTAACTTTTGGGGTGACCCTAGGTAGTAGTGGAGTTTCCTTCCTTATGGTAGAATTCGAAATTATACCCCTTATATACTCGGTCGGAGTTGGCATAGAGGGACTAGTTTCTAAATTCTCTATCAAATCGGTGAAGGTTATCACGTCTAAGGCTTGGTTATCGAATGGGATTGGTGACTTGTCATTCAAGGGGGGCACTTCGATCCTTGAAACTAGGTTTGTGTCCCCTATGGGAATTTGTTCAATAACGTATCCAATGTCTCCTACAAGGTACTTTGTTGGATCTCTTATTGGTCTTTCGGTTACGTCCTTGACCACTTTCTCATCGTTTTCATTGATTGAGGGATGAGATGTAGTTTGTGGGTCAAAGGGTTTCACCGGTTCCTTTTTGCTCATTACCTTAATGGCATTCATGGATGCATGATTGAAAGAATCGATTGGCTCTTGAGAAGACTGGCTTGCGAGGCGGAACGTGCCTCTAAAGCTTCAAGTCTAGCTCGGTTTGACGCATTTTATTTCAATAGAAAATTGATTGTTTGTTGAATGTCATAAAAGGGTTGAGAATTACCTTGAAAGTTCCTTGGAGGACCTTGATTGAATGGAGGATGGGTTCCAAAAGTAGGACCTTGATTGAATGGAGGATAGGTTCCAAAGGGAGGAACATAGTTTGGTCTAGGTGATCCTTGAGAATAAGAATAACCTTGATTTAATTGATTTGTGTGAGGAGGTCTCGGTTGATAATAGAAACCATGCGAATTAGGATAAACCCTTTGATTGGGGGCTCTTGGAAAAGGATATGATACTTGAGTAGGCATGGAATGAAATCCGGTCCCCAAATTAGGATTGTTCGTGTGAGAATTTTCATGGGTTCTTTGAGTGTTGGCTCGATAAGCACTCTCCTTTCTCATACACAATTCGGAATCGTGGTCATATCTCCCGCAATGATCACATGGAATTTCAATACGATACAATTTAGGTGGTGAAATGGATGATCGTCTAGGTGAAATCACTCTTCTTGGTGGAGATGATCTTTGTGGAGATGTTCTAGTCTTGGGTGGAGAATTGGCTCTAGCAACATACACTTCAATCTGCCTAACCAACTCCTCAACTCTAGCTTCAAGTTCGGTTCTCCTCTCGGTTGACGATGTTGACTCACCACTTAGCTCTTCATGTTGATCATTTTCGGAGTATTCATCATTCTTGGCTATCCTTTCAATGAGTTTTGTAGATTCAATTTCATTTAACAAAAAGAAATCGCCCTTTGCCGCCGCATTGACATTTTCTTTGGCGTGGTCTAATAACGAGTGGAAGAATATATGAAGTAGAAGCCAACTAGGGATGCCGTGGTGTGAACATTTCCTTTGCAACGTTTGAAATCGGTCCCATGCTTTACATATGCTCTCATTTTCTTGTTGTTGGAATGTTTGAATTTCTCTAGGTTGCGTTTGGGTACTCGGAATTGATTTGAATATCATGAATTCAATTCTTGTATTTGAATTTCTAGAATTCGAATCCAAATCCAAATCCAAAATTGTGTTTGGGTACCCTTGGATTTGGATTTGGAATTTGGGCGGGTAGAGTCGAGTCAAGGTCATCAATTTTTTTAAAAAAAAAAATTTATCCTTAGAAAAATATAAATTACGGGGAAAAAATGAAGAAAAAAATATATTCTAACAAGATTATACGGAAAAAAACAAAAAAGAAATAAGTGAGGATTTGAAATGACTGCCATATACTAAGAATTTGAGGAAATCAAATTTGAACTAGGTTGGATTTGGTCTAAATTTCAAATCCAAATCCAAGGGGTTCCCAAACGTTTGAAATATTTTAAATCCAAATTCAAGTTCCTAAACATAGCACTACGGAATTTGTTAGTCTTGGATGGTGGGTAGTATTTTTCGAGGAAAGAGTTGCTCAAATGTTCCCAAGTGCGAAAAGTATTGTTGGGGAAACTCTTAATCCATCTCCTTGCTCCATCACGCAAGGTACGAGGAAAAAGGATCCGACGTAGTTGGCACTCGGTGACTCCTTCAAGCTTGACACACCAATAAGACTTTCCTTGAAAAGGCAAACATGCTCTAACACATCTTCATTCGGCAAACCTCGGAAAGTTTGTTGTTGAATTAAATGGATGGCGGAAGGTTTAAGCTTGAAACTCTCCGGGATGGCTCCAACGAATACGGGTGAAGAAATATCTTCAATAGATGGTTGAGAATGGGACCCAAGTGTAGCCATACTTGAATCCTTGGAAGTTGTTTGAGGATAGAGTGTTAAGAAATGAAGGAATTGGTGGAGGATTACACTATCAAGTTGTTGCTTCGGTCACAATATTTCCAAGCAACTTGTTCTCCGGATGGGGATCAAGCAACCTAAATCAAAAGTATACCTAACAAAAACTCAACAAACAATGAGTCCTCCTAGCACCTAATGGCACTAGGGTAGGAGGAAAGAAAAACAATTATCCAATCACAATAAAACAAAGACTTAATCAATTAACTAATCTCCGTCTCCCGGGCAACAGCGCCATTTTGATGCGCGTTGTCGCTGACACGCATGCAAACAATATTTATAACTCCGACTAACCTAACTGATAAAGTAGTGGTAGGTCGGGATCGATCCACAGGGAGAGGATTAAGCGATATTGGTCAAGTCTAGAGTTCAATCGTGATTGGGATTGAGATGGGGGTTTTGGGATGAGAGTAGTCGAACTAAGGCTAGCGAACTACACTACTAAGGCTAGGGACAATAAATAGGGAAGGTGTTGGGGAGAGTCGGGATTCGGAAATGGGGTCTTTAAAGTCTCGGGATCGAGTTTTAGTTACAACGTCGAAAAGGGAGAGTGCCACCTTTCGGTTTCTTCACCCAACCTACCTAAACCCGCTTTCGCGACGAAAGGGTAAGTCTCAAATTAAGGTAATTTCTACCCCGAGTTTCCCCATATTGATAGAAATGAATCAAGGTTAATCTAACCGCGGTTCTAGGTCAACAAAGACACAAAAACCTTAAAATTAATGATCAACAAGTAAACAACCCACCAACATCCCTTGAATCAAATAATCCAAGTCTTCCTCCCTAATTCCCCAACAAGAAAATCTACTCACTAGTCATGGTGATTAACAACAAAACACTAACTAAGGAGAATTTAACTAAAGCATGCATAACAACTACACTAACAATTAACACTAAAGAGAGAAATTAGCTAACACACAATCTAAAGAGAAGCTAACAAAGGAGAGAAAATCGTAAACTAACCAATGGAGAAAAGAGAGAGGAAAGAATTTGCCAACTATGGAGAAGACTAAGGAGAAAGATGAAGATAACATAAAAGATTGAATCTTGGGAGAAATATACAAGAATTTGTCACTAATCCATGCATAAATCTTCAATCTTCAATAAAAGTGTGGACATGACATATGTCCACCCCGACGCGGCCACGCGCGGGTTTGGGTAGGCGAATGAATCTCCATATGAGAATGAATCGAATTGAAATTTAGGTCTATGTGGAGTCGCCACCGAATTTTGTGGTTACTCGGAACCATTCAAGCCCACTCTATGTCGTAGTGGTTCGTATACAAAATACGGCCCATTTCCGATGTCATAGTTTATTGGGCTCGTCCCTTTGCATTTGATACCAATACCGACATTATTGGATATTGTGTATTGAATGACTCTCGTGCGCCAACGGTTTTGGACATCCGGAAACCGAGGTTCTGAGTAAGGGGTGAGGGTACGTGTTGGGAAGCCCACAAAGGACACCCAACCCCGCCCGCACATTAGCGGCCTCTACTAAGAATTCGAATGACTTTCCAATACGCGCGTTAGTTGAACGGGAAAATGATATGCAAAGATTATTTTCCCTAAACATGTGAATGGAATTGAAAAGGGTTTCTAAGTCAATTTAATGCAATTAATTCTACGTCAAAGTGGAATTTTAGCATGTGGGTTCGTTTTAGTAAAATAAAACAAAAATAAATAAATTGACAAGAAAATAACAAACTTGTTAGTAACGGTATAACGATAATAACAGTTTGCAAATAATGTAGTATGATGCATGATTTTGAAAAGAATAGTAGGTCACGTGATGGATTAACACGTGTTGACCGAGGTCAAGGAAAAAAATATATCGAGATCTAAAAAAAAATGTTTTGTCTTACAAAAATGATGTTCGAAGAATAATAATAAAAAAGAGCGAAATTGTTTTCTTCGGAAAATTGATGATTTTATTAAATCGCGTACAAATATTGCGTAATTTGCACTCGACTTAATATTTTCGATATTCGTCGTATTCAATATTCGATTATGAAATCGATATTAAATACTTGGAATAATTTATACTCGATTTTAATTGTGATGCTCGTCATATCCCATATTCGATTATGGAATCGATATGGAATACTTGAGTGAAAAAATAAAGAATATTGATTTGAATCGTTTAAAATAACCAAGACGATATAGATATTCCTCCGCGTTTGTAGTGTCATGATTCGAACGAATTAAATAACATCTACGTTAGCATCAACGAAAAATTGAATTGGCTAAATTGTTTGATTAGATTATTAGACTCGACATCCAATTATGGAATTGGCATCGGATCTAACGTATCGACACTTTGCTTGAATGAAAACTTGATTCCCTCGGCTTTTCCGTCATCGAAATAAATCCCTAAGGATTAGGATGTCAGATCCGCGTCAACGGGTTTCGACCCTTATTAAATATAATGCTTGTTTTTGAAAATTAATGTAAATATATGACTCGAGCAACGATGAAAACGAAATAAAAAAAATATTGTTTAAGTTAACTTATCTCAATAATCAAATAATCGGGGTATTGGAACAAGCGACCGTCAACGCTGTGTGCAGTACACTTGTATATTCGTGTTTCCTTATTCCGATACCCCTCTTATTCGACACAAATCGATAAGTATTTTAGTGTTTTGTATTAGTTATTATCGATATTATAATGCAAGGAACAAAATAAAACAAAAAAAAACGCGAAAAAGATGAAGATGACGAGAGGAAGAGAGGAAGGAGAGAAAGGGGTTTTGACACCCTCAACCTACATGTTCTTGTCTCGGAACGGACTCGTAACCGTGGCTTTACACAAGAGTCTTCGAGGTTTTATGGAGGTTAAGTTATGGTGGCTCGGGATTGATTCCTAAAACTAGGTTTAGGTTTTTTTTGCTAGTATAGAGTTGCTAGGGTTTGATTAGGGTTGCATGTGTAAGATTAGGGTTCTTGAGGTTGTGAAAAAAGTTGTGATTAGGGTTGTAAAGTTGTGAAATTGAGTGTGCATGGGGTTGCTTATATAGGCATTGCCCATGTATTTTGGTGTCTAGGGTTTTGTGCCCTGACGGACTTGACCTGATGGCCCGTCTGAAGGTGGACTGTTGGTTTTGCTTCTTGAGTTGGACTTTTTGTATTTGAGTGGCTGCTTTGATGTGTCTCGGAAACGACTTTGACCGGAGTTGACCCAATCGCTAAGAAGTCGGTTTTATTTCCGGTGTCGTTTTCGGTCCAAATTAGTCTTGTTTGACTCGAAATGATCCGCTCGGCCTGGATTCGAGGTTGATTTTGTGATATTTGTACTCTGTAAGTGTGTTAGCCAGCGATTAATGGATTTGAGCCCCTATCCGAGCGCATAGAAGCGTGTTAGCTTCCGATCATCATCGGGTGTTTTTTGGAAACCACCATAGACATCTGGCAGTCAAAATGCGGGTGTCTACAGAGCCCCCACTCTGACTGAGGCTTGGACAAGGCGAAAGTCAGAGTAGCCACCAGGCCAATCGAGGATTGAAACCTGACGAACTTCCGGCCGGGTCGTTTATAGTCCATTAGACTTGCGTGAAGGGCTCGCCAGCCATAGGCTAGAAGTCATACCTGAGCTGATGACGATAACTCCGTGGGGCATTTGGACTTGTTGTGTAAGTCTTGGGTGCGCCTGTGTGTTGGCCCATCCCGCGAAAATGCTGGGGAGGTGTAGTGGTTTGCATGTCCCTATTTGAGTCGCACCTGTATGAGTCACGTAAAATGCATGCAATACATAGGTAGTAAAATGACTCGCGCTGGAGAAAATGATTTTTGAATTTTTTGAAATTTTTGAAATTGAAATCCTGAAAGCACTCACGGGCAAGGTTTTTAAAATGGAAAAGGGGTAGAAAAGAAATTTGCAGTTTAAATAGACCGAAATCTGACCTTGTCCAAAAGGATCTTTTTTTTTAAATGGCTAAATTTTGCAAATTTCAAAGTGGAATTTGAAGAAAGAGGCCTACCGACAGACTCGACTCTGGACGTGACCGGACGAGTTGACTAACACGACTGAACTCTCGAGGGGTTGGACCGTGATTCGGTAGGGGTGTGGGCGGCCTAACAAGACTCTTAAGTTGCGCTATCCCGTAGCCTAGGCGAGTGGCAACACGGTCGCACATCGAAACGGGATAGATATGCTATGGGGGGATTTCAGTAGCCTGTAATGGGACTGATTTAGTCTGGTGCCCTTCCGGATTTCTGATTCTAGGGTACATTTCCAAAGTGGGTATTGCCTCGAGTCCTGACAGATTCTTGTCTTCGACTGAGCCGAGTACTAGGACACACTACAGAAAGGAGGCTAGATCTGGATTTTGTGAGTGGATGGAGAACTTCTGCCTAGGAGAAGCCCCCGGGACAACAAAGCTAGCTGTTGAGAACATGATGGTGTCGTAACCGGAATGATGGCGCTTTTTGAATGTGTGTCAATGTGGGTGGTTGTGCCTCCGTTGAAAGGCTGCCTACGTATTCACGTGTAGTGAAATCAAACCAAGCCGTAGTTCAGTGGACTAGAAGATGTATTATGGCGCCTAGTTTATTAGGGCTTTGTGTGTAACTAGCCATAGCGATGGTGTAGGCTAGGTGCATTCCCAATGATGTCTTGATCAAAGGGCTAGAATGGTTAGGATGTTAATCCTGTGACTGTGAGCGTTCTCCGGGGTAGCCCCCAGAGGTGATGTGAGCTATTTGGGCATGTTCTATGCCGACTGCAAGTTGAGTTCCCGTGTTTGGGGTTTGTAACTGGTTTGGATGGGATTTTAACGAGTTTTGTTCTCGGGATTTTTAACGAGTTCTGCTCTCGGGATTTTTAACGAGTTCTGCTCTCGGGGAATTTTAACGAGTTTTCTTCTCGGGATTTTAACGAGTTCTGCTCTCAGGATTTTTAACGAGTTCTGCTCTCGGGGAATTTTAACGAGTTTTGTTCTCGGGATTTTTAACGAGTTCTGCTCTCGGGGAATTTGATGTTTTTGGAAATGTGGTGCTAAGAAGTAAATGGCTTTGATGACTCGAAATCTGGAGCTCGGTTCTGTGGAGCTAAGGCTTCGAGGGCTGGTTTGATAATGTGGGATCTGGTTTTGATGACTCGAAATCTGGAGCTCGGTTCTGTGGAGCTAAGGCTTCGAGGGCTGGTTTGATAATGCGGGATTTGGTTTCCATGTCTGGCCCTAATTGTTAGGGGTATCCTATGGAGCTTGAATCCTCAAAATTCCGGGTTGTCTTTGGCCTGGGTCTCGGGAAGGTCTTGAGGGTTGTAATGTGGGAAGGCTGAGTGTGGTGTTAGCTGACCAGCTTGATTGTTACTCCCCTATTGGATGGCATGGATAATTTTGAATTTGACCGTACCACGGTCAAAGGATTTTCACTTGAGTTGACCGTTGACTACGGTCATGGGTATTTGATTTTTGATTGACCTCTTAGTCGCGGTCATGGGTTTTGATAATTTTGACCGTACCCTGGTCGTGGGGCTTTCCCTTGAATTGACCGTTGACCACGGTCATGGGTATTCTGAATTTTTTGATGATGACCTGCCTTTTTTTTGGCCTTTTGCTTTTTTTCCTCATGGACTTTCGATTTTTTTTTGTGTCCAGTTTTCTTTTTTTTATGGCCTTCTTTTGTTTTTTTTTACTTTTGATTTTTTTTTGTCCAGTGTTTTTTTTTTGTTTTTTTTTTGCCGGTCAAACTAAAACTTAAGGTAGGGATTGGTCAGTCTTATTGGAGGGGTATTTTATTGTGGGAAATGGGCTTGCCTCCCGTCTTGAACCCAAACTAGGAGATTACCTAGATTTGTCATAGGATTCGATACCGCTCCTGCTACGGGTAGTTATGTGGTTTTTCTATACCAGACACGGAATAGGTAAAAAAGAAAACACGGGCTCGGTTTCCTGCAGTCATTATAGATGTGTCTATAATAGTCACGTGCGTGTGCTCACAGTGTATGATGGTGTTCATCATGTTCTCGGAAACACATAAGGAAAGTATATATGAGAAACAGGAAAGCTGATTTTATTGAACTTTGGAAAAAGAGGACAGAATACAACTGACTCTGACTTTGACCTTGGCTTTGGAATAGAACATCCTAGACTCAGACTCAGACTCGGACTTAAATCAAATCCGGACTCTTGGGTGCATGAGAGGTAGATTGTATGCTTCGGTCATCGGGCCCTGTGTAGTCCACGAGGGGCTTTGCAAGTGACAATGTTTCCAAAACGGGAGTCTTCCTGGCATCGAGGAAGTTTTGAATGAGGTGTTTCAGCTTCCAGCATTGTTCTGTATCGTGTCCCTTCCCTCTGTGGAATTCGCAGTAATGCTCGGCATTCCATGCTTTGGAACGTTTCTCCACAGGTGGGTCGGTCGTTGGGCCTATAGGTAGCACTAGGCCCTTCGGAACCAACTTCTGGAAAGCGACGGTGTAGGACATATCCAAGTGAGTAAATGTCCTTTCCTTTGACTGATTCTTGATTTTTGGAGAGGTGACTTGAGGGTTACTTCTCTCGGCCTTGCCATCTTGAGGGTATCGGACAGTTTCGCAAGAGTGTTCACCCTTCAAATGACTCGGTTGGGTGATTGGCTGCCATACCCGCTCTAGTTGTGTTAGACGGGATCGGGTTCTTACAAGGTCTTCTTCGATGATGGTTACCCTGGAACTTAGGTTATCTAGGGCAGTATTGATTTTCGAGAAGATGTTGTTAATGGAGCAAGATAGCATAAGCATACTCCCCTGGATATCCCCTTTCTTGACGGCATGGGATTTGTCGTGGTTTGGTAGTGTCTCGTTCATAGGGTCCCTGATCGGAAGAAATGACAGGTGTTAGAACTCGCCTAAGCTCGGTTTTCCGTACATGATGAGTCAAACTAGACATGGCCCGGGGTGACGGAAATGACTAAGACTCTCGGACCGGGATACTTGAATGTTGACCTAGACGAGGTAACGACCGCAAATTAGACTCGAGCTGCAGAAGGGTGAGTCTGAAAATGGGGCGACCATGTTTGACTTGGGTTAGACCCTCCTAAGACGAATGTGTAGGGTGCGATTCTCAGAGTGACTGTGATTAAGCGCTCCGTCGAAGAATAGCCCCCAAATGAGACTAAGGACTCAGATGGTGTGGCGTCTAAGTGACTCAAAGGTGGGGTACGTGAGACACGTGTAAGACATGACCCTTAGGGCAACCGTGATTGATCGCTCCGCTAAGGGGTAGCCCCCAAGTGGGATTGAAGATTTTGTTAAGACTCGATTGTTGGACGAGTGACCCTTAGACGTAAGGACCGTGAACCTTTTGTTATAGGGCTATGCCTTGTAAAAAAGGTTGACTCAGAAAAGACACCTAGACGGGTGACTCGTGAAAGGTGGGCCTCCCTTAGAATTCGGCATGTGGGCCGAGTCCTGTTCGAAGGAAGGTTCACGTAAGACATCCCCGAACTTTTGACTCGATTGTGTTGACGGGCCCTCCTTTGTAAGAGTATGTCCTACTTAGGTGGGCCCTGCCTTAGTCTAATAAGGCGGACTGGGATAGGGAAGAGACCTGTGATGTAAGATCGATAGAGTTTCGAAGCTAAAGACTTCGACGACTTATGACATGACCCGACACTGCTAAATACGGGAAGTCCTAAGAAGAGGAAGGTTTTGAAAATGATTTTTTTTTTGGAAAATCCGAGAGAACTCGGGGAAGGGCCCGATTTTTCAAAAAAAAATGAAAAGTGCATCGGGCCCTAAATTTGAAAGTTCGAAAATATTTTCGAGTTTTGAAATGGGCAGAATACCGGCTAGAAATAGGCTATTTTGAGTAAAATCAAAACTCCTAAATTTGGTATGTGTCCCGGGTTTTGAAATTGGATATCTTGAAAATTGAAAATTTGAATGTCGGAAAAAAGAATTTCCGACGATTTGAAAATTGAAGATGAGATCCCGAAGATTTGAAAATCAAAAACGGCATCTCGAAGATTTGAAAATTGAAATTGAATTTTTGAAAATTCGAAAATCGAATGGTGGATCGGAAGTTCGAATTTTGAAATGGGCGGCATGCCGGCTAGAAAATAGGCTTGTTTTGAGTCAAATTATAAGTCCTAAATTTCGGCAGCTTTCCGAGTTTTTGAAAGTTGAATATTTTTGAAAAGATGCATTTTTGAAAAATTCGACGGTTTTGAAAACGACACAGAAACCAAATAGCACGTAGTCACACAAGCATTATAACGACGCCATGTATGCTCTACACTAAGTCTCGGTCGGTCTAAAGAGGGTCTATACCAGTGTACATAGTCTAGACGTTGATCGGGACGGACTTTCTAAGTCGAGTTGAGCTTAGAACATGCCGCGAAACCCACTCGAATCGACTATGGACACCTTTTCACATATCCATATTGGGGTACATCAACGGTATAGTGGGACGTCGGTCGCGAGTACCGGCCCGGGAAAATATGGGTTATGCATGAATCGTAAAACTAAGACGCGTATTGTACTAGTCAAACGATTTCTATTCGAGTCTCACCCTGAGGATGCCGATGGTAAGTCACGCATCAATTAGTCCCCAGCGGAGTCGCCAAATTGTGGACAGGACAAAGGTCCACCCCGACGCGGCCACGCGCGGGTTTGGGTAGGCGAATGAATCTCCATATGATAATGGATCGAATTGAAATTTAGGTCTATGTGGAGTCGCCACCGAATTTTGTGGTTATTCGGAACCATTCGAGCCCACTCTATGTCGTAGTGGTCCGTATACAAAATACGGCCCATTTTCGATGTCAGAGTTTATTGGGCTCGTCCCTTTGCATTTGATACCAATACCGACATTATCGGATATTGTGTATTGAATGACTCTCGTGCGCCAACGGTTTCGGGCATCCGGAAACCGAGGTTCTGAGTAAGGGGTGAGGGTACGTGTTGGGAAGCCCACAAAGGACACCCAACCCCGCCCGCACATTAGCGGCCTCTACTAAGAATTTGAATGACTTTCCAATACGCGCGTTAGTTGAACGGGAAAATGATATGCAAAGATTATTTTCCCTAAACATGTGAATGGAATTGAAAAGGGTTTCTAAGTCAATTTAATGCAATTAATTCTACGTGAAAGTGGAATTTTAGCATGTGGGTTCGTTTTAGTAAAATAAAACAAACAAAAATAAATTGACAAGAAAATAACAAACTTGTTAGTAACGGTATAACGATAATAACAGTTTGCGAATAATGTAGTATGATGCATGATTTTGAAAAGAATAGTAGGTCACGTGATGGATTAACACGTGTTGACCGAGGTCAAGGAAAAAAATATATCGAGATCTAAAAAAAATGTTTTGTCTTACAAAAATGATGTTCGAAGAATAATAATAAAAAAGAGCGAAATTGTTTTCTTCGGAAAATTGATGATTTTATTAAATCGCGTACAAATATTGCGTAATTTGCACTCGACTTAATATTTTCGATATTCGTCGTATTCAATATTCGATTATGAAATCGATATTAAATACTTGGAATAATTTATACTCGATTTTAATTGTGATGCTCGTCATATCCCATATTCGATTATGGAATCGATATGGAATACTAGAGTGAAAAAATAAAGAATATTAATTTGAATCGTTTAAAATAACCAAGACGATATAGATATTCCTCCGCGTTTGTAGTGTCATGATTCGAACAAATTAAATAACATCTACGTTAGCATCAACGAAAAATTGAATTGGCTAAATTGTTTGATTAGATTATTAGACTCGACATCCAATTATGGAATTGGCATCGGATCTAACGTATCGACACTTTGCTTGAATGAAAACTTGATTCCCTCGGCTTTTCCGTCATCGAAATAAATCCCTAAGGATTAGGATGTCAGATCCGCGTCAACGGGTTTCGACCCTTATTAAATATAATGCTTGTTTTTGAAAATTAATGTAAATATATGACTCGAGCAACGATGAAAACGAAATAAAAAAAATATTGTTTAAGTTAACTTATCTCAATAATCAAATAATCGGGGTATTGGAACAAGCGACCGTCAACACTGTGTGCAGTACACTTGTATATTCGTGTTTCCTTATTCCGATACCCCTCTTATTCGACACAAATCGATAAGTATTTTAGTGTTTTGTATTAGTTATTATCGATATTATAATGCAAGGAACAAAATAAAACAAAAAAAAACGCGAAAAAGATGAAGATGACGAGAGGAAGAGAGGAAGGAGAGAAAGGGGTTTTGACACCCTCAACCTACATGTTCTTGTCTCGGAACGGACTCGTAACCGTGGCTTTACACAAGAGTCTTCGAGGTTTTATGGAGGTTAAGTTATGGTGGCTCGGGATTGATTCCTAAAACTAGGTTTAGGTTTTTTTTGCTAGTATAGAGTTGCTAGGGTTTGATTAGGGTTGCATGTGTAAGATTAGGGTTCTTGAGGTTGTGAAAAAAGTTGTGATTAGGGTTGTAAAGTTGTGAAATTGAGTGTGCATGGGGTTGCTTATATAGGCATTGCCCATGTATTTTGGTGTCTAGGGTTTTGTGCCCTGACGGACTTGACCTGATGGCCCGTCTGAAGGTGGACTGTTGGTTTTGCTTCTTGAGTTGGACTTTTTGTATTTGAGTGGCTGCTTTGATGTGTCTCAGAAACGACTTTGACCGGAGTTGACCCAATCGCTAAGAAGTCGGTTTTATTTCCGGTGTCGGTTTCGGTCCAAATTAGTCTTGTTTGACTCGGAATGATCCGCTGGGCCTGGATTCGAGGTTGATTTTGTGAGATTTGTACTCTGTAAGTGTGTTAGCCAGCGATTAATGGATTTGAGCCCGTATCCGAGCGCATAGAAGCATGTTAGCGTCCGATCATCATCGGGTGTTTTTTGGAAACTACCATAGACATCTGGCAGTCAAAATGCGGGTGTCTACAAAAAGAAATATGAATCTTCGAGAAATAAAACAAGAGTTTCGTCACATAAACCCTTGCAAAACCCTTGAGTCTTCAACAATAAAGCACAATCTTCAACAAAGATGGAGACTTGTCTACTAATTATAGAGTAATTATACTAACACTAGGTAGATCTACTAATTGTTTAGAGATTTTTCTAAGAGAGCTTACTACAAACTACTACTACTACTACTACTACTACTACTACTACTACTAGAGAGTTCTCTACACTACTCCTACTCCTAAGGGCTCTCCCAAGGCACACTCAAGGCTCAAGGAGGCACAAAAACTCTAGGAGGAGTGTTTATAGAAATCTTAATGGGTTTCACAAACTTCAAGGCCCAAATCCAATTTCTCTTCATTTTAGCTAGACCATCACCCTTTGCATCTTCATGGGGTGAAACTTCACCCTGCGGCTCGACATAATAATGCCACCGGGTGAAATTTCACCCGGTGAGATTTTCTTCTCAAAATGTGATTTCGGCCCGGTTTCTCCATCGGGTGAAATTTCGCCCGGTCGTTTCGCCCGGTCGTGAGTGCCATGAAAATCTTCGGGGAGGTGGAAAATGTCGTCGGGCGAAACTTCGCCCGGTGATGACTCACCGGGTGAAGTTTCACCCAGTGGAGTTTCTCCTCTTTTTCGGTCTCTTTCTTCGTCGATCAATTGGGTTACTCGAACTTTCGGTTGTGTGCTTCGCTCTTTGGACCGTATCTCTCTCATGCTCGTGGAAGCTCATACACGTTTTCGGTCGAAAATCCTATCAAAATAGACAGAAAACTACCAAAAACACGTAAAATGCAAAAGAGAGACACTAATGCGAGAATTACACAAAATACGGCGATAATCGCACTCTATTCTCGCAAAACGGAGGAAAAATGGTTCTAAATGGGAGGAAAAACGGTCCAAGTTTGGCACACAAGATAATCTAGTCATGTTGAACCACTTTTCATCGATATGAACTAGATCAAACATAGCTTCAAAAACTAGGTTTCCATTTAAAGTACTTAAGGAAATTTTACCTAACACTCAATGTAGTCTAGCTAACTTGTTATCATGTGTTAATAATGGTCTAATTGAACTAGAATGAGCTTTAATCTTCCCATTTTATACTAGTCTCCAAGCTGTGGTACATGGTAAGCCCAAACCCTCCGCAAGGTCTCTTATATTCATTATTTTTTCTAAGGCAATGTTTCTTATCTTTTCCAAGTCGATGACTCTTGTTAAAATCCTCCCTTTGTATTTTCTCTTTAGACTACCCACTTCCCCATCTCTGAGTTGTGTGAGAACTAATTTCCACATTTTGCCCATGGTGTTTCTTGATACTCCATAATTGGCACCAAGTTCTTTGATTACCCCACGTTTGAGTTTACCATCTTGAAAGCTTGATGTTAGTCTTTGACAGATTTGACTTCTTTCCAAGTCGGTTAGCCTTTTTTGCTTAAAAGGAATAGCTGGTGGTGATGGAACATCATCTTCAGGTTGTAGGATCATTTCCAAAGGATTGTTATTTTGCCTTTCAATCCATTCCCTTAAGAATGAATGTTCATTTTGGGGTTGTTGCCTGATTCTATTGTTGCTTATAATGTGTATGATGACTGGTGGTGTTGTTTCTATTGGCTCATGTTGTTGCTGCTGGTGCTGCCCTTCATGTGTCGATTGTTGATGTTGGATGTTGCTCGTCGTCTGGTGGTCGGTGCTGCTGCTTGCTGATGAGTCCCATGATTGTGTTAATGTGTTGTTGCCGGTTGCTACAAATGGTTGCGGATAATTTAAATCTATTGGCATCGATGAATTCAAAGTTTGGTTTGGTGGATTACATGGTTGAAATTCACCAACCATTAATTAGTTCTATGAGTGTTATGTAATTTTGAGATTTAATGTGTATAATAATTTAGTTATAGAGGTAATGTAAATATTTTACGAAATGCTTGGAGTGTAAATTTAGAATATGGAAAAAATTTCATTTGGAGGAAAGAAAGTGTGTTGGCGCGACAATGAAAATATGGTTGACAAGTTGCATTTGTAAAGGTTGACAGGTTGACAAGTTATACAAAGTGGGAGTACTCCAATTGTCAATAAAGTAATTGAGGGTATTCTTGTAATTGGGGAGTGATACCCCACTATTTTTGCCTTTTCTTAATAACTGTGCATAAAGGAAATGCAAACCATCATTTGTAGGGCTGGTAAACGAGCCGAACTGATATCGAACTCGCCTAAGCTCGAGTTCGACTCGAATAGGTATGACTGAGCTCGAGCTCGGCTCGTGACTCGACAAGCTTTTGAAGCTGAAGATCGGGCTCGGCTCGCCTAATTTTGTACAAGCTCGAGCTCGGGCTCGGGCTCTATATTCTCGACAAAGTTTTAGGGTAGATTTCAGATTTTTGCTCACAAGTTCAACACGCAAATGAAAATACAATACGGAGTAGGAAATTAATTTAACTT
The DNA here is from genome assembly GCA_958450325.1 of Agrostemma githago. Lineage (NCBI taxonomy): Eukaryota > Viridiplantae > Streptophyta > Magnoliopsida > Caryophyllales > Caryophyllaceae > Agrostemma > Agrostemma githago. The sequence goes on along the minus strand of OY288249.1, from coordinate 58,738,013 downwards.
GAAACACATTAGTTCTTAAAAACAAACCATCAAACATCTCAAGCATAGCAGCCAAATACAATCAAAAAATTTCATATGATTTTCTCAAAAAACTACATTCTTTTAAGATGTATCAGTAAGTTGAAATTCCCATCTTCTTTGAAGGTTTCCAGCCACTTTCAACCTTGCGAGATCACTTAGGAGCACCACCAATTTCAACATCTTTACACAAAATTAAGAATGTTTACAACAATTTGTATTGTTAAAAAAATAAATTAAGAAAATAAATAACTACATAACATAACATTCTAACCTTATTATTAAGAATCCGGTATAATGACAATTTCAATGTTCTCTTCCTTGATGGCCTGAGAAATAAAAGCACAAAAGTTGTCATCTAATTTGATGTTAAGGGTTTATATTTGTAGTCAAAAAAATATTTAGTAAAATAAGTCGTAATACCTTCTGCTTTTTCTTTACTCCATGTAAAGCACGACACCAATCACCGGCACATAGCAACACTTCTACTGTCTCTGGAGCTAAAGAAGCACGATATGGATCGATCACTCTACCCCCGGCACTAAAAGTTGCTTCAGAAGCAACCGTTGTTATTGGAACAGACAATATATCACGTGCCATTTTAGACAAAGTACGATACTTTAGAGTCTCACTGCTCCACCACTTTAACACATCAAATTTAAGTGACTCTCCTTGGTCCTCACAAGAGTAAGTCCCCTCATCAAGATATATATCAAGTTCAGATTTCTCACCTTCACAATTGGAAGTAGACCTCAAAAAATTGAAAACATCATAGCATCCAAAGTCATCCTCAACATCATTGGTTATAAAATCACCATTAGAGTCATTATGCACATCCTCAGAAGAAGTTTTCAAATCAGCCGCATACTCCAAGTAAAGCTCATACAATGCCTCTCTTATTTATGAGATATGTCCTTTAGCTTCAATAGGTGAATACATTTTACCAAATACATATTCAACACCTCTCAATTTGTATCTAGGATCTAGTATAGCACCCAAGGCCATCAACAGATTACATTCACCCCAATACTTATCAAATCTTTGTTTCATATTTCCTATAAGGGTTTTCATCCATTCCTCTGAATCATTTTTATATTTATCTAATACCAATTTGACTCGGTATACCTCCATAAGAAATAAATTAGAAGTAGGATAATCCGAACCAGATATTATATTTGTGACACTCTTAAAAACTTTCAAGACCTCACACACCTTTTCAACTCTATTCCAATCATCACCACTAGGACAAGTAGCATAAAACTGATCTTCTTTGGCATACATAGGAAATACATCCTTGAATTTTAAAGCCGTCACGAACATATCATAAGTAGAATTTCATCTAGTATTATTTTCTAAGATCAACTTCTTATGTGACAATTGCAATTGTTTAACTTTTTCTGCAAATAACACCCGCCTTTGTTCACTACGCATTATATAATCCACACTATCATGAACATTTTCTATAATATGCTTAATTGATTGGAGTCCAAATTGAACCATGATATTTAAAATATGAGCACAACATCAAACATGAAATATTTTACCATCACAACTTAATTTCTTTGTCCTCGAGAAAGTCTCCTTTAAATTCTTTATGCAAGAATCATTAGCCGTAGCATTATCAACGGAAATCGTAAAAAGCTGCAATATTTCAAAAACAAAAACACCAAATCACAAACTTGATAGTAAAACTAGAATTGAGAAGAAAAAAAATGTACTAAAAATTATATAAAATAAACTAATACGGAGTATACCTTATTTTCTATGTCCCAATCTTGCAAACACTTAAATATAGCATTTGCCAATTGAGGTCCTTTCCGAGGAGGTCGCAGATGAAAGAAATTTAGTACTCGCTTTTGCAATTTCCAACATGAATCTACAAAATGTCCCATAACGACCATATATTCCATTTTTTGAGGTGAAGATTGCCACAAATCAGTAGTCAAACAAATTTTTCCAACCCCTCCCAATAGAGTTTTCAGCTTCTTCTTCTCCTGGTCATACACCTTAATACAATCTATTTTTCCGGTATTACGAGAAATCTTAGTCCACTCAGGTCTTGCCCGTTTCATCATCAAATTATAACCTTCTTCTTCCAATATTGAAAATGGGTGTTCATGCATAAGTATCCAATGGGCAGCAACCTCTCTCATTCTTAACATGTCGAATTTACCATCATGAAGAGGTGGAAGTATTTCACTACTAGTTCCCTCACCACAACTAGAATCAGTTGGCAAAAAATTTATTTTAGTTTGTTTTCTGGCATGATTTCGCCTTAATTGACAAATTTTATTGAGATGACGGGACAAATGTGTTGTTTTTTTTGGTGGAAATGGTAAGTATTATATAAAAAGAATGATAATTACATCAATTGCTCTAGTAAGCTAGTAATGAAAGTGCTATCCTTGCTACTAAACGTTTGATTACATTTGCTTTTGCAAAACACAAATAGCTCCTTCCTAATTTGAGTAGCCAACTTCTCAGGTTGAAGAAGTAAGCCCTCAACTCTCGCAGAATTCCTTTGCAACCATATGTGATAATAGATTGAGTTGATTAATCCATTTTTTATAGCTCGCTGGAGTTTGGTCACTCTCATTTTCTTCCTCCAATCATTCCCCATCTCAATCTTATGAATGATCAGCACCTTCTCACAAATGGCATTCAAGACCCTCTTGGCATAGTCACAATCTATAAAAAGATGATTCACCGTTTCGGAGTACATACCGCAGCAGATGCATCTGTCGTCTTCAGTAATACCAAGTGTGTGCAATTTATCTTTTAGGTTCAATCCTCCGCGCTGTATCAGCCACGCCACCAGTCTGTGTTTCGGCACAGACCACCTGGACCACACAGCCGCACACCAATCCACAGACTCACGCTTATTCCTCAGCCATCCATATTCCTCAGCCATCCATATGCTTTCGATATTGAATATCCCTTCACACCCTGCATACTCAGTTCGTCGCTTCTGGACACCTGTTTCAGCATGTCTCGACTTTGACAAATTTTTTTCCAATACCAGCAAGTATCCGGTCCTGGGGTATAATCCTCCCACTCTTTTCCTTTTAAGTAGACTTGATGAATCCATTGGACCCATAATCTATCTTGCTTACTAGTAATCCACCAAGCCATTTTCCCAATTGCAGCTTTGTTCCATATCGCAGTTTGATTTAAGTTCAGTCCCCCTTCCCTGAAAGGCACGCAAATTTTCTCCCAAGAGACAAGCGGAACCCGATGATATTCAGCTGTCCCATCCCACAGAAAATTCCTACAGATATTATCTATCTGCTTCATCACCGCGGAAGGAAGGATGAAGATGGTGGCCCAGTAATTGTGGAGGGTAGAAAGAACGCTCTTGATCAGAATTAATCGACCCGCATAGGATAACTTTTTTGCTCCAAGTCTCCTCATTCTCTCCACTATCTTATTAACATTACAGTACTTACAAATGTGTTGTTGGTCCACCTTTCCGATATGATAACTTAACATTACAGTACTTACATTGTGCTTTCTCCTCCCCATTTGGAAGTTTCACAATAGCCAAGTCATTCCACCAAGAAGCTCTCTTCCGTGATTTTGCCGCAAATGGATCGTCACCCTCACCCTCACCCACATCTGACTCATTTCCTTCAAGAGTATCTTCACCTTCAATCAACTCAATTTCATTCGAATTTCTCTCATCATCCAAGTTTATAGTTTCCTGAATTTCCATACTTCATAAAATTCCTTCACAATTCAAACACAAATAAAATTAACAATGAGTCAACGATTATTCGGAAGTAATCAACAGTAAAAACTGATAACTGATTGAAATTCGAGTAGATGATTCTGAAGTAATCAACAATAAACAAAATCTTAATAAATCAATATTCAAGTAAATCAATAACACTAAGAAATAAAGTGAATAGTACCTGATGCTTTGAGTTTTTTTTCCCTTTGCCTTGATCGGAAATTAAACAGAAAGATTAAAAGTTTGTTCTTAATTATAATAAGAAGATTGACGAATTGCATATTGGTGAAGTTTCTTGAATAAGATTATATATTAGGTTGAGTGAATGTTTAAAATTAAAAATCGGGAACTAAAGAGCCTAAATTGTTCTGGGAAAGAGGAGAAATTGATGTTCATAGATATCATGGTTATGGAATAAAGGAATTTGGGGAAGTGGAAGAGGGGATGTCAGTGTAGACGTGTAGCAGTGAGGAGAGAGATAGGTAGTAATTGTCTAATTGATAGTTACTCTACTTAAGTAGGTAGACTATAGAGTATTATGTTATCAAATAACGTGTAAGTCATAATTAATTAGTCCTTCACACTTTACTCAGTATCTTTTAATTAAGGTGGTTAATACTCGTATTTGCTACTCGTATCTCGAGCCGAGCTCACCTATGCTCGGGCTCGGGCTCGAAAATTGAAGATAAGGCTTTGGCTCGGCTTGGGCTCGGCTTGACCGAACTCGAGTCGAGCTTTGACCGAGCCGATTCCGAGGACTCTACGAGTCGGCTCTGATCACTTACAGCCCTAATCATATGGAACGGAGGGAGTAGTAATTACCGAAAAAAAAAGTGAAATAGGTGCACCATTATTTGGAGCGTAATTTTGGATTAGAAAAAGAATTTGCCGCCACATTTCGAGCATCTCCCATTCTCTCCGGCCTATTTGTGTTCTCTTATCAGTATCACTGAGTCATTCAGATTCAGTCCATCCCGACCCCTATTTTGTTTAGAAACTCAAACACACAATGTCTTCTGATCATCAAGATGACCTCGATCTCCTTCTTTCTCTTCAGGACCGCGTCCTCGAAACCCCTCCCTCTTCTCCCTCTTCTCGCCCCGCCTCCCTCGGTATTCTTTATTTCTATCTACATTGCTTCAACATCCATTTTATTGTTTTATTACTTATTATTAATGTATGTTTTTGGTTTTTTTTTTAATTGACGCTTTTATCGAACACTTGGTGGGCATAGACCGCATAGTTGCTAGGGTTTTCATTTCAACCTTTTTGATGTGGGCATCTGTAAATTGAGCTCCCTTTTGTAGATTATCAGTCGGATGATGACGAAGACCGTAGGCGGCCAAGTGGTAATGTTGATCTCTCTGCTTTCAAGTCGGCTGTCGAAGACTGTATGGACTATGATGTTGAAATGGCTACCAAAGCTCTCAAAACTAATCGTTCAAAGAATAATGGTGACTTTGATTTGGAGAAGTTTTCGGGTTTGCGAATCCGGTATGTGTGATTCAAGAACACCCTTTGAATATTTAGGGAGTGATACTCATAAAGACATTGTTTTGTATGCTTTGTTTTTGAGGTTTGCAGTAACCAAGTATTATCGCCAACAGAGTTGAGCAATCAGTTGTCAGATATCCGCTTTGTTCGACTTTCAGCTATAAAGTATGCCCCTTGACCTAAACACTAGTTATTTTGATTGTCGAATTTGAAATCTATGAATTTTGCTGAGTGTGTGTGTGTTTATAGGAATTTGATAAAAGGCGACACCATATCTGGATGTTGGGCAACAATTGGTGTTCTGACAGAAAAGGGTAGCCCTAAAGTGAGCTCTGCTGGTAAGAGCTACTGCATATGGAAGATTGGGTGTTTGGATGGGCAGAGCATACGAGTTTTCTTGTTTGGTGATGCTTATAAGATACACAGTAAAGAGCCAGCTTCTACCGCTTTTGCCTTCTCCAATGCAAATGTTCGCAAAGATACTTCGGTAGTTACTGTATTTAGCTATTGATTTGCTTCATTGAAATGAAAAGGCTAAGTTGTTTGAACATCGTTTTGATTAACCTTTTTTGGTTGCAGGGTTCTGGTTTTCAACTGAGTATCTTTAATGCAAATCAAATCTTAAAGATTGGCACTTCCGTTGATTATGGTGTATGCAAAGGGCGGAGGAAAGATGGGTTGGCTTGTACCATGGTTGTCAACAAGTATGCTACCCCTGACCCTATTACTGCTACAGAAATGACTGGTTTCGACACAGTAAATTACTACTAAAACTTAAAATGAAAAAATGGGAAATTTGTTCTTGGTGAGTATTGAACCCATGAGTGCCTCAAATGCAATCAAGAGTCTACCACTATAGCAAGTAGCAACAAAGTTTCAATGCTTTGTTAAGGCAGTTTTTACTATTTGACTGTAAAACAAAGAAAAACATCAGATTGAGGCCCAAAAATGGAGGCCAATTCAGTTGCCCCTATTGCACCGCCCTTGATGGGCCTTGTTTAAGGACTACCTTTTGGATTGACTCGCCGTAGTTGGGACCTATATTGTTTCATTTTTACATTGATTGAAGCACAGTCATATACATTGAGTGTTAGATTTAGTCGATGTGCCTTTTTTCTACTAATTGAAATGTCTAGCACCCTTCTTTTTGAAGTAGACCTAGGGACTATTACTCCGTATTATTTTATTTTAGCTTTGTTTGGATTGGGATCCTCTAAATAGGTAAATGGGTAGTGATGATGCATTTCATTTTTCAACATCATCCAAAAGAACGTGCCTGGATGTGCTTAATCGCAAGGCACGCTGAGCCACTAGGCAAAAGGCATGGGGACACCTTTTACACTAGGCAAAAATAGTGATGTTCACTACTATAATTTTCATATGTTTTTCAATTTTTTCATTCGTTTTTTGTTGGACTAGGTCTACTTGTATATATGCTAACTCTCTTCAAAATCCAAAAGAAATTATTGTTAAAACAAATTATAATTGAAGAGACAGATTAGTTTGAAAAAATATTACTCGTGCATATGAGATTTGTGCCTTCACCTTGTTGTCAAGGCTGGCTTGGTGTGTGCCTTCTGCCTATCAAAACTAAAGTTTTCAAACTATACGTAAAGATGAAGCTTTGTCTGTGAATACTTCGACCTTTTGATGGCTGGTGTCCAACTTAATATGGACTTTGATCTATGCCATGTCTTCTTACTGAATAGTCAGTCTATGAACGAGGTCTTATGTAATTGGGTAGTCTGGGTTTAATGTGGGCTTACATGGAATAATATTATTTACTCTTCTCCACTCTACATTTGTTTTAGCTACATTGACATGTCTATAGGTTTATATTTCCTTATCATCTTAAGCTTCTTGTGTATTTCTTTACTATATAGTTGCAGTCTTTTCATTCCTGATATTTGACAGACATAACTAAACAGATACCTCAACCTTCGGAAAGCTCAACTGTTATACGGAGTATATCTTACCATTGATTCCTAAGTGGCTTACGTAATATCTTAAATACTGATAATTCTACATTAGCTGGAATATTTGGCTGATATGGTTAGCAATTAACACGGTTGTATGCTGTCTTTTGTTAGATCTATCGTATATTCCTTTGCTACTGTTAGTAGCAAACAGATGCTTTTTTTTCTGCTCATGGATGCTTTTAATTAACCATACTTCTTTACATCTGTGGCTTTTTTTTTCAGACGTCTTGGAATACACTGCAGCTACCATAGAGTGGTAAGTAATAAGTATACACACGTATCCCTTATTTGGATAAAAATGAAGGTGGAGGGAAATGGAGAGGGAGGGACCCCTTCCCTTCTCTCCCTTTCCCTTCCCTCCATTCCCCTCCTATTTGCTATCCAAACAAGGCCTTAATGTAGCCTTGAAACAATCTGGAAGATGACTTTTCTAAAATTCCTATGTTGACACAACTCCTGCAGAAAACATCAGAAAAGTATACTGCCACACGTAGTGAGCTCAAAGGCGGGTGAGTTTTTTCAAATATGTTGAATAATGAATAAATGACTGCCTCGTTTGCGTAATTACTAAAAGTGTCATTTAATCCTTGTTGGGGAAACTGCCGAGGCATTAGGGTACTACTTATTTTCCTCTCATTTTACAGGAACCTAAGAACCGCGTTTAGAAATCCACACCAGCCAGAAGGAATTTACATGATTGATCGTATGGCTGATCGAGCAAACAATGTGAAGAGTAATAAGCCTACGAAGGTGATGTCTGTTGATGGACTAAAGAAGGCTTTAAGGTATTGAAGTCTTGATCATGACCTATGCACACTTGTACATCATTTCCTGCTCTTGTTCAATCTTTAAAGTAATTTAATTAGGAGTAAAATGAAAACTTATATCATGAATAACACAATTTTCAAAACATATACCATGAATAATTTTCTACTCAACTTATATCCAAATACCTAATTTCTTTCATATTCCATTCTATATCATATAATTTGACTATTTTGCACTTACTAATTACCTATCCCCATCATATGAACACATCCCACCACTTCGTTAACCTATCCCCACCGTACTAACCCGCTAATCCCATCAAGATTATGGTTGATGCTGCGTGGAAAAATCATGATAATGCTGTAGCAGGATGGGTGGTCTATAATGATATGGGTGACTGCATTTATGAGGTCTACAGGAAAATCAAGGCAGTCTCACCATTACAGGCGGAAGCCCTTAGTCTTTACATGGCGGTCAAGTGGGCGACTAAACCGGGTCTTCTTCATGTCAGCTTATACTGCGATTGCTTACAGCTTGTTTTGCAGATAGCGTATATTGACAAGGAAACACCACCTACGACTAGGGTCCTGATAATCTCTCTCTTCTTTTTTCCTATGTTTCATTGTCTTTCAATTTCTTTCGTACCTAGAGGCGTGAACATTAAAGCCCATAGCGCTTGTCTCATGACTTTCTCTCTTCCGAGTTCCGATGGCAAAAAAAAAATAAAAAAATAAAAAAACATACACCCACAACCAATCACCTCCTCCACCACCAGAACCATCGTCGACACCGATAGCCGCCCACCACAACTCATCCTCAACTTCAATTCGCCCACCTTGTCCCACCATCACCTTCACCTCTTTATCCCCTTCTCTCCTACCATCGTCAAATAGTGTGATATACGGAGTATATAGAATACGGTGTATGAAAGAAATTAGGTATTTTAGTATAAGTTTTGATGGAAAATTATTCGTGGTATATGTTTTGAAGTGAGTGTTATTCAAGGTATACGTCCAGTCTACTCTTTAATTAGCTTGATAAACTCTGTGCTCATCAATTTCCTGCTTGTGTAATAAACAATAAAACATGGTGTTTTAAGAAGTTCAAGAATGGATAAACACATTACAACATTATCCCAAAAAGGCTCACGCTTGTGCTCAGGTTCTATAGTCTGATGTATGCAGCCTTACTAGTTACTCCTGTGTCCAATCCAATTAGGCTGTTTCTGATGATTCGTAATGAAAACATTGTTGCAAGTTGTATTGACCAATTGCCACTTCAGAATACCCAGAAATGCAAACTGTTCAATAAAACTTTTATCAATATGCAAGTCTATCTTTGGGAAACCCAATCCTGAGCGTAGAGTATCGTTTTTTTTCTCTCTTAAAAGCAATGCAGGACATGTAACTTCAAACGCACATTCTCAAGGAATTAGATTTCTCAACGAAATTACAGGTTTGGAACTTTCTCTGTTATTTTCTCACATATTACAAGCTGTTTTGAATGTAATTGACAAGGATCCTTGTGTTACAGGCCGCACAAGTACTGGGACAGCAAAGGGATCTAGCCAGATAAATGCGGTAAAGAGTGACTCATTGAAGAGGTATGGAGCACACTCAAATTTATACTTGACAGTCTTACATGTGATATCAACCTATTAATCATATGATTAAGTTATGAGTCCATATACATGTTTGGGTTGGTTTAATATGAGACCATTTGCGTACACGACCCGCTGTCTAAGTTAGCTGTTACTTATATCTGGTTTATTTGTGGGTTACTTGTGTTTAGATCGCAATCAGAAGCAAAGCCATCTTCATCCATATTGAAAACAAGCAGATTACCAGATTCTAAAAGAGTACGAGTAGAACCAAGCGAAGTTACATCTCAAGAAGCAGATCAAACTTCAAAGAAGATAATTGACTTAGGTTACGTCAGCTCCGATGATGATGTTGTGTTCTTATAATGATACAGCAACCCACAACAAGATTGAAGTTGTATACATCCAAGCTCCAAGTGATACTTTACCATGAAAGCGGATGCTAACTAGTTTAATTGTTTAAGTAATGAGAGGTGATAATCATGATCATAGATTTGAATTTCATCTGCATCATCATAATTGATGTAACTTTGAGTTGATTTTTGTAAAGAAGTCATAGCTAAGAGACAGTTGAATCCCTGTAACTTAAGGACATTTGAAATAAGTAAGTCACAAGTTAAGTTATCATAAATTCTAAAAATAAAACATTAAAATACTCCCTCCTATTCCTCATAATCTTCTTTCTTTTCTTTTTTTAGTTTAGTTTGTATCTTTCCTCTTTTTTGGTTGTAATTTTAATCAATTTTTTTATTTTCTTTCTTACATATAAATCTCACCATATTTTCATTTTATACCTCATTTTTTCTTTAATCAATTTTTTTTTTAATTTTTTAAATTTTTTGTGTTCAGAAGAAAGGAGAAGATTATGAGGAATAGAGGGAGTATTAAGTTATCATTTCCATTGATGACTAGCCATTAGGTAGTACGAGTACTATAATTAGAGTATGAGTTTAACGGTAGAGGGTAGTTGGTAGGATGCAATTTATTTAAAAATGAAATGTAGTTGACCTAAGTTTTCGAAGGAATACTCTAAGGTAACGTAAGAGTGCAGCAGACGATAAAATTATTTACTCGTATCAACAACACCTCTTTATCAACCTGCATAGTTGCTTCCTCAAAACGTGCACATGATGAAAGTATGGAAACTAAGGAATAACAGCCTACTGGTCCTATGTGGATTCTAGAACTATGATTTTTTTTTCCCACATATTATTGTTTAAGATTGGTATATCTGTCATAAACCTATGATGGGTCAAGTACTTAGAATAAAGACAAAACGAAAAGGCTTAGGAATGAATAATTTTTTTTAACAATCCAAGTGGATTATTATTTGAACCGTTAAAATTTAAGAAGGATAAAGCATCTTAATGGAGACCTATTGTTTTTTTTTACTTTTCAAAACTCTATCCTCTTTCTAATTATTTCAATTTTTTTTTTGATTTTTTTTTAATGTTTACTTCTATATATATTCTACAGAGTAACATCTAACTCAATCTCGTTGCCATGACATTTAAAGTAAAAAAACAATGTTTGGGCCATGAACTTCAACTCAAATCTTTCCACATGAGCATAAATTTGAGCGACTATTAATTTATTAAAATTAAGAGGATTAATTAGACTCATAAATAAGAAGTTATGTAAACAAAATTGGGGGGACTAATCACACATACTTTTCCTACTTTAAAATCTTTAACTTTGAAAATGAAATGACCAAGATTTTTGCACATTGCCTTCAAATTCAAAAAAATCTAATGGGTTAGTTTAACTTCTCAAGTGTCGTCCTCTTTTTATTGATTGATGAGGTGGGTGGGTATGTTGGTTTAGCTCCAATTACTACTCGTATTTTTTTTCTTTCTACAACATTAAAAAAAATAGTTGGTCCCTTTGATTTTACAAATTATAACCTTTATTTTTTTTACAAATAATAAGTTTGTAAGTATGGATAGTGAGTCTTACCAATAAAACAACGGATCGTGTTTTTTTCCTAACGAGCGTTTACTCAATCCTAACGACATTTTACCTATTTGCCCTCGTCATTTCCCTAACACTCTCAAAAGTGATGTTCATTTTCTCTCTAAAAAAAATCTCAAATTTGACCTAATCGAATCCGATCACCCAACCCGCCGGCCATCACCACCACCACCCTCTAATTCGTTCCCTAAACCCTGATTTACTTCACCAATTACAATTAAACAATAATTAGAAAAAAAATGTAACTAAACCCTAATTTAATCCTTCAATTTCAATTAAATTTTGATTAGACAAAATAATTAATGTAACCAAACAATTGATTTAGTGAAAACGACAATTAGTTTATCATTAATTGAATTAAGCCTAATGATCGATCCACCAATTTCAATTAAACAATACTCCGTAATTAGAAGAAGAAAAGTAACAAAACCCTAATTTAATCCTTCAATTTCAATTAAAGAATAATTAAAAAAAAGTAATTACCGTAACCAAACAAGTAATTTAGGAAAAACGGTGATTACTTCCTCACTAATTGAATTAGTACTCATAATCGATTTGTAATCGTGGTTTAAATAGCTGTATGCAAATGGGAAAAAGTTGTTCTTAGTTGGGATAACGGTGAATTATGAGAAGGATAAATACAGAAATATTAAGAATAATACGTTAGAATTGAGTAAAATTGCCTTAGAGAAAGTAATTTCGTAAAACGAAATCATCATCGTTAAAAAAATACTGTATATCTAGAAATGTAACAATTCAGTAGAATAGGTTAAAAAAAAACAATTGTGAGGGAGTATAAACAAAAGCGATAAAAAAAACAAAGAAATCAAAAGCGTCAATATCAAGTCTTCATCTTCAAGACTTGCCCCCAAATCTCCTAACTCCCAAATCAAAGGTGCTCCTTCCCACACTTCTTCTTCTCTCTTAATTCCACTTTCCACACCCAAATTTCAAAATACGACTCTACTTTATTTCTTAAATTTCAAGCTAAAGAAGACGGCGGCGTAGTGAGAAATGAGTGCGTCGAGGTTCATTAAGTGTGTCACTGTCGGTGACGGAGCTGTCGGAAAAACTTGCATGCTTATCTCTTATACCAGCAACACTTTCCCCACTGTAAGTGTTTGTGTTTATATTTTCTCCCACCATTTTATTTTGATATAAATTCCATCAAGTTTTGATTTTTTCTGGTTGTTTTTGCTGTTATTTATCTGACTACTTTTTTTGTTCGAGTACCCATTTCATATTTTGTAGCTTCAGGTTCCACATTTTTTCTTGGGTTCATATCGTAGTCATACGAGTAACTGTTACGCAACTGGTCTGTTAGTGTGAGCGTGGCTTTGTGATTGACTAATTGAGCTAATTGGTGCACGTGTTTTGCAGGCAAATAAGTTCTAATTAGGAGTTCAGTTGTTTTTTTGGGTACAACTATTAATCAGGGATGATAAGCTTGTTTTACTGTCTGTGGTTGTTGCGGAGTTTAATTGACTGCACTTTTTAGGTGGTGATGTCTTGATCCCGTTGTTAAACCGTTCAACGTTCAGAATTTGTTGGAATGCTGGTGCTGAGTTACCTCTTGTCATGGGAATCAATAGTGTAACATTTGATCCACTGTAAAATGCAGATTTTGTTTGTGTTGTCTTGTAGATTTGTCTGAAATCGTAGAAACATCTGTTGGCCAACTTGTAAAGGTGTACTAGCTAGTAGCTACAGTACTATTTGGATAACTTATATACGTACTCTGGTTTAACTATTTCTTTACAATAAAACGGAGCTTCAATGCAAAGTTTGGTTGATGATTTCCTTTTTGTCTCCGTGGTGTCCGCGATCAAAGGCGATTATTGATTATTATGGGTCAATCTGTCAAGTGTCGTGTACTCAGTTGACTATGAAAAGGATCACCATATTTGACGTGGATTTGAGTTATATTGATGATGAGGGTTATGTGTTGGTTGTTATTTGGTGGTGCATTACTTCAGTAGTTCAGTACACTGTATCGTAAAGTGAAATGCTTACTGATTCATGTTAGCTGGTCAGTTAGTTGCTTTTAAGATACTGAAATTCTGCCGTTGAAGGTTGCCTACAAGCTACCATCACATGTTCACATGGCAGGCTGTCTGATCAGCTTCTTTGTTGTTGGAGTATCCATCTGAAGCTCCATCCCCATTTGTATGAATTTCTCTGTTATTGCCTCAATGCCTTGCACCTGCTATTGTTCAGATTGTTGACTTCTTCTCGAGGAAGACAATGTTAATTAGTCCTACCAAAGATATGAGTGTGAATATGCTCTATATAAACAAGTAGAGTTCTATGAAGCGATTTCATGCGATATTATGTGAGTCCAACTTGATTCAACCCGAATCCTCACCCATATATGATATGCCCATCCCATCAACCCACCAACATATAACTCCCGTGAAAAAAATGGAACTCTCTTGATAAAGAGATGTTTTCATTTGTGAATTTGTGATGTACTAATTTCTAGAAAACCTATTATTGATATGTAAATTGGTATTGGTAGCATGTGTTTGATGTGGGAAGTAGTTCCATTGCAAATCTCCCTGAGATTTTTGCTTATCTGAAAGTTATATAACATTGTGCCACTCTTGATTACAGGACTATGTTCCTACCGTTTTTGACAATTTTAGTGCAAATGTTGTGGTGGATGGAAGCACTGTCAATCTAGGGTTGTGGGATACTGCCGGTTGGTTTTTAACTGCTTTGTCCCTACATATTGGATATAGACATATTTTAAGTTTGTCCTGATTTTGAACTGTCTTGTGGTACAGGTCAAGAGGATTACAATAGACTGAGGCCGTTAAGCTACAGAGGGGCTGATGTCTTTCTTCTTGCATTTTCACTTATTAGCAAAGCCAGTTATGAAAATGTATCGAAAAAAGTAAGTCCCTAGCAATTAACAATTTCGTTATTACTCCTTATTTTTACTAAAGACAGTAGTTTGTCATTTTGCTCATATCTGTGTTGATTTTTCAGTGGATTTCTGAATTGAGGCATTATGCTCCTGGCGTGCCAATTATTCTTGTTGGAACAAAGCTTGGTAAGGTTATCCATTATTTTAAGGGTTGAATTGGCTTAGTCAATAGATTTTGTACTGCTGTCACAGTAAACAACCTGCATAGCTTTTTAATAGGGAAGAGTAAGTCAAAAGTTGTGAGTCTTTGCATGCTTTGAGGTTTGTCCATATAGTCATTTCTTCATTTGGGTGTATGCAGATCTTCGTGACGACAAACAATTTTTACAGGATCACCCTGGTGCAGTTCCTATAACGACAGCCCAGGTAAACAAATTACGCTGTAATATCCAACTGTTGAGCTCTTGTGGCTGGTCCTTTATTTTGTAACTGATCCCCCCCCCCCCTAATTTTCTCTATTTTGGATGATGCTACATTAGCATGAGGTCTTACCGAGTTTGAGTACCACCGGGTAAAAGTGAGTTTCAGTGCCGAGTGAGTTTCAATTTCAACATACTTGCATGAATATTTTAATAATATTATTACTATATTAGTAAAATAATCCAATGTGAGTATGGTACCTTCAGTATAACACCAAGTACCACAATCTCATTTTCCATTTTTTTTCTAAGATAAAGTGTCAATCATTCCATGCATTTCTCACCGCTTCTTATTCTGGATCATCATTCATTCGAAACATCATCTCTATGTCAAAAATGGGGTTTTAGGCTGCTTACGCCTGACCCCCCCTACGGCCTTACCTGGGGAAATGGCAGTAGTACTTGATAGGCGTTGTGTCATTTTTTAAATTAAATAGCACATAAATATAAGTATATTTACGAATTTGTTTTAACTTACAGGGAGAGGAACTGAAAAAACAGATTGGAGCAGCTGCTTATATCGAGTCTAGTGCCAAAACACAGCAGGTAGTTGTTCATCCTTGGATCCATTTGAACGTTTTCATAGTTCTGTTACTCCTTTGACAAATGGATTATAGGGTAGGGTCAGCATGGGCACATTATGTGCTATACAGGTCATCATTTCTTGAGTTTGGTGGATTTGGATCGCATTTATTATGGTTTTTGTCATTTTTTATGTAACGTTGAAGTATTATTTTGAAAGCATTTTGGGCCGATCTTTTCTTGGCTGGCTATTTATGTTTGAGACCTAAAAAGATAATCGACCAGCGATGTTCAAGCGAGCTATGGGTCAGTTTGGGTCAGTTTGGGACAGTTTGGGTTTGGGTCATTTCTTGGTTATGTTTAGAGTCGAGCCTTTAGGCAAGTTATGTGGTCGAGTTGGTTATGCCACGTCAAGTTCTTATTCATAATGTTGCTCTATTTTTCCTTCCTGTTTTGTGCAGAACATAAAGGCTGTATTTGATGCTGCTATAAAAGTGGTTCTCCAACCACCAAAGCAGAAAAAGAAAAAGAAGAGAAAGTCCCAGAAAGGTTGTTCAATACTGTAACAAAGGTATGTCAGTGGAGAGGAGGGACAAAACCAGGAGTATGTTACATACTGTTTCATGTCGAAAAGCAAGGAGTCTGTTATTATGATTGCCGGTAGATTGCGACTGACAAAATCAGGATTGCTGTTGGCAGCTAATAGTTGGTGGATTTCTCGTCTACCTCATCATTTATGTTTGTGTTTTCAAAATCGTTTTCGTTAATGTTTCTATTTTTATGTATCAGAAACTAGATTTAGATGAAATTCATTGTAAAATTTGCCTGCTGAGTGAGGTCATTAATTAAGCTTGTGACATTACACTGTGTTGTATTATATGTAAAACTGCGACTTCTGAGGAACATTTGCCTTGTAAGACTTTTTCTTCTTGATGCGGAGTCAATATTAGTTAATAAAAACTTATAAAATCGGTATCTCAATAGCGTTAATAAGAGAACCTCTCAAATGAAGGAGATGGTAATTAATTTTCAAGCAATTGAGGTATTTATACAAGAAATATAGTGTTGCAATAGATTGTCGGGAGCTAGCCAGTGAAATTTAGAAAAGAGTTAACCCAAAGAATTTTCGGCAGAAGCATGGTGTATGGCAAGAAATTCTGCTTCAGTCGAGGAATTGATAGGGACTTGTTTTTTTTTAGACCAAAGAAATAAGATTTTTTACATGGTTGTACGTCAGTAGTGGTTCTAGCGGATACATAATTGAAGGGTCCGACTCATCTATCTGGCCTCATGGCCGAGCATCCTCGGCCATATTGAGCCCCTCCGTCTGGCCTGAACCAAGGCTCGACCTGGCCATGTTGTTCGACAGCCTAGATTGATTGGCCATGTACTTCAACCCCCTCGGTCGGCCAAATCCCCTGGAGGCCTGCCGTGCATTCAGGAGGAGTGTTAGAAGCGCAAGGGGAAGCTCTCGTAGGAAATGCAGGTAAGCGCACCTGTGACTCGTTCCCCAAGGTGAATCTCTAAAACCATGCCTATAAACACCAATTAGAGAATTATACAACCACTTGTACATAGCTCTATGTACAACTGGTTTTAAGGTTTTGAGCTTTATTACAAAGATTTCGAGTTTTGCAGTAAACTTCATGAGCTTTAGTGTAAAGTTGTCGATTTAAATCACATGAATGTTTAAGCTCAAAAACTTACAACTCAGCTCAGAAACTTTTATAAGCTCAACAAATATACACAAAAGCTCAAAAACTTTGTCTTGGTTGCAGCTAGCTGTACATAGCTCTATGTACAACTGGTTTTAAGGTTTTGAGCTTTATTACAAAGATTTCGAGTTTTGCAGTAAACTTCCTGAGTTTTAGTGTAAAGTTGTCGATTTAAATCACATTCATTAAAGGGTAATCAAATCACTTTCTCTATCTTTAAAATGATGGGCTCTCGTGTGCAAGAGCATCATCATCAGCCGACCGAAGAAGCCCATTAGCCTTCTATGGTCCTAGATATACAAGGAGTGTACTTACTATGTAGTTACTCAATTGTTTGGTACCCTATTTGTGTTTGACAAATTCTAATATTAGCATGAAATATTCGTCTTAAAATAGACCAATTAAAATAAAAAAAACTTATAAACTCTAATGAGAAAGACATCAAATTGTCGAGTAATGTTCATATTTCATCACCTAGAATGAAATGGATCATTTTTCTTTCTGCGTCAAATAAAATACAAGATCTAACACAATGCAAAAAGACAAAAATGAATTCGAAACTACGATCTATGGTGCACCCACAATATATATCGTTGAAGTGTTTGTGTGAGTCCTAAGAATTGGAAACCTTGACTGAATATTAACTCAATAATTTGTACACAATATTTTTTTCCTAATTAGTCCATCCGTTCATATCCAAATGATACGCTTTTGTACAAGGATTAAGAAAAATTTAAAATATTAAAGGTACAATAATTTGGGACAAATTAATACTCCCTTCGATTTTTATTTATCTTCCTTGTTTTCTTATTAGGCTGAAACATTTTTTCTTCCTACTTCTATTTTGGACCATCAACATGTAGTCATTACCCTTACATTCTCTCTCATGCTTCTTCTCTTTTGAGCCGCAAATTCCCACACCCTCATTTTTACACAAAAGTCAAAGGGGAACATAATAAAAAATTGGAGGAGTATTTAATCATCCAAAGTATAATATTACAATGGCATATGACGTAAATATGTTAGTAAGTTAGGGATAGTTTGGTCTAAAAGATGAACTAAAAAGAAAAATGCTCAATTGGATTTGAACGACCAAAAAGAATACGTACCCTTTGGACATGAACGGAGGGAGTACCAGTGTACTTAGTTCGTTTTATTCATTTATTATCTTTTATATTAAGTGAGAAGTTTTTAATCAACAACACACAAATGAAGGAGATTGAGGGAGTATTATTTTGCCACAAAGTCTATGGAGAAACAAGTCTTTCCATAAGAGACAACTTCTCAATATCACTATATATTTTATTCGTATTTATTACTAGATGTATCTCTAAATGAGAACTTTGTTTGTACCGCTTTTTATAACAAACATACATACGAGTATTTTTTATTAGATTTGGTACCAGAGGGGAATCTAGCTAGTAGCAAAGGGTAGCACTCGCTACCCCAAACTTACCTAAAATGATTAAAATTATCGACTTTTGCTACCCCAAAGTTCGTAAAGTTGAGATATTTTCATATATCGTGAGCAAATATAATGAACTCGCTACCTCAAAATTTTAAGTCTGGATTCGCCCCTACTATCACTGTTACCTTATTTGGATAGATATGTGGATTTGTGGTCCCCGGCTATTACTCTTTCGATTCCATTTGATTATTCAATTTATTTTTTCACACTTGTCCATGCCCGTTTTCTTTTGTCTATATCTTTAGTTACGTATTTCTAAAAATTATAAAAATTTGATATTTATAACGTATTCGATTAAACAATTTAAACAATATCCCATATGAATATATTTTATCTTATAAATTAGAAGTTATATGGACGATTTTAACCAGTTATGAATAATACCAAAAAAACAAATGAATTAGATGGAACCGAGGAGTATTGTGTTGTCTACTCCGTATTAGTCATAATGTCGTTGGTGTGGACATAAAATCAGCATAATGTCGTTGCTGGGGCAAGAAAACATCTCTCGAAAGTTGAAACCAAAACGCATCCATTCATACTAATTACTCGTACTAATTTCTAATTTCTGTTGATGCTTGTGTGGGTTTCACTACTTCGACCAAAATGTCGTCATTTCTTGTAAAAACACCCTCCTCTGCTTCTACCATTTCTCCTTACTTTCTCCTTTGTACATATACTTTCATTACTATAAATTTATATTTCACATCTCTAATTTCTCCCATGCTTCTCAAAGCTGCCACAACATTTGCTCCTCCCAGCCCCACGCCATTTTCTTACATATTTCTGGGTGAGAATCATAGCTAGCTTCTTCCACCTTTTTTTATGTTTTAAATTAATGTATTTTTCTAGAACTTGGGTTTTGTTGGAATTTGCTTTTAGTTTAATTATGTTTATGTGGGTGCTTCCTTTTTCATGTGTTCTCATATTTTTGATTAATTTGGTTTCCAATGGGGAGTTTTTTTAATGTAATCCAATCTTGCTAATTTGCTACTCTGTTGACTAATTAGGTAATACAGTTAAAATAAGATTTGATCATAATTTAGATGAAACCATGCGGTGTTTCCAATGAAAAATGTTATTATATCACCCATTGGACATACAATCATCTCACAATTGTTAAAGCTTTTGTGTACTTATAGAGCTTATACAAGTGTCTGAGCTAAGTCGTAAGTTTTTGAGCTTAAACATTTACGTGATTTAGCTCGACAACTTTACAGTAAAACCCAAAAAATTTACAACAAAACTTGAAAATTTTGTGAAAATCATAAAATCAGTTGTATAATCTACTCATTGATTTCCAATGAGTTGGGAGGATTGAATTGAATGATAATTTTGGACAGTTAATGGTTGACTCTTCAATTGACTTGGGTAAAGTGAAGAAATCTTTGCTTGGTAGATTAATAATCGAGGTAATTTTGGTTTTGTTTGCTAGATTGCTGTAATGGAAGAAAATAATCTAAGCAAGGGCTACTACTACAAAAAGGGTAGCAGCAGCAGTGGGAGCAAAATGGGTTCTGTAAATTATGAGGATGTGGAATTCCCAAATGAGCAAGAGCTACAATGTAACGCAAACCTTGGTGAGATAACAAGTTGTTGTGGGTCAATGGACTTTATATTTGATGAATTTGTAAGAGACATCACTCTCACTCACACTGACCCCCCTCCTCATGCTTGTACTCATTTCCACACTTGTAATCCCCCAGGCCCCGAGTTCCCTCATTCGCACACCTGCGTCCACATGCACACCAAAATCGTCGCTCCTCCAACTCACACTAACGATCATGATCATGGTGACTCTTCTGAGTCGAGTAGGAAACGGGAGTGGGAGCGAGGGGGCAATCGAGATGCAGTTCGTAAGTATCGTCAGAAGAAGAAGGCTTACACAGCGTCCCTGGCCAATGAGCTTGTCAGTTTGAGGGCTTCGAATCAGCAGCTGATGCAGAGGTTGCAGAGTCGGGCTGGTTTGGAGGCCGAGATCGCAAGGCTCAAGTGTCTTCTTGCCGACATAAGGGGGAGAATTGAAGGGGAGATTGGCTCTTTTCCTTACCAAAAACCACCTCTTCTTAAGACTGCAAATATGTATCAAAATATTCCCAACACAAATTTCCCAACTTCTACCAACATTATGGCTTGCAATGAGGATGGGAAATGTGGTCAAGATTGTGAGTTTCAGAATCTTAATTGCATGGCAGCAGCTCTTCGATCTCCGTCATCTTTTAACTGAAGCAGCAGGACAAATGTGAAACGCTGTTTACTTATTTCGAGGGCCTCATGACAACAACGCTTGCTTCTAGTTCTATACCCATGATTAGTACTGTAATGCTTTAGTATATATTCAATTTAGTGGAAGTTTGTAAGTTGCTAGAACTATTCCACACCGAGCTTAGCTTTGCTTATACTCCTCCGTATGTAGTTAAGTTTTACTGTTTCTAGAGGAATTTGTTGGATTACACCGGGATATCAGATACACTTACGAATTGAAAATAATAGCAACTTGGATATCAATGTAAAATCATAAACGGGACCGCTTTATTCAAGAATTGACCTGTGTGTCGTGTTGCATGATTTCCTTATGGGATAAATCATAAAATTACAAGAACAATCTAATTTCGGATATTGTATGTTTGGATTGAGAGATTTGGAGGGAAAAGAAAGGAAGGTAGGGGACAGAGATGAAAGCATTGTTTACATAATAGAATTTGGATGAAGGGAGCCATATCCTCCATTTCCCCCGATAAATTCTGTGAGCTTGAGCTACCCCATCAATGGAGGACGAAGGATTCAAGCTCTCACAAGTCACAACACACAAAGCTAAATACTCCCTCCATTCATATCCACTTGTCACATATTCCTCTTTAGTCCATTCAAATCCACTTATCACATTTCTTTTTTGGTCAATCATTATGACACTTTTACCTTACTTATTCATCTTTATCCTTCTTATGTCCCACCTTATATTCTTCTTAGCTTATTGTACTTTAATAATTTTATATTCATCTCCTAAAAACTTGTGCAAAAAGCATATGTGACAAGTGGATATGAATGGAGGGAGTAGAAGATATTCTTATTGATGCAAGTAAAATGTTTTTGTCAGTACAATGAATTAATTACAAAGAATGTATGCTACTTCTATATATACACAAGAGTTTGTTGTAACAAACGTGGTCAACTCTGCCAACTCAGCATTCCATGTAATGCAGGTTGATTGGCTCATCTATCAGATAGGAGATATGAGAGCAATAGCAGGACGAGCGACCTCAGCAGCAGCAACAACATAGAACCAGCAGTGGCAATGGTGATGTATCACAACACCCCTCCTCAAGGAGAACTTGGAGGAGAAGCAACAAGGTCGATCTTGAGAAGAAAGGAACTATGGTGCTTAATGTCCTAGAGCCTTAGTTAGAACATCAACAACTAACTTGTGGTACTATTATGTGGAAACATGAGATGTAGCTATCAAACCATCTTGTATTTGCTCACGAATATAATGACAATCCACCTTTATGTGTTTAGTCCATTCATGAAAGATAGGATTCTCAGCTATGTGTTGAACATCTTTATTATCACAATAAAGAGTGGTGGGAAGAGGAACAAAAATTCGCATCTCTTTAAGCAACTTATTTAACCACACAATTTCACTTGAGGTTTGACTCATACTACGATACTCTGCCTCTGTACTAGACTTACTAACAATTGGTTACTTCTTGGTCTTCTAAGAAATAAGGATTTCCCAAAGAAAACACAGTAACCAAAAACAGATCTTCCAGAGAAGACACACTCAACATGATCAACATCACAATAGCTTGAAAGAGTTAGTGTAGAAGCAACATGATAGAAAAGGCCTAAATTCATAGTACCTTTGAGATATCTGATGATATGCAGGGCAACCTGCAGGTGAGGAAACCAGGACTCAGCCAAGAACTGACTAAGACGTTGTACTCCATAAGAAATGTCAGGTCAAGTCAAATTAAGATAAAGAAGGCGTCCAACTAGCCGTCTGTAAACTTCAGGACTGGCAAGTAGATCACCCATCATCTGTAGACAACCTTAAAGTAGTGGGGAGAGGAAAATTAGCAGGTGTGCGATCCTCCATATGAGAATCTATGAGTATGTCATTGATATACTTGCGCTGATTAAGAAGGATGCCTGTCTTTGAGCGTGCTACATCAATTCCCAGTAAGTATCTTAACTGGCCAAGGTCCTTGATGGTAAAATCATGGTCCAAAGATCTCTTGATAGCATCAATACCAGTAACTATCAAGCCAACAACATAGACAAAGATCAGAACAAAACTGTAAGTGATATGGCCTTTAGTGAAGAGAGAGTACTAGTAAGATTCAGACTGTACATAACCATGCTTGGATAGAAATTTGGATAGCTCATAATTCCATTGGCGAGAAGCTTGCTTAAGTCCATACAAAGACTACCTATTCAACAAGCAGAAATCATCTTTAGAACCAACAATATATTCTTGCGAGGTTTCTTCATGTAAACCTCTTCACCAAAAACCCATGGAGAAAAGCATTATTAATCTCAAGTTGATGCAATGACCAACCCTTGATGGCAGCAACAACTATCATAGTTAGTTTAGCCACAAGACTGAATGTATGAGTATAATCTTCTCCCTCTGCCTGGCTATACCCTTTAGCAACAAGTCGTGCTTTATACCTTTCAACTGTCCCATCAGGATGAAATTTCACTTTGCACACCCATTTATTAGCACCTAGCTATGGCCTGCTTGCCTGAGGGCAGCTTAGTCAATACCCAAGTGTTATTCTGTTCAAGAACAGAAAGTTCTTTGAACATGGCCTCCACCCAGAGGGGATCAGCAACAACCTGAGCTTATGAAGAAGGCTCATAAACTTGAAGGGCATTGCAACAAGAGCGTTGATAGTCAGCAAAATAACCATCAAGCTGTAAGGACTGAGCAAGAAAAGCATAAGGAGAGAAAACCGAATTAACTGTTGGTTCTGAGGGGCTTATCCTTATATATGAAACCATCTAATTTGGAAAAAACATGACGAATCCTTATAGATCTCCGCGGAGCAGCAGCAACATCAGCTCCATCAGCTCATAAAGTGTTAACAGAAGTGGATGATTTTGTGACAGGAGTAGAAGGGGACTCATTGGGAATTACATTCCAAATGAGACTAGAATAATGGGAGTTGAATCTATAGCCTCTGAAGGTAAATCTTCAGTAGCAATAACAGTAGGCATAGCACCAACAGGAGATGAGGAGATGAAATCAACATTAGGCTTATAACTGGCATGATAAAGGAAGATAGTTTCCTGAAACACTACATCTCTACTTACAATAACCTTGTGATTGTCCATGTCATACAATCTATATCCTTTTGACCCATTGGATAACCGAGGAAGATACATCTAACAACTTTGTCTTCAAATTTATCACCATCCTTTTTAGCAGTATAACACAAACACCCAATCACTCTGAGACATGAATAATCTGGCTTGGTCTTAAAAAGCCTTTCATGAGGGGTGCTCAGACTTAATACTTTGGATGGCATGAGATTAATAAGATAGGTTGCATCAAGAATAAGTTCACCCCAAAACTTCTTTGGCAAGGAGCCCTGTATCTTTAAAGATCTAGATACCTCAAGCAAATGGCGATGCTTCCTTTCTACTCTGCCATTTTGCTTGGGATTGCCTGGAATGAACTTTTGGTGAAATATGCCATGAGTGGAAAACAAAGTATGACACCAACGTTGAACAATTTCAGTCCCATTATCACTTCTTAATATTTTTATTTTGGAATTGAACTGAGTGGAAACATAAGCAATGAAAGTTTGCAAAACAGCAGGAACTTGGTCCTTGCTTTTTCGTAAAAAAGTCAATGTAGTTTTACTATAATCATCAACAATTATGAGGAAATAGGAAGTTCATGAGAGAGATTTAATTCTATAAAGACCCCATAGGTCAACATAGATCAAATAAAATTGGGAAGTTGCAATAGTAGAACTGACAGAAAAAAGGACTTTATGATGATGCTTAGCCATAGTACAAGTATCACAATGGAATGTTTTGTCATGATCAATGCTAGGAATTACATGCTTGAGGGTACTCGTAGAAGAGTGACCCAATCTAGAATGCAACAAGGCAACATCATTGTACTGTCCTTTACAAAAACAGAGAATGAAACTCTAGTACAATTATTGCTATAGAAAGTACAAGGATTTTGAAGGAACTGATAAACTCCTCTTCTATTGCTCCCAGAACAAAGGACCTCCTCAGTGGAAGGATCTTGCATAGCGAGAATCGTGGTCAAATATAGCAATAAGATGAGTATCTGCCAATAAACGACCCAAAGAAAATAGATTATGCTTGAAATCGGGTAAATATTACACATTCTGCAGAGATAATTGTGCTGTAAGAGGTACTAATCCTGTATGAGTAATAGTCTTTACTTGACCATCAGAAAGATGGAAAACAATTGGTTTAATCAATGCTGTATAATTGCTAAATAAGCATAGATCAAAGCACATATTATCAGAAGCACCTGAATCAAGAATCCAAGTATGGGCAAGAATACAAGGATTGTCATCAGTAGAGTATGCAAGAGTAGTACCTGAGAAGTTAGGACCTGCAATCTCTGAGTGTGTTGTAGGTTGATTTTGCAACTTCAATAGTCCTTTAGCCAAAGCTTGAATAAAGGAAGGATCAAGAGAGTGATCAAGTGCCTTTGGTGCAGAAATATCACAAGATGCATGTATCATGCTCATATGTATCAACCTCCTCTACATTAGTTGCAAATCTGCGTCCAAAGGGATTAGAAGCAGCTGCTTGCTGTCTCTTGAGCTTCTTTAGATGCCACCAATAGTCAATAGTGTGCCCATTCATCTTACAGTGATTGCAGAACTACGAGGACTTATCAGTTTTGGCCTTCTTGTTATCCCTTCTACAAACAGTTTGGGGAGGCATGATTAGCAACATGTGCAACAATATCTGAGTCAGGAACAAGCTAATTTCCAGTGACCTGCTGCTGCACCCCAAGTTGATAAACTTGAGCAAAAAAAGCTTTGTTGACAGTGGGCAAATGATCCATAGCCAAGATCTGACCACGCACACTCTCATATTTCTTATGGAGTCCCATAAGGAAATCAATCAAGTTATGTGTGTTTTCTCTAGCAACAATTTTCTTCAACACCAAACATGTGCACTCATCAAGAACTCCACAATCACATTGGTAAAGGATCTAAAGACCGCATATCTTCCCAAAGTGTCTTCAACTTAGCATAATAGTATGCTACTGACATCTCTCCCTAAGTAGTGTGTGAAATATCTTTCCTCAATTGATAGAGGAAAGGAGCATTGAACTGATTAAAATTTTCACTCAGTTCATCCAATAGATGTTTACTAGAGGACACATAAGTGAAAGTAATAGCAATTTTATCACTCAATGAATGTAAGATCCAATTCACCACAGTATAATCAGTCCTAATCCAATCCTGAAACACGTGTTTCAGTAGGCTTGGGATATGAACTAGTGATAAAACCTAATTTGTTCTTAGTGATGAGAGAAATGCGAATTTGACTTGACTAATGCAGAAAATTTTGTCCAAAGAAGACATGCGGAGTAGGCTGCAGAAGTCCTTGATCATGAGTAGAAAGATAAAGAGGATCTTTGTAAACTGAGGTGTAATTTGAAGGCATTTTTGATTTTGATCGAGAATTTTGCAGCGGAATTATAAG
This sequence comes from Agrostemma githago, assembly GCA_958450325.1. Lineage (NCBI taxonomy): Eukaryota > Viridiplantae > Streptophyta > Magnoliopsida > Caryophyllales > Caryophyllaceae > Agrostemma > Agrostemma githago. The sequence continues at coordinate 58,711,687 of OY288249.1, read as the reverse complement.
AAATTTGTATAAGAACTCTACTAATCAAAGAAATTAAAAAATATGATCTCAACACCAGAATCAATTGTAAAGAAATCAACAATTTGCAACAACAATCTGTAGAAAATTCATAAGGTTGCGTTTGGGTACTCGGAATTGATTTGAATATCATGAATTCAATTCTTGTATTTAAATTTCTAAAATTTGAATCCAAATCCAAATCCAAAATTGTGTTTGGGTAATTGGATTTGGATTTGGAATTTGGGCGGGTAGAGTCGGGTCAATGTCATCAATTTTTTTTAAAAAAAACTTATCATTAGAAAAATATAAATTACGAGGAAAAAATGAAGAAAAAAATATATTCTAACAAGATTATACGGAAAAAACAAAAAAGAAATAAGTGAGGATTTGAAATGACTACCATATACTAAGAATGTGAGGAAATCAAATTTGAACTAGGTTGGATTTGGTCTAAATTTCAAATCCAAATCCGAGGGGTTCCCAAACGCTTGAAATATTTCAAATCCGAATTTCAAATTCAAATTCAAGTTCCCAAACATAGCATTAAAGAATTCGCGCAAAAAAGAAGAAAGATCATACAATTCTCAGGCGAAGAATAAAGAACATAGAGAGTTCGCAGAATCGCACTACTTCTGCTCCGATACCATGACGAATTCTGTGAGCTTGAGCTACTCAATCAATTGAGGATGAAGGATTCAAGCTCTCACAACACACAAAGCTAAATAGAAGATGATATTCATATTGATGCAAGTAAAATGTTTTTGTGAATACACTGAATTAATTACAAAGAATGTGTTCTCTTTCTATATACTACTCCCTCCATTCAAAAATCCAAGTGTCTCATTTCACTTTTTGACGCTATTCACACTTGAGAGGGGAATTTTCGATATTCTCAACAATCTATGAGTGAGAATATAGTCATGTGAGATTTTGTTTGATTCGTCTTTATGAGCACATTAAGAATATCAAATTTTTATAATTTTTGCTAATGTAAAATGAAAGATATCGCTAGTGTAAAACGCGTCTCGGCAAATGTGCAAAAGCGAATGAGACACTTGGATTTGAATGGAGGGAGTAGTTTTTGTGCCCGGCGATGGTCGGGCATTGATATGCTGCTTTGCGTCGATATGGATAAGTTAGATGGTTCGAAGAGTTTTAGACCGTTATTAAGGTTAAAGTTTACATGTCACATCGTAAATATGTACATATGCAAACTGCACGTAGGGACATGATTCTAAGAGTTACAGACCGTCATTTGTTTGTAGTTTATGACTTTACGTCACACACGTGAAATATGTACATATACAAACATTACATAAACATCACTACATGCTTCTATGAAAATATTGTCATATGTGTTTGGAGCTTCATATCTCCGTTAGGCCATTTAGTCAAAAGGCAAAAGGTGATTTGGACAAAAAGTAGTTCACTTGGAACGACCTTTCAAAAGGTTAAGCATTTTATGTGGTGGAACGAACTGCTTTGTGGGTTGTTACTGTGGGTGCTTGACGGGCACCCCAATCGGATCGGTCGTTTAGCGAAGAACGTGGGGTCAAACAATATTTATAGACTCGGAATAACACAAAAACTACTAGAGTAATCGTGGTAAGTCAAGGTCGGTCCACAGGGAACGGAACGTAGTAGTAACGAGTTAAAAGTAATGTGTTTGATGTCTAGAGGGGAGTTTCTAAAGGTCGAGTCTATACTAGAGAAATAACGATGAAAATAGCTAGAGATAACCAATCTAGGAAAAGGTGTTAGAGGGAAGTCGGGATTCGGAACATGGAGTTTAAGAAGGTCAGAATCGGGTTTTTGTCGCAACATTGATAAAGGAAGAATGCCACCTTTCGGTTTCTTCACCCAACACACCTAAAAACCCGCTTTCGCGGCGAAGAAGGGTAAGTCTCTAGTTATGGTAATTTCTACCCCGAGTTTCCCCATATTGATAGAAATGAGTCAAGGTCGGTCTAGTTGGCCGGACTAAAACAACAATGACACAACAACCACAAACAAGATAAACCAACAAGCAAGCAACCCACCAACATCCCTTAATTCAAATAATCCAAGTCCTCATCCCTAAAGCCCTCAACAAGAAATCTACTCACTAATCATAATGGAAGACAACAAAACATTAACTAAGGAGAAAATAACTACAACATGCATAATAACTAAATCTAAAGAAACTAACAACAAAATAATGAGAAAACTACGATCTAACAATTACCCACTAAACTATGGAAGAGATACTATCTAACAAAATAAACTAGAGAATAATCTAGAACAACATAAGCAAAATCTAGAGAAACTAACAACATTAAGATGATCTAAACAAGACAATAATGAGAGAACTATATTAAATCTAAACTAGAGATTAGAGAGTGGAAGAGAAATATACCAACCATGAAGATCTACAAATAATAAGAAGATTGCATAAATAAAGGTTGAATCTTTGATGAAGAGAATGAAGAACTTGTCATCAATTCTTCAATAAACCCCACAAATCTTCAAATAAAACTTGAATTAATCTTCTACAAACTTGAAATCTAGAGAATTGTTGATGAAAACTAAGTAGATCTACTACTAAATTACTACTAGAATTATAGAGAATTACTAAGAATACTACTAGATTATTCTACTAATGGATATGTAACTACACTAATGGTGGATTATGAGGATAGTTGTGGATGATGATACTACACTAATGAGATATGACTTGGGCAACAAACTAGGGTAACATATATATAGTAATGCCTTAATGAGTCTCTTAACCTAAAGCCCAAATCCAACTTTTTGCTCCATTAGTGAGACAATCACCCTTTACATATTCATGAGGTGAAACGCCCTGCGGCCTGACGAGTTGATCCCACCGGGTGAAATTTCACCCGGTGAGATTTTCTTCTCATTTTGCGGTTTTTGGCGCTTTTCTCCATCGGGCGAAATTTCACCCGGTGGGCGAAATTTCGCCCGGTGGGGAAGCTCGGAAAATCTTCGGGGAGGCACTTTACCGTCGGGTGAAATTTCGCCCGGTGGTACTTCATCGGGTGAAATTTCACCCGGTCATTTTCTCTGGCCTCTTTCCTTGTCTCATTCTTCGTCGATTGATTGGATGGCTTGAACTTTAAGTTGTGTGCTTTTCTCTTTGGACGGTATTCCCTTCTCTTGTGCTCGTGGAAGTTCGATCGTGATTTCGGTGCCAAATCCTATCAAAATTGATAGAAAAACTACCAAAAACACATAAAACGCACAGGAGGGACGCTAATGCAAGAAGTACTCAAAATATGGCGATAATCGCACTCTAAACTCGCAAAACGAGGAAAAAGCGGGTCTAAATGAGGGGAAAACGGTCTAAATTTAGCACACAACAGTGCTATTTCGCTTCAGTGGGAGAGTCTTCTGTGACTTTTGTTACGATAAAGTGTTTGTCGTATTTCTTCGATTGCTCGAGAAGGAAATAGTATTCCATCGAAGTGTCAAGTTTGAGCTCTTTTCCTGCATACAAAGGCTTAGCATACAAAAACAAAGTTGCTTTCTACTTGAATTGTGATGGTAGGTAAAATGTGGAAGTGACTATTAGGGTTGACGACTTGGATAAGTTATATTATCAAAATATAGACTTGTCAAAGTCATCTCGGCTATATCGTAGGAACGAAGGCTATTATCATATACTCATTTTAAGCGGCAATGTAAATCCATATCTAACGTCATTGAAAGTGAAGATAGAATATTCGATGTTATAAAATATCACTAATCTTATGGTAGGGAGGAGAGTGTTTGGATTTTATACCTTGTGACATTTTTCTGTCATTTCCATGACGTCTTTAGCAGTAATTTGGAACACTTTTTCTGCGTTATCGCCGAAGATGGCGACTGTTAACGACGTTGTTCCATCTGACAGCTCAATTGGGAAATTAGTTGTCCCATGGCTTCTACCTTTCCAGTTATTACCTTCTTCCTTCCCATTCCTGCCAAAAGATCGGGACTTGTGTTGAGTGTTATTATTAGTATTAAAATTCCCTCTCTTCGCTGGGGTGTCAGATTGACTCCCCTGGAACTTCATCTTCTTAGTCCCAGTACTTTCCATCTCAGCCTCCATCTTCTGGTTACTCCTCTCAATACTAAGAGCCCTAGCATAGACATCTCTTAATGAAGTGAATGTCTCTCCAGCAAACCTACCCTTAATCTTCCAATGGAACTTATCCTCAAATCTAGATGCTTTAATCCCCTCAGTTGGCACTAGCTACTTAGCAAAACGACTAAGCTCAATAAATTTATTATAAAAGTCTTTCACACTCATCTCATCAGTTTGCTTTAGGTCTCCGAATTCGGCCAGTTTTTGATGCTTCACATGTTCTGGGAAAAATTCTTCTTCTAATATCTCCTTAAGAGTATCACAGTCTTTATCATATAGTGTGTGTGCCATTAGGATTTCTTATTCTAATTGGTTTCATAAAGTCATCTTTAACAGTCTGCCACAAAATGTCCGCCTCTTTTTTCAGATAGAAGACAGCTGATGGGGGTCGGTTTTTGGCCATGGGCTGCCTGCCGTGCGGATCCCGGGGCAACCCAACCCAGATTGTAAAGGGGCATGCCAAGCAGACCAGTCAGCAGGGTCATCCCTAATGATCCCAGAGAGCCTCCCTGGAGGGCCGTACTAAGCTCCAAGCGAGAAGTCGGCCCCCCTGCCCGTCAGGGTCAGGCCACGACCACTATAGCCAAGGAGGAAGAAGGGTCCATCCCTGCCAATCAGGCGTCAGGGTACCTTCCCCCTTACAAGCTCGATGAAGAAGGTTATATCCCCCCAGCCCATGCCTAAGGTAAGAGGAAGTGAGTGGACAAGGAGCATCCACGTGTCAATTACTCATTTTCCCCACTTTCTCTCTCTTTACTCTCTCTTATGGGAAACTATAAATACTCATCTATTTCCCACAAGAGAGGGTAATTAATTTTCTCTCTCTAGAATCTCACTCTAGAAAACGCCACCCTACTCCTCACGAGTAAGGTTTGTCAAGCGCATTCACGGACTAACTTAGGCATCGGAGAGAGTTCCCTCGGACACCTCCGAGGCCCTGTGCGCTCCTTGTGTGCAGAGGACAGGCCCCTTTCTGTCAGGAAGGTCCGACTACTAGGCTGAGAGGAAGGAGAAATTAGGAGGATAAAGCAACTCCATCCAGGAACCCCAAATCCAAAGATCCAAGTCCATTTTGGGTCCATTGTTTCCATACCGGAATAATTTGGCGACGTCTGTGGGGATTCTAAATTAAGATTTCTCAAAGAACAAAAGCCATTGGAAGAATGCCTGAGGTTGTCGAAACCGAGTCAGGGGTGGATCCGGCGGGACAGTTGACAATCCCTCTGTATGGCATGCCCTTGCCGGCAAAGGAGACGCCCACCGCCACACTCCGGGGGGTGGGACGGGCTACCCTCTACGAAGTGCCAAACAAGGAAGTCACAAACGCAACCGGACAGGGGGAGCAACAGGGGCTCAACCTTATCCTCACCCCTGCTCATGCCGCGCAGGCTGCTGTCTTTTTCTCTGTCATGTTACATCAGCAGGTCACACCTGAGGACCTGGTAGGCAGGATCGCGACGACCCCCAGACACCTACACTTTGAGAGTGTCGAAGGGGCTGGGGGCACGAAGCGGACCGCCGCCAGGAACGTTCAAAGGAAGGTGATTGGGGTCGGCAGCCTGACACTAACAGCCTGCTAGGCAGGCTCCCCGAGGATTGCCAATTAAACCCAGAAACCGACCCGGCAAACATTCAAAGTAAAGAACATAGAAGTGGGAAGAACTACTAAGGAAAACAGCCGACCGCCGGGCCAGCAGGGTGACGCGGCCTGCTGGAGCTTAGCTCCCACAGCTCAAAACCCGCCTACCCCCTGGGGACATCTCCGCAGACAGAGCAGGGATCCCCAGGAGCCCTCTCGTCATTTTGCCTAAGGTAATTGAGAGTGGGTGGATGAGAGGACGCCACTTGTCACCTCCTTATCCACCCATTCTCCCTCTACTTCCCTCTCTTGTGGGAAGGTATAAATACCCTCCCATTTCCCACAAGAAAGGGGTTGGATTTTCTCTCTCTAGACTCTTACTCTAAAATTGCCGCCCAGTTCCTCACGAGCTGGGTTTCTTAAGGCATTCACGGACTAACTTAGGCATCGGAGAGGGTTTCCTCGGACAACCTCCGAGGCCCTGTGCGTTCTCTGTGCAGGGAGCCCGCCCAATCCGCCAGGGAGGGTCCGACTGAAGGAGTAGGAGGCAGGAGAGTGTCAAGATTGATCAGTGAACATTCAGAGCAACACCGAACGATTCAAACCCGAATTCCACGTCAGGTTAATTGATTCCAATAACCGGAACAATTTGGCGCCGTCTGTGGGAAAGATCTGGTTGTATCCACGAATTACCCACAAAAATCAACCATTCCCAATTACAAAAACTAAATCAATCAAAGTAATCATGCCGGAAATCGTTGACACCAGTGTAGGGGTAGGTCCGACGGTCCCACCGGTGACCCCCCTATACGGCATGCCGCAGCCAGAGAGGGCTCCTCCCACCACGACCCTGGGGATGGGAGGAACCAGTCTCTTGGGCATGCCAAATGCTGCTGTAGCACCAGAGTTGGGGGCACACCCAGGGCACACTCTGAACCTGACCCCAGCTCAGATGGTACAGACAGCTGCCTTCTTCTCTACAATGCTAAACCAGGAGTTCACTCCTGAGGACCTGGTAGGCAGGGTCGCAACGACCCCCAGGCAGCCACCCTCAATGAACAGGGATGGAGCTGGGGGCACGAAGCGAACCGCCACCAGAAACGTCCAGAGGAAAGCAAGAAGGACAGCTCAAGTATACGCGCAGGTGCAAAAGCGTATCACAACAGGCAGCCAAGAGCCACCTGCCCAACAATAGGCGTTCTCCATTCACACAACAGAATCCGCGTCTGGAGAGCAGAGAGGTCTATCCCAGGGATTGCGGGAGCGGATGAGGTACAAGGAACCTGCATCTAAGCGCCTAGGAGAGAAGCAGGGCGGAGTCTTCTCCAGGTTAACGCCGGCAGCCAAGGGACAGCCAGCCCCAGGGTTGTCCCAAAGCCTGCAGTCTAGGCTTAACCGGGGACAGCCGCTTGAATCCAGATACCACCAGGATGACAACCTCTGCCAGTCTCAGAGGTAGAGACCCAGACAAATCTCCCCTGAGGTAGAGGACGAAGCAGCAAGCAGGCCACCATCGAGGCACCGCTCCCCCAGTACTAGGAAACCGATCCCTAGACAATGGGATATCCACGGTAACCAGTCTGGGGAAAGCAGGTCATGAGTGGTAGGCAGGCCTACAAAAACCCCTCTTCATCCTAATGTACAAGAATTCCCCATCCCAAAAATCAAAATGCCCACCGTCAAGTTCGACGGGACCACAGACCCAGAAGATCATCTGGCGGCATTTGAGAGTCACATGGGCATGTATGACGTGGATGACGCAATCTGGTGTAAAATCTTCCCAACCACCCTGGTAGGACTTGCACAAGGATGGTTCAGGGACCTTCGCCAGGGATCGATCAGCTTCTTTATAGAGTTAGCCGAGGCCTTCCTTGAGCAATATGCAGGGAACAAAAGGAGACGCCTCACTCGTTTCGATCTCATGACCCTGAAACAGAAGAAGGGCGAAAGCGTTAGGGAGTACCTGAAGAGGTTTGACTTGTCCTATCAGCAAGTCAGAGAGATCGATGATTCCACCGCTGCTTACGCCCTGACAATCTCTCTGCTCCCAGGGGAAATGAAGAATCAGATGATCAGGGCCCAGCCTGAAACCTTGGCCAAGGCCAGGAAAATCGCTGAAGGGTTTATTCTGCAGGAAGAGTTTCACAACCTGCCGGACACCCCTGCAGGTCAAGCAAGGCCGCAAAGGGGACCGCAGGGTGGACGTGGCAGAAACGAGCCAGGCAAACAGAGGGAAGAGGGAGACACCCCCAAGAAAGAACGCACAACATACCAGCCAAGATTTGACAGCTACACGACCCTTAATAGGCCGAGAGCAGAAATCTTTGAGTTGGAAAAAGAAACAGCAAAATGGACTCGTCCAAACAAGCTGCGCAGCCCAAAGGGGGATCCCAAAAAATTCTGCACGTTCCACGATTGCATAGGACATACCACGGAGGAATGCCGACACTTAAAAGATGAAATAGAGAAGCTTATAAGAAACGGCTGGCTGAGTAACTATGCAACAAGGAACAAACCCCAAAAGGAGGCGGCGGACAAACCTGAAGGCTCAGACCAAAATCGCATGATCATCCATGTAGTGTCAGGAGATGCAGAGGGGCGGACCAGCAGACGAGGCCAGAAAAGGCAGATCCGCGAATTGCGGAACCAAATTTGCTACGCCGAGAGGGCAGGAAGTCCAAGAGGCACTACCCTAAGCATCACCCCTGAAGATGCAGGGAGAGTCGTGTACCCGCATAGTGATCCTCTGGTCTTAACTCTTGAAATTAGCAATCACATTGTCAAGAGATGCATGGTGGACACTGGCGCCTATACAAACCTCTTGTACAAAGACGCTTTTGAGAAAATGAATCTAGAAAAAAGACATCTGAAGCCGGCCTCTGGATCTTTGTATGGGTTCAGTGGGGCAGGTGTGCTACCCATGGGAGTTATCGACCTGCCGGTAACATTCGGGGAGGGGGCCTCGGCCAGAAATATCAGGGCATCATTTGTTGTGGTGGATGCCAAGTCTGCGTACAACGCCCTGATAGGGCGAGCCACCCTAGATGAAATAGAAGCTGCTGTGTCAATCAGGGCCCTCACCATAGCCTATGTGACAGACTTTGGCATGGAGGGGAAGGTCCATGGGGATCAGGAGTCGGCCACACACTGTTACTCCGTGGCCCTGCAAGCCCATGAGACAGAAAGGAAAGGAAAGCGAAAAGCCGAAAGCTCTCCCAGCAGGGAGGGCGAAATCCCAGCTGCCCAGCAAGAATCAGCCCACTTAGAGCCTGAAGGGGAGAGCATGCTGGTGGACTTAGAACCAGGAAGGCAGGTCCTCATAGGGGCCGACCTGGAGGAGTCCTACCAAAGGGAGTTAATTGCAGTCCTGAGAGAAAATAGGGACGTATTTGCTTACTCTGCAGATGAGATGCCAGGGGTCGACCCGACTTTTATTGTTCACAAGCTGAACATTAATCCGGAGGCTCGCCCTGTGAAGCAGAAGAAAAGAAACATGTCCGTAGAAAAAGACGCGACGATAAAAGAAGAAACAGACAAACTTCTAAAGGCAGATTTCATCGAAGTCTGTGACTACCCTGAATGGTTGGCAAACGTTGTGATGGTAAAAAAGTCGTCAGGTGCATGGAGAATGTGCGTAGACTTTACAAATCTTAACAAAGCCTGCCCAAAGGACTGCTACCCTCTGCCCAGGATAAATCAACTGGTGGATGCCACCAGTGGATACACCACGCTAAGTTTTCTGGATGCATTCTCAGGGTACCATCAAGTGTACCTCTGGCAGCCAGACAGGGTGAGGTGCGCCTTCATAACCAGCCATGGCACTTACATGTATAAGATGATGCCATTTGGGCTGAAGAATGCAGGCGCCACCTATCAGCGGTTGGTGGATAAAGTCTTTGAAAATCAAAAAGGGAGAAATTTGGAAGCCTATGTCGATGATGCGATTGTCAAGAGCAAGGGGGACAAGGAGCATCTAACAGACCTTCAGGAAACATTCTCCTCCCTGCGGTCATACAAGATGAAGCTGAATCCGAAGAAATGCACATTCGGGGTCCGATCCGGAAAATTCCTGGGATTCTTAGTCAGCTCCAGGGGGATAGACGCCAATGCCGAAAAAATTCAGGCGGTCCTAGATCTCCCGGAGCCTAAAACCATCAGGGACATTCAGCGGCTTACAGGCAGGATGGCCGCCCTGGCCCGATTTATCGCCAGGTCGGCAGACAAGTCCACCCCCTTCTTCAAAGTATTAAAGGGCAACAAGCAATTCAAATGGGAGGATGAACAAAAGAAAGCCTTCGAACAATTGAAGGAACACCTGAAGAAACTCCCTACCTTGGCAAGACCAGTGGCCGGAGAAAAACTGTACCTATACATTGCTGTCACCAACACGACAGTAAGTGCAGTCATCCTAAGGGAGCAAGCAAACTCACAACAACCCATCTACTTTGTGAGTCACGCCCTGGGGACAGCCGAAAGAAATTATCCTTTGATAGAAAAGGCCGCCTATGCAGTCATCATCGCAGCCAGAAAACTCAGACCCTACTTTGACGCACATCCCGTTGTGGTCCTCACCGACCAACCGCTGGAAAAAGTGTTGGAAAAGTTTGAGAAATCAGGAAGGCTGCTGAAATGGGCGATCGAGTTAAGCGGGCTAGGGATATTATACCAGCCAAGGACAGCCATCAAAGCACAAGCCTTGGCTGATTTCCTGGCTGAATGTTCCCATTCAGGGGAAGAGGAGCCCCCTGCCGAAGAATGGATCGTGCACACTGACGGATCCTCAACAGCCAATGGTGCAGGAGCAGGCGTTGTACTGACCAGCCCAGAGGGAGTGGATTTTAAGCATTCGCTCAGATTCACCTTCCCTGCATCAAACAACGAGGCAGAGTACGAGGCTGTACTCGCAGGGATAAATCTGGCTAAGGCCGCAGGGGCAGAGCGAGTTATACTAGCAATTGACTCCCAGCTCATTGCTAATCAAATTAACGGAGAATATGAGGCCAGAGACCAGACCATGGCCACCTACCTTGAAAAAGTAAAATATGAGTTATCAAGCCTGAAGTCCTATGAAATCCAGCAAATACCCCGATCACAGAATAATCGGGCCGACGCTGTGTCAAAGCTGGCCAGCTCTAGCCTGCCAGACATAAGGAGGTCGGTGTGGGTTGATGTTATGCATGAAAAGTCCACCAGCGCCTGTCAGGCAATCAGCACCATTGAAGAGGGACAGGAAAGCTGGATGACCCCCCTCATCCAGTTCAAAAAGCACGGCATCCTGCCACCAGATCCGGTACAGAAGAGGAGAATACAGGCCAAAGTAGCCTGGTTCATAATCATTGACGAAGAACTCTATAAGAAATATTTCACTTACCCCCTGCTCAGATGCCTAGGGGCAGACCAGGCTGCCGAAGTCCTAGAGGACATCCACTCAGGAATCTGTGGACATCACATCGGAGGAAGGTCATTGGCCCACAAGGCCCTCAGGGCAGGCTACTACTGGCCTACCATGCTAGCAGATGCTAGAAGCATAACCCAAAAGTGCAGAAAATGCCAACTCTTCGCTCCATTAATCCATGTCCCAGCCCAAGAACTCAGGCCGATTCTATCTCCCATTCCTTTCGCCTAATGGGGAATGGACATACTGGGTCCGTTTACCACGGCTACAGGGGGCCGAAAATTTCTAATCGTAGGGATAGACTACTTCACAAAGTGGGTTGAAGCTGAAGCAGTCCCAAACATCACCGAGCCGACGGTCAGGAAGGTCATTTGGAGAAACATTATAACAAGATTTGGCCTCCCAAAAACATTAGTATTTGATCATGGGAGGCAATTTGATAATGACCCCCTAAGAACCTGGCTAGAGGGGCATGGGATAGCCGTCGCCTATTCCGCCGTCTGCCACCCTCAGACCAATGGACAGGCCGAAGCCGCAAACAAACAGATCTTGAATGGACTCAGAAAAATGGTAGATGACCTCAAAGGAAGATGGGCAGATGAGCTGCCAAGTATCCTCTGGTCAATAAGGACCACCCGAAAAGAGTCAACAGGACAGACACCATTTGGTCTGGTATATGGAGCAGAAGCTTTGCTACCCATCGAAGTGCGAGTTCCTACCCTGCGATTTCAGCAATACAACCAGGCTGACAATCACGAAGCAATGGCCGAAGCTCTTGACCTGGTCCAGGAAGTCAGGGAGGAAGCCTGCACCAACATAGCAGCCTACCAGCAAAGGATGAGGAAGGCATACAACAAGAGGGTGCATGAGAGAAGATTCCAGGTAGGAGACCTGGTATTAAGGAAAACACAAGCTGTTGGAAAGTCTAGGGAACATGGCAAACTGAGCGCCAACTGGGAAGGCCCCATATCAAGTAACCCAGATCTTGGGAACAGGAACATACAAAATCGCCAACTTGACTTGCCAAGAGCTGAACGCACACTGGAATGTCGACACCCTAAAAAAGTACTATGTGTAACTAAGTCTTAAGAGAGTCACGTCTATAGGAAAAAGTACCGGCGGAGAACGATCAAAAAAGAAATGTCGACGGCTCCGACCAATCTTATATTTTTTCTATAAAAGAAATCATACTCGTTGTCTGTACAAGCTTGCGCTCACACACACAAACGAGCAGGGGGCAATAGGGGGAGCCCCCCTGTTGCCAGAACCAAGAAAAATGGACCCCCCCAACAAAAATTTAAACAAGGAAAGGAGAGCGAGCCTCATGCGCCAAACTAACAAGGACTGGGGGCAATTCCCCAACCTTGTATAAAAAACGCAAAAGCCCTCCCTGCCTACCCCTGGGCAGGCAGGGGGCAGGCCCCTTGGACTCCGAGCAGGGGCCAGGGACAGGCCAGACTACGCACAACTAACAAGGACTGGGGGCAATTCCCCCAACCTTGTATAAAAAACGCAAAAAGCCCTCCCTGCCTACCTTTGGGCAGGCAGGGGGCAGGCCCCCTGGACTCCGAGCAGGGGCCAGGGACAGGCCAGGCTACGCACAACTGACAAGGACTGGGGGCAATTCCCCCAACCTTGTATAAAAAACGCAAAAAAGCCCTCCCTGCCTACCCCTGGGCAGGCAGGGGGCAGGCCCCCTGGACTCCGAGCAGAGGCCAGGACAGGCCAGGCTACTAGCAACTGACAAGGACTGGGGGCAGCTCCCCCAACCTTGTATAAAAAAAAAAAACAAACCAGGAAAAGCATTCCATAAAAGACCCATGAAGGGTGGAAATTTTTTTACAAAGTAGTTATGGCAAAGATCCAAGAGAGCAGATATTACAGACAGCTGGCCATGACAAAGACTCAGCGCAGAAAATAAAGCTATTACAAGAAAAAAACATCATGGAGCATCCTGGCTGGGGCCGACAGCTGCCTCAGGTGGTCTGGCCGCCCGAGCCTCATTCTTAGCAGAGTAGAGACTCCGGAAGGCTTCTTCATCAAAAGCCGGGAACATTTCCCCAATCACCTCCATCACCAACTCCAGGGAAGAGTTGGCACCACTCACGAAACTGGCATCCACCGCATCCTCGGTCTTCTCTGCAAGGATCTCTTTCTCCTTCTTCCACTCTCCCTTGGCCTGTTCAAAGACCGAGTCAGCTCTGGACAATTGCTCCTCCAAGTCAGCTACTTTTCCTTTCAGATGCCCCATCTCAGCCAGAGAGAGGGTAGCCCGCTCCATTGACAAACGGCTCTCCTTCAGATCAGCCTCCAGCTTGGCTAATTCCTTCACAGCTCTCTCTCCCTGAAGTTTCCACTGACCGGCCTGGTTCTTTGCCTCCTCCAGCTCACCCTCCTGTCCTGCCAGCTTATCCTTCAAGTTGTTTATCAAGGTAATGTCCCTCTCCACCATAGCCAGGCAGTCAGGAGGAGGAGCCCCTGGTGTGACAGTCAATTCTTCGTCACTCAAGCGGCTGAGAGCCGCCAGCTCGGCAGACGCCAGCAAAACCTTAGAGGTACGCTGGATATATTGAAGCACCTGGTGAGAAGTTGAAGTCACGGACTTTGTCAGGCGATCAGCCAAGACAACGCCAGAGTCAGAAAGTAGACCTGATACGTCCACACTATCACCAGCAGTATAGTGGAACTCCGTGTTTTCCTTCGGAAAAGGAGTACTCGGAAGTTCGCGAGCAGGACGCTTTGCTTCAGGGGTAGTGACATCCACCTCCAAATCCACCACATCAGCTCCAGAAGGCTCTCTATCCCTCTTTCTCCTCAGCTCCAAAGGGACACTCTCCCCGGTCCCCTCAGAGTTTACAGGGCGCACTTCCTGAGAAGTTCGGGGCCCAGCTGAAGAAACACCCTGCTTCTGACCAGGGGAAGGGGTGGCCCCTGAGGTGACCTCAGCCTCCCCCTCATGAATACTGGGAGTAGGGGTCGCCGGCTTTGATGACGACAGTCGAGGGGGAAGAGGCAGTCTTCGACCAGCAGTGAAATCCTTCACAAGCTTCATTAAGCCTTTGCTCCCTTTCCTGAAATTCGCAGGGAGGAAAGGGCGCTTTGAGAGAACGACAAGTTCCTCGCTCAAGCCTAATCTCCTAACCTACTTCTTTGTCCAGCACCAAGAGGTGGAAGCTGCAGAAAAGGAGGGGCAGTCAGCTAAAAAACAAAAAGAAATAAAGTCTCTGAAAAATCGCGACAGTAAAAACCCCCTAGAACTACCTTCAAGGCCGGGAATCAGGCCCAAGGGGAGCAAATATTCGTCTGTCGCTATAAGCTCCGCGTGAGGAAGCCAGAAAGCAGGGCCAAAAACGCCGTGTTTATCCGCGACAATTTCAAACTTTTTGATCAAAATCTCCTCCTTCGGACTTAGCTTAACCTCCAGGGCCTTCCCCCGACGCCTGGGTGATATTCCTCGCGAGTTTCCATATGGGTGTGAACATGGTTCCTAAAATGCCTAGGAATCCTCCACCCTGACGCGCTATGTACGTACAAAAAATTATTTTTCCAGTCCTTCAGGCTGCTCAAAGCCGGCCAGACCAGGGCGTATTTCTTTTGTCTCTGCAGAGACCAATAACCAGGGGAGCCGTCCCCCCCTGAGAAGGATACCATTTGGAGACCAACCATGAAACGAAGGGCATCAATGTAAGGCCTCTCGTCATGAAAAAGACAGGTCCAAGTGTAAGCTATCAAAGACCTAATAGCTGAAGCAGTCAGCTGAGCAATAGCAACATTCATCCTCCTGAAGGTCTCCTCCAGGAAGGGATGAAGAGGGAATCGCAGGCCGAATTCTAAAGCCTTGTGGCAGACATCCACACAATCCTCCGGGGGACAGCATACCGTGTCCTTTTCCCCTGGGAGTACGACTGTATATCCTTCCCCAAAATTATAGAACTGTTCGATTGCCCCGGCGGCGTTGCTTTCCAGAATCAAGTCCCTGTTCTTGGCCTCAGGGTAGGTCTTTAAGGGAACCAAGTACTTCTTCTTATCCAAGTAATAAATCTTCCCCCTCTCCCTACGGATGAGGGGGCCGGCAATCCTGGAAGGATCCACCTCCAGGGCCTCATCATCAGAATCAACTACATCAAAAGGAGCAGGTTCGGGTGATTCAGCACCCTCTCCCCTGTAATGGTCATCCTCTCCCCTGGGGCCAACCCCAGAAGAGGAGGCTAGGTCACGCCTATCACCGTCGCCATCCCCAGTCCTCTCAAGCAAAGAATTAAAAGAAAGAGGGCGGACTCGCGACATACTGGCTATGAAGGGAAATACCAATGAAAGGGAAAGAGGGGGAAAGGTTTAAAGAAGAGCTTCTAACCTCGAACGCCGATAGTCGTCGGAAAAAGTGACAGAAGATACTTCTTGTTCCTCACGAAATTTTCAGCAACGAAGGCGGTTTGGGAGTACGAGGGGAGTTATGAATTTCAAAAAGAGTAAAAAGAAAGAATGGAGGAGGAGAAGGGCTTATATAAAGCCCAGGAAGCCTAAAAGGCTACCTCTCTGACAAGACGCCCCCAACAACCTCCCACGTGTCGCGCGCTAAACACAAACCGTTCACTCCTTCCCAAGAAGGGCCTCGAAAAATGAAAAATGTCAGGGGAATAGCCGACTGACAACGTCATCCCCGCATTCAAAAAAAAAAAAAGAGAGAGTAGTCAAGTTGCTCAGATCTTTTCATTAGCCTTAATGGAAAAACGGCAAGTTACATATCGTGCCAGGCAAATAAAGAAAATACATAAAGCCTAAATTTCCGGCTCGACGCGCCTACGCCCTGCTAAGCAGGTCTAATCATCGTCTAAATCCGGAGAGTGGTCTCCAGGGCTACTTTGACCCCCAAAATCCGATCCCCAATCCCAGTCTGGGGAGTCCTCGAAAGGATCATCCGGGAGTCCATCCTCATCCCTGTCGCTCAAACAGCCTAGACCCTCACTATCATCAGAGTCTCGGCTACTGTCATCCCAATCCCTGCCATAGGGAACAGCCTAGGATTCATCACAGGTACGACAACCTGTTATCTTCACAGGAGAAGAGGGGCCTGACCCCAGGGAGGAATCTGCGTCAGAGCAATCAGGGTTAAATTGCTCAGGGTGCAACCACGGGAAGCATTCGTGGCACCCCCGATCAAAGCACCCCCCTCCCTGAGGACAGCACCTAAATCTGGAGGCAGCGGGGGGCGAAGATCTCTTAAAACGCTTGCTCGCCCTGATGGAAGCTTTCCTACCACTCCGATGAGAGTAAGGCCGTGAACGATGGCAGCGGCGAATGGCCCGGTAAGCGGCTCGAGCGTACCGGAGTCTCCAAAATCCTTTGAAAAGAAAAATGACAGTGCGAACTCCATGGCGAGTCATGAATTTCTTGATCCAAACCATGATTTAACGAAGAGATTGGAGAAATTGAGGATGAGTTAAGAAAAAATGACGAGGAAAGCTGGGATTTATACAAGTGAAAATGCGACATTAATGGCATACCAACCACCCTGGAAGGAAAAGCCATCAATCCCAAACTCTTCACGGTTCCCAAAGAACCATCAAGCAAAGAAGTATAATCATTGCAAGAAACCCCTCAACTCTTCGCATATCTGACACAAACTGTGCTTCATTCCTCGGGAAAGTACAAAGCATTAAATGCTGCAGCAAAAGTGAAAATGAGTCAACCTCCCTCCAAGCAAAAGTCGCCAGCCGGAGGGAAGCCTTGCTCCCCCCAGCTTGCGAGGGCCAATTGATTGGGGTCGGCAGCCTGACACTAACAGCCTGCTAGGCAGGCTCCCCGAGGATTGCCAATTAAACCCAGAAACCGACCCGACAAACATTCAAAGTAAAGAACATAGAAGTGGGAAGAACTACTAAGGAAAACAGCCGACCGCCGGGCCAGCAGGGTGACCCGGCCTGTTGGAGCTTAGCTCCCACAGCTCAAAACCCGCCTACCCCCTGGGGACATCTCCGCAGACAGAGCAGGGATCCCCAGGAGCCCTCTCGTCATTTTGCCTAAGGTAATTGAGAGTGGGTGGATGAGAGGACGCCACTTGTAACCTCCTTATCCACCCATTCTCCCTCTACTTCCCTCTCTTGTGGGAAGGTATAAATACCCTCTCATTTCCCACAAGAAAGGGGTTGAATTTTCTCTCTCTAGAACTCTTACTCTAAAATTGCCGCCCAGTTCCTCACGAGCTGGGTTTCTTAAGGCATTCACGGACTAACTTAGGCATCAGAGAGGGTTTCCTCGGACAACTTCCGAGGCCCTGTGTGTTCTCTGTGCAGGGAGCCTGCCCAATCCGCCGGGAGGGTCCGACTGAAGGAGTAGGAGGCAGGAGAGTGTCAAGATTGATCCGTGAACATTCAGAGCAACACCGAACGATTCAAACCCGAATTCCACGTCGGGTTAATTGATTCCAATAACCGGAACAGAAGGTAAAAAAGACAGCCCGAGGATACGTGCAGGCTAAGAGGCGCATCGTAACCGGCGCCCATGAACAGCCAACTCAACAACAAGATGGGTCTGTGCACACCATAGAGTCCACTGCATCTGCTGAGAAAAGAGGTCTATCCTAGGAAATGCAGGAACGTTTGAAGCCAAAAGAGTCAGTCTCAAAGCGTCTGGGGCAAAGCAGGGTGGGGTCTTCACCAGACTAACACCCGCGGCGGAGCCATAAAAAGCTCCAGGGCTGTCAAAAAGTGTGCTAGACAGATTCAATCAGGGTAAACCCCTGGAGTCAGGACACCATCAGGCTAAAGGCCCGGAACAGCAACCACCCAGGGAAAAGAGACATAGACACCGCTCCCCTAAAAAGGAGGACGAGGCAGCAAGTAGGCACGCACCTAGACACCGCTCCCCGCGCTGGTAGACCGACCCCTGATCGATGGGATGACTACGGTTACCACTCTATGGGAAGCAGATCTAAGTTGCTAGGTAGGCCTACCAGGACCCCGCTTCATCCCGACGTTCAGATCTGCCCCATCCCAAAAATTAAGATGCCCACGGTTAAGTTCGACGGAATTACTGATCCTGAAGACCACCTGGCAGCCTACGGGAGCCACATGGGGATGTACGACGCTGATGATGCCGCCTGGTGTAAAATCTTCCCTACCACTCTGGTAGGACTGGCCTAGGGGTGGTTTCGCGACCTGCCGCGGGGGTCGATTTATTATTTCGAAGAACTGGCCGAATCTTTCCCGGATCAGTACGCAGGAAACAAGAGACGCAGGCTGACCCGCTTTGATTTGACGACCCTAAAACAGAAAAAAGGCGAAGCCATCAGGGAATACCTGAAAAGGTTTGACCTAGCCTTCCACCAGGTCAGGGAGATTGATGATCCCACGGCACCCTATGGGCTGACTAATTCATTGCTCCCAGGAGAAATGAAGAACCAAATGATCAGAGCTCAACCAGAATCCCTGGCTAAAGCTCGTAAGATAGCCGAAGGCTTCATGCTGCAGGAAGAATACCACAGCCTGCCGGATACCCCCATAAGACCTTCCAGGCCACAGGGGGGACCGTAGGGTGGACGCAGCAGGGGCGAGGCGGCAGGAAGGCAGAAAGCTGAGGATGGAGATGCCCCAAAAAAGGACGGGTGGCTTACCAGCCAAGGTTTGACAGTTACACAGCCCTTAATAAATCAAGAGCTGAGATATTTGAGCTGGAGAAAGAAACAACAAAATGGAATCGTCCGAGCAAGCCTCGCAGCCCAAAGGGTGACCCGAAAAAGTTTTGCACGTTTCATGACTGCATAGGACACACGACTGAGGAGTGCCGTCACCTGAAGGACGAGATAGAGAAGCTCATCAGGAACGGCTGGCTGGGTAACTATGCTGCCAGGAACAAGAATCAGAAAACTTCTACAGAAAAGGCGGAAGGCTCAGTACAAGACCACATGATAATCCATGTAGTGTCAGGGGATGCTGAAGCCCAGACAAGCCGGAGGGGCCAGAAAAGGCAGATCCGGGAGCTCCGAGATCAAATCTGCTACGCTGAAAGAGCAGGGAGCCCGGTTGGCCTAACACTGAGCATAACCCCCCAGGACGCAGGCCGAGTAATCTACCCTCATAGTGACCCCTTAGTCCTGTCACTTATTATCACCAACCACATAGTAAGAAGATGCATGGTCGATACCGGCGCTTACACAAATCTAATGTACAAAGACGCTTTCGACAAAATGAACCTGGAAAAAAGACACCTCAAACCTGCCCCTGGATCCTTGTATGGATTCAGCGGTGCAGGGATCCTCCCAATGGGAGTCATTGAGCTGCCAGTAACATTTGGAGAGAGGGCATCGGCTAGGAACATCCGAGCCTCATTCGTGGTTGTAGACGCCAAATCAGCATACAACGCTCTGATAGGTAGGGCCACCTTGGATAAAGTTGAAGCTGCAATATCCATCAGGGCATTGACTGTGGCCTATGTCACAGACTTCGGGATGGAAGGAAAAATACACGGGGACCAAGAGTCGGCCAGGCAATGCTACTCGGTCGCCCTGCGCGCTCACGAAACAGAAAGAAAAGGCAAGCGAAAAGCAGACAACTCCTCCAGCAGGGAATGAGAGATTTCGGCTAATTAACAGGCAGTAGAATAGACCGACCACCCAGAACCTGGGGGCGAGAGTATGCTGGTAGAGCTGGAACCAAGAAGGCCGGTCCTAATCGGCACCGACCTAGAAGAGTCCTACCGAAAGAAACTGATCAAAGTCCTGCAGGATAACAGGGACGTCTTCGCCTACTCGGCTGACGAAATGCCAGGGGTCGACCCAGCCCATATCGTTCACAAGCTGAACGTTAATCCGAAGGCTCGACCTGTAAAACAAAAGAAACGAAATATGTCAGTGGAAAAAGACATAGCCATTAAGGAAGAAATTGAGAAGCTCCTAAAAGCTGATTTTATCCAGAGCTGCGACTACCCTGAGTGGCTCGCCAATGTAGTGTTGGTGAAGAAATTCTCAGGGGCCTGGAGGATGTGCGTGGATTTCACCAATCTCAATAAAGCATGCCTCAAGGATTGTTACCCCCTGCCACGGATTGACCAGTTGGTAGACGCCACCAGTGGGTACTCTATGCTCAGCTTCCTGGATGCCTTCTCTGGCTACCATCAAGTGTACCTCTGGCAACCGGACAGGGTCAAATGTGCGTTCATCACAAGTGCATGCACATACATGTACAAGATGATGCCATTTGGCCTCAAGAACGCAAGAGCAACCTACCAGCGTCTAGTAGACAAAGTATTTGAAGGCCAGAAGCACCGGAACTTGGAGGCATACGTAGACGATGCCATAGTAAAAAGCAGAGGGAACGAGGAGCAGCTAAAAGATTTGCAAGAAACCTTTTCCTCCCTGCGCGCTTACCAGATGAAGCTGAACCCCAAAAAGTGTACCTTTGGTGTTCGCTCTGGAAAATTCCTGGGCTTCCTGGTCAGTGCCAAGGGAATTGATGCAAATCCAGAAAAAGTGCAGGCTATTCTAAACCTCCCAGGACCAAAAACAATCAGAGACATCCAGCGTCTGACTGGTAGGATGATTGCCATGGCACGGTTCATCGCCAGGTCAGCTGACAAATCAACATTCTTCTTTAAAATACTGAAGGGGAACAAACAGTTCAAACGGGAGGCAGAGCAGAAGGAAGCCTTCGAGCAATTGAAAGAACACTTAAAGAAATTACCAACCTTGGCAAGACCGGTGACAGGAGAGAAACTCTTTCTCTACATAGCCGTAACAAATTCGACGGTAAGTGCAGTAATCATAAGGGAAGAAGCAGGCTCTCAGAAGCCAATTTACTTCGTAAGCCATGCCCTGGGGGCAGCTGAGAAGAACTACCCGGTCGTCGAGAAGGCGGCCTACGCGGTAGTTATAGCACCCCGAAAGCTCAGAACATATTTCGACGTCCACCCTGTCGTCGTGTTAACCGATCAGCCCCTGGAGAAGGTATTAGAAAAATTTGAAAAATCTAGGAGGCTATTGAAATGGGCTATAGAATTGAGCGGGCTAGGAATTTCCTATCAGTCCAGGACCGCCATCAAGGCACAGACCCTGGCAGACTTTCTAGCTGAATGCTCCCACGTAGAGGAAGACGACCCACCTGCCGGCGAGTGGATGGTGTACACCGACGAATCATCCACAGCCAATGGTGCGGGGGCAGGAATAGTACTTACAAGCCTTGAGGGGACGGACTTTGAGCATGCTCTCAGGTTCACCTTTCCTGCGTCTCACAACGAAGCTGAGTATGAGGCTGTCCTGGAAGGGATCCACTTAGCCAAAGCAGCAGGGGCAGAAAGGCTTATCCTAGCTACAGATTCCCAGCTCATCGTAAATCATATCAACGGGGAGTATGAAGCCAGAGACCAAGCCATGGCCTCATATCTGGATAAGGTCAAACAAGAGCTGTCTGGTTTAAAATCCTACGAAGTCAGACAGGTCCCCCCGATCACAAAATAACCGGGCTGACGCCTTGTCTAAATTGGCAAGTTCCAGCCTGCAGGACATCAGGAGGTCCGTGTGGGTAGATGTTATACAAGAAAAATCCACAATGCCCTGCCAACCGATAATTGTTATTGAAGAAGTAGAGGTTGAAAGCTGGATGACCCCAATCATCCAGTTCAAGAAGCATGGAACCCTTCCACAGGATCCAGCTCAGAAGAGAAGAATGCCAACCAAGGCTGCATGGTTCATACTAATCAGTGGAGAGTTGTACCACAAATCATTTTCCGCCCTTTTGCTTAAATGCCTGGGGGCAGGACAAGCCGCAGAGGTATTGGACGACATACATTCAGGGATCTGCGACCACTATGTAGGGGGACGAACGCTGGAACACAAAGCTCTGAGGGCAGGGTACTACTAGCCAACCATGATGGCAGACGCCAGAGACCTAACCCAAAAATGCAAAAAGTGCCAACTCTTCGCCCCTGTAATTGATTAGTGTAGTTTGTAGCGCCTATTTCGTAGTATTTTGGTCCCATTTTCCTTGTGGAATCGCTCCTTGGGAGCGGTTTAGGGGCTTCTTATGCTTCCTTTAGTTCGTTTCAGGTTCCCGAGACCGATTTGGAAGAGTTGGAGCGATTCCGACTCTATACATACACATTTTGGAGCCAACGGAGTAAAGGAACGATGACTCGATGCTTTGGGATCGACCCCGAGACCTTGGGACCCAATCCCGAGCCTCCGAGACCCGATCCCGAGTCCCGAGAATCGATGAGAAGTCCATGTGAAGCAAGGAGGAACCTTAAAGATCATATTGGAGGCCTACAAGACTCATCCCCGACGGGTATGACCTCAACCCGTCCGGGATGAGGTGCACAAAAGAGGATGCTCCTGTTTTGGGTCCATCCCGACCGGGACCAGCTCCTCCCGGCCGGGACCGACACCTTCCCGACCGGGACCAGTTCCTCCTGGCCGGGAAGGGCACCTGGCAGCCGCGCTTTGTTTCTTCTTAATTCCCTTCCATTTGTAACCCTATAAATACTTACCTCTTGTATTGTTTATGCATCCTACATTAGTTTAGCCTCTCTTAAGCCTCTCTACAACATATAAACCCTAGATTTAGTTCCTCATATTAGTTTGAATCTCTCATTAATCCTTAGTTAATCTTAGTTAATCCTAGTTAATTAGTGCTTGTATTAAGAAGATTCTTGAAGACTTCTCCAAGATTGACAACCTTGGGATTATTTGGGTTTCTCTTTTATGCAAGATATCATCTTTTCATCATCCTATTGTTGGTATAACTTTCTTTTCTCTTGTTTATTGTTATTGAATCAAGTTTGAATCTTTACTTAGAGTTTATTGTTATTGATTGTTATTGTTCTTGATGATGAATGTTAGGGTTGTGATGTGGTTTTCTCTTGTTATTGTTGTTAGTTCTTCTTTGATTATGAGTGAGTAGATTACTTGTGGGTTAGTAGGGGAATTAAGGGTAGATTATGGGTGATTAGGGTTTGATTAGGGGTGAAGGGTAAATCCTTATTGTTAGTCACATTCTTGGCACACCATGTGTTTGTTGAAATGCTTGTTTGGGTTGTAGTGACCATGCTTCTCATGCTAGTCTTCCTCTACTCATTGTTTGCCTAGTATGTGGACACCCTTGACCACCCAAGTCACCCTACTACACTTATGAACCCGACCTAACCCACCTCTTTTCCATATTTGATTCATCTTGTTAGCTAGTCATCATTTCTTTAGGTTGTTAGTTAGTTGGATTATTAGCATTGTTTAGCATTTCTCTTAGTTTGCTAGTTGGCTTGTGTTTAGTTAGTATTTGATAGTCTAGTTCATCATAGCTCATCATTAGTCTACTTTCTTCTCCTCTCATCTTAATTCATCAATTATTAGCTCTTTGTGTTTGTTTGGTAGCATAGTCTCGTTTTAGGCCGATTTAGTCTAAACCTTGCAATACCGTCTCCGTGGACACGACCCGACTTACCCTAACTACCGTTAGGTGCTAGTTGGTTATTTATTTGGTGGTGGGATCCACGACAAATCCCACCATCAATTTGGCGCCGTTGCCGGGGACGGTGCATTGTTTAGACTTTGTTTGCTCATTTCTAGACTTAGTTACCCTTCTTTGTGCCCTCCTATCATCACTTGTGAATATTCTCTAGTTTTTCTTGCTTTCTTAGCTTTCTTTTTTCTTTGTCTCTAGTTGTGCTTGTTTATTGTCGTTACCTAGTGCCCATAAAGCACTAGGTATTCTCACGTTTGTTCTAGTGTGTAGTGTATGCCTAGGCGGGGAGGCAAATCCTTTCTCTTTAATCCAGAGCCGGAGAGGCTTTTTCGAGCTTTTCGCCAACGGACGATTAATCGGGTTAGGATCTCTCAACCAAGTGCAAGCAATACCCATCACGAGCAAGCTCAAGGAAGCGATATTGAGGAAGCATATCGAGAGACGGCCGAAGGGAATTTCACCAATCCCTTTGGAGATTCTAGTCCTAGCTCCCCTTCTACATCTACTTCAACTCCATTTACACCATCTTCTCCCTTACATCCAATAATGCCGAAGTTTTCCTCCCACTCTACATTTACGGAAGATGTCTTGCCGGGACCCAATGCTCTACCGGCCGCTTATGCCGGAAATTTTACGGCCAAGACCCACTTCATTCAACTTGTGGAAAGGAATCAATTTAGTGGTTTGCCCACCGAAGACCCGCACCAACATATGGAGACCTTCTCCGATTATTGCGACGCTATCTCTCAACCCGGGGTTACACAAGATCAAATCCAATGGGTTTTATTTCCATTTTCTCTTATTGGAAAAGCGAAGCAATGGATTAAAGGTCTCGATAGGGCAACCATGGGCATCGACACTTGGAAGAAACTTGCATTGGCATTCTACCAAACTTTCTACCCTCCGGAGAAGACTAAATTACTTAGGGCCTCCATCACCGGTTTCCAACAACGGGATGAAGAGAGCTTATATGAAGCTTGGGAGCGGTTTATAGATCATGCCCTCACCATGGACTTTTACAATGGTTCTTGGTCCAACAATTTTGGAACGGTCTTTATGAGGACTCAAGAACTATACTTAACATGGGCTCCAATGGTAGGTTCACCGAGGTCGATGATGACCAAACTTGGGCGAGAATCGAAGAGATGGCGGTGCATAATTCGCAATACTCTAGGCCTAGGAAGGCAAATCGAGGAGGTAGGCACGAGGTTGATGCTATAACTCAATTAAGCATTGACCTTGGGGCTCAATTGAAGACACACATGGAATCCATTGACAAGAAGCTTCAAGGTCACCTCACTCAAGTCCAAAGCATCGGTTCCTCCCACCAAGCCTCAATCCATGAAGTTAATGCTTTGGGATTTGCACCTCCTTTGCCTTATTATGGGATGTGCGATAATTGTGGAATCGTTGGTCATGACCCTATGAATTGTAGAGGGAGTATTGAGCAAGTGAATGCCTTTCAAGCATTCAAGCAAGGTACTTCCTATTCCAATCAATACCAAGCTTCCAATCAAGTCCCTCAACAACAAGCTTTTCAACACCAACAACAACATCGTCCTTATGTTCCACCTCCCTTAAGGGACAACAACCAAGGTTACCAAGGCAACTCAAGGCCTTTCAACAACTTCAAGAAAAGTAACCAAGGGTCATTCAACAACAATCAAGGGTTCCAACAAGGGAACTTCAACCAAAGCTATCAAAACCACAACCATGGCAACAATCAAGGTTTTAATCAAGGAAATTCTCATGGGTTCCGAGGGAACCATCATCAACAACAAGCAATTCAAGGCAATCAACAACAAAGCAAGCCTAGGAGCCGATCTCCTACTCATGACTATGGTACTCCCTTAGCCCTCACCAATACACCGCATAATCCATCATCACCACCACGGGATTTCGACATACAAAGGCAAATGGTGGATGCACAAATGTCACAACAAGGGGCCATTAATCAAATTTTAATGGACAACAAGGAAATGAAAACTCACATGAAGATGATTGAGAATCAAGTAGCACAACTTGCATCGGGAAGTTCCTCAAGACAAAGAGGGCAATTACCTCCTCAAGGTGTAACTCCGACTTTTGAGCATGTCAATGCCATCACCACAAGGAGAGGTACATCTTATGATGCCCCTCCATTCCCGAGTGAGCAAGAGCCAGTGCAAGAACCGACAAGAAAGATGACACCTCCAACTCAAGAGAGCTCAAGATTTGACAATCCAACGGAGGAGCAAGTTTTATGGGAGGTTGAGAAACCTCAACAAGACAAGCTTCCCCCACTTCAAGCTAAAGATAAGGGTAAAAAGAAAGTGTCATTTGAAGAGTCTACCCCGATTGAGCAAAATAAATACCAAGTCAAGTTGCCTTACCCAACAAGGCAAATGAAGACCAAGGTAGACTCTCAATATGACAAGTTCCTTAGTATTGTGAAGAAGTTGGATGTTAGTGTCCCGTTCACCGAATTACTTACCCAAATCCCGGCATATAGAAAATTCATGAGAGAAATCTTGGCTAGGAAGAGATCCGTCGACGAGGAAGAGACCGTCGCGTTCACAAGGGTGGTGAGCGAGCTCATTCAAGGTTCCACACTTCCAAAGTTGAAGGATCCGGGTAGTTTCTCGATCCCGTGCACCATAGGCAACTACAAGATCGAGAGGGCATTATGTGACTTGGGTGCGAGTGTGAGCATCATCCCCTATTCCATTTGTTACCGGCTTAAGATGAAGGAGCTTAAGCGTACATCCGTTACACTCCAAATGGCCGATAGTTCACTCAACCGACCATTGGGGATGCTAGAGGATGTCCCGGTACAAATTGGGAAGTTCTTCATTCCGGTTGACTTCATTGTGCTCGACATGCCGGAAAATGCTTTCACTCCTATTATTCTTGGGCGCCCATTTCTACACACCGCCGGTGCCATGATCGATGTGAAGAATGGTAGGATCACCTTCGAGTTAGGCGAAGAGAAGTTAGTGTTTGACCTCCAAGGCAACACTCCGCCTACTAGTAATGAGTCGTGCAATATGATCCAAGCCAAGAAAGACATCGATCTAGGGGTTGAGTCGGGACAAAGCATGAACAAGGAATCTTATGTACTTGAGGATGATGACTCCGATATGGAGAAGGATGAGAGCCCGTGTCATGGGCTTAATGACAAGTTGGAGAGCAAAAAGGATGAAGATGAGCCTCCCTTGGGGCCACATGAGGATAGATGGACGTTTGGGTATATACCGAAGGATCGAAAGTACAAGTTCAAGCCATTGAACTTAGTAGATCGGGATGCCCCGGGAACGTCGAGACAAGGTCATGAAGAGCCTTGGTTTGTGGATGCTTATGTTACTAGCTTGATTGAAGACTTTGCTAGGGCCTTCGACTTGTTTCTTCGTGCCCTTGATGGAGATGGAACTAGTTTTGGGTGTTGAAAAAGAATTGAAGAGAGTGCCACCTTGGTTTGACGGAGTTCCACAAGAACCGTCTCTTTGTATATATCTCTTTCTCTTGTAGTTTGTTCGCTTTTGTGATTACTTGATTATTTGGATGATTGATGAGCGTTGTGAGGGAGGGAATTTGATGTGTTGTTTGAGTTTATTGTGATAGGTGTGAAGTGGAAGTGATTCCTAGGGAAGAGCGGTCATTGTTGGAGCTTGGATTGTGTGAAGGGAAGTCGGTTTTTGAAGCTCGGTACGAGCTTTTGGGAGCTATAGAGGGTTTGGGGACTCTCCCCGACCTAGAAGAGGTCATCCCGTCCGGGATGGAAGGCCCATCCCGACCGGCAAGGATGCCATCCCGTCCGGGATGATGTGCACAAAAGTTGGGTTCACTGACAGCTCATCCCGACCGGGACGAGATGGTCATCCCGACCGGGACCACCCATCCCGACCGGGATGGACCCCCTGTCCTCCGTTGGCTCTTTTCTTCGTTGTTTGAGACCACCCAACCACTTTATACCCCCTCCCAACCTCCCTACATGTCCTTACTCTCATTGTATGACCCTTACACCTCACATACATGTCTTCACCTCACTTTCTATTCACTTCAAACCGACTTTCGCATCCAAAACCCGCCTCACTTTGCATTTGTGCCCCAACCATGGAACCGGAGTGCAATTGGAGAGGAATAACGACGACATGGACAAGCTAAGTGCCTATATTGACTTATGAGACGATGGAGCGAGTGAGTTGGTAACCGTATGGTACGGCAACTATCCTCTCTTTTCCGTTTTTATAGCTTGTCTTCTTTGTTTATTCCCTTTCCCTCTAATCCTTTGTGTCATGGTGGCCTTCGAGGCCTTGGTGTGCTTGCTCCCGACTCTCGATGACGTGACTACATCGAGAGTCATTTCAAAATCCAAATTTTTCAAGATTTTCACCTTTTTGTTGGATTTAGTCGGATTTAGGCGGAATCCGGGCTAGGTGACTTGATTACACCTAGTCCTCCCCTCCCATTTCCTTTTATTTCCTTCTTTTTATTTTTCTTCCCCCATCCATATCTTTTCTTGTCTCGGCCTATGGTGACTTGACTACACCCCGGCCGGACACATTCTACCATTTTCTCCACTTTATTTTTGATTTTTAGCTTTATTTTCGTAGTTTCTTTTCTTTTGTGCTCCATGCACTACGGTCGAGCATGAGGACATGGCTCGACTTAAGTGTGGGGGAGTGGTATTCTAGTATAGTTTGCTTTATTTTTGTAGTCTTTCGAAAAAAAATCTTTAAAAACCCTAAAAATTTGAAATTTTTTCACAAAAATCAAAAAGATTTTTCTTTTGTGTGTTTTCCTCTTGTGTCATTGTGTCGTATATTTGTTTTGTGTGCGTGTTTTGCCTCTCTTTCCCTTATAGGTTGCTTTAATCGCCGTTAACTTTGGAAGGCTTTCAAGACTCCCGGTAACATCTTATCTCTTTTTCTTTTTTATCTCTTGCGGAGTTTGGAGGAGATTGTGACGTTGTGTGCTCGGGTGGAGCTTTGTAAAGTGTGGATGATTTTGTGGCTTGTTTGGAAGATAGGGGTGGTGTTTGTGTTTTCTTTTGTGTTCGTTTTGTGTTGTTCCTGTTTTGTTACTTTTGTTTCTTTTTCTTTTGTTTTCGTTGAGTCTTTGTTTTGTGTTATGTTGGGTGTCTTGTGTGTAAACCGTTTTCGAAAACCCGGTTTAGAGGCTAGTGTGTGAGTGTGTACTTTCCCTTTTCAGTAGTGTAAATCGAGTCTTGGACTTTAGTCTAGTAGAATGACCCTAAATCAATGATTTCGTTGGTCCTTTACCTTGAGTCCATCTAGCTTACTAGGGATTTACTACGGGATTTGCATTTTGACCATTATGACCACCCATGGTGTGAAAAGGCCTTGGTTACCGAGTTTCGTCCCTTAGGTGACCGTGTCTAGGATCGTTTGAATAGTCCAAGTTCTCCACTTTTTGTGGGTTTGAAGGGAAGGGCCCGTCCCGACTCACCCATTACCCTACCTCCCACACATTTCCACACAATAAAATTGCAAATTGTTGAATTCGTCTTTCTTTGCAATAAGAAATGCCAAAAAGCCAAATCTTGCCAAAAAAGGGCAAAGAAAAGAAAAAGAAAAGAAAATGAAAGAAAGAAAAGAATGAAGAAAAAGAAAAGGCACAAAAGCCGAAAAGAAAATAGAAAAGAAGAAAAAGAATGGCATGGCAAAACAAGGCAAAAATGCAAAAGAAAAGAGAAAATGCCAAAAGAAAATCGTCTCACAAAAAGATCTTAACCTCACAAAAATAAGCCTTTTTCCGACTTTTGCCGTGAAGAGCCTACCAAAGGACCGAGTCTCGAGGAAGGATGATAGCGGCATTAGTCGGTCTTCCCTCATTTTGCACGTTTTTCACTTTTTACTTGGACTAGTTAGGCGGTTTCGGACATGGGACGACCCTCTTGGCTCTTTGCTAAAAGGGGCGGGGTCTCACTTACCTACAGTGTCGACTAACACCATGGATCATCACTTCCCACTCCGCCGATCGTCCCGTGGTACGTTTTTAGAAAGTTAGGAGGACCTAGGTAAGTTACCAACGTTTTTGTTGCTTTGTCGTCATACTATTAGGGTTTAGTCCACCTCGGTTTGTATTGCTAGCTTGGGAACGTTGTCACTTACCTCGAGTCCTAAACCGGTGTTTCTTTCACCGCTTGTTTGAGGGAAGCGGTATTTCTTTTCTTTTGGGTGCAACCTTTTGTGTGTTCGTTTGTGTGTTTGTTTGTTTTTGTGTCTTGTGTCCGGTTGCATCCACAGTTTTGTCGCAAGACCCGACTTGCCTTGCGGAGTGCACTTTTCCTCTAAGTGCACTCGCGTGAGTTAAAAGGGCGTAGGGTGCGCTAATACCCATTCGGCTAGTATAGTAGTTAGTATGTGCTTACTCGAGGGCGAGTAAGGGTTAAGTGTGGGGGAGTTGATTAGTGTAGTTTGTAGCGCCTATTTCGTAGTATTTTGGTCCCATTTTCCTTGTGGAATCGCTCCTTGGGAGCGGTTTAGGGGCTTCTTATGCTTCCTTTAGTTCGTTTCAGGTTCCCGAGACCGATTTGGAAGAGTTGGAGCGATTCCGACTCTATACATACACATTTTGGAGCCAACGGAGTAAAGGAACGATGACTCGATGCTTTGGGATCGACCCCGAGACCTTGGGACCCAATCCCGAGCCTCCGAGACCCGATCCCGAGTCCCGAGAATCGATGAGAAGTCCATGTGAAGCAAGGAGGAACCTTAAAGATCATATTGGAGGCCTACAAGACTCATCCCCGACGGGTATGACCTCAACCCGTCCGGGATGAGGTGCACAAAAGAGGATGCTCCTGTTTTGGGTCCATCCCGACCGGGACCAGCTCCTCCCGTCCGGGACCGACACCTTCCCGACCGGGACCAGCTCCTCCTGGCCGGGAAGGGCACCTGGCAGCCGCGCTTTGTTTCTTCTTAATTCCCTTCCATTTGTAACCCTATAAATACTTACCTCTTGTATTGTTTATGCATCCTACATTAGTTTAGCCTCTCTTAAGCCTCTCTACAACATATAAACCCTAGATTTAGTTCCTCATATTAGTTTGAATCTCTCATTAATCCTTAGTTAATCTTAGTTAATCCTAGTTAATTAGTGCTTGTATTAAGAAGATTCTTGAAGACTTCTCCAAGATTGACAACCTTGGGATTATTTGGGTTTCTCTTTTATGCAAGATATCATCTTTTCATCATCCTATTGTTGGTATAACTTTCTTTTCTCTTGTTTATTGTTATTGAATCAAGTTTGAATCTTTACTTAGAGTTTATTGTTATTGATTGTTATTGTTCTTGATGATGAATGTTAGGGTTGTGATGTGGTTTTCTCTTGTTATTGTTGTTAGTTCTTCTTTGATTATGAGTGAGTAGATTACTTGTGGGTTAGTAGGGGGATTAAGGGTAGATTATGGGTGATTAGGGTTTGATTAGGGGTGAAGGGTAAATCCTTATTGTTAGTCACATTCTTGGCACACCATGTGTTTGTTGAAATGCTTGTTTGGGTTGTAGTGGCCATGCTTCTCATGCTAGTCTTCCTCTACTCATTGTTTGCCTAGTATGTGGACACCCTTGACCACCCAAGTCACCCTACTACACTTATGAACCCGACCTAACCCACCTCTTTTCCATATTTGATTCATCTTGTTAGCTAGTCATCATTTCTTTAGGTTGTTAGTTAGTTGGATTATTAGCATTGTTTAGCATTTCTCTTAGTTTGCTAGTTGGCTTGTGTTTAGTTAGTATTTGATAGTCTAGTTCATCATAGCTCATCATTAGTCTACTTTCTTCTCCTCTCATCTTAATTCATCAATTATTAGCTCTTTGTGTTTGTTTGGTAGCATAGTCTCGTTTTAGGCCGATTTAGTCTAAACCTTGCAATACCGTCTCCGTGGACACGACCCGACTTACCCTAACTACCGTTAGGTGCTAGTTGGTTATTTATTTGGTGGTAGGATCCACGACAAATCCCACCATCAGTAATACATGCCCAAGCTCAAGACCTCAGGCCGATCTAATCCCCCATCCCTTTCGCTCAATGGGGGATAGACATTCTGGGTCCATTTACTATGGCAACTGGGGGAAGAAAATTCCTCATAGTAGGAATCGATGACTTCAGCAAATGGATTGAGGCTGAAGCTGTCCCATGCATAACAGAGGCAGCCGTCAGGAAAGTAATCTGGAGGAACATCATAACAAGGTATGGCCTGCCAAAGGTGTTGGTCTTCGATCATGGCAGGCAATTCGAAATGACCCGCTAAGAGACTGGTTGGAAGGTCATGGTATAACTGTCACCTACTCTGCTGTCTGCCACCCTCAGACCAACGAGCAGGCCAAGGCAGTAAATAAACAAATCCTGAATGGGCTGAAGAAGATGGTAGACGAGCTGAAAGGAAGATGGGCAGATGAACTCCCAAGTGTCTTGTGGTCAATCAGAACCACAAGAAAGGAATCCACGGGACAGACGCCTTTCTCTTAGTCTACGGGGCCGAAGCCCTGCTACCCATCGAGGCACGGATTTCTACCCTCCAGTCCCAGCTATTTGACAGAGCCAGTAACGAGGTTGCGATGACTACTGAAGCCCTCGATCTGGTCAGAAAAGTGAGACTAGAGGCCTGCTCTAATATCGCAGCCTATCAACAAAGGATGAGGAAGGCTTACAACAAAAGGGTAAACATGAGGAACTTCCAGGTGGGCGACCTAGTCCTGCGGAAAACTCATGCAATAGGAAAATCTAGAGAGCATGGCAACCTAAGTGCGAACTGGGAAGGCCCATATCAGGTCACACAAATCATGGGACCAGGAACATACAGGATTGCCAACCCTAAAGGCCAGGAGCTGGCGGCCCACTGGAATGCAGACACCCTGAAAAAGTACTATGTCTAGGTTAAGAGTTAAAGCATTTTCATTTCCAAAAAAAAAAATGTCGGCGGAGAACAATCAAGTTGAAATGTCGACGGCTCCGACCACAATGTTAAACTTTTACTTCAAGGAATGAAAAAGACTCCCAAGTTCATACTCGTTGTCTGTTCAGATTAGCACTTCACACACAAACGAGCAGGGGCAATAGGGGGAGAGCCCCCCTGTTGCAAAACCCAAGGAAAATAGACCTCCCAACAAAAAACGCTAAGTCCCCCACCCGCCTCTGGGCTGGCAGGGGGCAGGCCCTCTGACTCCAGATCAGGAGCCAGGGTCAGGCCGGGCCCCATGAGCCGAACGAACAAGGATTGAGGCACACTCAACCTTGTATAAAAAACGCTAAGTTCCCCACCTGCCTCTGGACAGGCAGGGGGCAGGCCCTCTGACTCCAGATCAGGAGTCAGGGTCAGGCCGGGTCCCATGAGCCGAACAAACAAGGACTGAGGCACGCTCAACCTTGTATAAAAAATGCTAAGTCCCCTACCTGCCGCTGGGCAGGCCCTCTAACTCCAGATCAGGAGTCAGGGTCAGGCCAGGCCCCATGAGCCGAACGAACAAGGACTGAGGTACACTCAACCTTGTGTAAAACGCTAAGTACCCCACCTCCCTCTGGGCAGGCAGGGGGCAGACCCTCTGACTCCAGACCAGAAGTCAGGATCAAGCAAAACCTTAAGTCAAAGCAATAAAGTTAATAAATATGCAACAAAGGAGTGTCCATAAAATTAACGAAAAATCAGGAGAAAAGCTTGCAGGGCAAGCAATAAAATTCTGGTTACAGAGAATTTGGGGTTACAAAGCCGGCAGCCGACCACATCTGGGCCCGACGCGCAAAAAGATAGTAAATTTAGCGAGGAAATAAAGGCGCAGAAGGATAAGGACATGAACCCTCAGAAGACAACTACCCTGTGTACTATGCGGTGGGGGCATCCTGGTCAGGTCCAGGACCCTTCTTTGGCGACTTACTCGCCCTGGCATTATTCTTGGCCGCATAAAGCACCCCAAAAGCATCCTCATCAAAGTCAGGCAGCATCTCCCGGATGACTTCCATAATAAACTTAGAAGAGAAAGAGGCCCCTGACTCAAAGGCCTTGTCCACCTCTGTGTTAGCCTCCTGAACGATCTCCTCTTTCTCCTTGAGCCATTTTTCACCCTGAGCCTTCAACTCACTTTGGGTTGCTGAAGGTCAAAGTCAGCCTTGGTTAGCCGAGTAGCATAGTCCCCAAGGCGACTCTCCAGCTCAGCAGCATTCTTCTTGACCTGCTCCAGTTGCACCTCCAAGTTTGCCGCCTCTTTTATAGCCTTCTCTCCCTGGACCTTCCAGCTGGCAGCCTGGCGCCTGGCCTCCTCCAGGTCACTCTCACACCTTGTCACCTGGAGCCTCAGATTATTAATGAGGGCAACATCTCTCTCAACCTCCGCCACGCGCTCAGAAAGCGAACACCCAGGGGCAGTGGTTAGCTCCTCATCAATTAAACGATTGAGAGCTGCTAACTCTGCAGAAGCCTGAAAAACCAGCGAACAACGGTGGAAAAGCTGGGTCACCTGATTGCTGGAGCGTGTCAGAGACTTGACAGCCTGGTCGAAGGATGTGGAGTTGGAGTCAAAGAATAAGGCAGAGACGTCAACGCTATCGCCAACCGCGAAATTAAACTCAGCATTCCCCTCAATGAACAGCGTCTCAGAGAGGTCAGGAGCAGGGCGCTTTGGCGTTTGGCGGAGGAGTGCTGACATCAGCCTCCAAATCTACCACTTGGTCCGCATCTACAGGCTCTTTGTCCTTCCTTTTCCTGCTAACAATAGGGACACTCTCTCCGGTCTCCTCAGAGGGTGAAGGCCTCACCACCATGAAAGGACGGGCTCGAGGAGAAGTGTCCCCATGCTTGCCAGCTGACGAAGGAGTAGCCTATGACGCAACCCCCTTTGCCACCTTAGAAGCAGGGGTGGATGGTGCAAGGTGCCTCGAGGTCGGCTTAGGAGGGGGAGGGAGGGGGGGGGGGGAGCTTTGTCTTACTTGCAGTAATGCTCTTTATATGCCCTATGAGAGTTTCCTTCTTAAACCCTGGGGGAGGCAGTGGATGACTAGTGAAAGGCCTGCGCTCTGGATTTAGCCCAATACGTTTCAGCTGCTTTCTTGACCAAGTATTCCTGTGAAAATCTACAAAGGAGACAAGTAAGAAAAACGAACTAAGTTAGCACACAGTAAGACACCATAGAAAGAGCCCATTGTTTCTGAACCCCTGAACTACCTGATGAGGAGCCAGGGTTTAACCCCAGTGGGGTCAGATATTCGTCAGTTGTGATAACATCTGCAGGGGGAAGCCAATCAACAGGGCAAAACACACCCTTCTCATCCTTCACACAAGCAAACTGTTTAATCAAGATTTCATCTTCACTGTTCAGCTTAACTTCAAGGGTCTTTCCGCCGACCTCTAGGTGATACTCCTCACGAGATTCCAGGCGAGTGTGAACATGGTTCCTGAAATGCCGAGGAATTCTCCACCTCTCCTCGCTGTGGACATACATGAAGTTATCCTTCCAATGCTTCAAGCTGTTTATGGTCGGCCAGACCAAAGAATAACCATTCTGCCTGAGGAGGGAGAAATACCCTGGAGCCAAATGTGTGTTTGACCCAAATTTCAACCCAATACAAAGTCAATTTATAAATAATGCTCCACTTTTAGAAAATCAAAACCGATTTATTATAAGACGACCCAAAATACTTTAAATTTTATAACGACATTAAAAATATTTTTCCACTTAAAAATCCGATTTAAATAAAAGTAGAAAAGTCAAGCTTTATAATTGACTCGGAAAATAACGGGGTGTTACACAAACCTTACGAGCTTTGAAATTAGTTATCGATCAAGAGTTTGGGTGTGTTCTATTGACCGTGGAATCTTAATTAATGAG
Organism: Agrostemma githago; assembly: GCA_958450325.1. NCBI lineage: Eukaryota > Viridiplantae > Streptophyta > Magnoliopsida > Caryophyllales > Caryophyllaceae > Agrostemma > Agrostemma githago. The sequence continues at coordinate 58,676,307 of OY288249.1, read as the reverse complement.
ATTAGATTCTAAAACATTTGTGGATTGTATCATGTCGTTTGAACGATTAGATAGTCACGTGAGACATTTTTGGAGATTGTGACTGAGTAGTACAACCTAATGCCTAATAATGAACTTAACTTATTTGATGGAATTAGGAACCCCTGTTTGTGGGAGTCGTGCCGAGAATCTCGAGATGATTAATTTATTCTCTAATCCTTGAGAGCTCTATTGGACTCTCAATTTCGTCCTCCCCTTACCTTTTCTTAAATCTTGCTACTTCTTCTTCGGCCTTCCCTTTCGACTTCCTTATCGGGTTTGAAAACTTTTGTTTCGATTTGTCGTTGACCTTAACTCCACTTATCCGTTTACCATTCTCCCGAACCTATTTTATGAAAATTCGGACTAATTTAAAAATTTTGATTTTCAGGAAATTTTAACATTTTGAGACATAAATTTCAAAACTTTGTACTTCATTTTTGTTTTATTTTTGGTTGATAACATATATTTAGTCCTGTTCAAAAGGTTTTAATAATTTATTGTAAAGTATTTCGAAATTGTTTAAAATTTCAGTTTTGATTTTCCAGTTATCGAGATTTTATGAAAACTTTCACGATTGCTAATATTATGATTTCTATAAGATTATTATGTAAAACGGTTTAACATTTTCGCAAAAACATCGTATGTCTTAGGTCTTTATTTTATTGTCGATAGACTTTAAATCTGTTATCGAAAATGTTTGACGGGTGGTTCGATTTTTATTTAATAACTACAAAATATGATTTCTCAATTTTTTTTGTTTGGTCTTAAAATGAAATATTGTCGAATTTCTTAATCAAAACGTTTTATCCGTTCTTTGAAAATATTTGGGTACTCTCTCCCTCGAGTTCGTTTACAAATATTATTTATCGTCATTATTTTATCCAATAATTTTTAACTTGTGATTTTATTAATTTAAATGATTTTAAACTTTGGGTAACTGAACCCAAATAATCTTGAAATAAATTTTGTCTTCGATTTCGATTTCATATCACGTTTGAAGTTGTAAAAAATTTTAAATCGAGATTGTGATGCGAGTTAAGCATTCTTCTTTTGTTCAAGTAATATAACCTTGTTTTCCATTCTATTATTATGTTTTTGTTAGTTTCGAGGAAGAAACTTCTTTTTAGTGGGGAAGATTGTAACACCCCTGATTTAAAAATAAATAAATTAAATTAAAGTTACGTTCGTATTTTATTTTAATTACTTTTTAACTCGTAATTCTCACAACTATTATAAAACGAATTTATCATTTAATCGTCTCAAACTCCTAAAATTCTATTTGTCTCGGAAACTCTTCTTATATTTAAAACATATTTTTATTTCTGTTTTGATTTATTTTATACACTTAATTTAATTCTTATCAAAAGTCTATTTTGACGATTTAAATTCTAAATTCTTTTATTTAATGAATTTTAAGCTCGAATTTCTATTTTCGGCTCGAAGTTCATTTATTTTAAGTTTCGCCAAAACATCTATTTCTTTTCCTCGAGAAATCAATTAATTTCACTTTATCGAAAATTTATTATTTATCGGGAAATACTATTTCATCGCCTATATATTTATTTTTATAAACTTCGTTTTCGTCACGAATATTTTATTTTAACCTCGAGAATATATTATTTACTCTATCTCTTATTAGGTCAAATTATTTACTTTTTCAAACTGATTTTAGTTTGTTGTGTGGGTCGACTTTTGACTCTGCACTTTTAGTTCTTTTACGTTTTGTGCTAACTCCATTCTCCTAATCCCACGTTTAATTTAATTTTGGGGTCCACCTTGATCCTTCTCACCTTACTCCACCGCTTCATTACCTTCCTCCTGTTCAACATATCTCATCCATTCCCCTTTCCTTGATTCTGCGTTCAACCCCCTCTACATTCATTCCCTGTCAACCTCCATCGCTTCATTTTTCTACTCCACCTTATCTATCACCACCACCTTCTTTTCTCTCTCTCTTACAACTCCCTCCTCCGTTGCCCCTATTTTTCCTCTGTTTTCTAGTCGTTATGCACGTGATCACTGCTGCTGCTGTATGTCTCTGTTGCTGTTGTACACCGCTTTTGCTGCTGATGCTTCATTTTATTGCATTTTCTTCTCCTCGTTCGCTCTTTGCGTCGCTGCTATCTTCTTTTGTCGAGGTAATCTCCTCCTTCTCCTACTCGTTTGCTTCTGCTGCTGTATTATGTTCCACTGCTGCTGTCATTTTGGTTGTCTTTGATGCTGCCGTGGTTAACTAATCGTTCTTATTCTTCTTCCTCTTCGTTTGTAGTTGCTGCTGCTGCTAGTGTTGTGCGTACTACTGTGTTAATCGATTTTGTGCCGCTTTTCTTCTCTTCTTCGCATCTTTTCGTTCCGTCATCGTTGTTGTTTCTCGTGGCTGCTGTTCGTTTGTTGTTCGTATTCTTCTTCTTCAATTTCTGCTGTTTATTGCGCATGTCCTTCTTCTTTTGTTCGGGATTACCGCTGCTGTTATCCTGATTAATCGGTCTCCTTTTCTTCTCTTTTCTTTCCGTTGCTACATTGATGCTTTTCTGTTTCGTTTGATTACTGCTGCTGTTGCTGTTGGTTTTCTTCGATCTTCTTCCTGTCGAGTATCGCATTCCTGCAGGTCTTTTTCGTGTCGTTGTTGTTGGTCCAATTTTTTGCTTCTGTCTACTGCTGGCTGTTATCCCGTGCTGCTGCTGCTTGTACATGGTTCTTGTTTCTGTTGCCATTGAGGTCGTATGTTGATGTTCATTGTCTCATTTTGTCGTGGGTGCTGCTGTGTGCGCCAGTTGGTGTTTGTCTCGTTCCATTATTGTTATTCGCTGGTGTTGGTGCTCGCTTCGTTTTTTTTCTTCCTCTTCATTCCTCTAATCCTTTATTTGCTTCATTCTTCTTCTTCTTCTTCTTCTTCTTCTTCTTCTTCTTCTTCTTCTTCTTCTTCTTCTTCTTCTTCTTCTTCTTCTTCTTCTTCTTACTTCCTTCTAGTTGTTGTTCTTTCTATTCTACTGTTCTATTGTTGTATCACCTCTTTACTGTTCTATTGCTGTACCACCTTTATTGTTGTCGGTCTCTTGAATTCGTGTCGACTTTACTAAGTTCGGCCTCCGTGTTCTATTTGAACATCAGTTACCTCTCCGTCTTTGTTAAGCACCCTTGTCTCATTCTTTTGTTTTGTCCTTTCGATTTTCGTGTCGTTAGCTTGCGTAGAAGACTGACGATTCTACAACTTGGAGCTTAAAAAAGGACTTTGCTATCGATTTGGAGCTTGGACTAATCAAGGTTGAGTACGTGATCGTTTCGGATGCCGGTCGAACGTAACTTTAGAACGTTACTTGATTTTATATCGTATGATTGAGTAGTAGTATATAGTAAATATTTTAACTTCAGTTTTCTAATTTTAGCTATTTATTATTTGCTAATAATAATATTTTAAAATTTTGTACCTTATAAATATTTTACAACTTTTGATATCGTTTTATAAATTGTTAGTAATTTAATTATTTATGATCGTTATAATATTTGGTTGGTTATCGTGACACTAGTAACTAAATAAGGTCGATTTCATATTTTCGTCATATTACGTTAATTTATAATTTTAACTCAAAATAGTATTTTTTATATTATAATTGAGATTTGTATACTTGTTCGATAAATTACTTTCGTTTTAATAAATGAGAATGTAGTCGATTTTGTCTTAAATATATTTTTAGTCGAGACTATTTTCCCTAATAATTTCTCATTTGTCGACGATTGATTATTTTAGTAAAATCAGTATTATTTGTTGATAAAAGCTATTTGATAAAACTAATTTGAAAGCTTTATAAAATCTCGTTTAATTTATATAACTCGTTGGCTCAATTAATTTTGATATCGTTTCTCTTAAAACATCTCTTTTCTAAAATTTATAGTTTTAACTCGATTTCCTAATAATTTATAAAATACTATGTATTGACTTATTATATTTTATTTATATTTTGAGTAACAAATTTAGAAATATATTAAGTTACGATAAAGACGATAATAATAAATTGTTAATTTCGTTAGAAATGCTATTTTTATACGTTTCACTTATTTTAAAAACTTACATACTTTCTATAACAAAATTTCTATTGTAAGTAAGATTCTAAAATTAGTCAGTTTCTAATTATGGAAAGTTTTCCCTTTTAATGTAAAATGTTTATTCCTTTTATCTTCATATTATTATAATGATTATTTATTCTCAATATCGATAATGGCTTGTTTTGGAGTTATGGAATAAGGACAAGTGTGAGGTTAGAGTAATATATTCTAGCGTTTACGTTTTTGCCATCAACTATAAGGCTAGTGTATCAGGAATCGGTACATTAGTTGTTAAACCGGGTGACAGGTATCTCGGGAGTTGTGTACATTTTGACCTTAAGCTTAGGCCTCGCAGTAAGTCGCCGTCATAAGTTGAATTGGGTGACAAGTAATCCTAGGAGGGGTATGCATTCTCTTAAACTAGGGCCACACATTTATAAGTCGCCGCCCTATTATGGTTGAGTAGTCTAGCTAGAGATCGAAGTTTGATTTGTTTGAACTAAGTTCTCGAAGCTAGTTTTTAGTATTCTCCTAGTGAAAGTCTAGCCGTCTACACTAATCCTATCCATAACGCCATTTTGAATATTTTTATTATTATCGATATAATTTGGTTTGCAGGTTGACAAATATTTCAAGTCTTCTTCTGAAAACTTGTTCTGATTTTATTGTTCCAATATTTTAAGTTTTCTCCGAAAGCTTAATTTTTTTTATATCATTTAATGTTTTCCATATTTATTAGTTTGATATAGTAATACTGTTATTTTCCATATGATATAATATGGCTGGGAGGAGAACGTCCGAGTTACTCCCCACTGACGTGACTGTTATGTTTATAACATGACAGATATTTGCTGTTGGGTTTTGGGTGTGAGCTAGCGAGTAGCGTGGATCCTACTATTTCTTCATTCATGTTTATTTATGGATTTTTGTAACCCTATTTGGAGAATATTTAATTTTGCCCTTTTGTAAAAAGTGGCTTCTGTATTGACTGACTGTTCTTTTATTAAAATATAGAACATCAGTGTGTTTTAATCCCAAACCTACAGTGTTTCCGCCACGGTATTGCGTTAGATTTTCTAGGGGATTACAAGTTATACTTGTGACGTAAGTCAATGCGTGTCATCCTATCACGTATTTCCTTTCAAAATCCACATTTTATATTCATTTTCATTCTATTGCCGTTTCCCCTTTTTACGACTTTGAGTGAATACCTCACAATATTAGTCCTATATCGACGATTCCCTAGTCATATTCGATATTCGATAAATCAAGGCAACCAAATTTCACTAGGATAAGTTGGGACGAGATTTCGAGGCCTTGGGATCAAGCTAGCATCACACTTTGGCTCCAAACATCGTCGATCTAGGCGCTCCAGCGTATGCGCCTAAAAAATGGGACTCCCTACGCCTGAATTCCAGGTCGTACGAGCTCATGCGCTCGAGCCTCGGTCCTCTGATCAACATGCAACATAATGCGTAACTGGTCGGAGTCTATCCAACCATTCGATTTACGGTTTCAGTTTATGTTTTCTATTTACGAGTCCGTTTATAGTTTACGTTTACCGTTTCTAATTCGATATTATTATTGCTTGTCGTATTGTGAATTCCGGGTTGTATTCCGCCCGTGTAACATATAATCTATTTTCAAATTATTCAATTCATTTTTTGGCATTTATTGTTTTCAAATGAACTTCGCATGCTAAATTCAACTCCGACAAATTTTAAAGATGCATTAAACGACGTCGTGAACACGTAATTCACATATGTAACCTAAAAACATTAATGTTTGTCATACATTTTCATCATCTTACTAACGCGGATGCACGAACACAAATCGATATCTTACTAGAGGCCTCTATGTGCGGGTGAGGTTGGGTGTCGTTCGTGGGCTTCCCAACACGTACCTTCACCCCTTACTCAGAACCTTCAGTTTCCGGATGCCCGAAACCATAGGAAATGAGAATAATTCGATATACGATACTCGATAATTCGACATTGGTATCGTTATGCAAAGGGACGAACTCCCACAAGCACTAGTACTATAAGGCAAGCCATGCTTTGTGCGCGATGCGCTTAAGTATAGAGTGGGTTCGAACGGGTCCAAACTCCCACAAAGTTTGGTGGCGACTCCATTATCATTTAAATTTCAATTCGAGATTAATCTAACACGAGAACATCTGCCTACCAAAACCCGCGCTTGACCGCGTCGAGATGGACCTATATTATGTCCACAATTTGGCGACTCCGCTGGGGACACCTGGTGTACAACTTGTCATCGGGATCTTCAGGGTGAGACTCGAAAAGAAATTGATTGGTTACTAAAGTACACTTTTTAGTTTGATGGTTCATGCATAACCTTAATTTTACTCGGACCGGTTACTTCTGACCGACATCCCACTATACCGCGATGTATTCTAAATTGGTATGTCAAGGTGTTCATGGCTGATCCGTATGGGTTTCGCGGCATGTCCTTATGCAAATTGCTAAGGGAGTCCGTCTCGATTATCGGAAAGGCTATGTGCACAAGTATAGACCCTATCTAGACCTACCGAAACATAGTGTAAAGCATGCATGCTGTTATCATAATGCCTGAGTGACTACTTGTTACTTGGTTTCCGAGTCATTTTCAAGAACCGTCATTTCAAAAATGCATCTTTTCAAAATATCCAATTTTCAAAAACTCGGAATGTTGCCGAAATTTAAACATAAGATTTGACTCAAATAGCCTATGTTTAGCCAGCATGTTGCCCATTTCAAAATTCAAAACTCTCGACTTTTAAAAAAAATAAAATCGGTTCTGTCGGCATGCTCCCAATTTCAAAAGTCAGGATCCTCCTCTGAATCTTTATCAAAACTCAACCATTTTCAAAACCTTCCTAATTATAGGACCTACCGTAATCTGTGTGTCAGGTTTTTTCATAGTTCATCGAAGGTCTATAGCGTCAAAACTTCGTCGATCATACATCACCGATTTTCCTCCCCACCGCCGTCCGCCTTACTTAAAGGCATGACCAACATGCGTAGGGCATACATCTACAAAGAAAAGTCTGTCTCGACACTCGATTCCAAAGTCTGGGGAAGTCTCACGTGGTCCTCCCTTCAAACAGGAAACGGGCTACGTGGCCATATCCTAAGGGAGTCACACCACCTGTTTGTCATCCATCTAGTCAAGTGTCTTTCGAGTCCATTTCACTCGTTCCATTTTCCTTCCTCGGGTTGTCACGATACCAAGATCCGGGTTCAAAATTTCTGATTACGTGGTATTCTTCCAGACAGGTCACCTTCAACTAGGCTCAGAATGGAACAAGCTACAGGCGAATTGAAGACCATGATGGAAACCATAAAATTCCATCACCTCATCATAACTTTTTCATGTGGTAATTTACTTAATTAAGTTTATAGTTTTAAGATCTATTTTTAAGACTTAAAAGAGTTTTGTTTTTAAATCTAAGTTAAAGGACATACAATTACTCTTTATTTATATAATCGAATTTGATCATCTTATTGGAATATATATTTTTTATGAATAATTACTCTTATTTATATAATTAAAAAAAAATCACCTTACTATAATTTTTCGATGTGGGATAATTTTACTTAAGTAAGTTTATTTAAGTTTAGATATAGTCTAATTAAGAACTTTTATTTATGGGCGAATGATTACTCTTATTTATAGTATATAGAATTCCATCACTCCATCTTAATTTTTCGATGCGGGATTATTATACTTTAACTATATAGTCTTAGTCTTAATCTTAGGGATTAATTTTTAAGTCTCAAAAGATTATTGGTTAATATCTAAGAACGAAAGATTACGTAGAATTCTATCACCTCATTATAATTTTTCGATATAGGATAATTTTAATTTAACTTTATTTGTAATCTTTTTAGGAACTTTTTTTAAGACTAAAAGTATTTTGTTGACATCTAAGGATGAATGTGTAGACACCCAGATTTGGACCTAACGGCTGCAGGAGTGCCCAGCAAACACCCGATGACAATCGGACTGCAACGCGACGCGAGTTTGCGGTGTTTTAGGTAATTTTTCTATAGAACGGATCAAATAATTACTCAGAAAAATTAAATTAACATCAAGGCAGCCTTAGTCGTGTCATTACGGTCACATAGACACTAATTAGAGTCAATTCTGACACCGGGACTCCGAATCGGTCCTGAAATACGTAAAGTCAAACCCGAGTCAGCAACGGGCCAAGCGTACCTCGGGATGCACACCCGAGGCCCACTCGGCGCAACAACGCGCTAGGTCAAGGAGAAAACTTAACCCCCAAGCTTACAAATGATACACACACTCTCAATTTTGGAAAGTATCAAAATCGTATATTCAAAATCCCGAACGCCTCACTTCGCGCGTCTTAGGACTCACACGCATGAACCCAGGCGCCTGAGTTCTGGTGCACCAGAACTCAGGCGTCCATCCAGGTGACGAGAGCCGAAAACAACTATAAATACCCCCCCTCCACCCCATTCATTCGGCACACAACTTCTCATTCTCATGATCTTCTCCCTTTACTCATTACGAGTTTCTCTTAGCTTGGGCTCGCACTCCGACAACCAAAGCCAACGATCCACTCGATCGTAGTCGCGATAAGCGAAATCGACGCTACTCCTCACCTTCGAGCACTCCACTCGATCCCGAGGTGCCTGCGATCGACTAGCTACTCCGAGTCTAGAAATGGAGTTCTGCCGGATTAGCCGCAGAACCCGCAAATAGTAACGGAGTTCTACCGAATTAGACGCAGAATCAGCAAACGGTAACGAAACTCTGCCGAAATCACCAGGCGAGCTAGGAGAATCCGCCATTCGAAGTCGAATCGTCGCTAGGTTGTCATCTAAACAAAACTTTACATTTCTGTACTTTCATTTTGCACTTCAATAATGTCAAATGTGGACGCTAGGTCCACAACACGTACTAAAGCACGTAACATCCCAACTCCAACCCTAAACACTAAAACACCCTGAATAGACCCGAGTAGTTCCGAGATCCGTTCTCAACTATCTATGCATCATGTCCCGTGTAGCGTATACTCCGAGGGTGAAACTTCTCACTAAGTGATTTACTTACATTCGCATTTACAGCTTTCGTATGATTTATTGCTTTTATGACCCTATAATTGCATGCTAAATCACCTAACACGGAAATCAAAACGTAAACAAGCTAAATTGAACAAAGCGATGGTCGGGTTTTGTATTAGTCCCGGTGCTCACCTTTCATGGTTCGACACATTTCTATTAATACCGAGCCGACGCATCTTAAGCAGAATACCAGGTAAGGTATACCACGAGAATGACTAATATCCGTATTATCACGTTAAAACTGATTTGCTAATACGTATAATATTAGTACTCTCTACTCTCTTATGTGCATCTTTTCATGGCCTGCCTGTCACGTGAAATCGCATGCAAAGAATGTAAACACAACTATTTCGACTACAAAACTTACTTTTCCTAAAACAACCGACATAGCAAGGTATAGGGTTATAAAACAATGGATGTTACAGTACTTCCGCCACAACAAAGGAACAAAGTTATCAGCCCACCGATTGATTAGTAGAGGCCGCTACGTGCGGGTGAGATTGAATGTCGATGTCTAGCGGATGTTGGCTTCCCAATACGCACCCTCACCCCTTACTCAGAATCGATGGTTTTCGGATGTCCGAAACCATTGGCAAATGAGAGTCATTCCAGGCATGGAGTGCTTAAGGGTCCCTTGCCACTCAGCTTTGAGCCGGCTAAGGATCAAAGTTGACTTGAACGGTTTCAGAGTCCCCATAATTGACTCGGTGGCGACTCCACAAATCGGCAATGAATCTGGTTCACAAAAAAGGTCGCCTTACCAAACATATTGGCCTTTAAACATTTACAACCACGACTCGATCGATCCCAACGGAAACACGGGTGCCCACACCCGTCTAGTACAAGTCCTGGTCGTCATCCGAACCGAGGTCCGAAACATCACCCAGAATGCGAGATCGGACCGGCCCCCAACCGGGAGGGAGCCGCGTGTGTGGCCGCTGCGATCAAAACCGGGTCGGTCCCGCGCGGGCGAGTGCTGAGCTCCGGGCGATGCGGACGGACGTCCACAGAATGATTGGTCTTATTTATTATATAGAATTTCATCACCTCATCATAATTTGGAGAAATGGTTACTTTTATTTATAAAAAAATTCCATCGTCTTACTATGCTCTTAAGAGTTTTTTAAGACTCAAAGGAGAAGGAGTATAATTTTTCGATGTGCGATAATTTACTTAATTATATAGTCTTAAGAGTTTTATAAGACTCAAAAGATTTTGATTGGTATCATATCTAAAGAACAAATAATTAGTCTTATTTATAATATAAAAATTCATCACCTTATTATAATTTGTCGATGTGGGATAATTTAACTAAAATTTATAGTCTTATTTATAATATAGAATCATCATTGTACCTTATTTTAATTGTTTTGATGTGGGATAATTTTAACTTTGTAGCCTTATTAAGACCTTTTTTAAACTCAAAATATTGTTGGTTGATATTTAAAACCAATGATTATTCTTAGTGAGTAGAAATTCATAACCTCGATGTGGGAGAATTACAATATAATAAAATTTCATCATCTTGTTATAATTTTTTTACTTATATTCTTGGGATGATTTTAAATTTGTAGTCTTATATATTAAAAGCTGTTTTTTAAGACTCAAAAATTAATTTATCAATATTTAAAATCGACTGATTACTATTATTTACTCCCTCCTATTCAGAGTATTCCTCCCCAATTTTTTTTGGGGGGAAACCAAGGAGGAGAGTAAAATAATAACAAGGGTGAAGATAAAGTAAGAGAGATGAATAGAAAGTGGGGTATGAAGTGTAAAAGGTGGGGTATAAAGTGAAAAGGGGTTGGGTTTAGGTGTGGAGGAAAAGAATAAAGAATTGAAGGAAGAATTAAGAATGATCAATTTCGGTAGTGGTAAGCCCCAAATTTTAATCTCTATTACAATATTATTATTAATCTTATTTAGTTTTTAGATAATTATGAATAACTCTTGCCTCCTCCTTGTGAGGTTTTGCCCCCATCAATTGATGGGTTTGCTCCTATGTTTTCGGTGGGTTTGCTCCCTCTTTGGGAGAGGTACAAGATTTATGTGCAAGATCATGAGAGCAATAAAATTTCTACGTTTGGTGATACAATTGAGGTCAGATCTCGGTCTACTATTTGTCGAAATAGAGAAAGTTCATCCCTTTGAAGACTATTTAATCAGATCTATAGATTCCTTCGCGAGAGGCTGTGTCAATAAACAGCGATATATAGAAGGCTATGCAGAAGCGCATTACTCTAATAACGATCTTTGTCTTAAAGGTGTTCTTTATTTATTTTTTACAAATTTGTATTCAGTTCAATTTGACATCCTTTGTAGATGCCGAATGGCTAATTATTAATGAAATTGATCTTCACTTCAAAAAAAAAAAAAAAAAATTATTTCCAAAAAAGGAAAGTGGGAAGAAAACCAAACTAAGCTCAAAAAGAAAAGTGGGAGGAATACTCAGAATAGGAGGGAGTATAATATAAAATTCCATTACCCCATCATAATTTCTCGATGTGCAATAATTTAAAAGTTTTTCTTGGTCGATATTTAAACTAAATGATTACTCTTATTTATAATATAATTTTTTTATAAAATTTCATCACCTTATCATAATTTTTCAATGTATGATAATTAGTTTTCTAGTCTTAAGAACTCTTTTTGAGATTCAAAAATTTTTGGTAGATATTAAAGAACGAATATATTATTACTCTTATTTATAATATAGAATTTCATCATCATATTATAATTTGTCGATGTGGGATAATTTTACAACTATTATATGTAATAAATTCATCACATGATGTGAAACAAATAATGTAAAATTTATAATCTAATGAAAGCATTTTTTACCACGAATTTAATTATTTCATTTTTATAATTTATTTTACGATAATATTTTTAAAAAATGACCTCTAAAGATTTTACGATAGAATGGTAAAACATAACATTAATATATATATATTGATTTTAAGGTTTGACACTTCCTTTTTTGTCTTCTCCCTGCCTATTTCTCTTTTTTACGTACTGTTTTAAAATTGAAAAAAATATGTATATTCCGTGATAAAAGAAATGTATTGTGTTAATAGAGTTAAAAAGAACTTTATGTCAAAGATTACTGCAAAAAATGTACTGCGTAAAAGTAAAAAAATGTACTGGGTAAAAGTAAAAAATAATGTACTGCCTTGAGTAAAGTAGATACGGAGAGGAGAAAAAGAAAAGAGGAAAAACAAAAGGATGAATTTGAGGGAGAGGGAAATGAGAGGGGCAAAATCGGAAAAACGGTACTGCGTTAAGTAAAATGCGTATTGCGAAGGGCAACACCCAAAATGTAATAATGAGCTCAAATTCATGAAATATGAAGAATGTTCTGCTTGTTTTTCAGTATTTATAATTGTTGATGATATAAGACAACTAAAATCATGTAAACATTTGTTCCACTAAGGTTGCATATATAGATAATGATTTTATCTCCATTTCATTCTTATATGTAGGATAGTTGCACTACTACAAAAAGTGGCAAAGAGACCATTTCTAAGAGATCAGTTGATTTTCTTAACTGGTTTCTTAAAGTTAAGAAATCAGTTATAAAGAAAACTGGTTTCTTATACTAGTATATGAGATCGGTTAAAAAAAACCGATCTCTTAGATCAATATAAGAAACCGTTCTTGTAACACCCCGGCCCAATCCTAGGACCAGAAATGTTAGTCGCGGTAGCTCGCCAGGCTCTGTACTGGTCTCACAGATCAACACGAGTCCTTTCCAGCGCATTTTGTCCTCACTCATGCGCATCCTGGAAACCTTCTCAGGAGGTCACCCATCATAAGATTGTTCCCACTCAACCACACTTAACTGTGGAGTTCTTATCAAGGGCCGCGGCAAAGCAAAAAAGAAAGTGCACTTTGTTGATATGAGTAGCTTCAAATCCCTTTAAGCAAAGCTCATAAATAGGTCATCTTCAATCAATGTGGGGTGTTTCAGTTCTAAATTAAAACCGGTCTCTTATAATTTTGTAAACCGCTAACCGACCCAATTGCGTATCCCTCAAATCGCACGCGCATTACTCTCCCTGGCCTCTGATTCCCACAAGCAATTACAGGTGAATTCTTTTCGTTTTCTTTCTTAAATTTCTTCAATCCCAAACCCTAAATTCTTCAATTTTTTTCGATTTATGAATTTAAGTGTTGAATTCAATAGGTTGTTCGATGTTTCTGCATTATTCATGAATTTTGGATCGATTTCATTGGTAATTTGAAAGCATGAGAAATGGCTCGTAGAAGCAGCAAGTTGCTCGTAAATCCACCGCCGATAAAGCTCGCCGAAATCAAATCGCAACGAAGGTCTATTTTTTCTCTTGATTTCTGCAAAATTTATTCCAATTTTTGAATTCATTTTGATTTTTTACGTTTTTATTGGATTTTGTTCAGTTTCTATGGTTTCCATCTCTTCCTTTTGATACTGTTATTCTCTTGGTGATATTTGAATTCAGGATCTTATTCATCGCTTTGATTTGATTCAAGGACACAATTTGATTTCTGGTTGCTGGACTCGAGAATTTCTTTTAGTTTGATTCCTCACTTTCAAAAGTTTTTGATTATTCTACTTTGTCGTTTGTTACTCGTGAATTTCTGTAGGGTTGGATTTGGTTTGTCCAATGGAAAACTACCTAGATGCCCATTTGATGCTTAAAGGTTGTACTGCTGTAGTATAAACAATAATAATGGTTAGTATCATATCATTCTATCAATGCAGGGTGTGAGATGTATTGGCTGTCAAGGGCAAAAAGCAAGAAACATTAGAAGCACAGGTGGTATTGTAGTACGTTTACTACTGCAATCTATTGTATCTGGAGAGAGCGCAATGCTCGTATCTTTGATCGATCTCAGATGAGTGCTGATTGCCTGACTCAGGATATTAAGTATCGAGTCCTCACAAGACTTCTGGCAACGCGACCTGTTCATCCTGAACTGCTAAATAGGCTTCATTTATAGCATTGCTACTAGTTAGTTTGGTTTGTATGCTTACATGGCTACTAGCTGGACACTTGGTTTTCTCTTTTGTGAGAGCCAAATCACTCTTTTCTTCCCTCCATTGAGGATGAATAAGAACGATTAACCTTCTAGAGCACCAATCCCGTAGAAATCTGTTTCTTTCAATCATAAAATCAATGCCTAATTGGTATGATATCATTTTGCTAGATTTTCTAACGAAACATGGCGAAAGGGTAGCATGAAAATTGTAGCAACACCAGACTGAATTAAATAACGCAACTCATAATTGTTACATGGCATTGCGAGAAAGTGAAATCTTACTTTCGATAACAACTCTTGGCTCTCTGAAGACTGTTTTTTCAAGCTTTGAGGCAGAATCACAGTAAGAAGTTCGGGTTTCTCAGCTCTCAATGCCCCTCTAATAACACCTGCATTAGTACTTGAGGCACCAGATGTATAAATGTGGTTGTTCTGCAGAAACAATAGTGTTTTCATGAATAAAAGGCAGCAAAACCAATGGTGATAAATGAAATGAATTTTAATTCCTCCAACTCTATTTGGAAACCAATAATACATTTTTCCCCCTCCTTTCCCCTCCAAATTCTTCCATCCAAGTAAATAGTAACAGCGTCAAGAAACAATAGACAACCCAACAAGAATGATCTTTCTGGATTTGCGAGAAGTGAATAATGACTCAAGCTTGGGAAATATCTTATACTCCCTCCGTTCCAATGAATTGTTTGCCTTTCATTTTGGCACCAAGGTTAAGGGAACCAATGAGGAAGTGACATGTAGAGCAAAACTCATGAAAATGATCAAATTGCATATAAAAAAATATTCCTAAAATAGAAAGGCAAACAATTCATTGAGACGCCCCAATATGGAATAGGCAAACAATTCATTGGGATGGAGGGAGTACACCGTAAATTTATTGTAATTCAAATTTCTACACCAAATTCCATAGTATGACTCATGCCAAGCAGAAACCACGACACTCAGACACTATAAAGCAACAGCAACAGCAAGACAAAGACATCCATAAACAACTTTTGCAAGGGTATGAATACTTACAATCATCTAGACGAGATTTCAACAATTCCATCAACACCTGACCGGCCTGAACACATCTTCAATATAAAATAATGGACTTATGAAACTCTCACTATCCTACCCGACCATGAACTACATGAATTTGCATCCAAGTCTGCAAATTCCGTCAAATCTCCTTTGCATAATGACGTTTAAAGAAAAGATGGCTATGGGATTCAAACTCCGGACAACACAAGGAGCATCTATTAACCATGGTCATTCCTCTTGCTTGTAGATTATCCATTGTTGCCAACTTCCCCTGCATTGCTAGGCTAGTTATGAATGAAGGAGTGGCGAGGCAAACTACCTGATCTCCAGATGTCAGCCATTCCCCAAGCACTCTTTCTTCGGTTGGCTGTATATATAGAACAATGTTTGTCTGAAATGTTTATGCTTGATAGAATTTTTGAAAATTTTATTTGAAAAAAGAAGTCGACCACAAAAAAATTAAAACAAAAGGTAGTTTCCCACAAAACAAAAAGCTTCAGGCTTAGTCAATACCGGAAAGTTGACTTTCGGTCATTGAAAATTAGATTTAGGTAGTTTTTAATAAAAAATGAGAATAAAAGATAGTTGAATGCAAAAAATAAATAAAAGCTAAGGTAGTTACTCACAAAACACCTTACATAAAAGGTAGTTTCTGACAAAAAAACTCTTCTTATTATCTTTGTTTTTATATGCTCCCTCCGGTCTAAGATATGTTCCCGCTTACATAGTTATGTTGGCAGACTTGTGCTAGTTAGAGCTATTCTTTCTCGCTTACATTGTTATTGGTGCCGCATTTTTGTCCTCCCTAGTGGGGTTTTGAAGAGAATAGAAGGCATTTGTCGCAACTACCTTTGGATGGGTCAAGAGAATTTTACTAGATAGCCTCTAGTTTCTTGGGAGACCTGTTGCAGGCCGTTGGATTAGGGAGGGTTGGGTATTAGTAATGGTAACGCGTGGAATAAAGCATGCATTGGCAAGCTATCATGGTGGCTCTATATGAAAAAGGATCATTTGTGGATTAAATGGGTCAATGACATCTATCTAAAAGGACGCGATTGGCTCTCTTATTCTTCTTCTCCAGCCTCTCGTTGGCCTTGGAGGAAAATTTGTGCTATCAAAGACGAATTTAGTCCGGCATATAGTCAGCATATTTGGGATAATATTGAGTATTCTGTACAAGGGGGTTATAAATGGCTGCAAGGGGATGTGAGTAAGTTTGCTTGGAGACCTATTGTATGGTGTAGGATGGCTTTACCCAAGCACTCTTTCTTTGCTTGGCTTATACAGAACATGCTGCTTACAAAAGACAGATTAGTCTCCTTTGGTATGCTTGTTGATCCTTTGTGTGACATGTGCCTTATAAAGGAGGATACCAACAAGCATTAGATGTTAAAATGTGAATATAGTAGGGTATGTCTGCTGATCCTGCAAGACTGGTTGCAAGTCGTGCTGCCATGTTCTAATGTGCTGGACTAGTGCAGGTCTTGGAGATTGTTGGGTTGTTGATGATGACTAGCCTATTTAATTTGTGTTTTCTTAGTTCAAACTTTTCAGGTTGTGCTTAATCGAGAATTAGTTGATGAATGTTGAGAATGATTGATTGAAGATCAAGACAAGCTACCCAAAGAATCAAGAATGTCAATGAGTGTCACTTTGTAAAGATAAGAGTTTTTGGCACATTGTAGTTAGTTCTAGTAACTAGCCAACCCAACTGTTTGCAACAGTTCGGTTGATGGTTACTTTTGTTCGACACTCTTCAAAAGGAAAAGGTTTCAAAACTTAAAGCTTTTATCATTTCAAATCTTTTCAAACAGATTTTTAAGTGTAGTGTTGAGCAAGCAAGTGGTTTTTGTTTGATTAAAAACGGTTTCCCAAATAAACTCCAAAATGGTTGTGAAAACTTTTTACCAAACACCAAAAGAGAGCTTTCTCTCTCTCCTAAAGTGGTTGCCTCAAAAGTTGTGTTTGTCTCATTGTGCTTGGCTTCAACCTTGAGTTTTATCCTTCACTTTTATTTGGAAGACTATTAACTTGCTTTCCTTGTTTTCACTTCTTCAAGATTGCCCTTCTTATGTCTACTTGAAAAGACCAACTCTTTTGCTTCTTCAAAAAAGTGTTGACTTCTTTAAGAAGCTTCAATCTTGATTTTTGCTCCTCTATAAAAGGAGATGTTCCACCACACTTATCCTTCAAGACTTTCAGCACAAATCTCACATTGCAAATTGTTCATCAAAAGTTTTATCTTAAAACTCTTTGCAAAATATTTTCAAAGTCTTCAAAAGTCACAGTCGAACGAACTGCTACATTGAGTCTTGAATACTCTTGTCTAACTTGGTTAGATTGTAATCTTGTAACTTTTCTAAGTTATTAGGAGTCGTGACCGGAGTAGGTCATTGGTGAGTTAGAGACGGTGTAGTCTCGTAAACTCAAAGTCGTAGCCGGAGTAGGCTATTGGTCCTGACCGGAGTAGGTCATTGGAGAGTTAGGAGACGGAGTAGTCTTCCAAACTCGAGAGTCGTAACCGGAGTAGGTTATGGGGTTCTTATTGTAAGGGTTTAAGTTTTCGAAGTAGATTACTTAACAATTATTAATAAGAAAAGCATTGGACGTAGGCCTTTAGAGTGTTGGCCGAACCAATTCAAAAACGTAATGTCTTCAATCTTCTCGCTTTGTTTCCGCTGCATACAACGTAGAACACATGTCGTTTAGCTTCGCTTTTGTTTGTTCGTGGATTAATATTAACCTTAGTAGTGTTTTTCAAAGCAAATGTAACAGTCGATATACTGTAATATTTCTCTGTAACATTACCCTTGGTTAAGAGAAATAGAGGCAGTCAGACCACAGTCTACCATACTGTGACATTTGCTCTGTGGCTTAAACCCTTGCCAAGGCAAATATGTCATGATCAGACTGACTGTTGCATTTACTAGTCTTCACTTCTTTATTCATTTAGTTGTCCACTTAGTTTAACTCTCTTTAATTAATAAAGTTTGAGTTAAAATTTTAAAAGGTACCTAATTCACCCCCTCCCCCTCTTAGGTACTTGGGATCCATAATTTCTTCAATTGGTATCAGAGCCTCGTACTCTTCTAAAGGCTAACCACCCTAGAGTTTGATCCTCGATATGGATTCCGCTAACCACTCCAAGATCCCGGTCTTTACCGGTGAGAATTTTGGGTGGTGGAAGCTAAAAATGGAACACTGTATCAAAAGTATCGATTATCAATGTTGGAAAATCATTAAAGAAGGACCCATTGAGATTAAACAACACGACGCCGTTACCGGAGTCGCTACAATCAAAGAAGAGTCCGAATATAATGAAAATGACTTTAAAATTGTTGAGAAAAAACTCCAAGGCTATTTATATCCTCCAAAGGTGTGTAGGTAATGAGGAAGTGAGTCGTATAAGTGGATGTCCTACGGCTAAGGAGATTTGGGACTCCCTCGAGCTTGCTTATGAGGGTACGTCTCAAGTCAAAAAGCACCGTATTGACCTTCTCATGCAACAATATGAGATGCTTCATATGTCAAAGGACGAATCCATAAATAGCTTGTCGAGTCATTTTTCTTGTATTCTTAACGAGCTTAAAAGTCTAGGAAGAGAATTCGAGTCCGAGGACACTATTCGAAAATTTCTTCGTAGTCTTACCGATAAATGGCAACCTAAGGTTACCGCTATCGAAGAAGCAAAAGACTTATCCATCTTGACTCTACATGAACTAATGGGATCACTAATGGCTCACGAATTAAACCTTGTGAAGCGATCTAGTGAAAACATAAAAGGGAAGAGTCTTGCTCTTAGGTCCACCTCAAGTGATGAGGAAGATGACGAAGAGGATAGATTTTTCACGTTCTCAAGGAACTTAGCCGATGTGATAAATGGTCAAGGAAATCGTAAGTCTAACAAAAAATTCAACAAGAAACACTCTCCTAAAAAACGACTTAACTCAACCATAAGATGCTTTAAATGTGGTGAAAAAGCTCACCAAATCAATGAATGTCCTAAGAGGAATGATATTAGGTCTAAAGAAAAACACGAGCAAGCTAAAAAGGAGTATAAACACAAAGTCATGTCCGCAATATGGGGTATGTCCGATTCGGAGGAAGATGAACTCATAGAAAAAGAGTTTGAAGCAAAAGTGTGTCTCACCAAAAACTTCAAAATCGAACATCTTAGGTGTCTCATGGCCAATCCCGATGACTCCGACTCCGATTCCGATGATGAGGTAAAAAATCTTAAAGCTAAAGTCCGAACTTACTCAAAAGACAAGGTATGTAAACTTCTAGATAGTCTTTTTGATAGGTGTCGTTCTCAAAATAAAAGGTTTTTAGCTATGCAAGAAGAAATTGAGGAAATTGCTATTGAGAATGTTCATCTTAAAGAGTTTCTTAAAGTAACAGACAGTGAGACTGTGACTTCTGAAGTTAAAGATGAGATAAAAAATCTGAAAAAGACTAATAAGAGTCTGATAAGTGAACTTCATGATCTTCAAAAAGAAGTGTCTAAACCACCTGAGTGCAATGAGTCTTTTAACTCTAAGTTGATTGAGTTGTCCACAGAAAATGAGTGTCTTAAGGTCAATCTCAACTTGGTCAAAGGAGATTTAAGAAAACTTCAAGAAAAGGTTGCTAAAGAAAAAATTTGTGAGTCGAATTCTTCAAATCCCAAGATTTTACATCTTGAAGCATGTGCTCACAACTTAGAGGGTCTAATTGAGCAAAGAGATAGGATTATTCGTGAGTACAAAGTCAAATGCAACACTCTTGAAGAAAAATTTAAGAAAGTCTCAAAAGAAAATGAGTGCCTTACATCGACCATTCAAACAACCATAGATGAGTTAGTTAAGGCTAGACGTGTCTATAGAACTTGGGAAGGAAGTCAAATCGTGCTTAATTTTCTTGCTCAACAAGATGACTTGTGTCGTAAAAAGGGTGGGAAAGGGTTTAAATGTAACAGTCGTCAGGACTGTAACATATATGATCCGGATCCCACTAAAAGAGACTTTAGGAAAAGAAAATATGTGACACTTCCCAAATACATCACTTGTTATCACTGTGGTAAAACTGGTCATGTGCATAAACATTGTAAACTCAAAAACCACAATATCAAAAGGAATAAACAAGTTTGGATTAGAAAAGCAACGATCGAGCAGACTGTGACAAAGGGACTCAAACAAGTTTGGGTTCCTAAACTTAACCCTTGATCTTTTTGTAGGCTTGGTGAGAGGCCGCCGCTATTGGTATCTAGACAGTGGATGTTCTCGTCACATGACGGGAGACAAAAGCCAATTCCTCTCACTTGAAGCATATAATGGTGACATGGTAACTTTTGGAGACAAAAAGAAAGGTGAAGTAATTGACTTGGAAAGGTTGGTAAGTCTTCATTAGTTTGTGTCGACAATGTGCGGCTTGTCAAAGGTTTGAAACAACAATCCTTTTAGTATCTCTCAATTGTGTGAATATGATAATTTGGTAGAGTTTAGTACTAATTTGTGTCGTATAATAGATGCCACTACTCATGAGATTTTGCTTAAAAGAAGACATGTCAAAGATGTGTACTTAACCGACTTAAACACCTTAAGTGGTCAAACCTTGTCTTGCATGAGTGTCGTAATAATCCTTGGTTGTGGCATAATAGACTTAGCTTGGACATATTAGTGCTAAAACTCTATATACACTTAGAAGATTAGATCTTGTAGATGTTTTTCCTAACATGTAATTTGACCTTGACAAAGTGTGATCAATGTGCTAAATGAAAACATGTTAGAAGCTCCTTTAAATCCAAAATGATTGTTAGAATGTCACGGCCACTGCAACTGTTACATATTGATCTATGTGGTCCTATGAGAGTTCGAAGTGGAGGTGGTAGTCATTATGTGTGGGTGATTGTTGATGATTATTCAAAATTTGTTTGGACATTATTCTTGAGCTCCAAAGATTAGCACTTGATGAATTTTTTATTTGGTTAAAAAGGGTTCAAAATAAATTCGACCTTAAGTTAGTGTCAATAAGAACCGATCATGGAACCGAATTAGAGAACTCGTCTTTTGGTGCTTATTGTGTTGACAATGGAATAGATCACAACTTCTCGACCCCTAGAACCCCTCAACAAAATGGTGTCATAGAACACATGAAAAGGACTCTTGAAAGCATGGCTAGAAAAATGTTGTTATGTAGCTAGTAAGTTGCCTAGAAACTTTAGGACCAAGGTCGTGTTCATAGGGTATTCCAATCATAGTAAAGCTTATAAAGTCTATAACAAATGAACTATGATGATGGAGGAAAGTGTGCATGACATCTTTGATGAATCTAGTCTTTTTGAGCAGGTACAAACAATGAAGAATTCGAAACATGACTTGCTCAAAATGAAAGCACACTTAGAGGAAGCGAAAATGAGGAAGTTTCCGAGTCACAGTCCACCAAACTGTTACTTATGGAGGAATGCACAAGTTCAGGGGGAACTCATAACCCTCTTGATAATGCTCCTGCCAACAATGAACAAGCAACTTCTAAAGGCAAAGGACTAGAAGCGTCCTTAGAGATTGGTGTGGAAGCGTCAACTTCCAACCAAGAAGTTACAGTCGAAGAGACTGTTACAGCTGAGGGGGAAGATGCAAATTTCATTCCAAGGAAGTGGAAGCATCAAAGCTCATATTCTCTCTCAAATCTGACGAGTGACTTAAAATCCAGAGCTAATACAAGATTTTATGCATGCAACGCCTCTGTTTCACAAATCGAACTACCAAATGTAACAGTCGCCCTGACTGTTGCTGGCTGGCGATTGCAATGCAAGAAGAACTCAATCAATTCAAAGGAATGAGAGGTTCGGTGGATAAGAGATTTTTATAAAGTCACAGTCAGATGGGCTGTTGGTTGTCCGAGATATTCCGATGCGGAGTATGCGGGATGCAAGGTCGATAGGAAGAGTACACCCGGTGTTGCCATCGTCTTGGACCTTGTCTCATTTCATGGGGTTCTAAGAAGCAAAACACGATTGCCCTCTCAACGGCCGAAAGTGAGTATGTAAGTGCCGCTCATTGTTGTTCTCAAGTCTTGTGGGTACGTCAACAACTTGTCGATTTTGGTATGTTTTTCGATTCCATTTCCATTATGTGTGATAACACTAGTACGATTAACAATTCCCAAAATCCGATTCAACATTCTAAAACTAAACATATTAATATCCGTCATCACTATCTTAGAGATCACGTAGAAAATGGTCATGTTAAGCTATTTTTTTTTGCAATACCGAAGACCAAATAATCGATATACTCACTAAACTTTTAGCAAGAGACCAATTCGAGAAGTTTCGACTTGAACTTGGTTTGATTAATTGTTCGACTTAATTTCGTATGCTTACTTGCTTCCTCGCATGATTGGTTAGAAGAATCGTTTTCCCTTATTCTAAGTTGTATCGTGTTTTTTCTAAGTACGTGATTTATATATGCCTTGTTCAATTGTTTGTTCTTGTGTGTGTTAGTGTTAATTGATTACTACCCATTGAGTTCTTCTGTTTTTTTCATCTCTTACCCATAAAATAAATCCATAAACCCATAAAATAAATTACCCACTACATCTTTTTGCCCAAAAAAAAAAACCATTTACCCTCTTTTTTGTTGTTTCACGTGCCTCCCATCTCCTTACCCAAGTAAAACCTACTCCTAGTCTTACCTACTCTATCTTTTAAGACTAACCCCTAGTCTTACCCTCTTTTATCACTCCCTCTTCCCAATATTGACATCCCCTCTCCCATCACATCTCCTCTCTCTCCTCCATATTTCCAAATAAAATACTTACTATTTTCTTCTTTTATTTCTTTCCCCTTCCCCAAGTCATATATCATCATCATCATCACATTTCTCATTAATCCTCTCTTTTTGAATTTTGGCTGAATTTTTGGACTGTTTTGGATTTCAAAAAAAAAAATCGTATTAAAACAAAAAAAAATTACTTTAGTTTTCTTCTTCCTCCCTCTTCTCCAATTCATTTTATTTACTTTTCTTTCTCTCTCAAAAAAATCATATAAAAAAAAAGGTTAGAACCTCCCTCAATACTTCTATCCATTCTTGTTTCTCCAATTACTAACCTTTTCTCTATCAATTTCAAAAAAAAAAAAAAACTTCGTCGAGAATGTCTGACTTTGTTTTCTTAATTCTATTTTTCTCTATTTCCTTCCTCTCTTCTCAAGTCAAAAAAAAAACTTAGTCTTCATTGTCTTATTTCTCTTCTCAAAAAAAAAAATCCAATAATAATAATAAAATCGAAAATATAATTAGTCTTACTTTTGTCTTATTACTATAAAAAAAAAAACTGCTAACAAATGTCAGTGTCTTTTCTTCCTCTTTGTCTCCACTCATCTTTTTACCTTTGTCCCTATCTATCATTCATTTATCTCCACTAAATATCTATCCATACTTCATTTTCACTTTTCTACCATCTTCTTCTCTTATCAATCTCTATTATCCCCCCCCCCCCAAAAAAAAAAATACAAGCAGATCCATGTGCCTAGTTATTGAAAAAAATACCATCTGTTTTTCATTGAAAATGTCACCACTAAGGGAATTGGTTACCGAAATGCAACCGGATCTTCATGTTCTTAAATCTCTCCATGTCAATATGGGAGAGGCGGATGATGACGACTTTGTTGATGATGATGACTGACTCTTTCACCCCACATCCTTCCATTATTAAACCTACTGTTTTCACTACCCCTTCCCCTTCATTTGTTTTAAGAACTCTTTGGTTTGTATCTTTGACACTATTTGCCCCTTGAACCTCTTTTGACTCTGCTATTATATGTCATATGCTTATGTTTCTATGATAATACTTTGACTAAGGTGTGTTTCCTTGATTCTTTGATGATGCCAAGAGGGGGAAAAGGTAAAGCATGCGTAGTTAGTCGTTCTTTTTAATCCTTCCTTGCTATTGTGTCTAAGTGATTATGTCTTCTAAATGGTTTAGGTATTGTTCTCCTTTTTCAAAGCTTAATCTCCCTTTCTTATGTGAAATCTAATTTATGTGATGATTGTGATCGACCAACTTGTTGAGGGGGAACTTCAAAAATACTAATTTTTTATTAGGCTTGTCATCATCAAAGGGGGAATTTGTTGGGTTGTTGATGATGACTAGCCTATTTAATTTGTGTTTTTTAGTTCAAACTTTTCAGGTTGTGCTTAATCGAGAATTAGTTGATGAATGTTGAGAATGATTGATTGAAGATCAAGACAAGCTACCCAAAGAATCAAGAATGTCAATGAGTGTCACTTTGTAAAGATAAGAGTTTTTGACACATTGTAGTTAGTTCTAGTAACTAGCCAACCCAACTGTTTGCAACAGTTCGGTTGACGGTTACTTCTGTTCGACACTCTTCAAAAGGAAAAGATTTCAAAACTTAAAGCTTTTATCATTTCAAATCTTTTCAAACAGTTTTTTAAGTGTAGTGTTGAGCAAGCAAGTGGTTTTTGTTTGATTAAAAACGGTTTCCCAAATAAACTCCAAAATGGTTGTGAATTTTTTTTACCAAACACCAAAAGAGAGCTTTCTCTCTCTCCTAAAGTGGTTGCCTCAAAAGTTGTGTTTGTCTCATTGTGGTTGGCTTCAACCTTGAGTTTTATCCTTCACTTTTATTTGGAAAACTATTAAGTTGCTTTCCTTGTTTTCACTTCTTCAAGATTGCCCTTCTTATGTCTACTTGAAAAGACCAACTCTTCTGCTTCTTCAAAAAAGTGTTGACTTCTTTAAGAAGCTTCAATCTTGATTTTTGCTCCTCTATAAAAGGAGATGTTCCACCACACTTATCCTTCAAGACTTTCAGCACAAATCTCACATTGCAAATTGTTCATCAAAAGTTTTATCTTAAAACTCTTTGCAAAATATTTTCAAAGTCTTCAAAAGTCACAGTCGAACGAACTGCTACATTGAGTCTTGAATACTCTTGTCTAACTTGGTTAGATTGTAATCTTGTAACTTTTCTAAGTTATTAAGAGTTGTGACCGGAGTAGGTCATTGGTGAGTTAGAGACGGAGTAGTCTCGTAAACTCAAAGTCGTAGCCGGAGTAGGCTATTGGTCGTGACCGGAGTAGGTCATTGGAGAGTTAGGAGACGGAGTAGTCTTCCAAACTCGAGAGTCGTAACCGGAGTAGGTTATGGGGTTCTTATTGTAAGGGTTTAAGTTTTCGGAGTAGATTACTTAACAATTATTAATAAGAAAAGCATTGGACGTAGGCCTTTAGAGTGTTGGCCGAACCAATTCAAAAACGTAATGTGTTCAATCTTCTCGCTTTGTTTCCGCTGCATACAACGTAGAACACATGTCGTTTAGCTTCGCTTTTATTTGTTCGTGGATTAATATTAACCTTAGTAGTGTTTTTCAAAGTAAATGTAACAGTCGATATACTGTAATATTTCTCTGTAACATTACCCTTGGTTAAGAGAAATAGAGGCAGTCAGACCACAGTCTACCATACTGTGACATTTGCTCTGTGGCTTAAACCCTTGCCAAGGCAAATATGTCACGATCAGACTGACTGTTGCATTTACTAGTCTTCACTTCTTTATTCATTTAGTTGTCCACTTAGTTTAACTCTCTTTAATTAATAAAGTTTGAGTTAAAATTTTAAAAGGTACCTAATTCACCCCCTCCCCCTCTTAGGTACTTGGGATCCATAATTTCTTCAGAGATGTCGATCTAGAGTTAAGAAACAGGTTATTATTGCTTCTGTTCTGGCACTTATGCACCGGTTATGGTATGAGCGGAACAATTGTAGGTTGGAGGCTAAGCTTGCCCATCCTAATGTCTTGGTTGCTGATGTTAAAAGGCAAATACGTATCAGGGTTGCTGGCAGATTTAAGTTGTTTGCGTCCACTGTTGATAGAGCATGGCTTTTAGCAATGGATATCCCTATCTAGTTTTGGCCTACGTTAGTTTGTACTAATATCAAAGTTGTTGTTGGTTTCGGTGCTCTTGTACTTAAATTGATCTTACTTGATGATATGAGTGTGGGAATGTGTGGCTCAAAACGAAGGAGGAAGAGAGAGAGATGAATGAGTGAATATGAGCTACATATTCATGACTTAAAAGGTAAACAAGGAGAAAGAATGACTCGGCCCAAAAGGGAAAGAGGGAACATAAGTCAGACTCAGAGTGGGTAACAAAATTAGTTCACAATGTATGTTTGTTTGAATTTTGTTCCAAGGTTATATTCTCAAAAGTGGCTTCAAGAGATCCCCAGTCGACTTGCTCCACATGTTGATAGTGAAGTCTCGTCTTCAAGATTGTCTTGTTTTAGGAGATTTTTTTCATGTGCGGACGATAGAAGAAAAGGCAACATCAAGTAAGCAATTTTTTCAAGAAGAGAACATGATATGTTTAAAGATTTAGAATGTGTGAATGACATGTCTCTAGTGGAAGTATGGAATCAAAGTATTGGTGGGCTACTTATGGTTCTATTGTTCCTACTATCCAAGGTTTGGCATTCAAGTTATTAGGTCAACCATCTTCTTTCTCTTGTAGTGAAAGAAATTGGAGCATTTACAAGTTTATTCACTCTTGTTCTAGAAAGAAGCTTACTTCAAAACAAGCGAAAGACTGGTAAGGATTCACAATAATTTACGCTTGATTTCTCGAAATAGTGAAGAGTACATTAAGGGGAGAACCAAGATGTGGGATGTTGGTGGAGATGCATTTGATGATGTTGATGATATTGGTCATCTTGGTGTGGCTAACATTTCCCTTGATGGGCCCGACATGGAAATGATGCTCTTTCCTGATGATGAAACTCATGATATCAGTGACTTTGATGGTAGTTTTTAGGGTGATGCTTGATGATGAACAATTGATGTTTATTGGTTGTTTTAAGATTTTTAATTATTTGGATTTTTGTTTGTAAGACGTATGTTTAAAGTTGTGTTTACAGGACCTATATTGTTACTCTGTGTTTTACGTTTGTGGCCTTATAAGTGATCAAAAGTTGAATGTTCGTTATAAAAAGCTTAAAATTCCCTTTAATTCAATATTTTTTTTGCCGTGTCCCCGTATCCTAAAAATATCGAGCATTGTATCGCCACGTCCGATACGTGTGCGTATCCGTATCGGTGCAACCTAGTCCATTTGTAAAGTTACAAAAATGAAATCTATCCAGGATTACAAAAGCAATTCAGGAAAGTGAAAAAACCTTCAGAGACTCGGAACTTTGAGAGGCAGTATCTAATAAAAGTTCAGGGCTTTCAACTTCTCTGCCACTCTGTCCCAAATACCGCTACCAGAAGTCTCTGCGGCATATTTAGCTTGCATTATTTTCCTCTGTTCATCATCTTGAGCTCTGTATTTTTGGGCATCCTCTATCATCCTCCTAACATCCTCCTCCGAAAGCCGTCCACGTTGATTCGTAACAGTGACTTGATTCCGCAGCCCAGTGCCTAATTCCACCGCAGACACATTTAGAATCCCGTCCACATCGATTTCAAAGCAGACGTCAAATTTAGTACGACCTTTCGGTGCAGGGGGAAAACCCGAAATTCTAAACTTATCCAAAAAGTTGTTGTCTTTGGCCATGAGTCTCTCGCCCTCATACACCGGGAAATTCGTAATTGTCTGATTGTCAAACGAGGATACCCACCTTTGATTTATCTTCACGGGAATGGTTGTATTTCTCGGAATAACAACCACTAATTTATCATCACAATCCTCGAGACCAAGTGATAAGAGAGTGACATCGACTAGAACAGTATCCTTGTGACTCGTACCGACACCATTTAAGACAGCCGCGTGGATGGCCGCTCCATAGGCAACAGCCTCATCGGGGTTGATACCCTTGCAAAGCTCCTTCCCGTTGAAAAACTCCGTCAATAGTTGTTGAACCTTAGGAATCCGAGTTGATCCTCCGACCAGGACAACATCGTCGATGTCACTCTTTTCCATCTTTGCATCCTTCAAGCACATCTCCACAGTGTCTATACAATTCGTGAAAAACTTCAGGTTTAAATTCTCAAAACGCGCACGAGTTAGCGTTGAAGTGAAATCGATCCCCTCGTAAAGGCAGTCCAACTCGATATTGGTCTGAGTAACCGATGACAGATTTCTCTTAGCCCTTTCGGAGGCAGCCCTTAGTCGCCCTCGGACTTTAGGGTGTTCACTTACGTCTTTCTTATGCTTTCTTTTGAACTCGTCCATAAGATGAGCAACGATTTTGTTGTCGAAGTCCCCTCCGCCAAGGTGAGTGTCTCCGCTTATCGCTTTCACTTTGACTTCACCCTTTTCGATGGCAACCACCGATACATCAAATGTCCCTCCACCGAGGTCAAAAACCAACACGTTCTTCTTTTTTGTGTCATCACTCGTTCTATCGAGACTATAAGCCATGGCAGCAGCCGTAGGCTCATTAATGATTCGAACTACATTGAGCCCCGCGATGGTTCCAGCGTCTTTGGTTGATCGCCTTTGTGAATCGTTGAAGTATGCGGGTACGGTGACAATGGCATTCTTCACGGTGCCACCGAGGAAAGCCTCAGCGACACCTTTCATCTTTGCTAGGATCATGGCCGAAATCTCTTCTGGTGTGATTTTCTTCTCTTTGCCCATATAGTTGACCACAATCAACGGTTTCTCGTCTTTGTTGCTTGAGTCGTCACTTCCATTTACAACCTTGAATGGCCACAATTTAATGTCTTGTTGTATGTTTTCATCACTGAATCGGCGACCTATAAGCCTTTTTGAATCTGCATCCATCCATGAATTGAAAACATTATTTAGCCATATATTTAACGACAGTTCTTAGCATAATTAAACTGGGTAGAGAAATTCAAAAGCGACAAATAAGACCATTGGTGTATCCAAACTCGTCTAAATAACTCGAAACAAAACAAGAACAGATAAAACATGCATTAGGGAGGGAGGGAGGGAGGAGGAAAAGAATGAAACAAACCAAAGATAGTATTGAGAGGGTTTTTGGTAGCTTGATTCAATGCAGCTTCACCAATGAGACGCTCTGAGTCGGTGAAGGCGACACAAGAAGGCGTAGTACGGTTACCTTGGTCGTTGGTGATGATCTCAACTCGGTTATGCTGCCATACTGCAACACACGAGTTTGTCGTACCAAGATCGATCCCAATCACCGGCCACTCTCCTCGCTTTCCCGATCCGCCTCCCATTCTTCCTTCGATTATAAGTTATGATAGATAAGCTTGTACAAATCAGAAACTTGAGAGTAAAATGAAAGGAAATTAAAGCAATGTGTGATAGATAGCTTTTTAGTTTCTGACTGTAGATGACAAATTTATAGAACCTTCAATTTTTCCATGTTGAATATTCTTCTACAACTTTAGAAGATAGCAATTGAAAGGGCGGACGGACAAGATTTTCTTCCGAATCACGATGAAAATATTAAAGATTTCTTAGATTAAAATATGGCGTCAACGGTTTGATAAAATATACTCCCTCCATCTTATCATTTGTTGTCTTTTTATATTATTTATGAAAAATATTTTAATTAAAGGATAACAGATAACATAAACCCAATTTTTGTTTCCTGGCATAGTAAGATTGTGATTCTGAATCCATACACGTAGATCCGCCGTCGTGGACCAAGTTGGCTATAGAGTCAACTGTACAAAATGGCGCGAAGTATATTCATCAACATTCAACGCAGGTCAAAGATAAGGTGTAAACAACTTTCCTACAAGTTACAAGTTAAATTAGAGGTTTCACCAAGTTGGCTAGATTAGAGTGATTAGGACATATAGTACGTAGAATATAATGGCATGAAGCTATATCAATGCCAGGATATGTAAGCAACTTGATTTACGTTCGAGCTCCAACTTAGTTGGTTTTGGAACTACGAGATTAATGAATCAACTGGGACCTTGTCAGGCTTAGAATCAGCCAGGATCGAGAAAGCTTGAGTATGGCTCTGCTCCAACTCGCTTTGTCATTAAATTATTTTCATCGTTTTCACAATTAACTTTGACAAAATAAATGTTTGAAGAACTATAAATAAGCTCTCGAGCAGAGCCTGCTTGCTCTCTTTGGACCAACTTAGGTTTCATGAAGCTCGAGGTGGTATTCAGTTTCATGAAGCTCGTGGCAAATTTTAATTGAATTGGTTTCGTCGCCACAGTGAGCTGGCTCAAATCATTCACAAACTTAAGTCAACATAAGACAAAGTATACATATAAATAACCAAGACTAGGCAAACAAAATTTAATTGGAATTTATTTCAGCTCAATTCAGTCACTTAATTAATTACATTTGTTTCTATACATGCATCGGTAAAACCATAACAGTTACCTTAGATTCACTAAGCTATGGATAAACCTCGAATAGATATTTGACGGAAGGCTTATTATAACCTACACACCCACCCTTGTGCCATTGCATATGACAGTTTGTCGGGGGAGGACCCTATCGTCCAAGCCTTAGGAAGGCTAGAGGGGGAAAGCAAGGGAAATGAATCAATGATCGAGTTGATGCTTAGCTTGAACCACTAGCATTGGGGAGCGCTCGATCACGTAGCTATTAGGCATTCTTTCAAAGGTGGTTGCTTTTAGGTAATTCGGTAAAATCTTTTGACTCTAGGAAGACCCAACACGCCATGATCACAGGACCCCAAATAGATATTATTTGAAGGTATAAAGTATAGTATTTGTGTAGCGTGTAGGAATACGATCACTAATTTCCTTCTCTTGGTCCTATTAGCCGATTTTTCCAAAAGAATTTGTTTGCGTTGATTTGTGACCAGCCATTATGGGGGTGACCAGGATGGTCTATGCCCTGCAGTGGCCAGTGGGTATGCCAAGTTGTTGTGTACAGTTGACTTGGATTTGCATCACAAACAGCAACATTTAACGCTCAAAAAACACAAGAATAATCAACTACATACTCCGTGTAACTCTAAACTCTGTACTACAACTAGCTATGTGTATTACTCTCCTCTCATAATAATCTTCCCACTTTTAATCAAAATATGAGAAATTAAAATAATGAGTGGGCAGATCATGGTGGGGGAGGGAGTATATAAATGGCTCAACGTTGGTTTGGTTTGTATATATTCAAATAAATTTGTAACATCTTCTATAGAGCTCATCATCCCCTACCTACCCTTCTTCATCTTCAGGTTTTTTTTCCCAACTACTTAATTTTCACTCTAATATTGACCAACATATGTCGACGACAATGTGAAATTTAATGAAAAATCTCTGAAATGTAGTACTCCAGTACGACTAGTTATTTTTCACTTGAAATGTATATCACAAATTCTTCTTTTGCTGATTTCAACTAATTTAACTTATAAAGTTACCCAAATTTTTGTACTATTCATTAAACATTACGGGGTAATATTGTATTTGTAAGCGTGTATGGGAATCCCCAATCATTATGTTCGATGATGATGCATAATGAATTAACCCTCATACAATCAAACATATATACCTACATACATAACAATATATATACACTCCGTTCACCTTGTTCATTTATGTATCTTTTATAATTTATATATATTCTTTGTGGGGTATTCTTCTCAAAGAGAAATAAATTATCGAGACGGAAGTGGTATAACATAATTGCGAGCATGGAAATGTATAATGGACACGTACATAGAAAATGAAATTGTGTACTTGTAGAATGTACTACTATTATTGTATTACTGATCAATTTTTCGACTAAATTAGCCTAAAATTTGTCTCTGAAGCTAAAGAAAGAATGGCAAGCGGAAGAGAGTGGCCGGTGATAGGAATCGATCTTGGAACGACAAACTCATGCGTAGCTGTATGGCAAAATAACCGAGTGGAGGTGATCACCAACGACCTTGGTAGTCGTACTACTCCTTCATGTGTTGCCTTCACCGACTCCGAACGTCTCATTGGTGAAGCTGCTCTCAATCAAGCTACCAGAAACAATGTCAATACCATCTTTGGTTTGTTTCTTCTTCATTCTCCTTGTTTAAACCATACTTTCTACTATATGATCGATCTGATCTGATCTGATGACATGATACGCGATTAGTGGGCCGGTGTTGACACAGAGTAACTGATCATTTAGGAAATTAGGTTTACACTTCACATAGCACACGATATGAAATTAAATTAATTAGTTGGAGCCCCAGGTTGAAGACTTCGAAGGTCTTCCCCTTTTTTTTCTTTTTTCTTTTTTAAACAAAGAGTACACCTGATGGCAATACGTCAATACGGGAAAAGAGAGATTCGAACCTAATATCTATTCTTGACGAGTTGATGACACAGAAATTTTTTACTCTTTTATAGTATATTATATAAATAAACGTAGTTGCTTTCGCAGTACCAATTTTACTCGATGAATATTTTTTACCCATAAATTCCCATTCCATGCCATTAACTAAAATGAAGTAATTTTAATTTTGTCCAACTCTTTCTACTCATAACCCTAGAAGTAATTCAATTTATCAATTTTCATTGATTCTCTCTAATTACAACTCTAGAATCTCATTCAATTCATCAATTTAATCTATTATGGATACGATTTTGATTGAATAACGAGCGATTAGTTATCACTAATTAGAAAAATTAGGATTTTTTCAAACATTTAATAAATTCATGTCTCTCTCTTCGTTTTCACATATTACTCAAAAATAGTGATTTTCTTCGATTGATGTGATTATCATGGTTATAGTTTATCAAAGATTATAACTTCTTCTTGAAATATGTAATTTTGATGTAGTTGGTAAGACTTGGATCTTTACGTACTTAATCAAATTACAACTTTTTTTAACGTAAAGTTTACTACAATTGATACGATTAGCATAATTATAACTTTTTTAAAAATATAGTATAATCTTGATGAAATTTATTTGATTAGCATATTTATATATCATCAAAGATTAGTGCTTTTGTTAAAATTTGTAATTTGATGCAATTTATATGATTAGTATGTTTATACTAATCAAAGATTGGGGCTTTTGTTAAAAGAAAAAGTATTGCTTGGTAAAATAAACGTAAAAGTGTTGCAGCAAAGATTAAAAGTATATGTACTAAGTCTAATTTAAAAGAAATGTACTCAGTATGATGGAGGAAGATGTGGAGGAGAAAACCAAAATGATATGAAAAAGAAAAGAATGGTTTTAGGGGAAGGGGAAATGAGAGGGTAAAAATAGAAAAATGGTACTGCGTCGAGTAAAATCCTTACTGCGAATAGCAATACCCATAATAAATGAGGTATAATTGGATTGATAACCTAACCAATTTGTTTTTTTTTAAAATAGACCAGTGTATGGATAGTTTCGATTGAATGGGACTATGGGAGGGGGTATTTTTTTTATTAAAAACATACAATATTTGATTCATTATTCTTGGTTGATGAGTAAGTGCAAGCTAGTTAGATTATAGAATCTATTCAGACGTGCTCATGGATAAACGGGTTAAACAAGTTGAGTTGAGTTATAGAAAACATGGATAAATAGATCGCGGCGAGTAGCTTATGTAAGTGTTATTTGCTATTTTTGGAGTTATTTACACCCATAAGTTCATTGACTCAACAATCATCATTCACAGATGCAAAGAGGCTTATAGGCAGAAGATTTAGTGACGACGATGTACAAGAGGACATGAAACTGTGGCCATTTACGGTTATAGAAGAAATCGGTTCAAGCAACGACGACAATTCAAAACCAATGCTTATTGCCAACTACAAGGGTGAAGAGAAGAAATTCACTCCGGAAGAGATATCATCCATGATCCTAACAAAGATGAAAAGTGTCGCTGAGGATTTCTTCAGCGACACATCCGTGAAAAACGCTGTCATCACCGTGCCAGCGTACTTCAACGATTCACAACGTCGAGCAACTAAAGATGCTGGAACCATTGCAGGGCTCAACGTGGTGCGGATCATCAATGAGCCGACTGCTGCTGCCATGGCTTACGGCCTTGAAAAAAAGGGATCGGGAAATGTATCGAAAAAGAATGTGTTGGTTTTCGACCTAGGTGGAGGTACTTTCGATGTGTCGTTGGTCGCGATCGAGAAGGGTAAAATCGAAGTCAGAGCGATTAGCGGGGATACTCACCTCGGCGGAGGCGATTTCACCAACAAAATTGTGATGTATTTGTTAGAGGAATTTAAGAAAAAGTATAAGAAAGACATCAGCGGAAGTCCGAAGGCTTTAGCGAAACTAAGGGTTGCCTCGGAAAATGCAAAAAAAGCGCTTTCGTCGACGTTTCAAACGATGATAGAAATCGATAGCCTTGAGGGGGTCGATTTTACTTTGAAATTAAGTCGTGCTCGTTTTGAGAATTTAAACATGAAGTTTTTCACGAGTTGTATCGACACGGTGGAGAAGTGCTTGAAGGATGCGAAGATGACCGTGAGCGACGTTCATGATGTTGTCCTCGTAGGTGGATCGACACGAATACCTAAGGTTCAAAACCTCTTACAAGAGTTTTTCAAAGGAAAAGAGCTTTGCAAAAGCATCAACGCCGATGAAGCGGTGGCGTACGGAGCCGCGGTGTACGCCTCTACCCTAAGTGATATTGGTAGTTCTAACAAAGACACCGTCTTAATCGACGTCACTCCACTATCACTCGGTGTTAAAAACGTCGATGGAAAACTAAACGTGGTTGTTCCAAGGAACACGCCGATCCCGGTTCAAAGGAACCAAATTCGAGTCACAGCAGAAGACAATCAAACTGCCTCGTGTTTTTGGGTGTATGAGGGGGAGAGACCGATGGCCAAAGACAACAATTTCTTAGCCAAATTTGAGGTGTCGGGTTTTCCACCTGCACCCGAGGGGAAAACGAAGTTTGACATCGTGTTTGAAATCAATGTGGACGGGATTCTAAATGTGTCCGCGGTGGAGTTGGGTACCGGGCTGAGAAATCAAATCACGATTACATCCCATCGTGGACGACTTACGAGTGATGAGATTAAAAGAATGATGGATGATGCTGAGAAATATAAGGCTGAAGATGAGGAGCAGAGAGAGGTGGTTGAAACTATGAATGCTTTGGACTGTTCTACTTGATTAGACTACTGATAAAGTCCAATCGTTTATTAAGCATCCACTAATACTCCCTCCGTCTCGGTCATTTGTTGTCTTTTTATATTATTTGTGAGAACTATTTTAATCAATGGACAATAAATGACCGAGACAAAAAGAGTATTATGTATGACCCTCTTACGCTATAGTTACGCTATATTTTCTGTTAAGCATTTTGTTAATTCGAGTATTTTTCTTTATAAACACGTAAGTTTGATATTCATATTTTTTTTATTATGCATATTACACTAGTAATAAAAAAATCTTCTACAAGGGAACAATATCAACGATAATCACCTTTTTTAAGTAAGGAGATGATGTATTGATTTTTCATTTCGCACCTCTCTACAAAATGTATCTACAACAGTAAAAGTATAAAGCTATTGTAGAAACTCATCACAAGGCGTATATTTATAAATTAACCCATTATTAAGACTTTCTACAACATGCAAAATATATCCGTTGTTAAGGCTTTACACAACGGGCAAAATATACTTGTTGTTAATAGTTTCTACAACGGGCTTTTCATATTACCCATTGTAGTTTCTTTTAACATATGAGGCTTTGCGCTTCTTTTACTCGTTGTTTCTATAGTTATTACTCCAGATTTCTTTTTGTGGACATGAAACACACCTACGTAGCCATTCTCTTCTTACAATGCAAAATTTATCCAAACGTCTTTTTGTCATTCTTTCTTTTCATCAGTTCGTAGCCGAGCCTGTAGTTCTGTAGTTCACCGTCGTTCTCGCTCTTCCTTGTCATCGTCATTCTTCTCCATATGGGTAAGTTGTTACATGGGTTTTTTTTGTAACTTTGTCGTCCCGCTGCTATTGTGATGTTTTTGTTGTTGTTACTGTTGGCATCGTCGTTGTTGTTGTTGATGTATGTTTTAGCCCTAAATAGTGTTGTCTTATGATGTTTTTGTTATTGTCGTCGTCATTGCTGTTGATGTATGTTGGACTTACTAAATGTTGTTGGCGTATGATTGTTGGTGTTGTTTGTTTTTGTTGTTGAGGATCCTGCCTCTTCGGTTGTCGTATCCAAATTTTATGTAGTCGGTGTGGACATGACATAGGTCCACCTCGATGCGGCCACGCGCGGATTTGGGCGGCCGTATGTTCTCGTAATGAGATGATTCTCGGGTTAAAATTTAAATCGAAGTTTGGAGTCGCCACCAAAATTTATGGGAGTTCGGACCCGTTCAAACCCACTCTAAACATAGGCGTATCATGCACACAACACGACCCGCTTTTTTAGTACTAGAGTTCGTGGGGTTCGTCCCTTTGCATAACGGTACCGATGTCGAGTTATCGGGTATCGTGTATCGAATGACTCTCGTACGCCAACGGTTTCGATCATCCGGAAACCAAAGGTTCTGAGTAAGGGGTGAGGGTATGTGTTGGGAAGCCCACGAAGGACACCCAACCCCGCCCGCACATAGCGGTCTCTACTAAGATATTGATTGGTTTTTTAACACGTACGCTAGTAATACGATGAAATGATATGCAAACAACGTTTTAAGCTACGCGTGAGAAATACGTGTTTAGCTACGTCGTTTAATGCATCTTGATATATGTCGAAGTTGTTAAGCATGCGATGTTCATTTAAAAGCGATAAATAGCAAACATCGAAAATAATAAGCTCGAAAAAAAATTACACGGGCATAAATACAACCCGGAGTTCACAATACAACAAGCAATGAAATAAAGGGTTAGAAATGGTAAACATTGACTATAGACAGACCCGTAGATAAAAAATGTAATCGCACTGCAAATTGAATAAACAGACGAACTTCGATCAAGTGCACATTGCATTGTACATTGATCGGAGGACGAAGGCTTTAATACGCATTCACGTATGGGACTGGAGCGTGATGCTAGCTCGATCCCGGGCTTTGGTGTCTTGTCCCGACTTATCATAATGAAATGGGGATGTCTCGACTAATCCCATATCGGACACGACTAAAGAGTCATTGATATTAGACTTGTTGTACGAGACGTCACTCAAAGTCGCAAATTAAATGTTACAACACGTATGAGTTTTAGAAGTCGGATACGTGATTGATTAGGCACGCATCGAATTAGAGTCGTAAATATGACTCGAAGAAACTTTATATCATTTTTTGGGACCTCGTTGGAGGTTCACATAGGCCACTCGATCGAGTGGCCCCTAGGCACTCGATCGAGTGCCCCCTGTAACGGGTAAAGGGCTCGCTCGAAATGACCCGTTTCGTGATTTTGATCTAATGTAGTCGAATTAGTTACGAATATCGATCCCTTCGTAGTGTTCGGGTCATATGGACTATACGATAATCGTGTTTACGTTATTGGGTTTCACACTAGTTCTGTATAGGGATGGCAGTGGGTCCAAGACCCGACCCGAACCCGGCGCGTCGGACCCGAATGGGTCGGGTCTGGGTCTAAATTTTCCAGACCCGATGTGCATGGGTCGGGTCTGGGTCCTCCCAAAAAAATTTGGGTACGGGTACGGGTGTGAATTTTAAGACCCGGACCCGACCCGTAGACCCGTGGACCCGTTAAAAAAAAAAATTTAAATTCTAATTCATTAAACATACCGACTTACCGAGCAGTGAGTTAGAAACTTAGAACTTTGAAACCCTAAAAACTTTTACTGAAACATTTCATCCCCTTCCATCCCCTTCCATCCCCTTCATCTCCAATTTCCACTCATTTCAGCCACCTTCATCTCTACTCATTTCATCCACCTTCTATCTCCTTCATCTCCTTCTTCAGATCTAGACACCCCGCCGAATCAGAGTTAAGGTTTAGTTCTCAACTTCTTTTAATTTCATTTCTGATTTATTAGTGTTTGTTGACTCAATGAGTAGTAATTTTTTTCGAAAATTGAAGAATGTCGTTGAATATTGTCATTTCTGCTTTAAAATTATCATTAGTTCCCCCATTTCTTTGATTGCTAAAATATTTAATCAAATTAATGGGTTTTAATTGAAAAATCGGGGGTTTGGGTATGGTGATCTATGTATAGCGTGATTTGATTGGTGTTTTTATATTTTTTTATAGTAGAATGTTGTCATTTGTTGAGTGTAAATGCCTGTAATGTCATTTTTATAGTAGAATGCTGTCATTCGTATGCCTGTCATTTGTTGGTGTTTTTAATTGGATTCTTTTGGGTTAATTATTAGGGTTTATAGTTAATCTCAATTATTAGTCTGATTGTTGTTTGATTCTTGATAGCAAAAACATTCTGAAACTGCCAATTGCTTCTGATTATGGGAAAGTGACGGGCAATTGCTTCTGAACTCTGATTTGATGATTTTAAACTGTATTGTATTGGAAAATTGCAAAATATCATATTTTATCAATCGTAGATTGATTTTATGGCTTATTCTAGTTACAATTTTTTATTCACTATTGAATGTCTGTCCATGTTATTTACGTTGCAATTATAAATAATATTAAGTCCTTTTTTAGAATGGATGATGAACAATCTAATTGTGCTCAATCAAAGGATAAGCAAGTCTTACATGATATTGGTGAAGAAGATATGGATGAAGAGGGTTTTATTGATTGTCCAATTGATTCAAGCAACCTTGCTACCGGCACAGAAGAAACGGTTACAACTGTCAAAAATAAGAAACTCACCTCCATAGCTTGACTTTACTTTGACGCAATTGAAGTAGATGGTGTCAAGAAGGCTAAGTGCAAAAGGTGTAATAAACTTCTCTCTGGGAGTAGTAATAGTGGTACTACTCACCTAGTGAAGCATGGAAAGAACACTTGTCCAATCCAATGAGACATTTTGGTAATCCTATAGGTCAATCAAAACTTAGAGTGAAAACTAAGCCGGATGGGTCTAGTTCTTTGGACCTTAAGGAAAAATACAAAGAGTTTAACCAAGAAATCTCTAGGAGCAAATTGGTTACTATGGTTGTGATACATGAATATCCGTTGTCCATTGTGGATCACTATTGGTTTAGAGATTTTATTAAAAGCCTCAACCCTTCATTCAAGATGATTTCTAGAAATACTTTGAGAAGTGATATTATGAGGTGATATAATGAAGACAAGCTTTCTCTTAAGAAATTATTTAAGTGCAATGATAGTAGAATTGCAGTAACAACGGATATGTGGACCGCGTCTAATCAAAAGAAGGGATACATGGTTGTCACCTCTCATTTCATTGATCGAAACTGGATATTAAGGAATAGAACTTTAAGGTAATGGTTTCTACTTTATAAATAATACTTTTTATTGTTTAGTTATTAAAAATGTTCTTTAATATCATTTTTTATGTGTTTGAAGGTTCTGTTTTGTACCATGTCCTCACACAAAAGGTGTTCTTGCCAAGGTTTTAATGGATTGTTTGGCACAATATTGTTTAGAAAGCAAGATATCTTCAGTTGTGGTTGATAATTGTACCACTAATGGTGCAATGATGAAAATTCTACTTAAATTTTTTGAGACAAAGTGTCTAATGTTGCAAGGTAGTTTCTTGCATTTGAGGTGTAGTGCACACATCTTAAATTTAATTGTCAAAGATGGATTGGATGTGATTGAATCGGGGATTCTGAAGGTGAGGAATTGTGTTTCATTTTGGATGTCCACTCCTACGAGAATTGAAAAGTTTGAGGAGGCTTGTCGGTTTTTTTGGTAAAGCTAACGCTACAAGATTAGTACTTGATTGTAAATACAGATGGAACTCGACTTTTTATATGCTTCAATCCGCTTTGCCATATAAAGATGTGTTTTTTAGGCTAAAACGCCTAAATACAAGGTCAAAGTTTGACGTTCCTTCTAATAAAGATTGGGACTTGGCTAGTCTTGTTTGTGAGAAGTTGGATATATTTGATAATGCTACTAAGGTGTTTTCGGGAAGATATTATCCTACTTCAAACTTGTTCTTTCGTAAAGCATGTGAAATTAAGCTTGCTTTAATGCGTTGGTTAAGAGATGATGCCACATTATCAAAAGCTTGGCCGAAAGTATGATTGCAAAATTTGACATGGGAGCATATTAATGGTCTCCTAGCTATTGCCACCATTTTAGACCCTAGGAACAAAATGAATTGTGTTGAATATTACTTTAAGAGACTTTATGGTAATGAAGGTGAAAAAGAAATAGCAAGGGTGAGATGTTTGTTGGATGACCTTGTAGTGGAGTATCAAAAAAGTAGTGAAGAAAGTAATAAAGATACTTTAAACGGAAATGGAAATGGTAAAAGAAAACAAATGAGTTCTCATCTTGATGAACATCAAGATGAATATGCAAAAGAAAAAAGGACGAAGATAAGGAAGGTGGTTGTTAAGGGTGAAGTAGATCATTACTTAGAAGATGAGCCGGAAGACGAAGATGATAGTTTCGATGTCCTTTGTTGGTGGAAAGTTGATCGTAGATATCCTACGTTGCGAACTATTGCTAAAGATATTCTTGCTATCCCAATCTCTAGCGTGGCTTCGGAAAGTGCTTTTAGCATGGAAGGCCGAGTTGTGAGTGCCCACCGTTATAGACTCCATGCCAACACCGTTGAAGCACTAATATGTTTACAAAATTTCAAAATGCAAGATTTGCAAGGTAAGATTAGTAGGTTTTATTTTCAAAATCAAATAGTTAAAAGTCATTTCTTTCATGAGTATTATAACACTCTCAACTATCATTTGTTTTTAAGGTGAAATGGAAGGACCTAGTGCTTGTTCTACTATTAACAAGGACTCGGATGTTGAGGGAGATGCAATTGATATAATTGATATGGTATTTACTTATGTCTACATTATATTGAAACTTTTCATGTGTTGTTCTTTTTCTAATTTGTTGTTATTTTGTAGTCATTATTTTTTTCTCTTTGTATTAGGACGTCGATGACATTCCAATTGATGATATGGAGGACGAAGAACTATGTGATATATCATGTATCACTTAATATGTTTTTCTAATAAATTACATTGTGACGAATGTTTTTAAGACGACCTTTGTGTTATATTTTGTGAGACGTTCCAGTTGTATTGCGAGACTTGTAGACACTTTTTTTTATGCTTTTTATGCGTGGTTTGTAAAGACTTTTTAAAGATCTTATGCGTAAGGACGACTCAAGAGTCAAGACATTACATAGTTTTTTTCGGAAATTAAGTTTGTGTTTTTCTACGAAATTTCCATCGAAACAATGAATAATACAACAACGTAATAAATAAGGCGGACCCGCGGGTAGACCCGGACCTGGTCCAGACCCGACCGGTTCGGGTATGGGTCTGGCAATTTTGGACCCGTTTGGGTCCGGGTCGGGTCTGGGTCCAGGGTTGAAACTTCGGGTCCGGGTGGACCCGACCCAGACCCTACCCGCTGCCATACCTAGTTCTGTAACACCACAACCACCACTTGTGGACTGTGGTATCACTTATGGCGCTCAACAGATCGTGTACTGGCCCCACAGATCAACACCGGTCTTTTCCAGCGCATTTTGACCTCACTCATGAGTATCCTGGAACCTTCCCAGGAGGTCACCCATCCTAAGATTGCTCTCAGTCAAGCACGCTTAACTGTGGAGTTCTTATCACGGGGAAACAAGAAAACAAAGTGCACTTTGTTGACATGAGTAGTACTATCAATCTCTTTAAACACTCATTCGAGCCTCTTAAACCATATTTAATACACGCTCCTCTGAGCACCATATCCAATATATACTTCTTAAACTCGGAGTATTATAAGTTCTATCTTCGTTGACTTGTTATGAACGACATTCGAAGTCGACGTCGGACATTTTGGAGTGATATCGACGATGTATATAAAAATGTGTATGCGAAGGAGTATTCCTTGATCGCGCCGTGTGGATAAGAATATCGATCCCTCCATTTTACGATGTCACCCATCTGATCTTGAGGATCGTGTGACAATCGGATTGACATCGTCGGATTCCGTATCGACTTTGAATTTGATAACTCATGATGAACGACGATCGATTAGAGAGTCGACATCAAACATTTAGAGTAATATTTTTAAAATGGGATCGAATGCGCTCGATAACAAATAACCACGATTACGTTATAATCCGACGGTTATGCATACACCATAGGGCGCCCTAACCTTCAAGTGCCTAGGGCGGCGCGCGACAAAGGGCGCCACCTCCAGTACAACTTATTCTGAGGATTATACGGAATTTAGGCGTCTTTTCGTCGTCGATTATATTCGATCGGGGACTCGGTCACAAATATGAAGTCCTTTGCATTTCGATATCGTAGTTTGGCTTTTGATGCCTACGATAATCGAATTAGCATCATCGGACATTTGCTCGAATCGTTTTTGAAAATAGTTTTGTTGTTTCATAATATATGCGGTATTATATATGTACATGCAATAAGTAAAACGCGATAAATAAAGTTAGATTGTTAGTAAACGATAATAAAATGTTGGATCACGAAAAGTAAAAGTTAGTAACGATAATTAAAGAGTTAGTGATGTTAGTATAATTAGTGTACAATAATGAAAATGTTAGTAGTGTTAGTTTACAAGAATTAAAATGAGATTAGAGATTAGAAAATAGGGTTTGACACCCTCAACCTACATGTTAATAGTCTCGTGAATAGGCTCGTCTAGTAGCGTCGATGGCACGAGAGCGATTTGAGATATGTACGTTGAGTTATGGTGTGTGATTATGGAGAGGATGCTTTTGGTTTTGACGACTTTTGATCTCGAGATGGCTTTGTATGGGTGTGAGTATGGAGGACTCTAAATTGATGAGAAATGGAGGTTAAGGTAGTGTAAAAGTGTAGTTGTAAAAATAATGTTGTCAAATGATGAAGTGGGGGAGTATTTATAGACTTGGACCCTGACTAGGGGTCACTCGATCGAGTGTCCTCAACCGGGTGAGAAATATCCTGGTTTGGTTATGGTAGGTTTTGATTTGATTGGTTGATTGATTTTCTTTGATTTGACTTGATTTTCTTTGTACCTGGACGCAACGCAAGGTTTGTTTTGTTCTCGGGTTTTCGACTTAGACTGGTTTTGGCTCGGTCGCAAAAGACGGTTTTGCCCCCGGTGACGATTTTAGCTCAAAATAGCTTTATTTTATTGGGAACGATCCACTGAGTCCGAATTTGAGGTTGGTTTTGGGAGATTCACACTCAGCTAAGTGGCCACGATAGATACTATTGATTTCGAGGCCGTATGCGAGCGTATTAATGCATGTTAGCGTCCAATCATTATCGGGTGTTTTGTTGGAGATTACTATAGACACAAGCAGTCAAAATTCGGATGTCTGCAGAGCCCCCACTCTGACTGAGGGTTGGACAAGGTAAAAATCAAAGTAGCTACCAGGCCAATCGAGGATTACGACCTGATAGCCTTCCGGTCGGGTCGTTTATAGTCCGTTAGACTTGTGAGAAGGAATCGCCATCCATATGACAGAAATCATACCTGATTTCTGTTTATTTGGGATAGCTCCATGGGGAGTTGGACTTGCCTTCGAAGTC
The DNA here is from genome assembly GCA_958450325.1 of Agrostemma githago. Taxonomy (NCBI): domain Eukaryota; kingdom Viridiplantae; phylum Streptophyta; class Magnoliopsida; order Caryophyllales; family Caryophyllaceae; genus Agrostemma; species Agrostemma githago. The sequence goes on along the minus strand of OY288249.1, from coordinate 58,632,655 downwards.
CCGGGTGTACCTGTATGCAGACACGTAATACTCGAAATGTGGCATTTAGGTGGGACACCAACTTGATTCCGCTGGGGAGGAAAATTATTTGAGCATTTTTGAAATTTTACCAAAATTGGCGAAGGTATGCTCGGGATAACTCGATTCCTGTGTCAGACTTGAGCAGGTGTTGAGGTATGGACTTGGCCTGTGCACACAGGTGACCCAAAAGTCCATGCACTAGGGTGGAGGTATCATGGTTTTTCGCTATATATACGCGACTCTCTGACCTTGACTTTGCATCACCATAACTCCTTCTCTCATAAAAGAAATACAATTCTCCTTCCTTTAAGAAATCAGTTATGGGTATCGAACTTCTGTCTGCGAAGTTGCAAGCCTGGTCTCGAATCTTCAGGGACGCGGAAAGGTTGCCTTGAATCAGATGGGCATCTCTCAGCTGCTTACGGTTCGTCAGCTGCAGGTAGACCCTTATTTTATTGACGCTTGTTTATCTTACTGGGATGATATTCATCATGTTTTTGCCTTTCCTCGGGGTGAGATCTTTCTTTTACCCGAGGATATTGTTGCTGTGGGAGGGTAGAATCCTATGTCTCGACCCGCTATCCCGTTTTCTGTTCCTGACCCGAGGAGGAAATTAAGGGAATTCTTAGGCCTTTCTTACATAGAGGTGACCCGTATGCTGGTTGGGAGGCCGTTTCACTGTCAGGTCTGGCTGATAAATTTATGAACTCCAATGATGTCCAGGTCATGGCGGTCTATAACCGTAGGTTGACCTCTCGAATGGGTCGGGCGGTCGGGTTTCGGGTTCGGTCATTTCGAGTTCGGGTAAAATACGGGTCGGGTGTATTTTGGGTTTGAAAAATACGAGTTTTATACGGGTTGGGTTTATACAGGTTTCGGGTCGGGGTTCGGGTCAAATACGAGTTATTAACGCACTTTGAAAACATTAATTTTCTTAACTTTTTTTTATCATAATACAATTTTATTCTTAATTTTCTTAACCATCTCATTTAATATATGATATTAGTGAGAATAAACATGTTTTATTTAATATATTTTTTAATATACATTGATATTTTATTTCTATAGGAAGTACGAATATATATGACGAACTTTGACTCGATTTATTGATTTTTTTTCTCATTATAATAATCATGTCATAAAAATATGATTTTAAGTATATATATATAAATATTATTTCTTAAAATTTTGAAAAAAAAAATCTTAGTGATTTTGAGAAACTTTAGTGTATAATAGCAATATTTTTTTTAATTTATCTATTATCGGGCGGGTAACGGGTTCGGGCAGGTTTTGACCCAATACATTCGGGTTATTATCGGGTCGGGTCACTTTCGGGTTTCGGTCATTTTTGGGCGAGTTTTCCCAAGTTTTTTTTTGGGCGGTTTCGGGTCGGTTCAGTTTTTGACAGGTCAAGTCGTAGGGTATTCGCTTTCTGTATGCTCCATGTTTATGCATTTGAAGGTCATATGGATTTGTTGTCGTGTATGGGCGATACCGGAATCTTGACAATCATTGACTTGATGGAGACAGAGCATAGTCCGGCTTGACTTATCACAGGAGAGATTATCTAGGGTTTGGATAACCGTAAGAGGGACCCGTCAGTTCGTTTGACCGTGAGTACCCGTTTGCTGCAGGTATACCACCTCGTTTTTTTTTGCGATTATCTGCTACAGGGGGCACTCGATCGAGTCACCCAAGCACTCAATCGAGTGCCTTCGTCAAAAGCCTCCTGCCTCAGTTTTGAGGGGGTCACTCGATCGAGTGGCCCTTAGGCACTCGATCGAGTGCCCCTAGGCGGACCTCAATTTCGTTTTGTCTCGTACATGAGAGCTTATAAACTCGTATTTTTTTAGGTTTGGCTATATGAGAGGCTTTCAATAATGGAGTCTGCCCTTGACCCGAGCCAGTATCGGTTCAACCAAGTAACGGCAAGGAGGCGGGCCATCGACTCGTCTTGCCTTATTAATAGGATGTATTGGGACGAGGAATTGTCGTTTCACCGTGGCCGGCTGATCCGATGGGTGGTTCCGTGGTGGTTCATTCCGATTTGGACTGGTTTGATGAAGAAAGACAAAGCCCGCTATCAGGTGATGTTGTCTCTCAATTAGACAGCTCATCTTTACCCCGACCGCATTCTTAGACAGTTCGGTTGGTCTCAAAGGATCCTGGAGGACGAGGCAGTTGTCAGTGATTCCATTCAACTGACCGATGTGATGTGTGACACCTGGATTCAGTGGTGGTACTCCCGGGTTATCTGGTCCGTCCCTGAGTCTCTTCACTCAACTTGGGTATCACACTCATATGAAAAATGGATGAAAGAGAGCTCTGCCGAGGCTCAGGCTGCTTTGAAGGTTGATGAAGCTTTCGACCTAGTTCGTCAGGAGCAAGTTAAGGACAACAGGGGTTTCTTTGACGAAGGTGAGACTCCTGCTACCTTAGTTCATCTGATGTCGGGACCAAAGACAAAGGCTAAGACCCGGCCTAAAGGGACCGGTGCTAAAGATGCTCGGGGCAAGATGAGCCGCCAGACTGACCTGGAGCGGAGGCTCGGACCGAGGTTGGCAGCCAAGGACCGACTTGGTCCCCGAGACAGGTTGCCGGAGCATGTGAAGGCTCAACTCAGGCCGATTATTGTGGCGGATGACCCACTTTCGAAGAAACGTGTTTGAGCTAAGGAGGTTCTCGTTGTGATTCGAGAACGCTTGCCCCCACCTCGACGACAATGGGCCCCGAGGGACGCGAAGAATAAGGGTAAGGCCAAGATGCCCTGAATACCCAGCTACTTAATTTTAGTATTTGAACAATACTACTATTTTGTAGTGTCCTTTTTTGTTTTTGTTTTTTTTAATGATGTAATAAAAGAAGACATTTTTATTAGTGAAACCGTTCTTGTCTTTTTGTTATTGCGGTGGTTGTGCCCTTTTGAGGGGCTGCCTATGTATCCACAGCTAGTGGAATCAAAGCAGACGTAGTTCAAGCATAGGATTTGCAATCTCGAAATACACCAAGACTAGTAGTTCGAGGTGTGCACGACAGTAGAATAAATAGTCCCATCTTATTGACTTGTTTATTATTTTTGAAATTTTATGTTTTAAATGGATAATTTTTGCGAATGACATTGAGATAAGGTTAGGGGTAGTAGCGTTTCAGCTGGTCTAGGTTGGTGGAATTGGTGAAGTCATTCCCGTCCAAGTCCGTCAGCTTCACAGCACCTTATGATAGAACCTTTTCTACCAGATATGGCCCGGCCCAATTGGATTGGAACTTTCCCCTCGGGTCAACTGGTAGTAAAGCTCGAACAGCTCTGAGGACTAGGTCCCCTTCCTTGATATTTCTTGGCCGGACTCTTTTGTTGAAGGCCCGTTGTATCTTCCTTTGATATATCTGAATATTGTTGAGGGCCCGGGACTGGCGTTCGTCTAAAAGAACCAGGGAGTCATACCGTGCTTGTACCCAATCGGCTTCAGGTACTTGGCTTTAAAGTAAAATCCTAAGAGATGACGCCTCCAACTCGACCGGTTGAACTGCTTCCATCCCGTATGTCAAATAATAGGGGTTCGCACCGGTTGCGGTATAGATTGATGTTCGGTATCCCCACAGGGCAAAAGGTATTTTGTCGAGCCAGTCCCGGTAATTATCAGCCATCTTCTTAAGTATGGTGATAATTATTTTGTTAGCCGCCTCTAGCACTCCATTTGTTTGGGGACGGTAGGGCGAGGATGTATGCCTTTGGATTTTGTATTTGGCTAAAAGAGCTGCTATTTCGGCTTGAAAGTGGGTCCCGTGATCACTGATAAATTCGTGCGGGATCTCGTACCGACATATGATTTTGTTTTGGATGAAGTTAGCGACGTGCTTAGCGTTCAAGATCCGGTATGACTCGGCTTTGACCCATTTGGTGAAATAGTCGATAGCTACCAAAATAAAACAGTGACCTCCCGACTCGAAAGGGTTTACTTTCCCAACTATCTTAATTCCCTATGTTGGTGACGTCGTGGTATATAATAGGGATGATGGCATATGTTGTACATTGGCGAAAATCTGGCAGTTTTGACAGTGTTTGACATGCAACTGGCAGTCGGTTTCCATATTGTTCCAGTAGTATCCGATCCTTATGATCTTTTGGACTAGCATCTGGGCGTTCATATGCGGGCCGCACTCACCGTCGTGTACCTCGGCCATAACCTTCTCGGCTTTTATCTTGTCGACACACAGGAGAAGAGCCCCCTATGTCGTCTATTTATACAATTATCCGTCGTCCGGACGGATGAACTGGGTAGCTAACCTCCGTAGGGCTTTCCTGGCCCAGTTTTCGATTCCAAGAGAATATTCCCCTATCGATATGTAGGTTAAAATAGCTTCATACCATGGCTCAGATATTTCAATGTCTCGAATAGCGTGGATGTATGCCGGCTCGGATCGTCTTTTGATGCAAATCGGCATGCTGGTTAGGTGATCGGGGATATTCAGTAAAGATGCCAATTTAGAAAGTGCATCTGCGAAGTGGTTTTCTTCCCGGGGCAGGTATATGTATTCTACCTTTCAGAATTGTTTCTCGAGAACCCTTACTCGCGCCTGATAGGCTACGAGGTTGGCGCTTCGAGTTTTCCATTTTTGGAGAGCTTGATTGATGACTAGAGACGAGTATCCGTGTACCTGGAGGTTTGTGACTCCTAAATCGACGGCGGCTTGTAAACCATGGATGCGTGCTCCATATTCGGCTGCATTATTAGTAACATTAAAGTCCAACTTAATGGATATGGGAGTATATTCCCCTTTTGGTGAGATTAAAAGAATCCCGACTCCAAATCCTCAAAAATTGGATGCTCCGTCGAAATATAAATCTCACGTTTCTACGTCGGTATGGAATATGTCTTTGTCTGGGAAGGACCAGGTGTCGGTGTGTCCTTCCTCGGTTACAGGGCTATCAGCGAGGAACTCCGCTACTACTCGGCCTTTAATGGCTTTTAGTGACACAAATTTAAGGTCGAACTCTGCCAGCATTAGAGTCCACTTAGATATCCTACCATTTAGAATGGGCTTCTGAAATAGGTATTTGATAGGATCCATGTTGAATAGTACCTGTACCTCGTAGCTGAGCATAGAATCTCGGAGCTTTTTGGTGGCCCAGACTAGCGTCGGGCAAGTTTTCTCGAGCATGGTATATTTGCATTCATACTCTAAGAATTTCTTGCTGATGTAGTAGATGGCTCGTTCCTCCGAGTCGACTGTCTGGGCCAGCATAGCCCCCATGGCTGTCTCGGTCGTTGTTAGGTATAACGATAGAGGCAAACCTAGTTGAGGTGGCATTAGAACCGGTGGGGAGGATAGAATCTCCTTGATTTTGTCGAAAGCTCCTTGGCATTTATCATCCCATAGCTTCCGTTCACCCACTTTCAAGTTTTTGAAAATCGGTTTGCATACCAAGGTCAGTTTGGATATGAACCGGCTAATGTACTGAACATTCCCGAGGAAACCCTTTATTTCCTTTTCGGTCTTGGGAGGCTCCATTTCAGTGATGGCTTTAATTTTTTCAGGGTCCACTTCGATACCACATTGGCTAACGATGTGACCCAGTAATTTGCCTGGTGTTACCCTGAAGCTGCATTTTTGAGGATTCAGCCTCATGTTGTATTTGCGTAATCGGGCAAAGAACTTCCTTAGGGCAATGATGTGCCCATCTCGACTTTTGGATTTGACGATCATATCGTCGACATAGACCTCTACTTCCTTGTGCATCATGTCGTGTAACAAGGTTGTAGCGGTTCGTTGATAAGTTGCTCCGGCATTGATAAGGCCGAACGGCATGACAGTGTAACAGTAAGTACTCCAAGGTGTAGTGAAGGTGGTCTTACTCATATATTCTTCCGCCATTTTGATCTGATTGTACCTGGCGTATCCGTCCATAAAGGAAAGAAGGGCGTGATCAGCGGTGTTGTCCACTAATATGTCGATACGTGGTAGTGGAAATTTGTCTTTCGGGCGTGCCTTATTAAGATCCCGAAAATCTACGCATACGCGTACCTTACCGTTCTTTTTAGGTACTGCCACGATGTTCGCAACCCAGTCCGGATATTCGGACACTTGTATGAAGCCGACTTTGAACTGTTTGTTGACTTCTTCTTTGACCTTGAGAGACCATTCGGGTATCATTCTGTGGAGCTTCTGCTTTACCGGCTTACACCCGTCTTTGATGGATATACGGTGTTCAACTATTTCCCGGCCTATCCTCGGCATGTCCTTGTAGGACCATGCAAAGACGTCCTTGAATTCTTGGAGGAGGCTTGTGAACTGTTGTCTCTCCTCGGGATTTAGTGATAACCCTAACTTAAGTATCTGGGGCTCTAAGGTTGTTCCCACATTAATAGACTCAGTTTTTTCGATTACTTGCTCGATCAGATGAGGAGGCAAGGGTACCTATTCGTCAGGTTTCTCAATGTCATTGCATAAAATATTTTTGAAACCAAAAGCATTTTGAAAATAAGACAAGTCGTAAGTAGAACGGTCATCATTGTTATTGATAGAAAATTTTGAAAATAGCTAAAAAAGAATAGTCATCTGATCATTGGTCAGAAGCGGAATTATGAGTGCTATTGGAACAGACCCCGGGGCTCCAGTGGAAATGATTATAAGGAGAGGGGTTATAGGTTTGACTCTAGCATTGGACCCCCTAGACTTGACCTTAGGCTCTGACTCTGACTCTGACTCTGACTTGGACTCAAAATCGGTATCAGGCATGTCCCCTTCACCGGTGGTCAGCTTATAGACCCGGCCTTGGCTATCGGTCCACTTGACGGTCTTCCTCCAGACCCTATTCCCGGTATCGGATCCAACTTCCGAGATCAGCTTCGTAGGGTCGAACTTGTTGCTTCGGAAGATGAGATTCACCAAATCCTCCTTGGGAGTTGAGGCGGTCTTGTCCTCCCTGAATAGCAGCCCCGGCACGGGCTCAGCATTATCGACACCCTCCTTGGATTCCGACTGGATGAGGGTAAATATATCATCCGGAATATAGTTGCAATCTCGGGCGAATTTGGTCCTGGGATGCATGACAGTTGGTTGGTACAGACCTACTTGGATGGCCCTAAATACTGACGTGACGAAGTAGTTTACCAACCTCGAGCTATAAGGGCTCATGTAGGTACCCTTCACAAGATTACAGTCCTTTTCGGTGCCTACTCGGACGACATTACCCGGGGTTACAGCATACCCTATGCCGAAGTGAAAGCCTTCGTTCTTTAGGACCTAGATAATTTTCCCGACCGGAAGGTATGGCCTGGAGGTGGCTCCTGGTAGGTAGCCTAGATTCTGTAGCATCATGGTGATGCTGATGGTAAAGTAAGGTCGGAAGAGGAAGTCTTTCTCAATCATCCCTACAAAATCGAACCCCCAAAGGTCCGTACCGAGGCGACTTGTGGCATTGCAGCTAGTCACAGTCATTGGTGTTGCCACTAAGGTAATAATCCCATCACCCAAGGGCAGCTTGTTTTTGTGGTGCAAAGTAGAGGACACTGCTTTAGCGGCATGGATCCATGGATGGCCCAAAAGCAGGTTAAAGGACGAGGTGACATCAACTACCTGGAATTCCAGTTCCTTCTCGACCGAGCCCGTGATGACGGTCAGTTTAATGGCCCCGGCTACCGACTTTGGGCTCCCGTCAAAGGCTTGGATAGTCTGAGTCGTCGGTATATATTCAGCCTCGGTAATAACAAGGGCTTTAACAGTCCTTAAGGGAAGGACATTGACTGCGGACCCATCATCTATCCGGGTCATCAGGAGGTATTTCCCCCGGCATATCACCGTGATATACATGGCTAAGTTGTGGGAAGCCCCGAACGGTGGTAAGTCGGACTCAGAGAAGGTGATAAGCGGACCTTCTTCCTTGGCTTTGCTCTTGAGGTAGGGCATGACTGTAGCTACCATTTCAGTGGGGGCAACGGTGGAGTCGATCTTGATTTGATCGAGGGCCTTAGTAAGTGCCTCTCGATGTTCTTGTGAGCTGACTAAGAGTTGCCATATAGTGAGGTCAACTCGAGTTTTCTTCAGCTGTCTGACCAGAGCCATATCAGTAGTCGGCTCTTCTGGGGCGACTTCCGTCCTGATTGGGTCAGCAACAGTCACAAGAGTAGAGGTGTCCCTAGAACTAGTAGCTTGGTAGGGATGACCGTAGCGAGTGAGGTGATTGCTAGCTAATGCCTTAGTCCTAGCTTTTCGAACTTTCTCAATGGTGATGGGGACAACTTCCCTTTTCGAGAGATACACATCATCCTGGTCATCGAACCAGATCTCATTTACTTGAGGGGCGAAAGGGGAAATGAGGTGAGAGCAGTCGATAACATCCCCGGTGAGGATGGCATGAGAACTGAAAGGGTTGTCTTTGTTGCTCGGTTTATCTCCGGGCAATGCAATCTTACAACTTTCAATCATAATATTTAGAGCGCTTATGGACCGGGACTTTCGACGTTGAGCCAATTGGTCGAATTAAGCCCTTGGACGAGAGCCTTTGCATGGCATAAGCATAAGTAGTGTCTATGTCGGTGAATACCCGCGGTGGGGTATTCTTCTTGGATGGGGCATCTAGTAGATTAACCTCATCGAATATACTGCGGACTGCGGTTAGGGTCTTAGCTATCGAGGAAGAGGCCCCTTGGTAATCCTTGCCGGAAGCTTTAGTTAGGCCTTCCAGTCGCAGGCATCTTCAGTTCTCATGCCCATTTCAGTTAGTGTAGTGAAATTGGGTATGACGGCGTACCGAAGGTGAACCCGGTAGGATGAAAGCTAGTTTTTCACAGAAGCTTCCACCAGAGACTTCTCATTGGGCTTATCGATCAGCTTAACACTCTCGGCTCTCCATCGTTGGAGGTATTTTGTGAACCCTTCTTTGGGCTCTTGGGCCATGACCTCTAGGGTGCGCATGGTTGTTTGGATCTCGGTATTATCAGCGTAGTTCCGAGCACAGTCCGTGGATACATCATCCCAAGTTAGGTATTTCTTGGGGTCTAGCCTGTAGTACCAGGCCCTTGGATGCTTTTCACGAGAAGCAGCGAATAGATTTTTGAACATGCTCGAATCTACTCCCTTAATGGCCATATACTCTTTGAAGGCCCGAATGTGGAGTAACGGGTCTTCGGTCCCCTCGAACATTGGTAGGCCCGTAATGTTCAGATTGGTGAGCAACTTGTCATTCACAGGAGAATAAACACGGGATTTCTCCGTGTGGATGTTGTTACCCCTGGAGGAATGGATTTGTTCCTGTAGCCTTTGTACCGTGCTGATTAATCTAGCCATCGAACCCCCATATGTACCAGAGTCTGGATTCCCTTGTTCCAAGGTGGCCACACGAGCATTCGTAGCCACCTAATCAACCTTTATAGCAACCAGTTGGGTCTTGACATCGGTCACCTTGTTGACCAAAGTCTCCACCATAGTCTTTATTTAGTTCACGACTTGTTCCATCCTGAGTCGGGTTGAAGGTGGCCTGTCTGGAAGAATGCCACGTAGTCAGAAACTTCAGATCCAGACTTCAGAACCAAAATATCCCGAGCAAGGAAAGCAGAAAGATGACTCTAGGAAAACTCAATTAGACGGGTGATGACCTGGTGGTGCGATTCCTTTAGGATACGATCATGTGGGACCGATTCTCGTTTGAAGGGAAAACCTCGTGAGACTTCCCCAGACTTCGGACTTGAGTGTCTAGACGACCTTCCTTCGTAGGAGTATGCCCTACGTGGGTTGGTCATGCCTTCGACAAATAAGACGGACTGGGATAGAGGGGAAACCTGTGATGTAGGATCGACGGAGTTTCGACGCTATAGACCTTTGACGACTTATGGAAAGATCCGACGCACTGATTATGGTAGGTCCTAGAATAAGGGAGATTTTGAAAGGGTTGACTTCCTAAAATAAGGAAGTTTTTTGGAAAGTTTACTTTGTAAATACGAGGATGGTCATGACTTTTGAAATTGGCAGCATGCCGATAGGACCGATTTTTCGAAAATCAAAAAGTTTTGAATTTTGAAATGGGCAACATGCCGGCTAAAAATAGGCTACTTTTGGGTCAAATCATAACTCTAAATTTCGGTAGCATTCCGGGTTTTTGAAAAATGAGATATTTTGAAAAGATGCATATTTTTTTGGAAATGACAGTTTTTTGAAAACGACACGGAAACCAAGTAGCACATGGTCACACAAGCATTATGACGACAACATGTATGCTTTACACTAAATCTCGGTCGGTCTATATAGGGTCTATACCAGTGCGCATGGCCTTTCCGATAATTGGGACGGACTACCTTACCAATTAGTATAAGGACATGCCGTGAAACCCATAAGAATTAGCCATGAGCACCTTGACATAACCATTTTGGAATACATCGCGCTATAGTGGGACGTCGGTCGCCAGTACCGGCCCGAGTAAAATTGTGGTTATGCATATCAGTACCGTAAAACTAATGCGCGTATTGTACTAACCGATCGATTTCTCCTCAAGTCTCACCCAGAAGATCCCGATGACAAGTTGTACATCAGGTATCCCCAGCGGAGTCGCCAAATTGTGGACATGACATAAGTCCACCTCGACGCGGCCACGCTCGGGTTTGGGCGGCGGTATGTTCTCGTGATGAGATGATTGTCATATTGAAATTTAAATCGAAGTTTGGAGTCGCCACCAAACTTTATGGGAGTTCGGACCCGTTCGAACCCACTCTATACTTAGGCATATCGTGCAAAAAGCACGGCCCGCTTTAGTATTAGAGTTTGTGGGGTTCGTTCCTTTGCATAACGGTACCGATGCCGAGTTATCGGGTATCTGTATTGAATGACTCTCATACGCCAACGGTTTCGGGCATCCGGAAGCCAAAGGTTCTGAGTAAGGGGTGAGGGTACGTGTTGGGAAGCCCACGAAGGACACCCAACCCCGCCCTCACATAGCGGCCTCTACTAAGATATCGATTGGTTTTTTAATACGCGCGCTAGTAATACGATGAAATGATATGCAAACCGTGTTTTAAGCTATGGATGTGAAGTACCTATTTGGCTACGCCGTTTAATGCATCTTAATATATGTCGAAGTTGTTTCGCATGCGATGTTCATTTTAAAGCGATAAAATGGCATACATTAAAACAAGAAATGAAATAGAGGGTTAGAAACGGTAAACATCGACTATAGACGGACCTGTAGATAGAAAATGTAATCGCAACCGCAAATTGAGTCAATGGACGAACTTCGATCAAGTGCACATTGCATTGTACATTGATCGGAGGACGAAGGCTTTAATACGCGTTCGCGTATGGGACCGGTGCGTGATGCTAGCTCGATCCTAGGCCTTGGAGTCTTGTCTCGACTTATCATAGTGAAATGGGGATGTCTCGACTAATCCCATATCGAACACGACTAAAGAGTCGTTGATATTAGACTAGTTATACGAGACGTCACTCAAAGTCGCAAAAGAAATGCAATAGCATGTATGAGTTTTAGAAGACGGATACTAGATTGATTAGGCACGCATCGACTTATAGTCCTAAATATGACTCGACGGAACTTTATGTCATTTTTAGGGACCTTGTTGGAGGTTCACAGAAGCCACTAGATCGAGTTATGGGAGGGACTCGATCGAGTGCCTCGTGACAGAACTCCCTACTTTTTTTGGGGGTGTCACTTGATCAAGTGGCCCCTAGGCACTCGATCGAGTGCCCCCTGCAACGGGTAAAGGGCTCGCTTGAAATGACCTGTTTCGTGATTTTGATCTAATGTAGTCGAATTAGTTATGAATATCGATCCCTTCGTACCACGACATCGTGCTCGGGTCATATGGACTATACGATAATCGTGTTTACGTCATTGGGTTTCACACTAGTTCGATCTTCGTTGACTCATTATGAACGACATTCGACTGTAGAGTCTACGTCGGACATTTTGGAGTGATATCGACGATGTATACAAAAATGTGTATGCGAAGGAGTATTCCTTGATCGCGTCGTGTCGATACGAATATCGACTCCGTTTCACGATGTCTCCTATCGGATCTTGAGGATCATCTGACAATCGGATTGACATCGTCGGGTTCCGTATCGACTTATTCGGAGGATTATACGGACTTTTGGCGTCTTTTCGTCGTCGAACATTTTCGATCGGGGATTCGGTCACAAATATGGAGTCCTTTGCATTTCGATATCGTAGTTTGGCTTTTGAAGCCTACGATAATCGAATTAGCATCATCGGACATTTGCTCGAATCGGTTTTGAAAATAGTTTTGTTATTTCATAATATACGCGGTATTATATATGTACAATAAGTAAAACACAATAAATAAAGTTAGATTGTTAGTAAACGATAATAAAATGTTGGATCGCGAAAAGTAAAAGTTAGTAACAATAATTAAAGAGTTAGTGATGTTAGTATAATTAGTATACAATAATGAAAATGTTAGTAGTGTTAGTTTACAAGAATTACAATGAGATTAAAGATAAGAAAATGGGGTTTGAAACCCTCAACCTACATGTTAATAGTCTCAAGAATAGGCTCGTATAGTAGCGTCGAGGGCACGGGAGCGGTTCGAGGTATTTAGGGTGAGCTATGGTGTATGATTATGGAGAGGATGCTTTTGGTTTTGACGAGTTTTGATGAGAAATGGAGGTTAAGGTAGTGTAAAAGTAGCTATAAAAATAACGTTGTGAAATGATGAGAAGTGGGAGAGTATTTATAGACTAGGATCCCGACTAGGGGTCACTTGATCGAGTGGCCCTATGTGCACTCGATCGAGTGGCCCTTAGGCACTCGATCGAGTGCCCTCAACCGGGTGATAAATATCCGGGTTTGGTTATGGTAGGTTTTTATTTGATTGGTTGATTGATTTGCTTTGATTTGACTTGATTCGCTTTGTACCTGGACGAAGTGTAAGGTTTGTTTCATTCTAGGGTTTTTTACTTAGACCGGTTTTGGCTCGGTTGCAAAATATGGTTTTGCCCCCGGTGATGGTTTTAGCTCAAAATAGCTTTATTTTATTGGGAACGACCCACTGAGTCTGAATTCGAGGTCGGTTTTGGGAGTTTCACACGCGCTAAGTGCCCACGATGGATACTATATATTTTGAGGCCGTATTCGAGCGTATTAATGCATGTTAGTGTCTGATCATCTTCGGGTGTTTTGTTGGAGACTACTATAGACACAAGAAATCAAAATGCGGGTGTCTACAGTCGGTCAATACTAAAGTTTTTATACAATTGGTAGAATGTACTTCCTCCATCCATATTTAAACTTAGTGGGGGAGGTGAACCAAATGTTAAGGGGAGAGTAAAGTATGTGGTAGAAATGAAAGTTGTGAGAATATGTGGGGTCAGAAATGATATTGACCACAAATTCAACCAATAAAGGAAAATTTGTAGGTAAAAAATTTAAAGATGGACAACTCTTTAAGGAAAGTAGGAAGAATAAAAATGGATTGAGGGAGTATAGAATTGGACATAAGTGGGGTCGAATCTAAGACATCCGTGTAATTAATGAATGTTTCTCTTACTGTAAAACTAGAGAAATCTTGTATCAACAGGGTTAAAAGTAGTTTATTAACCTTTAGTCTATAGTAGCTATGTGTAGACACCCGCTTTTTGCCTGCTCGTGTCTGTAGCATTCTCCAACAAAACACCCAATAATGATCGGATGTTAACATGCATCAATACGCTCAAATGGGGGCTCGGAATCAGTAGTATCCATCGTGGGAAACTAGCAGAATATGAATCTCTCAAAACCGATCTCAAATTCAGACTCAGTGGGTCGTTTACAATAAAATAAGGCTATTTTGAGCTAAAATCGTCGCCGGGGGCAAAACCTTTCTTTTGCGACCGAGCCAAAACCGGTTAAAGTCGAAACTCGAGAACGAAACTAGCCACAAACGGGTTCTTATACGCAATCCAAATCAAGTCAAAACAAAATCAATCAAGTCAAATCTTTCTTAAAACAAACCCGGTTTTCACTCAATCCGGCTGAGGGCACTCGATCGAGTGCCTGGACCACTCGATCGAGTGACCCCCCCAAAATCCACCAGAACGCCTTTCAGTGGGGCACTCGATCGAGTCCACTAAGGGCCTATTGATCGAGTGACCTTAGACAGGATCCAAGTCTTAGATACTTACCTCCATCCATCATTTCAAGGGAGACATTTTTCACCATTTTTCAAGGTTCCCAATTCTCCAACCTTTTGGTGTCATTCCCTCATACAAAAAACCGAGATCAAACCTTTCTTCAACCATTACTCCCTTCATTCGACAAGGGTTCGGTAATCCCAAAACATAATCACACACCCTAACTCATCCTTCATATCTCGAACCGCTCCGTGCCTACGACGACACTCCACGAGCCCGTTTTCCGAGACCATTGACATGTAGGTTGAGGGTGTACCAAATCCCATTTTTCCAATCTCTAACTCTTTATATGCATTTGTATACTAACTATTACTAACATTTACTTTTTGCATCTAACATTTATATTATCCTTCTAGTAACATTTTATTATCACATCTAACATTTACTTATCGTTTTTATATTTTGTTTATATTAATACCGTGTATATTATACAAAAACTATTTTCAAAATCGATTCGATCAAACGTCCAATGACGCTAAATCGATTTTCGTAGGCTTTAAAAGCCAAACTACGATATCGAAATGCAAAGGGCTTAATGTTTGTGACGATAAATCGAGTTTTCCTATTGAATACATTCGATAATAAATGCCGCCTAAAATCCGTATAATCCCCTAACAAGTCGTACTGGAGGTGACGTCCCTCGAGGCGCACCGCCCTAGGCACTTAAAAGTTAGGGCGCCCTATGGCGTATGCATAACCTATCGGATTATAACGCAATTGCGGTAATTCGTTATTGAGCGTGTTCGATACCACTTTCAATATCGCTCTAAAGGCCCGATGTCGATTTCGTAATCAAATGTCGCGCATAAAACAACTGTCGACAATCAAATTAGCATGACACCCGATGACGTCAAATCGATCGTCATATGGTCCATAAGACCCGACAATGACATCGCAATGCGCAGAGATTTGATATTCATGTTAGTTCGATTATTATGGATTTCATAAACATCGCTCTAAAATGTTCGATACCGTTTGCATAATCGAGTGTCGAGTATGAAGAGCTATCGAGAATCGTGTTAATGCAAAACCTAGTGACGTCGTCGAACCAATCGCCTTATGGTTCACAAGACTCGAAAACGACGTCATGACACGGAGAGGCCCGATATATCTATTAGCTCAATCATGTCTCGATCCGAATCACAAATTCGTAAAATGGGTTATTTTAGACGCAACATGCCACTCAATACCGTTACTCAGGCACTCGATCGAGTGACCCCCCTAAAAATGGGCAGGGATTTCTTCATCAAGGGCACTCGACCGAGTCCACTTAATGACTCGATCGAGTGACCCCTACAAGCCTCCAACGAGAGCCAAAAGATGATATAAAGTCCCGTCGAGTTATATTTACGACTTTATGTCGATACGTGCCAAATCAATTACGTGTTCGTCTTCCAAAACCCATATACTATATTATTTCAAATTTATCATTATCCCGCTTCTTCACGACTTTGAGTGAATGTCTCTTACGATTAATCCTACATTGACGACTCTTTAGTCGTATGCGATATGCGATTACTCGTGGCAATCCTATTTCAATAGGATAAGTGGGGATAAGACCCCGAGACCCGCAATCGAGCTAGCATTATGCTCCGGTCCTGTGCACTAATGCGTTCTAAAGCCTTCGTCCTCCAGTCAATACACAACGCAATGTGTAAGCGATCGGAGTTCGTCCAATCATTCGATTTACGATTTCAATTTACGTTTTCTATTTACGGGTCCGTTTATAGTCTACGTTTACCGTTGCTAATCCGTCTTTTATTATCGTGATTTGTTCAAGTATTGTGAATTCCGAGTTTTATTCTGCTCGTGTAATTTGTAATTTACTTTCAAGTTGTTTATTTCCGTTGCACGGCATTTATCGCTTTTAAATGAACCCACATGCTAAAACAACTTCGACATATTTAAGATGCATTAAACGACGTAGCTAAACACGTATTTCACATGCGTAACTCAACACAATATTTTCATATCATTCCACCATCTTACTAACGCGCGTACACGAACACCGATCGATATCTTAGTAGAGGCCGCTAAGTGCGATCGGGGTTGGGTGTCCTTCGTGGGCTTCCCAACACGTACCTTCACCTCTTACTCAGAACCTTTGGTTTCCGGATGCCCGAAACTGTTGGCAAACAAAAGTCATTCGATATACGATATTCGATAATTCGACATCGATATCGTTATGCAAAGGGACGAACCCCCATAAGCTCTAGTACTAAAGCGAGCCGTGTTTTGTGCGTGACACGCCTAAGTATAGAGTGGGTTCGAACGGGTCTGAACTCCCACAAAGTTCTGTGGCGACTCCAACTTCGATTT
Source organism: Agrostemma githago (assembly GCA_958450325.1). NCBI lineage: Eukaryota > Viridiplantae > Streptophyta > Magnoliopsida > Caryophyllales > Caryophyllaceae > Agrostemma > Agrostemma githago. Next base: position 58,616,179 of record OY288249.1, on the reverse strand, counting down.
AAATTTCAACCCGAGAACAATGTCACCACGAGATTCATTCGCCTACCCAAACCCGCGCGTGGCCACGTCGGGGTGGACTTTGCCATGTCCACACTATGGCGCCCCCTTTACGCCATTGCTAGTGTCGTTTTATTATTGGGCATAAACCTGCCACCATTGACAATGGCAAGTTTATGTTGTAAATTTTTCTTTCGTCATTTTATAATTTTGAGGACCGTCATTTCTAATATATGGCAGGTTTACTCCGTCCTACATCAACCTTACATTCGAACATATCTCAGCCTCATTTTGTTAATTAGTTTTCAAACCTGTCCAAAACGTTAATTAGTTTATTTTTCAACATTATTTGAAATAAAATTCAAGGAAAATAAGGAAAGGAAAATAAAGGTAGGGAAGAGGGAGTATTGTGGTAGATCACCGTTGCCACTATTGGTGCTACGTTGTTGCTGCTGCTGTGGTCGCTCGTCCTGTTGCTGCTCCTATATCTTCTATGTGGTAGATGAGCCAATCAGCCTGCATCACACGGATTGTTGAGTTGGGAGAGTTAGTTGACAAAATTTGTTACAGCAAACTCTTGTGTATCCTTAACGAACCTTATATAAAAAGGGAGTACTGTTTGCGTAATACTCCCTGCGTAATTTCTTAACTTCCTTTTTTACCCCCACTCACAATTTTACACACTCAGAGTTTATTATATTATACACTATACAACAACATGCATAAGCCATAAAATAGGAAAGCAACACCTCCTCCCCCTTGTTGATAACACGTGTAAAGTGAAGACTTTACTAGAGCAGTTGAACTGTTTATCTTCTTCACTGGGTTCTTGGATATAAATCACTGCACAGTTGGTAATTTCCTTCCCTTACTACTGAGACTCCAAGGTACTTCTCCCCTCACTTGTCAGAATTTCTTATTTTAAATAGTAGATTCCTCCACCTTCCATTATATGCATATCAATTTATTTCATTTTCCAAAAAAAAATGCTACTTAATTGTTTCTTCTCTTTTTCGTCCCTTGCCTTAATTGTTTGCATGCTAACTTAATTCTTAGAAAAATTAAGTTTCGACATAGTACGATTTCTGACGGTTTGTGGTTCTCCGACTCTGGGAATCTGGTGTTAACATTTTCAGTTTTCTTCATAACTTATCCACTCTTCTCCATCTAAACTTAAAGAGGGAAATTACCTTGAATTTAACTAAGGGTGGTACTTTTCGATCAGCTTTTCGATCTTAATCGATCCCCATTAATTAACTAAGGGTGGTACTTTTTCATATTAAGAAACCTACACAATTTGTGCATGATGAATAGAATCAACAAAATTTTCCCAAATAAAGTCATAAGTAACTAGTGTATACCCCGTGCATGTATGCACGGTATTTATAGAATTTTAATATTTTAAGTTAATTATTTATACAAAGTAGATTTTAATTTAGCAACATGATAATTTTTCACGATTCTATCATTGTATTTGGATAATAATAAAATAACCTGAAATTGCAACCTCGACTAATATCATGAAATATGTAGTACAAAAAAAATATTATCTTAATTGTTGTTAGAAATTTAAGCGACTATATTTCTACAATTTATTTGTATCGATACACCCGTTGTTAGTTTTTAAATATTTAACCCGTAAGAATTTTTATATGATAATTGAGTGTGATTCTTCCTCATTTGTTCTATTGATTTTGTCCAAATTGAGAGTTTAAAATTTAGGCGAGAAAAGTTTTGAGATTTTTTTCTCTTAGTTAGTAGAGATTGATAGCTTAAAATTTTGGTGCGAAAAGTTTTGAGAATTTTTATTTTCTTGCTTAATAGACGATTACAATATTTAATTGCCATCAAATATCAGTCATGATTAATACAAAAATAAAACGTATTTTCGTTGGTATATATACAGTTTCTATAGTATACACGGGTGCAAATAACAGAGATTGTAAAATATACTGTTAACAAAATTTCAGTATTACATGACCAAAAAAGTTAAGGCCCAAATATGAGTCCAATATGAATAGGCGGAAAATTTATAGGGGTGGTTAATCTCTTAGTAGCAAGGGGATTTTATGTTATATAAAATATAAAATTATATGGTACTGTCAATTAATCAATCAATTAATTAGTATGATGATATATAAAAAAAATTATACTATTTTATGGTATAACAAAAATGGTAGCATCTACTCAATTAATTATATTATTATACTATTTTATGGTATATAAAATATAAAATTAGATGCTACTGTCAATTAATCAATCAATTAATTATTATGATATATAGAAAAAGATTTATACTATTTTATGGTATAACAAAAATTATAGCATATACTCTATTAATTATATTATTATACTATTTTATGATAGTATCTTTTAAAAATATAGCTATTGATCGCAGTTAACATGCATGGGTAATTTAGATATAAGCCCAACCAATATATATTAAATAATCCAAAAGTAAGCCCATATGGTAGGCCCGTATGTGATTAGGCGGGAAAATTTGGAGATTTGTTATTTGGTTAGTGGAAAAAATGGGGATTTTCCTTAATTAAATTATTGGAGTCTATAGCTTTAGGATTAATTTAGTGATAATTGAAACAATGAGATATTGTGGTGTAGTGGTAGATAATAAGTACTACATATCTAAGGTCAAGGGCTCGATTTGCATATAACTCATTTCACTTGTTCTTATTCTTTTTTTTTTGTAGTGGATAACTTTAGGCGGGAAAAATTGGAAGATTGTTATTTGGTTAGTGGAAAGGGGGATGATATTATGTAGGAGATTAATTACAGACCACATTTATGAATTTCCTCCCACTTTTTTTTTTTTTTTTTTTTTTTTTTTGGTGACGAGGGAACCCGCAGCCGCTACCTTTGGTGCGCTCTGGGTAAACCCCCGGGTGTACGCAATAGCCTGCAAACCACGCACACCATGTAAACCGCCCTTTGGACGACAGGCTCGAAGTCTAGATGGCATAGCCTCAAGCCATACAACTCCCACAAGAACGCTCTTGCAGGGGCTTGAACCTGAGACCCATGGGGTTGTAGCCACATGTTTTAACCACTAGGCTCCACCCTTGTGGGCAATTTCCTCCCACTTTCATTAGTACATAAATTCAGTGTCATGCATTTCACTAATTACTCATTCCAGCTTTTGATTTTGTCGAATTATTTGACTACTAATTTAAACAGACATGAATAATACTAATAATTCATCAAATAAGGAGTAAAATATTGGAGCTAACGTCGACCTAAGACGGTCTTAGTTGTTTGTTTGAGGACCCTGTCAACTAATGGAATTAATTAATTACGTTCAACTAATCATGGCCCAAATCTTGTTACTAATATATATAACCCACCACTTGGGACCCTAATGCAGTGGTAGCATCATAAAAAGGTGGCACTTTTTTTTCTCTTTTTTTCTTAGTAATATATTTGCTTGGACGATTCGTTTCCCATAAACTACTACGTTCGATAATTGTTTTCTTTTTGTTGTAAAAGAGGGGGGTTATCAACTAACTACTCATCTTTGCTATTAATTAGCTTTCACATTAGACATTACATTAAGAGTTACACAAGCCAATTTCCTGCGTGAGATCACCAATGGGTTAAAAAGACCACTTCTCTTTTTATTGATAAACTATTGAATTTTTTTTGGTACGATCCTTTTACACAATGACTACAGTAAAGTTTGTAATTACGTGTACATCTTTTTAATTACGTTACCAAATTAATTAAATAAATATTCATAAGAATAAATTATCATCGATAAATTATTTATCGTACTTTAAAAACTTCGTCATATTTTTTTTCCCTAAATACGGATTAATTTACTAAACAGTCTTCTTATGCTAGAGACTAACTTAAAGTTAAGGTAGAAAACGTGTTGAATATTTCTATTGTTTTCAAACTAATTTGTGCCATTGTCATAATTACTACGGTACTGTGCTACTGTAATTATTTAGTTAGACGTGATAATAAATAAATACACTAACGTATTCCGTCATTGTCTAAAAATTTTTATCACGTTAATAATCAAACTATTGAAAATGAAATTTGGAATTAACGATATTAAGTAATTTGGTATTTGCTTATCAAACCCCTAATTAATTACTTGAGTTGAACTAGCAACCCATTACTTTGTTATTTTAATTTCTGATATCATGCAAATTGGTGTACTCTGCCATAAAGTTTGTTCACACCTCCTGTAGTCATTCACCTACATTAATTTTAAATTTGTAGTTACATATGACTTCAATTTCTGTCAAATATTGTGTACACATGAGTCTCTAAATTTGACTACATTAGATGATTGTTTTTCCGTCAAATATTATGTACACATGCGTCTGTAAATTTGTAAACGGAACCAACATATTAAGTCGTATCTCGATTTGTGGCACTCATTTTAAAAGCTCGTTTTTATAATGAGTTGTGACTGACTTTATAGTGCAAGTGCAGCCAGCCACAGAAAGACACATTGAGTCTGTACTCCGTCAAGTCTTTGATTTCGCTACCAGGTATTTCGCCCATTCTCTGATAATAAAATATATACCAATTCATAACCTATTAATATTATTTCAGTATATACGGTACACACACACACGTCTTCATATTACTTATTGTGCTATTACTTATTGTATCACTACCGTAATTAGTGCGTTCTTTCATTTACCTCTTCTATTTCATTGTGTGCTTAACTTCAAATTTCATAAGTAGCTTAATTGAATATGTCGACACCGCTTCAAATGAAGCAACACATAAATGAGAATAAGAGAAAGTGGTATGCAAATTTATCTGAAGAAAGAAAAATGGAACTAAGGAAAAAAACAAAGAGAAAGTTACTATAAAAAAAAATCGCAGCACAACGTAAGCTAGAGTCAAATGTTTTTATTGAAGAAAAGGAACACATGTCTTTGACGAATCACAAAACTTTTAATGCTCAAGAAACTACTCGTAATACAGGAAAAAGGTCAAGTTTCATATTTCTCCACTTTTGAAATTGGCTCCACCTCAGTCGCTTCTACAATAAATAATGTCGCTTTGACTACCTCTAAACATGGAGGACCAAAGTTAGACCCTATCAACAACTTCGACATCGTGAAAACACACAAGAGGAAACCCAAAACCACAGAAATTAGGCGACAAAGAAATGAGAATAAGAGAAAGTGGTACGCAAATTTACCTAAAGAAAGAAAAATGAAAAAACAAAGAGAGTCTTACTATAGAAAAAAGCAGTTAAAAGAACAATGTAAGGTAAATTCAAAAAATTTCAATCAAGAAAAAGACCACCCACCACGTTTTGAAGTTGGCTCCACTTCAAATGCCTCTGGGGCAAGCAGTGTCATTTTGACGCCTTCTCAATATACGAGAAAACTCAAGATCACAGAACCATGTTCGCCTCCTGATGCTGTTGAGGAACCTTTTGTCTTCCCAAAACCCACAGAATGCCACCACTGTAATGCGAAAAAGTTCTATCCTGAACCGAAAGGATTTTTTTGTTCGAATGGGAACATATCTTTAGTCACTAATAATGCTCCCACTGAGCTCTGTAAGCTATACTTATCTCAATCATCTCAAACAACCGAATTTCTCAAATACGTACGCACTTACAATAACTCTTTCAGTTTTACATCTTTTGGTGTTCGTTACGACAGACTTATGTAGATGGAATAATGGAATTTACATTTTCAAGGTTCAAGGGCAAGTTTATCATTACATAAACGATTTTCTCCCAATGGATGATCTACCAACATATTTGCAACTATATTTTTACGACACTGAGCACGAAATTGAAATTCGAATACAAGCCGCACCTAGAACAAATGAAGAAATTCTAGACAACATTATTAGCATACTAAAGGTAAACCCGTACAAAATTTTTTTTAGACGTTTACAAGACATTCCTGATATATCAGACCATCAAATAATTATAAAGACTCATTTTGATTTAGATCAATGAACTTATAACCAACCAACTGCTTCCCAAGTAGCGGCTATATGGGTTGAAGGCGAAGATGAGGGATATAGAGAACATGACATCATTGTTTAAAGTCATAGTGGCCACAGTAGTAGAGTCCACCACTATTATGGTTGTTACGACCCACAACAATATCCCCTACTATTCTCTTATGGGGATATTGGTTGGCATGAAGGGATTCCACGAGTGGAAAAAGGAAGAAACGTAACGCCGTCCACTAATATCGACCCAATCAACGTACAAAGCTGCAATTCCGCAACATAACTTTTTGAAAGAGAAGAGGCCGGTAAGATTCTGTGTTCCCTTTAAAAAAATTACTATAAAGTTGGCATATCTCTCAACGTTGTAACTCACATATTGCACTCCACCTAAAATTTCAGCTTCAAAATTCGGGAGAAGAAACCGAGAGATGGTATCATGTCGAGATTATTATTGCTACAAATTACATATTAGAGCAACTGTTAAATCAATTCTCCTACATTCCAGACGTTTACCAAAACAATATGTCGTTAACATGTACATTAAACTTGAAAGCACAAGACTTGATTTCTTCCGAAAAAACCAAGACGAAATAAGAGCTGAAATTTATCAAGGAATTGACAGTATATCCGCTGGTGAGTCTAAGGGATTTAGAGTTGGTAGAAGAATAATATTACCTTCCTCCTTCATAGGAGGCCCACGAAATATTAGGAAACGTTATGTTGATTCCATGACGTTAGTGCAACGATATGGAAAACCAGATTTATTTCTCACTATGACCTTCAATCCATATTGGCCTAAAATTTTGCAGGAACTAAGATTTAATGATGAGGTGCAAAATTGTCTAGATTTAGTTGCACGTATATTCAAAGCTAAACTAGAGGAATTGAAAACAAATTTATTTAAGAAACAAATCTTCGGACCTATAGTAGCGTACACTTATCTTGTGGAATTCCAAAAAAGAGGACTTCCTCCCGTTCACTTTCTTCTGATTTTAAAACCATCACATAAACTTAACTCTCCCGAATCTTATGACAAATTTGTATGCGCCGAACTGTCGGAAAAAGAAAAAACCCCACATTTATATGCTGTCGTGGTTAAACATATGATGCATGATCCATGTGGCATTCTAAAACCTACTAACGTATGTATGACCAAAGATGGTAAATGTAGGAATAACTATCCTCAATCATTCTGCCCGACAACAACACACGGAAAAAACTCATACCCTATTTATAGACGAAGAGAAGATAACAAGCAAGCCACAGTAAGACACACCATATTCGACAACAGATGAGTAATACCATATAATCCATACTTGCTTGCAAAATTTGATTGCCACATTAATGTTGAGATCTGTTCGACTATCAAAGCAGTAAAATATCTCTACAAATATATATACAAAGGACATGATCGCATCGCATTTAATATATCATCCAACGAAATGTAAAACGATGTTGACGAGATCGAACAATTTCAATCGGGAAGATGGATATCTCCATCTGAAGCAATGTGGAGAATATACAAATTCCCTTTAAACGAAATACACCCGTCCGTGCAAAGCTTACATTTACATCTGGAAAACCAACAACTTGTCACATTTAACAAACATGCTAACTTACACAAAATTGTTGACAACGACTTTAAAAAAGAAACCATGTTAACTCAATATTTTCACGTGAATAAAGTGGGAATGAATCCTAAGAATCTGTTATACAAGCAATTTCTAGAAGAATTTGTTTGGAATCCCAAAGAGAAATATTGGACACCAAGAAAGACAAAAGATGTTATTGGCCGAGTAGTTACAGCTAACCCCACAGAAGAAGAAAGGTATTATCTTCGCATTTTATTAAATCGTATAGGAACAACTCAATGTTTCAAAGATTTAGTTTTCGTTATTGGCAAGAAAACACACTTCTTTTGTGAAGTAGCTTTGTTACATGGATTGTTAGAATCGAAAGACAATATAGACCTATGTCTCCAGGAGGCTTCCATTTATCAGATGCCTTGTAGTTTACGACAACTATTTGCTACACTACTTGTTTATTATAATCCAAAGAACCCAGAAAAGTTATGGCAAAAATATGAAAGCGCTATGTCAGAATATTTTGAATATACTAGATCATTCAGAAAGGATCAAATTAGATATAAAGTAGCCAAAATAATAAGTTCTACGTTAGAGTCTATGGGAAAAAGCAAAACATCTTACACATTTTTGAATGTTAACCCATGTACTTCCGAAGATAATAGTTATTGTAAAGAAATTGCAGACGAATTAAATTCATTTCTGAAGAAGCCATGTTGACAATATCTCATTTGAATGCAGAACAGAAATACGCCTTCGACACTATAACAAACAATTTTTTTTCAAACACGCCGGGAGCTTTTTTTTATCGATGGTCTTGGGGGAATAGGGAAGACCTATCTCTATAGAGCAATATTAGCTTCCGTTAGATCTAAGGGCTTCATCGCACTACCCACTGCGACGTCAGGCGTCGTCGCGTCAAATCTTTCATTTTCTAGAACAGCTCATTCTAGATTTAAAATACCACTAAATGTAGATGAAAATTCATGTTGTAGTATAAGTAAACAAACTGGACTTGGAAAGCTATTAAGAGCGGCTAAAGTTATTATTTGGGATGAAGCAACTATGGCTAAAAAACGGTAGAAGCTCTTGATGTCATGCTCAAAGATATAAATGACTGTGATATGCCTTTTGGTGGAAACGTTGTAGTTTTCGGTGATTTCTGTCAAGTATTGCCAGTGGTTCGAAATGCAACAAAACAAGAGCTCATAAATACAAGTTTGGTAACCTTGTTTTTACGGAAAACATTACAAAAAATTTACCTCACAGAGAATATGCGTGGTAAACTTGATCCATCTTTTAGTGATTACTTATTACGAGTGGGTAATGATGAAGAACAACCTATATTTGACAACTTCATTAAGCTTCCTTCTTCTATAACTATGCCATACGTCGATGACACATCTTCTTTGAATGAATTTGTTAGGAAATAAGTGCCTAGCAATTGTTCTTTTGGACCTTGATTTGATTTGTTACTGATATCTTTTCTAAAGTTGATCTTTTAGTTTTGGTAACATAAGATTGTTTGGTTTTAGGAAAGATTGAACCGTGTTTCCTAATTAGTTTAGGTAACTAGTTTAGGTGGAATAATATTATATAAAGACCTGACTAGTTTCTAGGTTAATTAGGACAGAGAGATGATTTGAGAGCACAATATAGAGGGCTGATTTGTGAGGGTTTTCTTGAGGGAAAAACTCAGTTTGTTCCGAGTCCCTATTATTTGGTGGTTCTATTGATCTCGTTTTGGTTGGAGACCGTTGGAGTTTGTTCGGATCTTGGTTGGCCGCAAGATCGTTTGTCCTTCGTCTCGTCGGTGAGTTCGTCGCAGGTCGAACTCGGTTTGGGTAGTCTCTTTCCAGTTTGAGATTACTATCTGGTTGGTAGAATTGGTAGTACTTTTGGCTTTAGCTGTGGGCTATTAAGCACGTGTATTACGGTCTACTGTTTGGCCTATTATCATGTAAATGAGGGAAAGCTAGAACCGCGAGCCAAAAAGGGTTGCTTTATGGGATATGGAGATGGAGTTAAGGGATACCGCATTTGGTCTCCGTCAGAGAACCGTGTCATTCTTAGTAGGGATGTCACTTTTGATGAAAGCTCTATGTTCGTGTCTTCCGATAATTCAACAAGTCAAGATAAGAATGATAGTCTCGAGAAACAGGTGGAGCCAGATGTAGCGCCAGCCGTGTTGTTACCAGGAACATCGATTCAAGTTACAGAAGAAGCTCCAAAGACTACTCCGGCTGGGGAGGAAAGTCAACTAGAAGAGTCCAGTGTTGATGAACCAGAGGCTTCTGATGGGCGTCCTAAACGGACAATAAGAGAGCCTAGTAGGTTGATCAAAGAGATAGAGGGGCGAAGAATTTGTTCCCAGAACTGCTATGCTGAAGAGATGGTGGGATATGCACTATAAGTAGCCAACGAAATTGAGTCATCTGAGCCACTATCTTATAGAGAAGCAGTTTCTAGTGGTGATTCTGCGCAATGGATCACTGCTATGAGTGAGGAGATAGAGTCTCTTCACAAGAACAAGACATGGGAGCTAGTTAAGGTGCCACAAGGCAGGAAGGTGGTTGGTTGCAAGTGGGTATTCAAACGGAAAGAAGGGACAACAGAGGGTGAAAGCATCAGATACAAGGCACGTCTAGTCGCGAAAGGTTTTAGTCAGAAAGAAGGAGTTGACTACAATGAGATCTTTTCTCCTGTAGTGCGACACACTTCTATTCGAGTTCTTTTAGCGATGGTCGCTCATTATGATCTAGAACTAGAACAACTGGATGTGAAGACAGCTTTCCTTCATGGGGAGTTAGAGGAAGATATCTTGATGAGTCAGCCAGAGGGGTTCGAAATTCCGGGAAAAGAGGCCTATGCTTGTAAGTTAAAGAAGTCTTTATACGGGCTCAAACAATCACCGAGACAGTGGTACAAGAAGTTTGACAACTTTATGGTAGGGCATGGCTACAATAGGAGTCCTTATGATTGTTGTGTTTATCATAACAAAATGGAGGATGGCTCGTATTTATACTTGGTCCTATACGTAGATGATATGCTCATAGCTGCGAAGAAGATGTCTTATGTTCAGAAGCTCAAGGTACTTCTCAGTTCCGAGTTTGATATGAAAGATTTGAGAGCAACTAGGAAAATTCTCGGCATGGAAATTTATAGAGATCGGGTTCAGAAGAAGCTTTTCTTGTCACAGAAAAGTTATATTTTGAAGGTTTTATCCAGGTTTGGGATGAGTGCCGCGAAACCTATAAACACTCCATCGGCTGCGAATGTTCGGTTATCTAATTCTTTTGCACCTCAAACTGAAGCTGAGAAGACATACATGTCAGGTGTTCTATATGCTAGTGCAGTTGGTAGCTTGATGTACGCTATGGTTTGCACGAGGCCTGATATTGCGCATGCTGTTAGTGTTGTAAGCAGGTTTATGGCTCAACCTGGCCGCGAACACTGGCAACAAGTTAAGCGGATATTCCGCTATTTGAGGGGAACGTCAGATGTCGGTCTCATATATGGGTGTGATACAACGTGTTTGGTGACGGGTTATTCAGATTCTGATTATGCAGCAGATGTAGACGGTAGAAGATCAATGACTGGCTACGTATACACTCTTGGTGGATCTGTTGTTAGCTGGAAGGCTACTCTACAGTCGTCTGTTACTTTGTCAACAACAGAGGCTGAGTACATGGCTTTAACTGAAGCGGCCAAGGAGGGTATTTGGTTGAAAGGGTTAGTTAGCGATCTTGGGTTACATCATGATCAAGCAGTTGTGTACTGTGATAGCTTAAGTGCTATATGTCTTGCTAAGGATCAGGTGCATCATGAAAGAACCAAACACATTGATGTAAGGTATCATTTCTTACGTAGTGAGAAGCGCATCGTGGTGAAAAAGGTTGGGACAGCTGATAATCCAGCTGACAGGTTCACTAAGCCGGTTCCGCCTAGCAAGTTCAAACATTGTTTGGATTTGCTAAATGTTGACAGTTATATGTAAGTCCTTCGGGGCTGTAGAGCTCCACGAAGGGTATTAAGTCCTAGGTGGAGCAGACCCGTGCCTTGGGTGAAAAAGGCAAAGCCCGTGTCTTGGGTGAAAAAGGCAAGACCCGTGCCTTGGGTGAAAAAGGCAAGACCCGTGTCTTGGGTGAAAAAGACAACCGAGGGAAGGGAGAAAAAACGACTATTGACTGAAGACCGTTGAAAGATGCGATCGTTCAAGTCAAGGTGGAGAATTGTTAGAATATGTGACTTGAAGTTGATATTTCCTAATTTGGTGGTTGTCCCACATCTAAGGAAATAGGAAAGTGTGGTTCATGTACAACATATATATTGTATTCTTGTCCCACATTGAAAGATTAAGAAAGGTGAGGGGATTCTTTTCATATATATAGAAGTCTCCCCTCCACCTTAGAATCCATCCAAAATATTTGAGTCTCTTAAGTCATTACTTAGAGAGAGCTCATACGAGTCTGTAATTTGCATTCTCGACATAGTAAAAGTTTTTCCCTTCGCCTGTGGACGTAGCTAACAAGTTGTTAGTGAACCACGTTAAATCTTGGTCTCTTTCTTTTATTATTGCCGTGTTTGTTAGATTCCGCACAACAAACTGGTATGCCTTGGGTGAAAAAAGGCAGGACCCGTGCCTTGGGTGAAAAAGGCAGAACCCGTGTCTTGGGTGAAAAAGGCAGAACCCGTGCCTTGGGTGAAAAAGGCAAGACCCGTGTCTTGGGTGAAAAAGACAATCGGAAAGGAGGAAAATTACTAGGACTGAAGACCGTTGAAAGATGCGATCGTTCAGGTCAAGGTGGAGACTATTGGGACAAGTAGTGACTTGAGAATCGTCTGTTCGAAGCTGCACTTTGAAGATTGGTTTGGTTTGGACAATTCTAGTCAAGGTGGAGATTGTTAGGAAATAAGTGCCTAGCAATTGTTCTTTTGGACCTTGATTTGATTTGGTACTGATATCTTTCCTAAAGTTGATCTTTTAGTTTTGGTAACATAAGATTGTTTGGTTATAGGAAAGATTGAACCGTGTTTCCTAATTAGTTTAGGTAACTAGTTTAGGTGGAATAATATTATATAAAGACCTGACTAGTTTCTAGGTTAATTAGGACAGAGAGATGATTTGAGAGCACAATATAGAGGGCTGATTTGTGAGGGTTTTCTTGAGGGAAAAACTCAGTTTGTTCCGAGTCCCTATTATTTGGTGGTTCTATTGATCTCGTCTTCGTTGGAGACCGTTGGAGTTTGTTCGGATCTTGGTTGGCCGCAAGATCGTTTGTCCTTCGTCTTGTCGGTGAGTTCGTCGCAGGTCGAACTCGGTTTGGGTAGTCTCTTTCCAGTTTAAGATTACTATCTGGTTGGTAGAATTGGTAGTACTTTTGGCTTTAGCTGTGGGCTATTAAGCACGTGTATTACGGTCTACTGTTGTACTATTATCTCCACAATAGTGAATTTGGTCTCCTTGTCGGTGTGGACGTAACCAGTGATTTTACTGGTGAACCACGTAAATCTGTGTGTCAGTTTTACTATTGTTTGCTATTTGTTTTGTTCTTCTCACATAATTAACAAACCATAGGTAACGGGACGCCTCCGTTACAACATAATTAATTGCGAACGTATTCCCACGATTGGAAGATACAACTTATTCAAGTGATCAAATTGTCACTAAAACTATATCGACATCCATAAAAGAAGATGTTGATTACATTAACGAGATACTTATCAAACGATTTCGAGGAAAACCTTTCACGTACTGTAGTTTTGAAAACACAATTGACACTAATGAACAAAGCCAACACAAAGATTTCTTAAATAGTTTAACACCAAACGGACTCCCACCACATATTTTAAGTTTGAAAATTAGTTGCCCTACATTATTACTACGAAATCTTGATCCAGCACAAGGACTTTGTAATGGAACACGTTTAATTTGTCGTCGCTTTGAAAGAAATGTGATTGATGCAGAAATTGTAGTATGCCCCTATAGAGGAAAAAGAATTTTTATTCCTAGAATTCCACTGAAGCCAAGTGGACATGAAAATTTTTATGTTCCTTTCACTAGAACTCAGTTTCCAATTGGACTATATTTTGTTGTGACTATTAACAAAGTTCAAGGCCAAACACTAGGATGTACAGGAATATATTTACCCCAACCTGTTTTCTCTCATGCATGGACAATTATATGTTGCTCTATCACGTGCGAAAACCGCAAAATCGGTCAGAGTACTTATAAAACCCTCTGAAAAACAACCCCAACAAAATTGCACCAAAAATATCGTATACAAAGAAATACTTGTGCTCGCTAAAACTACTTAGGTTCATTCATTGATCACTATATGAAATATTTATTTTTCTCCCAAAATCACATACTCATGTTTCTAATGAGCTCTATTTCCTCTTTTAGAATGACATTAGAACAGAAATACTTTGTCAACATTACTCCAGAAACCAAAAAAATGGACTGCTAAGGTGCGCGTAGTGGAGAAATCTTCTCCTTGGACTACTTCTCAAAATTCCCAAAAGTATCAAAGATTAATCTTGACCGATGGACAGGTATGATGATTTTTTCCTCATCTTTAGATCTTTTTATTTAACAATTGCTTCCACAAAGTATAATCACTTTGCAGTGGACTTTTGCAACCTAAAATTTTAGTTTCATACTGCTTATCTAATTGCCTATGCGAACTAATTAAGTTCTCCACATTTAATACAACTTCCCATAACTAACTAGCTCAAATCACACAAAGTGCACCATGCCCGAAAAACAAATAACTACGCAGTTGTTCTTCCTATAATTGAAAGCAACCTTCACTCTATTCCCTTTTACGGTTGCTTATTAACGTTCTTTGTCATTACAGGGAACACGTGTTCAAGCTACTATATTCGGTCAAGATATTGAAGCTCTTGCAAACACGTTATATGTACTAGGTCACTACTACATCTCTAATGCAAATGTGAAGCCAATACAAGAGCAGCACCGCGTTGTCAACAACAAATATCAATGGACAATAAGCGCACGGGCATCGATTAGTGAGATTTCGGAGGAGGAACTAGATAGGAAGGTTTTAGCCGTCAACTTCAACCTTGTGTCGTTCTCAAATCTCCCAACATATATAGAATCTGGCACTCCAGTTGGTAAGACATTAAACATATTCACCATCTACATGTTAAACCCTACCATCCAAGTGTTATAACTTAGCAAAACCTACTACGAAACTAACAATCATTTACCACAGACTTGCTCGGAATAATCGCTGATATCTACCCGAAAAAGACAATGAAAAATAACACTCTTCAAGAAGTTGTTATTGTTGACCATAAGTAAGTACAATGTCATACACATTACATAACTACTAATTAAATTTAAACACGTTGATTTATGACATACCTCTATATATTTTCCCAGGATGAAGCCATAATTATGACCCTTTGGGAGTTGGGACGACTTTCTTCTTAATGAAGGCGTCTACATCTCGAAGTTCTTAGACTCATTTCCCATTATCCTTGCGACACGTCTACAAGTGACTTCCTACAATGGTAAGTATGCAATTTCGCCACTTGTTATCTGCATGGTGTTTCCAATATATAACCAATGCACACAGTGGCGGACCCAGGAATATAAGAGAGGGGTTCACTTTTTTTAAAATCGTAGATAATATAACAAATTAATCAAAATTAGAAATTCGTCGCACAATTACATATCATAAACTATAAATATTAAATAAAGGCAACCAAATTTTTCTTAACTAATTTCTAATATTTAAAACTATGAAATTTATAACCGAATTAAAGAAATAACGGTAAATCAACAAACAAATAACTTAAAAAATCCTCAAATTAGTGTTCCACAATTGAGAATTATATTCCGTATTTAATTAACCGTAGTTGACATTAACAAATAAAATCAAAAAATCGACATAAAAAATTAGTCAAAATACTCAAATATCTATGACGTACTCAAGTAAAGAATTAATGGTTAACCAACAAATAAATAACATTAAATTTATATTTGAACACAAATTCTTGTATGAGACGGTCTCACGATAAGTTTATCGTGAGACCTCTCACATACAAGGTAGTTAATTTTATTATTATTATATTTCTATTAATAGGTCTCACGATAAGTTATCGTGAGACGGACGTGAGACTAGCTATTTAAATTAGTAAGTACTCTATTCCTTGGTCTTATTCAATACTCGTTATCTATTGTTTTTGGATTGAAGTTCAAGAAAAAAAAAGCCATGGATAAATTTTCACACAAAATCGACTTGCATTACATACCTATAACAAAAAATTAGAAAAATAAAAATAGATAATTATTACATAACACACCCAAAAAGAAAAATACAGTAGATAATAAATTGATAGCACGGAGGGTGTACTCCATAACTGATAACAAAACAAAACACAAAAATATATTTTTAATTATGGTTCAAAATCTTACAAAAATATACACCTAATTGAGGCATTAATCTTGTGTGGGAACTGGGAATTGAGAATAAAAAGAAAACGGAAAGAGCTAAAAATTGGCAAAGGGTGGAACTGGGAAAAAGGACGGCTGAGGGGATTCGATCCCACACCAACTCAACCTAGTAGCACAGTCCTTACCAAGTTGCCACAACCCTTTCACTGCTCCTTTTTCACGCAAATAGTAGAAGTACTAAGCATTAGTGCTTTTTTAAAAATAAAAAAAAATTGGAAACCGAAGGGTGCGCACGTGGGGTGCTGTGCGCACCCCTAGGTCCGCCCCTGAATGCACATATACGGACTAAAATTAAAAATTCACCTTTGTGTAGGCATATCAGTGTCTACTAAGTTGTCCACCACATTTCTAATCAACCCACAAACCTCTGAAAGTGAAGCCCTTCACCAATGGTAATGTATCCCTGTATACTACAACTTCTTGGCTGATACAACCATGTTAGTAGTGTATGACAAACTTGTTAGGAATATATAGTGTAGTTCCAAAAGACCAAGACACAATACCTATCATAAATTTCATTTCCACTAGGCTTCATACACATTGATTGTTATCACTACGTGTTTAATTGGTTGTACTCCCTTTGTATTTTAATGTTCTCCCTACTTCAAAAAAGGACTCCCCCTAAGTCCACACATATATTAAACAAAGAAAAAGAGTATTAAGATAAAGCTTAAATGAAACATTTATTGGCCATCATATTTAAGTATATTTTTATTACCCGTCTATTTTACTGAGTACCATTTATTCTTTCGCCTAGAAGAAATATTTACTTTTTACCATATTCAATATATTTACCTGTATATTTCTCTCACCAAAATTACACAGGCTTCTTCAAAATGAAGAAAAAATCAAGGAACTGAAAAGGGAAAAAATAATGCAGGCTTCTTCCAGCATGGATGCATCTACGACCTCGCCAATTATGGCCACAATTGATTCTGTGCTTTCTACAGGTAAATACTAATAACTCTCCGCACATAAATATTACATATTCATTTTACCAATTCTTAAAGATCTTTTCAAAAGCTAGCGGACTACGTATAAGAATTTTAGTCAATGTATTTGGTGCCGTAAATCCACAGAATACATCATTTTTGGGTAAAAGGATCAACATCCCTAAAAAAGGGACCACATAAACTCTGGTACATGTGTTGCAACATATGCTGGAATGGAATTCATGCCGATTACGACTAAAAATTTCATTGCCGAAAGTGCGGCCAGGAGCGTGTTGCTCAACCAAGGTAAATACACTTACACAAGAAACCTTCGCACTGGCTAATCTACTTATCTACATCTACATATATAAATAAATTTATGCTTCATCAAATGTAGGTGCAACTTCATAATGACTTTACACCTCGTTACTATTGTAAGTTATGTAAGGGAGATCACCCAGGCTTTGATTGTCAGGGAAATAAGGTGACATGCTACTGATGTGGGAAGTTAGGACATCGGGAGTTCGAGTGCAGGAACAAGAAGGCGGGGAAATCCCGTGCTGCACAACCTGCTAGTGCTAGTGCTAATCAGAGTAATCGGTTTCAGAGTCAGGGGAAGACACAGAATTTTGGTAGGTCGGCATCTAACAACAATTTTAGGAATCCAGTTCCGACTCAGACCAACACTACTGCAGCCAGTAAACCCGCGGGCCAAGTAAATGCTGCACAGAATAGCAAGAAGCTTACTGGGAAGCTCTATGTCATGAATAGAGAGGAAGCCGAAAATACAGATATCATTTCGGGTAACTTTCTAGTGAACTTTATTTCAGCTCATGTTCTATTTGATTCTGGTACATCTCACTCTTTTATTTCGACTAAGTTTGTGGATAAAATGAATGTTGAACCTAGTGAAATTGTGGATTATGATTTTGCTATGCCATCTGGGGACTTAGTGAACTGTAAGAGGGTTTATAGTGATGTGTCTGTTTTTATTAGTGATCATGACTTTAAGGCAAACTTGGTAGAATTTCCATTACCTTACTTTTGGGATGGATTGTCTTGGTTCTCATCGGGCTAATATTGATGGTGCACAGAGTAAAATATCCTTAAAAGGTCCTAAAATGTGAGAGTATCTTGTAAGGGTCATGTAAGGAGTCTTAGGGTGAAACTTATTTATGCTATGAAAGTGCAAAAGCATCTATCTAGGGAAGCTGAGCTGATTTTGTGTCATGGTAAGAGATTTGAGTGTTGAATATCCCGACTTGAGTGAAGTACCAGTAGTGAGTGAGTTTGTTGATGTGTTTCCTAAGGAGATACCAGGAATGCCTCCTGTTAGAGAAGTTGAGTTCACAATTGACCTAGTGCCAAGGACGTGTCCAATTGCAAAATCACCATACCGTATGGCACCCTTAGAAATGTAAGAACTTAAGAAACAATTAGATGAACTGATGGAGAAAGGGTATATTAGGCCTAGTGTGTCACCTTGGGATAATGCTCCTGTTTTATTTGTGAAAAAGAAGGATGAAACTGTAAGGCTATGTATTGACTATCGTGAATCGAATCAAGTTACTATTAAAAATAGGTATCCTTTACCTAGGATTGATGACTTATTTGACCAGTTGAAGGGAGCTTGTGTTTTCTCTAAAATTGACTTGCGATCTGGGTACCATCAATTGAAGATAGAACCAGAGGATGCACCTAAAACTGCATTTTCTACTAGATATGGCCATTATGAATTTAATGTGATGCCTTTTGGGTTGACTAATGCACCTTCTGTTTTTATGGACTTGATGAATCAAACTTTTAGGACATACCTAGATAAATTTATTGTGCTGTTCATTGATGATATACTGATAAGTGTAGTTTGTAGTGCCTAATTTGTTGTGTTTGGTCCCGGTTTCTCTTGTGGAATCGCTCCTTGGGATCAGTTTCTGGGCTACTTATGCTTCTTCTAGTTCGTTTTAGGTTCCCAAGACCGTTCATGGAGAATTGAAACGATTCCGACTCGTTTCATAAACTTTTGGAGCCAACGAAGAGAAGGAACGATCACTCGGTGCCTTGGATTCGATCCCGAGACCTTGGGACCCATTCCCGAGCCCCTTAGACTCGATCCCAAGATCCGAGAATCGATGAGAAGCCCATGAGAGTCAAGGAGGAACCTTAAAGATCATATTGGAGGCCTACAAGACCCATCCCGGTCAAGAAGGACCTCATCCCGTCCGGGATGGGGTGCACAAAAGCAACTGGGTCTGTTTTGGGTCCGTCCCGGTCGGGACCATGCCGTCCCGGTCGGGATCACTTCGTCCCGGTCGGGACCATTTCGTCCCGGTCGGGATGACCCTGCTGTAGCCCGTGTTTGATTCTTTTCTTTTACTTCACTCTTGTAACCTTATAAATACTCCTCCCTTGTATTGTTTAAGCATACTTCTTTACCCTAGACTATCTTAGACTCTATACATTGTTCTAAACCCTAGATTTAGTTCTCCTCTCATTAGCTTAATCTCTCTTTAAACTCTTGTTAATCTTAGATTAATCTTGTAATTAGTCTTGTATTAAGGAGATTCTTGAAGACTCTTCCAAGCTTGACAACCTTGGAGATTTATTTGGGTTTCTTATTAATTCAAGTTCTCATCTTTTTCATCCTCTTGTAGTTGGTATAATCTCTTTTCTCTTATTCTTTGTTTATTCATCAAGTTTGAATCTTTACATATTGTTCATTGTTCTTGGTTGTTCATTATGGATGTTTTGATTATTATGTCTATTTCTCTTGTTAGTCTTAGTTTTGATTTCATTATGAGTGAGTAGATTCCTTGTGGGGTTAGTAGGGGGATTAAGTGTGGATTATGGGTGATTAGGGTTTGATTGTGGGTAAAGGTGTTTTCCTTTGTTGCTAGTCACTTATTGGGCACATTATGTGTTTGTTGTATTGCGTGCTTGTGTGGGTAGTAGTGGCCAATGCTTCTCATACTTGTTCTCTTTTTTTCATTGTGTATTCGATTTGTGGTTGAATGTTTGTGTTTTGAGTAACATCTTGCATGAATATTCGGGTCTAGTCTTAGACACGAGAGTGCGGACTTTGGCTTTGGCGTGAGAGCGCAAACCGACCTTAGTAACTAAGTGGCACTTACACCCTTGATTACCCAACCATCCTACTACACTTATGAACCCGACCTAACCCTACTCCCTTCCATATTTGATTCATCCTTTTTTGTTAGTTATCGTTCCTCTAGTTCATTGTTTAGTTAATCTTAGTTGTTTCTATTAGTTCATATTATTTGTAGTTCATTGTTAGTCCATTCTCATACCTCTCAATCATCATAGTTTGTCAATTATCGTCTTCTTTGTGTTTGTTTGTGACTTAGCCTTGTTTCTATGTGGACCTAGTCTAGACACTTATAACCGTCTCCGTTGACACGACCCGACTTACCCTAGCTACCGTTAGGATTAGTTGGACTCTACTTGACGGTGGGGATCGCGGCAAAACCCTACCATCAATTTGGCACCGTTGCCGGGAACGGTGCATGTTTAGACTTAGTTTGCTTATTAGCTTGACTTAGTTACCCTTCTTGTGCTCTTCTTCTTTCTCTTGTGCATATTTTGTAGGTTTTTCTCGTTTTCATAGCTTTTTTTTCTTTGTCTCCCGTTGTGTTTGTTTATTGTCTTCGCCTAGTGCCCATAACGCACTAGGTGTTCTCACGTTTTTTTGAGTGGGTAGTGTATGCCTAGGAGGGGAGGTGATTTCTTTCTCTTCAATCCAAAGCCGGAAAGACTCTTTAGAGCCTTTCGCCAGTGGACGGTTGACCGGGTTAGAATCTCTCAACCAAGTGCTAGCAATACCAATCAAGAACAAGCTCAAGGATCCGACTTAGATGAAACACCTCGAGAGACGGCCGAAAGGAATTTCATTAATCCTTTTGGTACCTCTCAACCTAGTTCTCCCTCTACTTCTACATCAACACCATCTACACCGTCCTCTCCCGCATATCCAATAATGCCTAAGTTCTCTTCTCATTCAACCTTTACGGAAGACGTTTTGCCCGGTCCAACCGCTTTACCGGAGGCATATACCGGCAACTTTGTGGCCAAAACGCAATTCATCCAATTGGTCGAAAGAAGTCAATTTAGTGGGTTACCAACCGAAGATCCTCATCAACACATGGAAACCTTTTCGGATTATTGTGATGCTATCTCACAAACGGGAATAACCCAAGACCAAATCCGGTGGGTACTATTTCCTTTCTCTTTGATCGGTAAAGCAAAGAAATGGTTCAAAGGGTTAGACAAGACGACTCTTGGTTTTGATACTTGGAAGAAGCTAGCCTTGGCTTTTTACCAACAATTCTATCCCCCGGAGAAGACAAATCTATTGAGAGCCTCTATCACGGGATTTCAACAACGTGATGAAGAAAGCCTCTACGAATCGTGGGAAAGATTCAAAGCCTTGATCCGTTCTTGTCCTCACCATGGTCTATCACAATGGTTCCTTGTTCAACAATTTTGGAACGGGTTATATGAAGACTCAAGGGCCATTCTCAACATGGGATCAAATGGAAGGTTTACCGAGGTGGATGATGACCAAACTTGGTCAAGAATCGAAGAGATGGCGGTACACAACTCTCAATACTCAAGGCCTAGGAAAGCGAATCGAGGAGGAAGGCACGAGATCGATGCCATTACACAACTAAGCGTTGACCTTCGAGCTTAACTAAAAACCCACATGGAATCTATTGACAAGAAGCTCCAAACCCATTTTGATCAAAGTCAAAGTGCAAGTGCCTCCCACCAACATTCCATTCAACAAGTTAATTCTTTGGGAGTTGTATCTCCTACATCTTATTATGGGATATGCGATACTTGCGGGATAGTGGGACATGAGCCTTTACATTGTTGTGGTAGTATCGAGCAAGTGAATGCATTTCAAGCATTCAAGCAAGGTGCCCCTTATCCCCATCTGTTTCAAGCTTCCCAACAAGTTCCCCAACAAAAATCTCTACAACACCGTCCATATGTGCCACCTCCCTTAAGGGACAACAATCAAAGCTACCAAGGTTATATAGGCAACCCAAGGCCATTCAACAATTTCAAGCAACATAACCAAGGTACCTTCAACAACAACCAAGGGTTCCAACAAGGGAACTTCAATCAAGGTGGTTTCTAAGGGAACCAACACTCCCAAGGACACCATAACTACAACCAAGGTAACAATCAAGGCCTTAATCAAGGTAACTCTCTTGTGTTCCAAGGGAACCATCAACAACAACAAGGATCTCAAAGTACTCAACATGAAAGCAAGCAAAGGAGTCGGTCTCCTATTCATGATTATGGCATTCCTCTAGCCATCACAAACACTCCTCATAACCAACAATCTCCCCCTCGGGATTTCAACATGCAAAAGTCAATGTTGGACATGCAAAGAAGTCAATTGGAGACACAAAGAACACAACAAGAAATTATTGCTCAACTTCAAAGGGATAACTTGGCAAGAGATGCGCATATGAAGATGCTCGAGACCCAAATAGCTCAACTTGCTTCGGGTAGCTCTTCAAAGCAAAAGGGGCAACTACCTCCTCAAGGTGAAACGGCAAAATTTGAGCATGTGAATGCTATTACCTTGAGGAGTGGTTCATCTTATAACTCCCCCTTACCCCCTAATGAGCAAGAACCAATGAAAGAGGTTGTACCTCCACTTCAAGATAATTCAAGCTTGGGAAATCCAATGGAGGAGCAAGTTTTGTGGGAGATTGAGAAACCCCATGATGACAAGCTTCCCCCACTTCAAGGAAAAGATAAGGGAAAAGGGAAAATGTCATTTGAAAAGTCCAACCTTAATGAGCAAGACAAGGTGCATATCAAGTTGCCTTTCCCAACAAGGCAACTGAAGACTAAGGTGGATGTTCAATACGACAAATTCCTTAACATTGTGAAGAAATTGGATATAAGTGTCCCTTTTACCGATCTACTTACCCAAATCCCGGCATATGGAAGATTCATGAAAGAAATCTTGGCTAGGAAGAGATCCGTCGACAAGGAAGATACCATAGCGTTCACAGGAGTGGTGAGCGAGCTTATTCAAGGTTCTACGCTTCCCAAGTTGAAGGATCCGGGTAGTTTCTCGATCCCGTGCACCATAGGCAACTTTAAGATTGAGAGAGCACTATGTGATTTGGGTGCGAGTGTAAGCATCATTCCCTAATCCATTTGTGAGCGACTTGGGATGAAGGAGCTCAAGAGTACTTCCATTACACTCCAAATGGCCGATAGTTCCCTCAACCGACCTTTGGGGATGTTGGAAGATGTGCCAATAAGAATCGGGAAGTTCTTCATTCCGGTCGACTTCCTTGTGCTTGACATGCCGGAAGATGGTATCACCCCCATTATCCTTGTGCGCCCATTTCTACATACCGCCGGTGCTATGATTGATGTAAAAAATGGTAGGATCACATTTGAGTTAGGCAACGATAAGCTCGTGTTTGACCTCCAAGGCAACACCTCGCCTACTAATGATGAGTCTTGTAAAATGATCACCGCCATGAAAGACATCGATCTAGGGGATGAGTCGGGTAAAAGCTTGAAGAAAAACTTCTATGGAATTGAGGATGAAGATTCCGAGCTTGGGGCGGATGAATGCCCATATCATGAATTTGAAGACAAGTTGCAAGGCAAGAACAAAGATGAGCCTCCTTTGGGGCCACATGAAGATAGATGGACGTTTGGGTATATCTCGAAGGATCGCAAGTACAAGTTCAAGACCTTGAACTTAGTAGATCGGGATGCCCGGGAACGTCGAGGTTAGATCATGAAGACCCTTGGAGTGTGGATGGTTATACCACAAGCTTGATTGAAGACTTTGCGAGAGCCTTCGATTTGTTACTTCGAGCCCTTGATGGAGATGGAATTAGCCAAGTTTTGTAAAGAAAATGATTGAAGAATGCACCACCTTTGGTTTGACGGAGTTCCAAAAGAACCGTCTTATTGTATATATCTCTTTCTTGTAATACTTATAGGTTTTGTGAAATTCTTGTGATTTGGTATTTTGATGAGTGATGTGAGGGAGGGACTTTGATGAATGTTTTGAGCTTATTTGATAGGTTTGAAGTGAAGATGAATCCTAGAGAGGAGTGGTTATTGTTAGAGCTTGGATTGTGAGAAAGGGAGTCGGTTTTTGAAGCTTGGGACAAGCTTTTGGAGTTATTGAGGGTTAGAAGACTCTTCCCGGCCAAGAAGAGTGCATCCCGACCGGGAAGGATGACCCATCCCGACCGGGAAGGAGTCATCCCGATCGGGATGAGGGTGCCAAAAGTTGGGTCTTCTGGAGTGTCATCCCGACCGAGAAGTGAGCTTCCCGACCGGGACGGGCGTGTCATCCCGACCGGGACCATTCATCCCGACCGGGATGGTCCCCTGCTCCTTCTTTTGCCTCTTCTTTGTCATGAGAGCCCACCCAACCACTTTATACCCCCTCCCAACCTCCCTACCTATCCTAGCCCTTATCATATGACCCCTACACTTCATATACACACATTCACCTCATTTTCTCTTCGCTTTACACCGAATTTCACATCAAATCCCACCCCCTTATACCTTTGTACTTCAACCATGCGGGCTTATCGAGTTTGAAGTGGGATGAAAGTGAAGAAGGCAAGCAAAAGTGCCTTTATTGATCATTGAGACGATGGAGTTCGTGAGTTGCTAACCTATCGGTAAGGCGGCTCTCATTTCTTTTCCGTCTTTTATTTCTTGTCTCCCTTTGTATATTCCCCTTCCCCTTATCATTTGTGTCAAGGTGGCCCTCGGGGCCTTGTTAATTGTTGCTCCCGACTCTCGATGACGTGACTACATCGAAAGTCATTTGAAAAATCCAAATTTACAAGATTTTCACCCTTTTTTTGTAGGATTTAGTCAGATTCGGGCGAAATCCGGGGTAGGTGACTTGATTACACCTAGTCCTCCCCTCCCATTTCCTTTTATTTCTTTGTTTTTATTCCTCTCACTATCCATATCTTTTCTCGTCTCGGCCCATGGTGACTTGACTACACCCCGGCCGGACACATTCTACCCTTTTCTCCACTTTATTTTTTGTTTTTAGCTTTATTTTCGTAGTTTCTTTTCTTTTCTTTTGTGTCTCCATACACTACGATCGAGCATGAGGACATTGCTCGGTTTAATTGTGGGGGAGCGATATCCTAGTGTAGTTAGTTTTATTTTCGTAGTTGTTCGAAAAATCTTTGAAAACCCTAAAAATTTGAAAAAATCTCGCAAAAATCAAAAAGTTTTTTCCTTTTTGTATTTTTTCTTTTGTGTCTTTGTGTCGTGTTTTTGTGTTTTGTGTGTGTGTTTGCCCTTTTTCTCTATAGGTTCCTTGATCGCCGTAATTTTCGGAAAGCTCAAGACAACCGGTAACGTCATTCTGTCTCTTTTCCTCTCTGTTTCTTGTGAAGTTTGGAGGAGAATTGTGATGATGTGTGCTCGGGTGGAGCTTGTTGAAGTTTGTGGTGGTTGTGGTAGCTTGTTTGGATGTTTCGGGGTGGTGTTTGTTTTGTTTTTATGATTGTTTTCTTTTCTCTTATTGTGTTTTGTTTTGTTGTGTGTGTCTCATTTCCTTTCGTCCTTGTTGTGTCTTGTGTTTGTGTCTAGTGTGTAAAAAGGTTTTTCGAAAACCCGGTTTTGAGGCTAGTGTGCAAGTGTTTACTTTCCCTTTCTAGTAGTATGAATCGAGTCTTGGACTTTAGTCTAGTAGAATGACCCTAAATCAATGATTTCGTTGGTTTCTTACCTTGAGTCCACCTAGCTTACTAGGGATTTACTACGGGATTTGCATTTTGACCATTATGACCACCCACGGTGTGAAAAGGCCTTGGTTGCCGAGTCCCGTCCCTTAGGTGACTATGTTCGAAATTGCTTTGACTAGTCCAAGTTTCCCCCCTTTTTTTGTGGGTTTGAAGGGAAGGGCCCGTCCCGACTTACCCATTCACCAACATCCTACACATATCCACAAAATAAAGTTGCAATTTGTTGAAATCTCTCTCTCTTAGTTGCGAAAAAGAAATGCCTACAACTCAAATCTAGCCAAAAGGGCAAAGAAAAGAAAAAGAAAAGAAAGAAAATGAAAGAAAAGAAAAGGTTGAAGAAAAAGAAAAGGCACAAAAAGCCAAAAAGAAAATACAAAAGATGAAAAAAAATGGCATAGCAACACAAAAAGCAAAAATGTAAAAGAAATAAAAATGCCAAAAGAAAACCGTTTCACAAAAAGATTCTCACCCTCTCAAAATAAGCCTTTTTCTGATCGTTACCGTGAAGAGCCTACCAAAGGACCGAGTCCCTAGGAAGGATGATAGCGGTAATGATCGGTCTTCCCTCATTTTGCAAACCTTATCCACCTTTTTACTTGGACTAGTTAGGCGGTTCTTGAACATGGGACGACCCTCTTGGCTTATCGCTAAAAGGAGCGGGGTCTCACTTACCTACAGTGTCGACTAACACCGTGGTTCATCCTTTTTCCATCCCGCCGATCGTCCCGTAGTACGTTCTTAGAAGGTTAGGAGGAATCTAGGTAAGTTACCAACATTTTTATTGCTTTGTTGTCATACTATTAGGGTTTTGTTCATTTCGATTTGTATGATTAGCTTGGGAATGTTGTCACTTGCCTTGAGTCCTAAACCGGTGCTTCTTTCACCGCTTTTTAGAGGGAAGCGGTATTTATTTCTTCTTGGATGCAACCGATTGTTTGTTTGTTGGGTGTTTTTGTGTCCGGTTGCATCCACAGTTTTGTCGCAAGACCTCACTTGCCTTACGGAATGCACTTTTCCTCTAGGTGTACTCGCGTGAGTTGAAAGGGCGTAGGGTGCGCTAATACCCGTTCGGCTAGTAATTTAGTTTTTCTTAGCTTTTAGTTAGTATGTGCTTACTCGAGGGCGAGTAAGGGTTAAGTGTGGGGGAGTAGATAAGTGTAGTTTGTAGTGCCTAATTTGTTGTGTTTGGTCCCGGTTTCTCTTGTGGAATCGCTCCTTGGGAGCGGTTTCTGGGCTACTTATGCTTCTTCTAGTTCGTTTTAGGTTCCCAAGACAGTTCATGGAGAATTGGAACGATTCCGACTAGTTTCATACACTTTTGGAGCCAACGAAGAGAAGGAACGATCACTCGGTGCCTTCGATTCGATCTCGAGACCTTGGGACCCATTCGCGAGCCCCTTAGCTCGATCCCGAGATTCGAGAATCGATGAGAATCCCATGAGAGTCAAGGAGGAACCTTAAAGATCATATTGGAGGCCTACAAGACCCATCCCGGTCAGGAAGGACCTCATTCCGTCCGGGTTGGGGTGCACAAAAGCAACTGGGTCTGTTTTGGGTCCGTCCCGGTCGGGACCATGCCGTCCCGGTTGGGACCATTTCGTCCCGGTCGGGATGACCGTGCTGTAGCCCTTGTTTGATTCTTTTCTTCTCCTTCACTCTTGTAACCTTATAAATACTCCTCCCTTGTATTGTTTAAGCATACTACTTTACCCTAGACTATCTTAGACTCTCTACATTGTTCTAAATCCTAGATTTAGTTCTCCTCTAATTAGCTTAATCTCTCTTTAAACTCTTGTTAATCTTAGATTAATCTAGTAATTAGTCTTGTATTAAGGAGATTCTTGAAGACTCTTCCAAGCTTGACAACCCTGGAGATTTGTTTGGGTTTCTTATTAATTCAAGTTCTCATCTTTTTCATCCTCTTGTAGTTAGTATAATCTCTTTTCTCTTATTCTTTGTTTATTCATCTAGTTTGAATCTTTACATATTGTTCATTGTTCTTGGTTGTTCATTATGGATGTTTTGATTATTATGTCTATTTGTCTTGTTAGTCTTAGTTTTGATTTCATTATGAGTGAGTAGATTCCTTGTGGGGTTAGTAGGGGGATTAAGTGTGGATTATGGGTGATTAGGGTTTGATTGTGGGTAAAGGTGATTCCTTTGTTGCTAGTCACTTATTGGGCACATTATGTGTTTGTTGTATTGCTTGTGTGGGTAGTAGTGGCCAATGCTTCTCATACTTGTTCTCTTCTTCTCATTGTGTATTCAATTTGTGGTTGAATGTTTGTGTTTTGAGTAGCATCTTGCATGAATATTCGTGTCTAGTCTTAGACACGAGAGTGCGGAATTTGGCTTTGGCGCGAGAGCGCAAACCGACCTTAGTAACTAAGTGGCACTTACACCCTTGATTACCCAACCATCCTACTACACTTATGAACCCGACCTAACCCTACTCCCTTCCATATTTGATTCATCCTTTTTTGTTAGTTATCATTCCTCTAGTTCATTGTTTAGTTAATCTTAGTTGTTTCTATTACTCCCTCCGTTCCAATGAATTGTTTGCCTATTCCATATTGAGGCGTCTCAATGAATTGTTTGTCTTTCTATTTTAGGAATGCTTTTTATAGGTAATTTGGCCCTTCTCATGAGTTTTGCTCCACATGTCACTTCCTCATTGGATCCCTTAACCTTGGTGCCAAAACCAAAGGCAAACAATTCATTGGAACGGAGGGAGTAGTTCATATTAGTTCTAGTTCACTGTTAGTCCATTCTCATACCTCTCAATCATCATAGTTTGTCAATTATCGTCTTCTTTGTGTTTGTTTGTGACTTAGCCTTGTTTCAAGGTGGACCTAGTCTAGACACTTATAACCGTCTCCGTGGACACGACCCGACTTACCGTAGCTACCGTTAGGATTAGTTGGACTCTACTTGACAGTGGGGATCGCGGCAAAACCCTACCATCATATACTGATTTATTCAAAAAATAAGGGGGAACATAAGAAACATTTAAGGATTGTCTTACGCATTTTGAGAGAAAAACAGTTATATGCTAAATTTTCAAAATGTGAATTTTGGTTGGATCAAGTAGCTTTTCCGGGGCATATTATATCTAAGGATGGAATGTCAGTAAATCCTGCTAAGGTTAAAGCTGTTAAGGAGTGGCCTAGACCTAAATCTGTGACCGAAATCCGTAGCTTTTTGAGTTTAGCTGACTACTATAGGAGATTTGTGAAGGATTTTTCTAAAATAGCTAGACCAATGACTACACTGATGAGGAAGTCTACTAAATTCAATTGGGATGAGGGATGTGAGGAGTCATTTGAAATTTTGAAGGAGAAATTGACTACTGCTCCGGTGTTAGCCTTACCGGATGGAAATGAAGCTTATGAAGTTTATACCAATGCATCCAAGAATGGGCTAGGTTGTGTTCTTATGCGGAGTAGGAGAGTGATTGCTTATGCTTCTAGGCAATTGAAACCTTATGAAGAAAATTATTCTACCCATGACTTAAAATTAGCAGCCGTAGTCTTTGCCTTGAATATTTGGAGACATTATTTGTTTGGTATACCCTTTAAGGTTTTCTCTGATCACAAAAGTTTAAAATATATATTCAATCAAAAGGAGTTTAATATGAGACAGAGGAGATGGTTGGAATTGATTAAGGATTACGAGATCGAGATTTAGTATCATGAAGGAAAGGCCAATGTGGTGGCCGATGCTTTAAGTAGAAAATCTCTTCATACAATACAATTAGTGATGAGCCGTGATAAACTGAGGTGAGAATTTAGAAACTTTGCAATCCAAATGGCAAAGCCAGGAACCCCATCTAGTGTGTTATCTGTTGAGAGCGATTTGATAAGAGAGATTAGAGAATCGCGGGCTGGTGATAAGTATTTGGAGGATAAATTAGTGAATGAGCCTACCTTGTTCAGGCGCGACGAGGGTGGATTGATTAAGGTTCATGATAGAGTTTGTCTGCCTAACCATTGGGAGATCAAGGAAAGAATAATGACTGCGGCACATGCAACACCGTATTCTGTTCACCTTGGGGGTGATAAAATGTATGCGGACTTGAAAGTAGTATTTTGGTGGTCCGGTATGAAGAAACATATTGCAGATTTTGTGTCTCGATGCTTGATATGTCAGAAGGTTAAGAGTGAACATAAGAGACCGCAAGGGAAGCTGCAGCCTTTAGAAGTTCCCGAGTAGAAGTGGAGTTCAATCTCCATGGATTTTGTAGCTGGTTTGCCAAGATCACAAAAAGGTAATAATATGATTTGGGTGATAGTTGATAGACTGCCTAAGAGTGCACATTTTATTCCAATGAAAGATACTTGGAAGAAGAAGTAGCTTGCTGATACTTATATACATCATGTGTTAAGACTTCATGGAGTTCCAAAAGATATTGTATCTGATAGGGATGCTAGATTTGTTTCGATATTTTGGGAGAAACTTCAGACAGCTTTAGGAACCAAACTTAAGATGAGCACAACATTTCATCCTGCTACCGATGGTCAGACTGAAAGAACAAATCAAATACTTGAGGATATGTTGCGAGCTTGTGTCTTACAATTTCAAGGAGGCTGGGAGGATAAGTTAGACCTTATTGAGTTCTCATATAATAACAGTTATCAAGCCACAATTCAGATGGCACCATTTGAGGCTTTATACGAACGTAAGTGTAGAAGTCCGGTGTGTTGGGGTGATATTAGTGAGCATTTGATTCTGGGGCCTGAGATGATAACCGAAATGGTTGAGAATGTTAGGATTATACAGGACAGAATGAAAGCAGCTCAAGAGCGTCAGAAGAGTTATGCAGATAAGACTCGTAGGCACATAGAATTTGAGGTTGGTGACAAAGTTCTTTTACGTGTTTCTCATACTAAAGGAGTGATGCGGTTTGGTAAGAAGGGAAAATTGAGTCCTAAGTTTATTGGACCGTATGAGATCTTGGAGTGTATTGGTAAGGTGGCTTACCGGCTTGATTTACCAGCTGATCTAGAACGAGTACATAATGTGTTCCCTGTTTCCCAACTTAGGAAATACATTAGTGAACCATCACATGTGTTAGACCCGGAGACTATTGAGCTTGACGAGACTATGACTTATGAGGAGACTCCTATTCAGATTTTGGATAGTAAAGTGCGAAAAACACGTAGAAATGAAACAAGAATGGTCAAAGTGTTGTGGAATAATAACAATGTGGAAGAGGCTACTTGGGAAGTCGAGTCAGCTATGAAAACCAAATATCTTCATCTTTTTACCTAAGGTAAATTTTTCGTACTACGAGGACGAAGCTTTATTTTAAGGTGGATAGAAATATGCACGACTACTTGTTTTTGTGGTAAACTAAGCACGTTCTTGTGTGATTCCATGCTAATATCTATTTATTGGTTACATATATGAATGTTTTGGCTATCATTGATGCTTAATAAGCACAATATCATTGGCTATTTGTTATTACTCGAAATTGACATATTTGTGGTTTGTTTGTGCTCAACGCACATATTGGTGACTTCGTGCTCAACGCACATATTGTTGGTTTGGTAGTGCTAACCGCACTTATCCGATTGACTGATTGATTTTGTGCACTACGCACTTGTATAATGATTGAACTTGTGATTTTCAAAATTTTAAAATAACTTAAATATTTTTGTCCGACATGCTCTTAACTTGGAAAGTAATACTTTTACCTTAGAGTATGAGAATTTTTGTGGTTTCAAACTTTGGTATAATCTTATGGAATTAGGTGATCTTATCTTGTGGATGTAGGTGGTGGTGAAGTATACTTTGAAATTTGAGGAATTAGGTGGTTATGGATTTTAGGAGTTGAATTTAGCATGCGATGTTCATTTGAAAACAATAAATGCCAAACAACGAATTAAATAATTTGAAAATAGATTATAAGTTACACGGGCGGAATGCAACCCGGAATTCACAATACGACAAGCAATAATAATATCAAATTAGAAACGGTAAACGTAAACTATAAACGGACTCGTAAATAGAAAATATAAACTGAAACCGTAAATCGAATAGTTGGATAGACTCCGACCAGTTACGCATTATGTTGCATGTTTATCAGAGGACAGAGGCTCGAGCGCATGAGCTCGTACGACCTGGAATTCAGGCGTAGGGAGTCCCATTTTTTAGGCGCGTACGCTGGAGCGCCTAGATCGATGGTGTTCGGAGCCAAAGTGTGATGCTAGCTTGAACCCAAGGCCTCGAAATCTCATCCCAACTTATCCTAGTGAAATTTGGTTGCCTTGATTTATCGAATATCGAATCCGACTAGGGAGTCGTCGATATAGGATTAATATTGCGAGGTATTCACTCAAAGTCGTAAAAAAGGGAAACGGCAATAGAATGAAAATGAATATAAAATGTGGATTTTGAAAGGAAATACGTGATAGGATGACACGCATTGACTTACGTCACAAGTATAACTTGTAATCCCCTGGAAAATCTAACGCAATACAGTGGCGGAAACACTGTAGATTTGGGATTAAAACACATTGATGTTCTATATTTTAATAAAAGAACGGTCAGTCAATTCAGAAGCCACTTTTTACAAAAGGGCAGAAATAAATATTCTCCAAACAGGGTTACAAAAATCCATAAATAAACATGAATGAAGAAAGAGTAGGATCCACGCTACTCGCTAGCTCACACCCAAAACCCAGCAGCAAATGCCTGTCATGTTATAAACATAACAGCCACGTCAGTGGGGAGTAACTCAGACGTTCTCCTCCCAGCCATATTATCATATGGAAAATAACAGTATTACTATATCAAAATAATTAAAATGGAAAACATTAAATGATATAATAAAATTAAGCTTTCGGAGAAAACTTAAAATATTGGAACAATAAAATCATAACAAGTTTTTAGAAGAAGACTTGAAATATTTGTCCACCTGCAAACTAAATTATATCGATAATAATAAAAAAAATTCAAAATGGCATTATGGATAGGATTAGTGTAGACGGCAAGACTTTCACTAGGAGAATACTAAAAACTAGCTTCGAGAACTTAGTTCAAACAAATCAAACTTCAATCTCTAACTAGGCTACTCAACCATAATAGGGCGGCGACTTATAAATGCGTGGCCCTAGTTTAAGACAATGCACACCCCTCCTGGGATTACCTGTCACCCTGTTCAACTTATGACGGCGACTTACTGCGAGGCCTAAGCTTAAGGTCAAAATGTACACAACTCCCGGGATACCTGTCACCCGGTTCAACAACTAATGTACCGATTCCTGATACACTAGCCTTATAGTTGATGACAAAATCGTAAACCCTAGAATATATTACTCCAACCTCACACTTGTCCTTATTCCATAACTCCAAAACAAGCCATTATCGATATTGAGAATAAATAATCATTATAATAATATGAAGATAAAAGAAATAAACATTTTACATTAAAAGGGAAAACTTTCTATAATAAGAAACTTACTTTAAATTGAAATTTTGTTATAGAAAGTACGTAAGTTATTAAAATAAGTGAAACGTATTAAAATAGCATTTCTAAACAAATTAACAATTTATTATTATCGTCGTAATCGTAACTTTAATATATTTCCAAATTTGTTACTCAAAATATAAATAAAATATAATAAGTCAATATATAGTATTTTACAACTAATTAGGAAATCGAGTAAAAACTATAAATTTTAGAAAAGAGATGTTTTAAGAGAAACGATATCATTAATTGAGCCAACGAGTTTTAAAAATTAAACGGGATTTTATAAAGCTTTCAAATTAGTTTTATCAAATAGCTTTTATCAACAAATAATACTGATTTTACTAAAATAATCAATCGTAGACAAATGAGAAATTATTAGGGAAAATAGTCTCGACTAGAAATATATTTAAAACAAAATTGACTACTTTCTCATTTGTTAAAATAAGTTGTAAAATGAAAGTAATTTATTGAACAAGTATATAAATCTCGATTATAACAAAAAAAATACGATTTTGAGTTAAAATTATAAATTAACGTAATATGACGAAAATATGAAATCGACCTTATTTAGTTACTAGTGTCACGATAACCAACCAAATATTATAAAGATCATAAATAATTTAATTACTAATGATTTATAAAACGATATCGAAAGTTGTAAAATATTTATAAGGTACAAAATTTAAAAATAATATTATTAGCAAATAATAAATAGCTAAAATTGGAAAACTGAAGTTAAAATATTTACTTCATACTACTACTCAATCATACGATATAAAATCGAGTAACGTCCTAAAGTTACCTTCGGCCGGGCATCCGAAACGATCACGTACTCAACCTTGATTAGTCCAAGCTTCAAATCGATAGCAAAGTCTTTTTTTAAGCTCCAAGTTGTAGAATCGTCAGTCTTCTACGCAAGCTAATAGCACGAAAATCGAAAGGACAAAACAAAAGAATGAGACAAGAGTGCTTGACAAAGACGGAAAGGTAATTGATGTTCAAATAGAACACGGAGGCCGAACTTAGTAAAGTCGACACGAATTCAAGAGACCGACAACAATAGAGGTGGTACAGCAATAGAACAGTAAAGAGGTGGTACAGCAATAGAACAGTAGAATAGAAAGAACAACAATTAGAAGAAAGTAAGAAGAAGAAGAAGAAGAAGAAGAAGAAGAAGAAGAAGAATGAAACAAATAAAGGATTAGAGGAATGAAGAGGAAGAAAAAAACGAAGAGAGCACCAGCACTAGCGAATAACAATAACGAAATGAGACAAACACCAATTGGCGCGCACAGCAGCACCCACGACAAAATGAGACAAGGAACAACAACATACAACCTCTATGGCAACAGAAACAAGAACCATGTACAAGCAGCAGCAGCACGGGATAAAAGCCAGCAATAGCACAAAACAGAAGCAAAACAACGGACCAACAACAACGACACGAAAAAGAGCTGCAGGAATGCGATACTCGACAGGAGGAAGATCGAAGAAAATCAACAGCAGCAGCAGTAATCAAACGAAACAGAAAAGCATCAGCGTAGCAACAGAAAGAAAAGAGAAGAAACGGAGATCGATTAATCAGGATAACATCAGCGGTAATCACGAATGAAAGAAGAAGGACAGGCGCAATAAACAGTAGAAATTGAAGAAGAAGAAGAAGAAGAAGAAGAAGAAGAATACGAACAACAAACGAACAACAGCCACGAGAAACAACAACAATGATGGAACAAAAAGATGCGAAGAAGAGAAGAAAAGCGGCACGAAATCGATTAACACAGTAGTACGCACAACACTAGCAACAGCAACAACTACAAACGAAGAGGAAGAAGAATAAGAACGATTAGACAACCACGGCAGCATCAAAGACAACCAAAATGATAGCAGCAGTGGAACATAACACAGCAGCAGAAGCAAACGAGTAAGAGAAGGAGGAGATTACCTCGACAAAAGACGACAGCTGCGACGCAAAGAGCGAACCGAGGAGAAGAAAATGCAACAAAATGCAGCATCAGCAGCAAAAGCGGTGTACAGCAGCAACAGAGGCGTAGAGCAACAGCAGAGGCGTACAACAGCAGCAGTGATCACGCTCATAACGACTAGAAAACAGAGGAAAAATAGCGGCAACAGAGGAGGGAGTTGCGAGAGAGACAAAAGAAGGTGGTGGTGATAGATAAGGTGGAGTAGAAAAATGAAGCGGTGGAGGTTGACAGGGGATGAATGTAGAGGGGGTTGAACGTAGAATCAAGGAAAGGGGATCGGAATGGATGAGATACGTTGAGCAGGAGGAAGGTAATGAAGCGGTGGAGTAAGGTGAGAAGGATCAAGGTGGACCCCAAAACTAAATTAAACGTGGGATCAAGAAAACGGAGTTAGCACAAAACATAAAAGAACTAAAAGTGTCGAGTCAAAAGTCGACCCCCAAAACAAACTAAAATTAGGTTGAAGAAGTAAATAATTTGACCTAATAAGAGATCGAGTAAATAATATATTCTCGAGGTTAAAATAAAATATTCGAGACGAAAATGAAGTTTATAGAAATAAATATATAGACGATGAAATAGTATTTCCCGATAAATAATAAATTTTCGATAAAGTTAATTAAATTGATTTCTCGAGGAAAAGAAATAGATGTTTTGGCGAAACTTAAAATAAATGAACTTCGAGCCGAAAATAGAAATTCGAGCTTAAATATCATTAAATAAAAGAATTTAGAATTTAAATCGCCGAAATAGACTTTTGATAAGAACTAAATTAAGTGTATAAAATAAATCAAAACAGAAATAAAAATATGTTTTAAATATAAGAAGAGTTTCCGAGATATATAGAATTTTAGTAGTTTGAAACGATTAAATGATAAATTCGTTTTATAATAATTTTGAGAATTACGAGTTAAATTGTAAATAAAATAAAATATTAACATAAATTTAATTTGATTTAATTTTTTAAAAATCAGGGGTGTTACAATCTTCCCCACTAAAAAGAAGTTTCGTCCTCGAAACTATCAAAAACATAATAATAGAATGGAAAACAAGGTTATATTACTTGAACAAAAGGAGAATGCTTAACTCACATCACAATCTCAGTTTAAAATTTTTTACAACTTCAAACGTGATATGAAATCGAAATCGAAGACCAAATTTATTTCAAGATAATTTGGGTTCGGTTACCCAAAGTTTAAAATCATTTAAATTAATAAAATCGCAAGTTAAAAATTATTGGATAAAATAATGACGATAAATAATATTTGTAAACGAACTCGAGGGGGAGAGTACCCAAATATTTTCAAAGAAACGATAAAACGTTTTGATTAAGAAAATCGACAATATTTCATTTTAAGACCAAACAAAAAATTTGAGAAATCATATTTTGTAGTTATTAAATAAAAATCGAACCACCCGTCGAACATTTTCGATAACAGATTTAAAGTCTATCGACAATAAAATAAAGACCTAAGACATACAATGTTTTTTGCGAAATTGTTAAACCGTTTTACATAATAATCTTATGGAAATCATAATATCAACAATCATGAAAGTTTTCATCAAAATCTCGATCACTGGAAAATCAAAATTGAAATTTTAAACAATTTACTTTACAATAAATTATTAAGACCTTTTGAAACAAGACTAAATATATGTTATCAACCAAAAATAAAATAAAAATGAAGTACAAAATTTTGAAATTTATTACTCAAAATATTTAAATTTCACGATAGCCCAAAATTTTAAATGGATCAAACTTTTAACAAAACGGGGAGTCTTAAAATTTAAAATTATGTCTCAAAATGTTAAAATTTTCTGAAAAACAAGATTTTTAAATTTGTCCGAATTTTCATAAAATAGGTTCGGGAAAATGGTAAACGGATAAGTGGAGTTAAGGTTAACGACAAATCAAAACAAAAGTTTTCAAACCCGATAAGAAAGTCGAAGGGGAAGGCCGAAGAAGAAGTATCAAGATTTAAGAAAATCTAAGGGGAGGACGAAATTGAGAGTCCAATAGAGCTCTCAAGTATTAGAGAATAAATTAATAATCTCGAGATTCCCGGTACGACTCCCACAAACAGGGGTTTCTAATTCCATCAAATAAGTTAAGTCCATTATTAGGCATTAGGTTGTACTACTTAGTCACAATCTTCAAAAGTGTCTCACGTGACTATCCAATCGTTCAAACGACATGATACAATCCACAAATGTACGTTTTAGAATCTAATCTCATTAATTAATATTCCACGGTCAATAGAACACACCCAAACTCTTGGTCGATAACTAATTTCAAAGCTCGTAAGGTTTGTGTAACACCCCGTTATTTTTCGAGTCAATTATAAAGCTTGACTTTTCTACTTTTATTTAAATCGGATTTTTAAGTGAAAAAATATTTTTAATGTCGTTATAAAATTTAAAGTGTTTTGGGTCGTCTTATAATAAATCAGTTTTGATTATCTTAAAGTGGAGCATTATTTATAAACCGACTTTGTATCAGGTTGAAATTTGGGTCAAACACAAAAAAGAAAAAAAAGAAAAGAAAAACTTAAGTAACCTACTTAAACCCCACCCGTATGCCTGTTCCCCCCCCCCCCCCCCCACACACAAACACTCATACTTTTCTTAACCTTTTTCTGCTGCCGCAATACTTAGCCTCCTCCCTCACTCTGCCTTATTTTCAACAAGCCTCTCAATCGTCATCGATAATCGGTTCCTGCCCAAGTGTTCAATACAAATTGGTAAGTATTTAGTTAATTAAATCTCGTTTCCTTCAGTTTTATAAATCGAGCTTTGTTTTAATTACCCTGACTCGGAATTTTGAAACGTCGTGTTAAACAATTTGTGGATCGGATGATTGATGCTATGACAATTGATTTATAGGAATATAGCCTTGATGAAATTAGGCATGATTGGAAGATAATAATAGTAATGATGGGTTGGTTATGTTGTGAGGGTGAAGTTATCCTAATGGTTGATTTGTATTATACTAATCCAAGATGAGGTGTATGAGCAAAGGTGGAGGGAGTGTAGTTAAGTTAACCGAGAGGGTCAGTTTGTAGATACAAGTTAGGAAGTTATGAGGCTGTTAGCTTGTTAACTTTTAGAGCATTAAATTCCTTAGTCTTGGTCATTTAACACTAAAGATTTTCGATCTATTGGGATTGTATTGGAAACGGTATCTCTAGAGTTTGATTAATTTTGAGGATGCGTTAATTAAATAGAGTGTTCCGCGGAAATCGTTTGATACTTATTAGCCAAGTGATTAAGTTATTGAACCGATTTATATTATTTGTAGCTTGTGGGTTCGAGGAGAAAGAATTTTTGGATTAATATTAGCTTGGTTGACCGTCTCGAGAGGTAAGGACGTTTTAACCATTTCACCTTCAAGTAAAGAGCATGTTCGGTTTAAATTATATTTTTGAAATGGTTTTATTATTATTTTGTAAATGGTGAATTTTTATGACTCTTGTGATATTTTGGATATTGGAACTTCGTGACTCAAGTCACATGTTGGTATTATTTTGGTACAATTTTTGGTGATTATAACATACTCTGTTGGTCTATGAGGTTAAGGTGCGTCTAAGACGTCCCTGGGATTTCATCCCGAAATTGAACTTCTGGCCCGAGTTGTGTTAAGTGGGATTTTCCGGCCTCCACTTGCTAGGTAGTTAGACTTTCTCCTTTGGCAGTTCCATCCTACTGACTGCCCAAATGTGAGTAGTGCGCACTATAATAAGTCTAGCTAAGCATAGGTGGTACCTCTAGATTGATCGTGTGAAAGGGTAGGACCTTGGCACACAGGTGGTGACAATATATTTTGGTTGGTTTTGGTTTTGACTACTATTTTCACAGTACTTTTGGTTTGGTATCGAGACAGTGATATTTAACTTTGATTTCAGTTTACTACAAATTATAATTATTGTGTTACGTTTTCAATATAATATGTTTTACTCAGCTTCGCTAACGTCCTTTTGTTTTGGGTCGTTCCCCCGCTGAAACCTGTACCTATTTGTGTTTTGGGTACAGTTGATAGGTACACCTAATATGCTGCATGGGTGCATTTTGGTTCGAGATGCTGAGCGAGGAAGGATTTATCATTTAACATTTACCTCCGAACTATTTATATTTATGTTGAATTTTGGTTTGAAGTTGTTTTAAACCGTTTTAGATTTTGTGGGACTTAAGTCTTCCGCTGCAACGTTTTCATTTAATTATTATCGGATTTATATTTTCTTTTAATTCTTATACTATTCTTTTGCCTTCCATTTGGCCTTGTGAGCTAAGTGCGGAGTAACGACTTTAAATTTTCCTGTTTTATTCTTCTATTTTGGTTGCGAAAATTTAGGGCCGTTACAGTTTGAACTAAAGGTATACTCCAAATTTTTTTAGTAAGGAACACTAATCAAGGTCCACCAATTTAATAATGTTCAGGCACAAAAATCCTCGAAAATGATCACCAACCAATATATAATGCCACAAGTACAGAAGTTGGGAACGTATAACAAATCCTCAGATATGCTCAAACCTATAGGTAATGGCGAAAATTCACATCTTCAAAACACGTCGTTCAATTAAGGTTTCTGAGAAGTCCGTCAAATGCCTGATTACAACAAGACAACCACCAAAATATTTAATAACTCAACGAAGCCACAATATCGTTGGTCTAAGGTTCTAAACTAAAAGTCCCAATAAGAGGATATGTATTATAGTATTCCTCAAAACAACACAATAAGCCCAGATTATGATTGTTCAAGATATTCTCTTCTTCAAGGTTAAAAATAATTCATCCAAGTTTAGATAACTCAACTCCAAAGCTCATAGGTTACAACCTTAAACAACGATAGATGAACTAACCCTTAAGAAACACGGGTAATCTATGTTAGCCAAAATTACTAACGACAATAATGAAAACCTTTAGTGGTACCACAACACTCAGGTAAACACTTTAAACAATACTTTATGATCCCAAATATTCACGATGCTTCCATCAAACAAGCATTAGGTAAGAATCCCAAAGTAATATTATCGGTTACACTTAGTTCGGTTCTAGGTTGGGTACTAGGTATCCATCAAATATGATATATTCTTACTACTCCAAAATATCATTCAACTTTAAGTACTCTATATAATCATGTAACATATAACCCAAGTATGATCGGTATCTAAGGTATCATCCTAATTCCATCAAGCAACAATTTGCCATTCAAATCAATCCTCAAGAATTTCTTACTTGCTTAGAAGATAGGGTAGACTCTCAATCCTCAAATCAGGTAACAAGGGTTTACTAAACTTCAAACATCTATAACTTTTCACGGGGTTCACTTGGTTGGAATTCGGTCAAACCAAAGAATCTCAAGAGGAAAGATGGTAAAGTAGGAGAATCTTTGGGCCTCCAGAGTTCACAAAGGAATCTCACTGGATTTCTTGATCTTCTTGTAAAGGAACGAGCACACTAGTATTGGATCGCTCCATCTGGATCCAAAGTAATTTCACATTTGAGTCTATTGCACCATCACGGAACTGGAATCTACTCTTGATCATCTGGCCTGTAGCTTAAGCAAACTGAACCGGGGCTGAAAAGTAACCATCGACATCTTTCTTGGAGCACCAAGTTTTCCACTCGAGTCAGCAGGTGTTGATAGTGCTATGTAGGTCTCGTCCCAATTTGGAGCAGCGTTACGTCAACATCTTGTGTAATCCCCTAGAAAATCTAACGCGATACAGTGGCGGAAACACTGTAGAGTCGGGATTAAAACACACTGTAACTATGTCTTAGTAAAATTAAAATGGTAAAGTCAAACAATAGGCCTTAACTAAAATGGCCAAAATTAAATAAATCCACAAAGGGGTTTGAACAATCCATAAGACATAATTATTAAAATAAATAAGCAGGATCCACACTGCTCGCTAGCCCACCCGAAGAGAAACACATATACCTGCCATGTTAAAAAACATAACAGCCACAATCAGTGGGGAGCAACCCCAACGTTCTCCCAGCCGTAAAACATGATTTTAAAACTGTAATTACTATTATATGAAAATAGTAAAAACGGAAAACAGTAAAACATTATTCATAAAAATAAGCTTTCAGTGAAAAATATAATAAAAATGAGTTTTTCGGAGAAAACATAAAAATATTTGCCAACCTGCAACCAATTTATATCGATAATAAATAAAATAATCAAAATGGCGTTATGGAAAGGGTTAATGTAGAATCTAGACTTTCACTAGGACAATACTAGAAACTAGCTTCGAGAACTGTAGACTTAACTCATAACAGAATCCAGTCTCTAACTAGGCAACTCAACTATAACAGGACTGCGTGCAGCGAGGTCCCGGTTTAAGTAGTATACACCTCTCCTGGATACAAACCATATCCAGTTCAACCCGACGCGACTTACACGATGCGATATCTAAGTTTAAGGGCAGAATGCACACTCTCCTGAACACAAACCATGCTCACTTCAACAACCAATGTGCCCCATAAAGACACATAAGCCTTACAGTTGATGGCAAAAACGTACATCCCAGACTATATTACTCTAAACCCACACTTGTGTTTATTCCATAACTCCAAACCAAGCCATTATCGATATAAACAAAAGATATAATCATTTTAAATAATAAGAGAACAAAAGGGAAAAAGAATCGCCTTCCAAAAGAGGAAACTTTCTATTTTACGAAAATTCTATATCTAGAAGCTTTACAAAAATACCGTCATATCAAAAAAGTGAAAATATTAGTT
Organism: Agrostemma githago; assembly: GCA_958450325.1. Taxonomy (NCBI): domain Eukaryota; kingdom Viridiplantae; phylum Streptophyta; class Magnoliopsida; order Caryophyllales; family Caryophyllaceae; genus Agrostemma; species Agrostemma githago. The sequence goes on along the minus strand of OY288249.1, from coordinate 58,574,231 downwards.
CATACTAATAAAACATTTTTAGTAAAAGATATAGATTTATAAAACTATTACTTTCGGCCTTAACAATATTAATTTCCAAAATAAGGATAAATGGGTTTATGAAATTATTGAAATATCATACAAGTTATTATAAAATGATTAAAAATGTCTTAAACACTTTAGTACTACCAATTAGGGTGTTTCCAAAATTTATAAAACTAAAATTCCCTAATTATTAATAGTTTCAACAAAACAAGCATAAATAAGATTTTACGGCAAATGTCAAATTAAATCTTTTAACGTCTATTCTTTAATTTAAATCATTAAACAAATTTAGAATATGATAAGGGGTGACTTAACTCTCAAAGTTTCAGATTTAAATATTTTCAAAATTGCTGGAAAAATAATTACTTTAGGTAAGACGAAGCATTTTAACGATAAATCGTAATTTTGTCCAAAAATCATTACTATTAATTTAAGACTTTAATAAATAGTAAAATAATTACGTAAAATAGCTAAAATATATTTTTGGACATCCTGTCCAGGGTTTTAAAAGGGTTTTCTCGTTAATCGTCTAATCTCGACAATAACGATTAATAAAAATAGTAATTACAAAACGATTTAAGTATTAATATCCAAAAACTATTATTAAACTTAAAAATAATGATTTTCCAGAAAATTATTTTTTTTTTTTTCAGATTTTCAAAATTCCAGATTTATCCAAAATGCCAATAATCGAGAATTTAAACGACAAACTCAGTTTTAACGATAAACGATGATTTAAAGTGATTAATTAATTCACCCACTTAACAATTCTGAAAAATTATGAAAAATTTCAGAAAATTCTTTTTCAACAGAAACATCATCCATGAAATATTTCAGATTAAAATAAAATGTTTAAGTACTAGAAATAAAAACCGGTTTTTAATCGTTTTTGTTCATAAACGGTAAAAATTCAATAATCGATATCAAAAATATCAGAAAAATACCAAATTATTAATAATCATTAAAACCTTCATTTTTACAGAATATAATCATATATTACAAGTTTAGGCCGAATATTACGATTTTACAAATTAATATAACAATTTAATCATTGATCTCGTAAATATCGAAACATGAAAATTTTTAACTTTTAAAATTTTTTCAGATTATATGACATACATATATTGTCAAAAATGAAATATAAAAATATACATGCAATTACACAATTAAAATCACGAAATACCGAGTAACATCGACGTTACCTCCAGTCCAAATCGGAATCAATAATATACTTGTCGACCTCGGGATCGTACACGAAACCTACCATACACGAAATTCACGGTAGAAAAATACCATGAGAAAAACTAAGAAAATCACGGTGAATAACGATCAAAAACATCATCGATTATTACCTTAACGATAGGTTCGGAAAGAGGATTAATTCGACGATAAAGATGAAACGATTAGGAGTCGAATTAAGCAAGAATCAGCGAAGGAGAGGAGGATAAATGTATTCGGCCAAGGCAAAGGAAAGATGATGTTGTAACAATTTTTTTAATGCACAAATGAATGTAAGGGAGAAATCAGAGGAATGGTTTTAAGCACAAATGGAATTAAAATGGATGAAGAATCCAATGTGGTATCATCAATGTGGAATCCAATGAGGAATCCAATGAGGTTAAGAGGGAGTGTGAAGAGTTTGAGCTAAAATGCAACAATTAAATGAGAGGGAAAATAATCATATCTTTTCGATTTTACGTCATAAAATGAATCGTATTAATAAAACGTAGTAAAATTGTGACAAGGAGCTTTGTCGGTCGAAAATATGGGGAAAAGGTCTTAAATGATTTATAAGTTGATAAAAAGAAGAATCATAAAATAGTTAGAGACATTTCAAAGCAATTCGAGTAAACCTGGCGTAAGAAAATAATTATTCGCGAAACTTCGTAATAAAATCATTAATGGCTAAATTTTCGTAAATAAAAATATTTACTAGTTGAAAATATTATAAAAATATGTTTGGACATTTGTAGAAAAAGGAATAACTTAAATCCGAGCTTAAATACGTTAATTCGTAGACAAATAAAATTCCTCGCGGAAAAATATATAATTTACGAAGAAAATCAAATTAATAGATTTAAAAGAATTAAAATCTTTTAAAATAAAAATAAATATCTTTAAACTCAAAAATTAAAATAAAACTTGGAAAAAGAGGAAACGCAAGACCGAAATGTGAAAGAGTCATAACGGAAAGGATAAAAATGTTAGGAAAAATAGCGGGTGTTACAATCCTCCCCACTAAAAGAAAGTTTCGTCCTCGAAACCAAGAATAAGCTTAAAGAAATCAAGATTATTTTACTCGAAAAGATGAGGATACAAATCTCGCATAAAAATTTTGCTATAAAAGAAAATTTTACAACTTTGAAAGTGATACGAAATCAAATGCAAATATTTATTCCAAGAGAAATTTGCCTAAGCTACCCGGAATTTAAAATCTTGTAAGTTAATGAAATCGTAAAGTAAAGTTATTTGATAAAATAATATTGTCGAATAACATTTGTAAACAAACTTGAAGGAAACAGGGTAACCGAAAACATTTTCAAAACAAAATTAAACAATTTGATTAAGAAATTCGATAATATTTATTTTTATGTAGAAACAAAATTTAGTTTGGAGAAATCAAATTTTGTAGTTAGCAATAAAAATCGAACCAGCCGTCAAAAATTTTTAATAACAGATTCAAAAGTCCACCAACAATATAACAAAAACCAATTTTCAAAACGTTAAAATTTCGAAAATGTTATCAAACTTGAACATACAAAATAATTTCGATAATGTTAAAACGTTTTACATAATAATAATCCTATAGAAATCGAAGTATTTGGAAATATGAAAGTTTTCATAAAATTCCGATCGCTTGAAAATCAAAAATTGAAATAATTTTGAAATAATCTAAGATAAATTATTAAAGCATTTTGAAGCAGATCTAAATATAAATATCAACCAAAGATAAAACAAAAAGTGAAGTATAAATTTCTTAAATTATAATTCAAAAATTATAAATTTCACGATATTCGAAAAGTTTTAGTTAGTCAAACTTTTTATAAAATAGGAAGTTCAAATAAAAAAAAGGTTAATGGGTAAATAGAACAAGAGCAAAATAAATTAAAACAAAAGTTTTCAAAATCGATAAATGTCAAAGGGGTTGGCAGCAGTTGGGGTAACAGAATTCAAGAGAAGCATAAAGGAGGACGATGTTGAGAGTCAGACAGAGCTCTCAAGGATTACATAAGAAATTAACCATCTCGAGATTCCTAGTACGACTCGCACAAAAAGGTTCCTAATTCCATCAAAACAATACTAAGTCCAATATCGGTACTAGGTGGTCCCACTCAATCTACAACCTCCAAAATTATCAACTGCCACAACCTCCAAAATTAAGTCTTACATACTTATATAATCTTTCAATTAGTATGGTAAGAATCCACAAATGATTTAGACTAATCCATTAATTAAGATTCAACCGGTCATCAAAACATACCCAAACTCGTAATCACTAAGGCTCATAAATTCAAAGCTCATAAGGTCTGAACTCGAGGTATACTTCAAATTTCTCGAGTAAGGAACACTAAATAAAATCCATCAAATAACAATGTTTGGACACGAAAACTTCTAAAATGATCATCAACCTATTCTTAACATCATCAACAGACAGAGGTTAGTAAAGTACGCCAAATCTTAAACACACTCAGCCTGACATGTAACGACAGATATTCACATTTTCAAGCACGTCATTCGACTAAGGTTTCTAAGAATCCCATCAAATTTCATATCGTAACAGCGGAACCACTAAAATATTTGTTAACTCCACGAAGCCACAATCTCGTTGGTGTAAGGGTTCTGAACTGTAAATCCATCAAGATGATTGGCTTTAAGTATTTCTCAAAACAACGTGATAAATTCAACCTTTAATTGTGCAAGATGTTTCTCTTCTTCAAGGTTAACAACAATTTATCCAAGTTAGATCACTCAACTCCAAAGTTCATAGGTTACAACCTTAAACAACGAGCAACGACCTAATCCTTAAGAAACACAGGAAATCTATGTCTACGAAAATTTCTAACGACATTAATGAAAACCTTTCATGGTACCACAACACTCAGGCTAACATTTTAAACGATAGTCTATGATCCCAAATATTCACGATGCATCCGTCAAATAAGCATTAGGCAAGAATCCTAAAGTAATATTATCAGTTACACTTAGTTCGGTTCTAGGTTAGGTACTAGGTAACCATTAAAATATGATATACTCTTACTACTCCAAAATATATTCAGCTCTAAGTACTCCAAAGTAATCAAATTAACCGATAACCCAAGGTTCAGTGTCTAAAGTATCATCCTAATTCCATCAATCGACAATTTATCATTCAAATCGATCCTCAAAAGCTTACTAAGATAGATAACAAGGTATAACTCACAATCCTCAAACCACGTAACAAGGGGTTAACTAAACCTCGAACATTTATAGCTTCCAAAAGTTACACTAAGACAGAATTCGGTCTAACCAAAGAATCTCAAAAGGAAGATGGTAGAGTAAAAGAATATAACAAGGATTCACCAAGAGGATGAAGAGGAGAATATAACATAGAAGAATTAGAAGAAGTAGAGGAAGGAAGAAAAGAGTCGATGATCCTATATTACTAAGTTCTTGAACCAGAGGAGAATCTTCAGGCCTCCAGAGTTCACGAGGGATCCAAATGGATTACTTCATCTTCTTGTAGAGGAACGAGCACACAAGTCTTGGGTCGCTACATCTGGATCTACTGTGACGTCAAGGAACATGAATCTACTTTTGATCATCTAGCCTGTAGCTTAAGCAAACTGAATTTGGCTGAAAGGTCACCATTGTATCTTTCTTGTAGCACAAAGTTGTCCAGTCGAGTCAGCAGGTGTCTAAGAATTCTAAGCAGGTCTTGTCCCGATCCGGAGCAGCATCATGTCAACCTCTTGTCCACTTATCTTCTTCTTGGACAAATAAAACAAATATTCAATGCTAACCATTGAGTTTCAGGAACACGAAGACTAAACAAATAAGTCCTTATTTGTTTCTACCCATCTCTAATAATATTTTTATTTACTGTTTAAATAATTTACTGGTATTTTCCCTATTTTCAGGTGTAAGCGTTGGGAGCAGTGATGCTCTGATACCAACTGTAATCCCCTAGAAAATCTAACGCGATACAGAAAACACTGTAGAGTCGGGATTAAAACACACTGTAACTATGTCTTAGTAAAATTAAAATGGTAAAGTCAAACAATAGTCTTAACTAAAATGGCCAAAATTAAATAAATCCACAAAGGGGTTTGAACAATCCATAAGACATAATTATTAAAATAAATAAGCAGGATCCATACTGCTCGCTAGCCCACCCAACGAGAAACACATATACCTGTCATGTTAAAAAACATAACAGCCACAATCAGTGGGGAACAACGAACTCCAACGTTCTCCCAGCCGTAAAACATGATTTTAAAACTGTAATTACTATAATATGAAAATAGTAAAAACGGAAAACAGTAAAACATTAATCATAAGAATAAGCTTTCAGTGAAAAATATAATAAAAATGAGTTTTCCGGAGAAAACATAAAAAAATTTGCCAACCTGCAACCAATTGATATTGATAATAAATAAAATAATCAAAATGGCGTTATGGATAGGGTTAATGTTGAATCTAGACTTTCACTAGGACAATACTAGAAACTACCTTCGAGAACTGTAGACTTAACTCATAACAGAATCCAATCTGTAACTAGGCAACTCAACTATAACAGGACTGCGTGCAGCGAGGTCCTGGTTTAAGTAGTATACACCCCTCCTGGATACAAACCATATCCAGTTCAACCCGACACGACTTACACGATGCGATATCTAAGTTTAAGGGCACAATGCACACTCTTCTGAACACAAACCATGCTCACTTCAACAATCAATGTGCCCCATAAAGACACATCAACCTTACAGTTGATGGCAAAAACGTACATCCCAGACTATATTACGCTAAACCCACACTTGTCCTTATTCCATAACTCCAAAACAAGCCATTATCGATATAAACAAAAGATATAATCAATGTAAATAATAAGAGAACAAAAGGGAAAAAGAATCACCTTGCAAAAGAGGAAACTTTCTATTTTAGGAAACTTCTATATCTAGAAACTTTACAGTAATGCCGTCATATCAAAATAGTGAAAATATTAGTTCATACTAATAAAACATTTTTAGTAAAAGATATAGATTTATAAAACTAATACTTTCGGCCTTAACAATATTAATTTCCAAAATAAGGATAAATGGGTTTATGAAATTATTGAAATATCATACAAGTTATTATAAAATGATTAAAAATGTCTTAAACACTTTAGTACTACCAATTAGGGTGTTTACAAAATTTATAAAACTAAAATTCCCTAATTATTAATAGTTTCAACAAAACAAGCATAAATAAGATTTTACGGCAAATGTCAAATTAAATCTTTTAACGTCTTTTCTTTAATTTGAATCATTAAACAAATTTAGAATATGATAAGGAGTGATTTAACTCTCAAAGTTTCAGATTTAAATATTTTCAAAATTGCTGGAAAAATAATTCTTTTAGGTAAGACGAAGCATTTTAACGATAAATCGTAATTTTGTCCAAAAATCATTACTATTAATTTAAGACTTTAATAAATAGTAAATAAATTACGTAAAATAGCTAAAATATATTTTTGGACATCCTGGTTCAGAAAAGAGAATTTTCCAGAATCATTAAACTCGGTTTTTAAAGGGTTTTCTCGTTAATCGTCTAATCTCAACAATAACGATTAATAAAAATAGTAATTACAAAACGATTTAAGTATTAATATCCAAAAATTATTATTAAACTAAAAATTAATGATTTTCCAGAAAATAATATTTTTTTTTCAGATTTCCAAAATTCCAGACTTATGCAAAAGGCCAATAATCGAGAATTTAAACGACAAACACGGTTTTAACGATAAACGATGATTTAAAGTGATTAATTAATTCACCCACTTAACAATTCCGAAAAATTATGAAAATTTTCAGAAAATTCTTTTTCAACATAAACATCATCCACGAAATATTTCAGATTAAAATAAAATGTTTAAGTGCTAGAAATAAAAATCGATTTTTAATCGTTTTTGTTCATAAACGGTAAAAATTCAATAATCGATATCAAAAATATCATAAAAATACCAAATTATTAAAAATCATTAAAAACTTCATTTTTACAGAATATAATCATATATTACAAGTTTAGGCCGAATATTACGATTTTACAAATTAATATAACAATTTAATCATTGATCTCGTAAATATCGAAACATGAAAATTTTTAACTTTTAAAAATTTTCCAGATTATATGACATAAATGTATTGTCAAAAATGAAGTATAAAAATATACATGCAATTACAAAATTAAAATCACGAAATACCGAGTAACATCGACGTTACCTCCAGTCCAAATCGGAATCAATAATATACTTGTCGACCTCGGGATCGTCCACGAAACCTACCATACACGAAATTCATGGTAGAAAAATACCATGAGAAAAACTAAGAAAATCACGGTGAATAACGATCAAAAACATCATCGATTATTACCTTAACGATAGGTTCGGAAAGATGATTAATTCGACGATAAAGATGAGACGATTAGGAGTCGAATTAAGCAAGAATCAACCAAGGAGAGGAGGATGAATGTATTCGGAGGATGAATGTATTCGGCCAAGGCAAAGGAAAGATGATGTTGTAACAATTTTTTTAATGCACAAATGAATGTAAGGGAGAAATCAGAGGAATGGTTTTAAGCATAAATGGAATTAAAATGGATGAAGAATCCAATGTGGTATTATCAATGTGGAATCCAATGAGGAATCCAATGAGGTTAAGAGGGAGTGTGAAGAGTTTGAGCTAAAATGCAACAATTAAATGAGAGGGAAAATAATCATATCTTTTTGGTTTTACGTAATAAAATGAATCGTATTAATAAAACGTAGTAAAATTGTGACAAGGAGCTTTGTCGGTCGAAAATATGGGGAAAATGTCTCAAATGATTTATAAGTTGATAAAAAGAAGAATCATAAAATAGTTAGAGGCATTTCAAAGCAATTCGAGTAAACCTGGCGTAAGAAAATAATTATTCGCGAAACTTCGTAATAAAATCATTAATGGCTAAATTTTCGTAAATAAAAATATTTACTAGTTGAAAATATTATAAAAATATGTTTGAACATTTGTAGAAAAAGGAATAACTTAAATCCGAGCTTAAATACGTTAATTGGTAGACAAATAAAATTTCTCGCGGAAAAATAAATAATTTACGAAGAAAATCAAATAAATAGATTTAAAAGAATTAAAATCTTTTAAAATAAAAATAAATACCTTTAAACTCAAAAATTAAAATAAAGCTTGGAAAAAGAGGAAACACAAGACCGAAATGTGAAAGAGTCATAACGGAAAGGATAAAAATGCTAGGAAAAATAGCGGGTGTTACATCTTCTTTGACATATAAGACAAATATTCAATGCCAATAATTTAGTTTTAGGAACAAGAAAGCTAATCAAATAAGTACTTACTTGTTTCTACCCATCTCTAGTGATATTTTTATTTACTGTTTAAATAATTTACTGGTATTTTCCCTATTTTCAGGTGTAAGCGTTGGGAGCGGTGATGCTCTGATACCAACTGTAATCCCCTAGAAAATCTAACGCAATACAATGGCGGAAACACTGTAGATTTGGGACTAAAACACACAGATGTTCTATATTTTAATAAAAGAACAGTCAGTAAATACAGAGGCCCCTTATTTCAAAAGGGCTAAAATAAATATTCTCCAAACAGGGTTACAAAAATCCATAAATAAACATAATGAAGAAAGAGTAGGATCCACGCTCCTCGCTAGCTCACACCCAAAACCCAGCAGCAAGTACCTGTCATGTTATAAACATAACAGCCACATCAGTGGGGAGTAACTCGGACGTTCTCCCAGCCATATTATATCATATGGAAAATAACAGTATTACTATATCAAAATAATTAAAATGGAAAACATTAAATGATATAATAAAAATAAGCTTTCGGAGAAAACTTAAAATATTGGAACAATAAAATCAGAACAAGTTTTCAGAAGAAGACTTAAATATTTGTCAACCTGCACACTAAATTATATCGATAATATAAAAATATTCAAAATGTCGTTATGGATAGGATTAGTGTAGACGGCTAGATTTTCACTAGGAGAATATTAAAAATTAGCTTCGAGAACCTAGTTCAAACAAATCAAACTTCGATCTCTAACTAGGCTACTCAACCATAATAGGGCGACGACTTATAAATGCGTGGCCCTAGTTTAAGACAATGCACTCCCCTCCTGAGATAACCTGTCACCCAGTTCAACTTATGACAGCGACTTACTGCGAGGCCTCAACTTAAGATCAAAATGTACACAACTCCCGAGATACCTGTCACCCGGTTCAACAACTAATGTACCGATTCCTGATACACTAGCCTTATAGTTGATGGCCAAAACGTAAACCCTAGAATATATTACTCTAACCTCACACTTGTCCTTATTCCATAACTCCAAAACAAGCCATTCTCGATATTGAGAATAAATAATCATTATAATAATATGAAGATAAAAGGAATAAACATTGCACATTAAAAGTGAAAACTTTCTATAATTAGAAACTAACTAATTTTAGAAACTTACTTAAAATAGAATTTTTGTTATAGAAAGTACGTAAGTTATTAAAATAAGTGAAACGTATTAAAATAGCATTTCTAAAGAAATTATCAATTTATTATTATCGTCGTTATCGTAACTTTAATATATTTCCAAATTTTTACTCAAAATATAAATAAAATATAATAAGTCAATATATAGTATTTTATAAATAATTAGGAAATCGAGTTAAAACTATAAATTTTAGAGGAGATGTTTTAAGAGAAACAATATCATTAATTGAGTCAACGAGTTTTAAAAATTAAACGAGATTTTATAAAGCTTTCAAATTAGTTTTATCAAATAGCTTTTATCAACAAATAATACTGATTTTACTAAAATAATCAATCGTAGACAAATGAGAACTTATTAGGAAAATAGTCTCGACTAACTACTTTCTCATTTATTAAAATAAGGTTTAAAATGAAAGTAATTTATTGAACAAGTATACAAATCTCGATTATAACAAAAAAATACGATTTTGAGTTAAAATTATAAATTAATGTAATATGACGAAAATATGAAATCGACCTTATTTAGTTACTAGTGTCACGATAACCAACCAAATATTATAACGATCATAAATAATTTAATTACTAATGATTGATAAAACGATATCGAAAGTTGTAAATTATTTATAAGGTACAAAATTTTAAAATAATATTATTACCAAATAATAAACAGCTAAAATTGGAAAACTGAAGTTAAAATATTTACTACATACTAATACTCAATTATACAATATAAAATCGAGTAACGTTCTAAAGTTACCTTCGGCCGGCATCCGAAACGATCACGTACTCAACCTTGATTAGTCCAAGCTCCAAATCGATAGCAAAGTCTTTTTTTAAGCTCCAAGTTGTAGAATCGTCAGTCTTCTACGCAAGCTAAATCCACGAAAATCGAAAGGACAAAACAAAAGAATGAGACAAGGGTGCTTGACAAAGACGGAAAGGTAATTGATGTTCAAATAGAACACAGAGGCCGAACTTAGTAAAGTCGACACGAATTCAAGAGACCGACGCACAAAAAGAGGTGGTACAGCAATAGAACAGTAGAATAGAAAGAACAACAACTAGAAAGAAGCAAGAAGAAGAAGAAGAAGAGGAGGAGGAAGAAGAAGAAGAAGAACGAAGTAAATAAAGGATTAGACGAATGAAGAGGAAGAAAAAAACGAATAGAGCACCAGCACCAGCGAATAACAATAACGGAACGAGACAAACACCAACTGGCGTGCACAACAGCACCCACGACAAAATGAGACAAGGAACAACAAGACACGACCTCAATGGCAACAGAAATAAAAACCATGTACAAGCAGCAGCAACACGGGATAACAGCCCGCAGTAGCATAAAACAGAAGCAAAACAACGGACCAACAACAAGGACACGAAAAAGAGCAGCAGGAATGCGATACTCGACAGGAAGAAGAAGAAAACCAACAGCAGCAACAGTAATCAAACGAAACATAAAAGTATCAGCGTAGCAACAAAAAGAAAAGAGAAGAAAAGGAGATCAATTAATCAGGATAACAGCAGCGGTAATCACGAATGAAAAATGGAGGAGAAAAAGGACAGGTGCAATAAATAGCAGAAACTGAAGAAGAAGAATACGAACAACAAACGAATAGCAGCCACGAGAAACAACAACGATTACGGAACGAAAAGATGCGAAGAAGAGAAGAAAAGCATCACGAAATCAATTAACACAGTAGTAGATACAACACTAGCAGCAGCAGCAACTACAAACGAAGAGGAAGAAGAATAAGAACGACTAGGCAACGACGGCAGCATCAAAGACAAAAAAAATGACAGCAGTAGTGGAACATAATACAGCAGTGGAAGCAAACGAGTAGGAGAAGGAGGAGATTACCTCGAAAATAGACGAAAGCAGCGACATAGAGAGCGAACCGAGTAGAAGAAAATGCAACAAAACGCAGCATCAGTAGCAAAAGCGGCGTACAGCAGCAACAGAGGCGTACAGCATCAGCAGTGATCACGCGCATAACGACTAGAAAACAGAGGAAAAATAGGGGAAATGGAGGAGGGAGTTGCGAGAGAGACAAAAGAAGGTGGTGGTGATAGATAAGGTGGAGTAGAAAAATGAAGCGGTGGCGGTTGACAGGGGATGAATGTAGAGGGGGTTGAGCGTAGAATCAAGGAAAGGGGAATGGATAAGATACGTTGAACAGGAGGAGGGTAATGAAGAGGTGGAGTAACGTGAGAAGGTTCAAGGTGGACCCCAAAATTAAATTATACGTGGTATTAGGAAAACGGAGTTAGCACAAAATGTAAAAGAATTAAAAGTGCCGAGTCAAAAGTCGACCCACACAACAAACTAAAATCGGGTTGAAAAAGTAAATAATTTGACCGAATAAAAGATCGAGTAAATAATATATTCTCGAGGTTAAAATAAAATATTCGAAATGAAAATGAAGTTTATAGAAATAAATAATTAGACGATGAAATAGTATTTCCCGATAAATAATAATTTTTCGATAAAGTGAATTAAATTGATTTCTCGAGGAAAAGAAATAGATGTTTTGGCGAAACTTAAAATAAATGAACTTCGAGCCGAAAATAAAAATCCGAGCTTAAAAATCATTAAATAAAAGAATTTAGAAATTAAATCGCCGAAATAGACTTTTGATAAGAATTAAATCAAGTGTATAAAATCAATCAAAACAAAATAAAAATTTGTTTTAAATATAAGAAGAGTTTCCGAGACAAATAGAATTTTAGGAGTTTGAAACGATTAAATGATAAATTCATTTTATAATAATTTTGAGGATTGCGAGTTAAATCGTAAATAAAATAAAATAAGAACATAACTTTAATTTAATTAAAGTTTTTTAAAATCAGGGGTGTTACACAACTCCCCTAGGCGAAACGTGCATCGTCGTTTGACTACTTTGAGAGTCTCCGATGCCTCATTTTGGCCTTGATTGGTTACTTGTCCTTAATTGTCCCGATTTATAATATGAACCGATATGTCGGCCTCAATACGAATATTGGAGCCTTCCGTATCGCGGTGTTATTGTCGGGTCTTGTGGACCGTACGACGCTCGGATGAACATCATTAGGTTTCGTATTAGCCCGATTTTCGGTGACTCCTTATATATGACATTCAATTATAGAATCGATATCAAACATTTCAGAGTGATGATTATAAGTGACGTCGAAAAAATACGACGAAGGATTCCACGATCACGTCATAACCTATAGGTCAGGCGCCTGCCATGTGGCACCCTGACCTTCAGGCGCCTAAGGTGGCGCGACTCAACCATGAGGTGCCACCACCCGTGCGTCCTGTCTGGTAGTTATGCGGAGTGTGGGCAGAAACTTTAATTGGATGCACTCGTTTTAAAAGATTGATTCGGATTAAACCATTTGCACTATTCGACATCGACATTGACCACGGGTCCATGATGTTCGAATTGGAGTCATATGACGTTTATTCCGAATTGATAACGACTTGTCCTTGCAGACATTATGTCCTACATATCTCGACACCGTTATTTGATCGTTGAGATCTACAATGCCGATACCGTCGAGTCGTGTTAAAAATAGTTTTAAATAATTATATGTACGCGGTATTAATAAATACAGCATAAAAAGCATTTTTGAGGTTGACTCACCTTAAACAACCAAATACGCGGGGTGACGAGATAAGCGACCGGCGACGCGAGTGCGATACTCTTGTGTTCGGGTTTCCTTATTTCGTCACCCTTAGTAATCTATACGTAAAAGAGCGAGTATTTTATCGTCTGAAAGTTAGTAGTTAGGAGTTAGGATCGAGAAAATAAATTTAGATGCGAACAAAGAAGATGTTAGTATAGTTAGTTACAAAAATTAAAAGAGTTTAGAGATTTGGACACCCTCAACCTACATGTCAAATGCTTCAAAATACGGGCTCGCGGAGTATCGTCGTAGACACGGGGAGCAATTCAAGGTATATAAGGTGTGGTTGTTGCGGTTTTGAGTATGTGTGAAGGAGGTAGATCTCTCGCACTTTTGTATTCAGAAATCAGAAAGATGGAATTTCACCCTTGAAATGATGCACATAAGGGTGTATTTATAGAGTTTTGTGAGATGTTTCTGGTTTCAAAATTCAGGCGCGACAAGGCCAACGCCCATCTATTAGGGCGACTAAGTTTAGAGGCGCCTGGTCTAATCGCGCGTATCGGAAGTTGCCCAAAATACAGATTGATATCCGGGTTATTCGAGGTAAATAAGTATTTCGTTTTGACTTTAGTTGATTGCGTATTGGGATGCTATTGTGGCTTATTTTGTTTTTGGGTTTCGACTTTGACCGGGTTTGACTCAGTCGATAAAGACGGTTTTTCCCCCTGTGGTAGCTTTGGCTCAAAGTAGCCTTATTTTATTGGAAATGACCCACTGAGTATGGATTTAGGGTCAGTTTTGAGAGATTTGCACTCCGCCAAGTGCCCACGTCGGATACTATTAATTCCGAGCCTGTATTAGAGCGTATTGATTCATGTTAACGTCCGATTATCATTTGGTGTTTTGTTGGAGACTGCTATAGGCACGAACATGCAAAAATGCGGGTGTCTACACCAAGTATTTAAAAGGTAAAGAATCCAGAACCATCCTAGTGACATTAAGACATTCATGTTTTACAGCATTACTCATCCCATTGAGATATATATTTGACTTATTCATAGTATTATTCATAGCAAGTTCAGAGGCATTGGAAAAGGTATAGAACCCACTAAGAAGGAATTTAATGGATTCCATATCTCCTCTACAGAACATAATCAGGTCGTCTGCAAAACAAAAATGAGTGAGTTGCATAGGTCGACAAAGGGAATGGTATTTGAATCCAATTTCTTGCTGGAGAATCTTCGGAACCCTGCTCAAGTACTCCATACACATTACAAAGAGGATAGGGGACATACAATCCCCTCGTCTTAGTCCTTTCTTGCCTTTAAAGAACCCAAAAATTTCCCCATTCAAAGACAAAGAGAAGGAAGTCGTAGTGATGCATTCCATAACTAATTTCGTAAAATGGGAATGGAAATTGAGTGCATCCATCATTCCTTCCACAGAACTCCAGGAAACAAAATTATAAGCCTTCTTTGAATCCAATTTCATCAAGGCCCTTGGTGAACAAGACTTCCTATTGTAAAGCTTAACAAGATCTTGAAAAATCGTAATATTTTCCACTATATCCCTTCCTTAGATAAAGCCATTATGGTTAGGACTCAATACCTCAGGCATCACCTGTCCCATTCTTTTTGATAAGATCTTAATAATGCATTTGTATACCGTGTTACAGCAGGCAGTGGGCCAAAACTGTGCCATAGATGTAGGGCGCTCAATCTTTGGTATAATATGGGTTAGGATGGTATGGTTGACTTGCTTCAGCAACCGGCCATTTCGCATAATATCTTTGACTGTAGTAACCACATCCGGACCAATTATGTCCAAGTGTCTTTGAAAAATTTGCTTCAAATACCCATCAGGTCCTGGGCTTTTTATGGTTAGGTAAGATAAACAAAGCATTCTTGATCTCCTTACTAATGACAGGGCCAAGTAGATAATCATGGTGAGCCTGCTGCAGTAATTTCCCTTTCCTGACAGTTGGTTTATGAACTCGTGCAACAACACCCTCCTGCCCAATTAAATTACAGTAATAGTCTTCAAAAGTTTCTTTAATGTCATTAGGTTCAAATAGCATATCTCCCACACTATTCTCAATGCATAGGATCTTGTTATTAACACTTTTAGTGTTAAGAGGCCTATGAAAAAAACTTTGTATTTGCATCCCCTTCCTGCAACCAGGCCGCTTTAGTCTTCTGTACCTAGAACTGATGCCTAGCCTTACTGAGAATACTAAGATACTTAATAAGTGTGCCCTCCATCTCGTAGAAAGACACATCCCGAGGATGGGTGACAGGGGTAGCGTATCCCTAATCAAAGATACCCTAAGGTCCACTAACTAATGTAGATAGTGAAGTAGGGGTCGAACCACCAGGAGACGGGACTCAATTACTTATTCTAAGGTCTAGACTAAAGATTACAGGTCACTGTTTTTCTGTTGTTGAGTGGACTGACAACTAACTGCTATAAAGTAAATCAATAATAAAAAGGTCTAGGGTCTCAGGTTCAGAATGAATATCAATCGGGTCAGGGAGTCAACTAACAGGTCAATAATCGAACTGTCTAAGGTGTAGGTCCGGTCGGTACTACTACAAACTTTAGAACTAAACTTAACCTGCGGTCGCTAGAATTAAGCTAGTCTACCCAAAATGTCGTGACCTAATTAGTCCTTAACCCGGTCAGCGAAAAAGTCCTAATTGTGATACTAACTAATTAACCCTGGCCAGTAATTAATCAATTAGAATTAAAACAACATTCAGGCGACAGTTCATATGATCAGAGACAGGTCAATTTTCTATAACCCAATTAACACCCATCGATCCCCTTAAACTCTAGATAAAAATTAGCTACTCATGATGATTGTTCTAAAACTAACAAAATATGAGTTGCAATTAAACATGATGAATACGAATTAAATTAAACTACAAGACTGAATTCAGATAACTATGAAAACTAAGAACGAACTAAGACAAGAATTAAATTAGAGAATTAAGACAAGAATTAAACTAAAGAATTGAAATAGAAATTGAAATTAGAATTAAAGATTATCAATACCAAACAGTTGAGATCTAAAAGAAGAACAGAATTCGATGAACCTTGCGAAAGAAAACGAAAACGAACGTAGTCTCCTATCCTAGCCAAAACTAACGTAATGTTTTAGTGAAGAAAATCAAAAGTAAAAAGTGTGTCTTACAATCCTCCTCTAACTGATTTAAAAGAAATCAGTTGGACCTACAAAACAGGCCCATAATTCTAATAAGCTAAAATCTGATCCGCGGCCTGGGTGTAACGCACTCGATCGAGTGCACGCAATGCCACTCGATCGAGTGGATGCGTGAACGCTTCAGGTTGAGTTCGGATATGAGGCACTCGATCGAGTGCCTAGCACTACTCGATCGAGTGGGTGTTGTTGGACTCAACTCATTTGCTTCTCGGCTTTTTCGTTTTCTTCCTCGTCCTTCGTCCTCGTCTCAGCTATCTGGGCTATCACTCCTAAATATGTTCGAAATTGCACTTAACCTGCAAAATAGCACGAGAACCGACAGTATCGACTTTCTAATAGAAATCGACATTAAACATATAGTTATGGAGGAAGAAAAGCTCAAAAACGGTTGTCGGGGGACAATAAAATACGATATAAAATACGTTGATCAAACTCCCCCAAACCAAACCTTTGCTTGTCCTCAAGCAAACAACTAATATATACAAACGAGGACAAGTGATGTGAAACACGACTCAGAGATGAATTACAATCATTCTCCTAAAATCGACTAAAACCGACGAGAAAACACGTAATGCTCAAGAATGCAACGAGATCAACAATCATGCCATAATCAAACAATTGCCTGCCAAACTTTCTATCTTGCAAGACCAATAATGTCGGACTTCCTTACGGTTGTCGCTCGACACTCATAAGTACGGGTAAGTATATAGGTGAAGATAGGAAAGAATAAAGACACTCACTCGACTTATGAAATATGCATGCAGTCGAATATGAACTCAATCTCCCCAATCGAATACGTGTTCCACCAATCAGGACCATAGTACATGCCAAGGACTTACAAGGGTGGCCTATATGTGAGGGAATAAAATGGATTGTGCTTAAAGCACGTATGGGAATGTGGGGCTAAGACCAGTAGTCGCAGCTACACAATAAAAACTATCCATCCAAAAACCTCAACTATGAATTCTGGCCACTAACTAGAAATGAGACTCAAAAGAGCATAAGAGGGAATTTTGCCATCCTCCTAATTATAATTCAATTCTAGTTCCAACATCTCAACCGTTCCCCAAAATATTATAAGAAGCATATATGTTTTTCTTTTCTTGGAATTTTTCTTCTTTTTCTAATGCCATTTTTTTTTCTTTTTCTTTCTTTTTCATGCTTCTATATTTTTTCAATTCAGACAAGGGGAAGGCGAATACAAGGTCGCACAATAATATTACACACTACGATCCAAAAGATGTAAAAATCCCAAAATGTGATCAAGGTGATTCCAATTACGTTCACTGCGACTGTCCTGGTAAGGTAGGCTATTCTGGGTTGTAGCTAATTGATATAAAAATCATGAAAGCAGGCTTACAGCTGAAACGGGCTGAACAAAGGGAAACTGACCTAAATCTACAGGGTAGTAAAAATGGGTCGTTTGGCTATGTGGAGCTCATCAAAAACAGAAATGCCTTTCCTCATGTACCTCCTCCTCAAACCAAACACTTATTCAATATCAAGAGACGGATGTCATATTTATGCAAAATTACGTTACACATTCCATAAGGAGAAACCACTCAATTCCTAATTATAAATGAGACCAGTTATAGATGTTACAGGCCTAGGAAGCTCTAAATTCTCAGAATTTTTGTGGTTTGCTGACAAAATGGTCAAATTTACTCGTTTGGCAATTAACAGTTTAATAGGCAATCATATTAAAATCATCTCATTTCAAGTATTACATGGATTCAGGTACTGAGTCAGTTGTCAATTAGCAAAAATCAAGTAAAGCGCATTATCATCATCGCCGTTTTGCATGTTTCACACCGGACACAAGACAGACACAAGACACACAAAAATAAAATCTTTTTGAATTTTTTGATTTTTCAATATTTTTTTTTGATTTTTAGAATTTTTGAAAACACACAAATTCTCCCCCAAACCTAAATGTCACAGTGTCCTCAATGTGACTCTACAGCAAATATGACAAACAAATCCACAACCAATCCTAAGGACAACTCGACCTAAGGGGAAGTAAAAAAAATCTAGAAAAGCAATAAAAACAGAAATAAAAAGGAAAGAAAGTAACGTATATATAATGGTAGCTCCCCCAAACCGGCTAATCAGCCATCTCATCATCTCCACCGATCCCAGATGGACCGGCTCCAGTATCGCCCTGGACTGAGCCGCCAGTACCACCCTGCTGACCCGACTGTCGAAAGTCCCTCAACCACTGTGCTCCTAGGCCGCCGTAGGTGTGCCCGTAGTCCGAACCCCAAGCAGCTGGATCAACCCCATAATCGTGGAAAATAGCACTAGTATCTCCCGGACCTCTCCAGTAAGACGGGTGCTGAGGCGCCGAGATTCCTTGAGTAAGCATGAACTCGTGGATCTCCCGGTTGACGATGCTCTGGTTAATCCCCTCGTGTACCCGTCGCTGGTGCTCGTAAACTGGCTCATACATAAATGGATACGGGTGCGGAAACTCGGCACCCAGAGTCTGGAACGGGAAAGTCGGGGTGTGTGTGTGTGTGGCCCTGGGGGGGCTCGGTCTCTACACGAACCCTACGTCGAGGGGGTTGAACGCCCTCGTCAAAAATGAAGAGCTCCTCGGGAATGAGGTAGCTCGGCGGGTCGGGTGTGTCCTCGCCTGCGGGAGTGGGTTGCAAGGCGAGGAGTGGTGGTAGGATTGTTCCTTTGACAACCGGGAGTTTCATCCAAATCTTGTCACGGACGCGCCACTTAAAGTCCGGGGGATTGCCCCGAATCCACTTCAAAGTGGAGAAGAGGTAGCTACGGTCTAGCAAGGGGACTCGGTCGGTGAGACTCTCAAAAGTGACTGTTTCCCCAAAACCCATAATATAGCACTTTGCTAGCGCGGTGACAATGGCTCCACAACCGAGCGGTCCAGATCCACTGATATGGCGCTCGATACCGACACAAATCATACCGGGTGCACTGAATGCCTTCAGGGATTTCCTAAAGGGGTTCAGGTAGTATCCTAGAATCAACACCTCCAATGAGTGAAGTTTACTCATGTCGGAGCGTGGAAAAATCACATGACTCAAAATCCGCAAGAAGAGGCGGATAGTAGGGTGTGGGATGGCATTGAGTGCCATAGCGGTGACACTTGCACGACAGTCCGAAAATAACTGAAAGTAGGGAGGTGCTTTCGAACTCTCGGGTATGTCTAGGATGTCTTCATTCTGGTTAGAGGTAAGCCTGAGACACTCGGATAAGGTACTAAGGGGGATGGATTGCTCCTCATTGTTCAACCGAAAGGATATCGTGTTATCTCGTCTATCAAACTCAAATGAACTTAAGAATTCTAAAGTGAGTACTCGATAAGATAACTCACGTAGTGTCCATAAGCCACCGAACCCGGTCATGGACAAGAGGTGCAATAATTGCTCGTTCAAACCGAGCTCGATTGTGAATTGTGACGAGCAGCACCGGGTAGCTTCCATCGACCTAGGTATCAATTCAACTAAACGAGCTCTCTGGGCCTCGTCCCTGCACACAATTTCTTCGTAGCCTGGCACAGGCTGAACAGCCGGCTGCCTTGCATTCCTGTTCCTGTTTTTGTTCCGGGGTGGATTCCTTCTTCCTGCCATGACTATAGCATAATAACAAAACTCAATCATACAAAAATCCCACCAAAAATACCAAAATTTTGGCCAAAATCAGACCCCATACACAAAAATCGGTCTTTGAGCACAAAGTGGTGAAATTAACACAAAATCAAGCATGCAATGAGATTAATATATAACTAAGGATGAAATTATACCATAAAACTAAGAAAAGAAGCAAGAAAATCAAAAACCCGAAATATACCTTAAGAAGGGACGAAAGTGACGAGAATAGGGGAGAAAGGGACGAAAATTTCAGAAATCAACACCAAGAAACACAAATAAACACTCCCAATTGCAATTTAGAAGCAAAAATTGTGAAATTTGGTCAAGAATTGATGAAATAGGAGTGAATTGAGTGATTTGGGGGTTTAGGGTTCTTAAGAGTAGTAAGGGGGGAGGGGGTTTAATTTGGAAACTGATTTGATAAAAGGAGTGAGAAGCAAATAAAAGAGTTCGAAAAGACCGGTTATGGACCCGGTTCAGGGGCACTCGACCGAGTGCAAAGGCCACTCGGTCGAGTGATCCCTTGAGAACTGGGCAGAATCACTCCGTCAGGGCACTCGACCGAGTGAGTGACCCACTCGATCGAGTGATCCCATGAAAAGTGAACAGAAGCTCCTTCGTCAGGGCACTCGACCGAGTGCATAGGCCACTCGGTCGAGTGACCACTGCACCTGCTACTACTCGCCTTTTTTCTTTAAATTGCTTCAAAATCCTGAAATTAAATATATTAAACCGTAAAATTCCCTCGTCCTCACTCGATAATTAATACTAACTCCCAATTAGAGCTACAAAGCTAAAAAAAAATTTAAAAAAAAAATGCGGAAAGGGAAATTACACATTTATACAAGTGGTGCCGGGTTGCCTCCCGGTTAGCGCTGGTTTTTACGGTCCCGCTCGATCGGTTTACCTCAACTGGGTTAGGTGGAATCGAGAGTGTCGTTGAGGTCCATGGCCTCTATGACACCGACATATGCACCTTCGTGATAGAGCTTGAGGCGTTGACCGTTCACCTTGAATATTTCGCCCTTATCGGTAGTGAGTGTAACCGACCCGAATTTGTTCACTTCAGTTACCGTGAACGGTCCAGACCATCGGGATTTAAGTTTCCCGGGAAAGAGTCTAAGTCGGGAATTAAATAAAAGTACCTTATCGCCGACATGGAACTCTCGGGGGATGATGCACTTATCATGCCATCTTTTGGTCCGCTCCTTATAAATTCTCGCGCTATCATAAGCATGGAGACGGAATTCATCTAGTTCGTTCAATTGCATGAGGCGCTTCTCTCCGGCTAGCTTCGTATCGAGATTGAGCTCCTTTAAGGCCCACATGGCCTTGAACTCGAGCTCTACGGGTAGATGGCAAGCCTTGCCATAAACAAGCGTATACGGGGATGTCCCAATAGGAGTCTTGAATGCGGTCCGGTAAGCCCAAAGAGAATCATCGAGCTTCGAACTCCAATCTTTTCTCGAGGTATGGACAACCTTCTCGAGAATAGACTTGATCTCACGGTTCGAGATCTCGACTTGTCCACTAGTTTGTGGATGATAGGCTAGCCCGGTACGGTGGTGAACACCATATTTCTTCAATAGCTTAGTGAGTTGGCGTTCATGAAAATGTGAACCACCATCACTAATAACAGCCCGTGGGACCCCAAAACGCGGGAATATTGTCTTCTTAAAGAGCCGGATCACCACGTTCGCATCGTTAGTAGGTGAAGCGATGGCTTCCAACCACTTCGAAACATAGTCTACAGCGACCAAAATATACCGATTCCCATAAGAAGAGGGGAACGGTCCTTGATAATCTATACCCCAAACGTCAAATAATTCTACCTCAAGAATCCCGGTTTGAGGCATTTCGTGTCGCCGAGAAATATTTCCCGTTCGTTGGCATGCGTCGCAAGAACGGATAAAGGTGGTGGCATCCTTGAGAATAGTGGGCCAATAAAAGCCCGATTGTATTACCTTCGCAAAGGTCTTTGAAGGACCGTGATGTCCACCATAAGGGGAGCAGTGGCATCTAGTGAGGATAGCATGTACCTCACTCTCGGGAATACACCTCCTAAATAGGCCATCTGCACATTCTCGGAAGAGATACGGGTCGTCCCAAAAATACCTCTTCACATCATGTAGAAACCGCTTCTTATGCTGATACTGAAGGTCGGGAGGTAGAGTACCTCCAACTAGAAAGTTGGCATAATCAGCAAACCATGGAGTGTCCATGGTAATAGCGAGCAAATGGTCATCGGGGAATGAATCGTCCATTGGGGCAAGATCCCCACTATCATATCTTAGCCGGGATAGGTGATCGGCTACGACATTCTCGGTCCCGGACTTATCACGGATCTCCAAATCAAACTTCTGCAGTAATAGGATCCATCTAATAAGTCTTCGTTTGGCCTCCTTGTTCGCTAGAAGGTACTTCAAGGCTGCATGATCCGTATACACTATCACCTTCAAGCCAATAAGATAGGCCCGAAACTTGTCTAGAGCATAGATGATGGCCAATAAATCTTTCTCCGTGGTAGCATAATTGATCTGCGCCATATCTAACGTCCGACTAGCATAGTAGATCGCATGTAAAGCCTTGTCTTTCTTTTTCCCGAGCACGGTTCCTACAGCGTAATCGCTAGCATCGCACATAACCTCGAAAGGCAACTCCCAATCGGGAGCTCGGATAATAGGTGTGGAAACAAGAGCCTGCTTAATCTTGTCAAAAGCTCGAGCACACTCGTCAGTAAAGACGAACGGGGCATCTTTGAGGAGCAGCTGAGTCAGAGGCTTGGCAATCTTGGAGAAATCTTGGATGAAACGGCGGTAAAAACCCGCGTGACCAAGAAAACTCCGCACACCCTTAACATTAACGGGGTATGGTAATTGCTCAATCACCTCGACCTTCACTTTCTCCACTTGGATGCCACGTTCGGACACTAAATGACCCAAAACGACTCCCTCGGTCACCATGAAGTGACACTTCTCCCAGTTTAAGACCAAATTGGTCTCCTCACAACGTTGCAAGACCCGTGAAAGATTAAGTAAACATGCATTATAATCAGTGCCGTATACACTGAAGTCATCCATGAAGACTTCCATGACAGACTCGATAAGGTCCGAAAATATGGACATCATACAACGTTGGAAAGTGGCCGGGGCATTTCAAAGACCAAAAGGCATCCTTCGGTATGCGAAGGTGCCGTAGAGACAGGTGAATGTTGTTTTCTCCTGGTCGTTCGGGTGAATTGGGATTTGGAAAAATCCCGAGTAGCCATCTAAGTAACAAAAGTACTTATGGCAAGCAAGACGCTCAAGCATCTGGTCAATGAAGGGGAGTGGGAAATGGTCTTTCCTAGTAGCTACGTTCAGCTTACGGTAGTCAATACACATTCTCCATCCAGTCACTAATCGAGTAGAAATAAGTTCATTTCTCTCGTTCGTGATAACCGTGGTCCCACCCTTCTTAGTGACCACTTGGACTGGACTAACCCATTTAGAGTCGGAAATGGGATAGATAATGCCAGCATCTAGGAGTTTCATAACCTCCTTCCTAACCACATCCTGCATGTTCGGGTTCAACCTACGTCGTCCCTGAATGGATGGTCTATGGTCCCCCTCTAAGTGAATGCGATGCATGCAAAACTCGGGACTAATACCACGTAGGTCATTAATACTGTACCCAATAGCCTTCTTATGTCGTCGTAAGATGACTAACAACTCCGAAAGTTGGCTATTTGTGAGTGCAGCGTTGACAATTACGGGGTTTAGACCCTTATCATCTAGGAATGCATATTTCAGATTCGGGGGAAGGGGTTTTAGTTCAGGTTTACTTACCTCGACCTCCTTTTTAGGGGTGCCGAGACTGTATACCTTCTCGATAGTGCCCTCCTTTCCGTTTAGCATGCGTTCCAGCTCGTCCACTTCCGTGCTCCATGATCTCTTCTCGGCATCAGCATCGCCGGATGTCAGCAATTTCTCCAAAGGGTCCCTGTCAAGATAATCGTCAATATATCTTTCTATTTCCAAATCAATGACATCTATACTATAACAGGACTCCTCTATCATGGGCTTCCTAAGAGCATGATCGAGACTAAAAGTCACGGTGTCAACTCCTACGGAGAGTGTGAGCTTCCCATTTTTGACATCGATGATCGCCCCTGCCGTGTGTAGGAAAGGGCGACCGAGGATAATAGGTATTATGGCGTCCTCAGCCATGTCTAAGACGACAAAGTCTACGGGAATAAAGAATTTCCCTACTTGGACCGGAACATCCTCTAAAACACCTAAAGGATATTTGACCGATCGATCAGCCATCTGCAGAGTCATATTAGTACATTTTAAAACACCCATATTCAATTTCTGACAAATAGAATACGACATGACACTGACGCTAGCTCCTAAGTCACACAGGGCCTTATCGATATCTAATGTCCCTATAGTACAAGGGATAGAAAAACTCCCTAGATCCTTGAGCTTGGGCGGAGTACGACTCTGTAGTAGCGCGCTGCATTCTTCTGTAAAAGCAACTGTCCCAGTTTCACTAAAAGACCGCTTACGAGTTAGTATTTCTTTCATAAATTTCGCGTAAGCAGGAACTTGAGTGATCAAATCAGTAAAAGGAACACTTACCTGCAGATTCTTGACGACTTCCATAAACTTACCGAACTGTTGATCAAGCTTTGTTTTACGCTGTCTGTGGGGAAATGGAAGTATGATCGGAATTGCAGGCTCCTTGACTTGAGACGAGGATGCTTGAGAAGAATTAGCATCCTTAATTGAGACCTGGGGATGAAAAGTAGAAGAATCAGGTGTTACGGTCTTCACTCGATCGAGTTCAGGCCAACTCGGTCGAGTTTTATTATACTCGGCCGAGTCATCTGAAAGCACTCGATCGAGTGGTATCACTGGGAGGCTACTGATCGATTTTTGATGGTCTACTCGATCGAGTGGGATGACACCACTCGGTCGAGTGGCTCCCAACTCGATCGAGTCAGGCGTGACTCGGTGGAGTTGACTACGTGACTGCTCTCTGCCTGGTTTTTGGGGGTCTACTCGATCGAGTGAGGTGGTGTTACTCGATCGAGTGACCTTCATCCGTGGCCTGCTCCGTTCTTCTTCTCTCAGCTCTTGCTTCTCCAACTCCGTCTCATCAACCACAACATACTCCTCGGGCATCTTCGGACCGTCATAATGGGTTCCGCTTCTCAATGTGATTGCATTGGCTTGCTCATGTGATTGCTCGCCTTGAGGAGGTAGACTACCCGGTGGCCTAACTTGCTTTTGGGTGGCAAGTTGTGCTACTTGGGTGTCTAGGATCTTGTTATGCGCAAGTATCTGGTTGACTTGGGTTTCTAGCTTATTATGACTTTGGATACCTTGCATCAATAAAGCTTTGATCTCCGCATACTCGGTGTTGGTTGGAGCTTGAGCTTGGGCTTGGTTTTGGTTTTGTGGGACCGGCTGAAATTGTTGTTGGTTCCCCCACCCTTGTTGGTTACCCCAAGGTTGGTTACCCCAAGGTTGGTTATTGCCCCATTGTTGGTTCCCCCAATTTTGTTGGTTACCCCAATTTTGTTGCCCTCCTTGGAATTGTTGTCGGTTATTGCTATGGCTTTGGGAGGGTCGGTTATGGGGTGCTACATATGGGAAAGTTTTGTTACCGCCGGGTGGTGGTGGGTTAAGCACGTTTTGACTCCTATAAGACAACAACGACTTGTCATAGCCCGGTTGGTTCATGTATGGGAGGTGTGGTCTCATGGATTGGAATGCGTTCGCTGTTTCTAAACTCACACACTCTTGGGCATAATGACCCGTATTCCCACAATTCTCACAAACAACCTCGGACATTGCATTAACTTGGTACATACCGCCTTGTTGTTGTTGGTTTTGGGTTCTAGCAAGCTCCATGGAATCAAGCCGCTTAGTTAAAGCGTCTAGGTGGCTAACTATGGCATTTGATGACTCGGAGTCACCACTATTTCCCCGGGTGTTACCTCGTGGATTTCCCCAACGTGAGTGATGAGTAGCCATATCTTCAATCAATTTCCATGCTTTATCATCATCAACGTTGTTTTGGAACCTGCCATTAGCTGCAGAATCGAGCGTAGCTCGGCAATCGAAATATAAACCATTATAGAATTGATTGCACAAAAACCATACCTCGAATCAGTGATGTGGACACTCCTTGACTAGCTTTTTAAACCTTACCCACGCCTCGTAGATATTCTCGTGAGATGTCTGTCGGAAGTTAGTAATCTGACTCCTCAACATGTTGGTCTTCTGCGGCGTGTAGTAGTGCTTATAAAAAGCTAAGGCTAGGGAGTTCCAACCTGTGATTCCCTCAGAAACGCGGTCTAGATCCGTGATCCAGTCTCTTGCGTTATCGCGTAGGGAGAACATGAATAGCATCTCCATCACCTCTTCTTGTGTCACTCCCGCGGGGAGTGGTATAGTTGAGCAATAATCGGTGAAGAGCTTCATGTGCTTCGCCGGGTCTTCATCGGGGCCTCCACCGAATTGATTTCGCTCCACCAATGTAATAAAGGCGGGGCGAATCTCGAACGTACCCGTAGTGGCGGTGGGCCTCTTCAACAGTTTCGGTAGGGCACTTTGCTCCGGCTCGGAATGGCTAGCAAGTTTGGGAGGCATCTTGACTAGCGGTGTCTCGGGGGCAGTAGTGGAATTATCCTCTTCAAAGGACAGTGCTTCGGATATGTGCTCGTCGTCCGAATGTTCCACTGATTCTGAACTTTCTGTCTCAGCAATCTCCTTGTAGAATTTCCTAGACCTGCGGAGAGTTCTCTCTGGTTCAGGATCGAATGGTGGTACGTAGCCTGAAATTCGAGAGGACCTGGGCATACGAGGAAACTACAGGAAAAATGTGAGAAACGGTCTCAAGGAACTGAAGTTCCTCGAGACAAGCAATCAAAAGGCTAAAACACAAAACAAGTAAATAAATAACACCGTCTCCCCGGCAACGGCGCCAAAAATTGGTAGGGGTAGTCGTATCCTTAATCAAAGATACCCTAAGGTCCACTAACTAATGTAGATAGTGAAGTAGGGGTCGAACCACCAGGAGACGGGACTAAATTACTTGTTCTAAGGTCTAGACTAAAGATTACAGGTCACTTTTTTTCTGTTGTTGAGTGGACTGACAACTAACTGCTATAAAGTAAATCAATAATAAAAAGGTCTAGGGTCTCAGGTTCAGAATGAATATCAATCGGGTCAGGGAGTCAACTAACAGGTCAATAATCGAACTGTCTAAGGTGTAGGTCCGGTCGGTACTACTACAAACTTTAGAATTAAACTTAACCTGCGGTCGCTAGAATTAAGCTAGTCTACCCAAAGTGTCGTGACCTAATTAGTCCTTAACCCGGTCGGCGAAAAAGTCCTAATTGTGATACTAACTAATTAACCCTGGCCAGTAATTAATCAATTAGAATTAAAACAACATTCAGGCGACAGTTCATATGATCAGAGACATGTCAATTTTCTATAACCCAATTAACACCCATCGATCCCCTTAAACCCTATATAAAAATTAGCTACTCATGATGATTGTTCTAAAACTAACAAAATATGAATTGCAATTAAATATGATGAATACGAATTAAATTAAACTACAAGACGTAATTCAGATAACTATGAAAACTAAGAACGAACTAAGACAAGAATTAAACTAGAGAATTAAGACAAAAATTAAACTAGAGAATTGAAATAGAAATAGAAATTAGAATTAAAGATTATCAATACCAAACAGTTGAGATATAAAAGAAGAACGGAATTCGATGAACCTTGCGAAAGAAAACGAAAACGAACGTAGTCTCCTATCCTAGCCAAAGCTAACGTAATGTTTTAGTGATGAAAATCAAAAGTAAAAAGTGTGTCTGACAATCCTCCTCCAACTGATTTAAAAGAAATCAGTTGGACCTACAAAACAGGCCCATAATTCTAATAAGCTAAAATCTGATCCGCGGCCTGGGTGTAACGCACTCGATCGAGTGCACGCAATGCCACTCGATCGAGTGGATGCGTGAACGCTTCAGGTTGAGTTCGGATATGAGGCACTCGATCGAGTGGGTGCTGTTGGACTCAACTCATTTGCTTCTCGGCTTTTTCGTTTTCTTCCTCGTCCTTCGTCTTCGTCTCGGCTATCTGGGCTATCACTCCTAAATATGTTGGAAATTGCACTTAACCTGCAAAATAGCACGAGAACCGACAGTATCGACTTTCTAATAGAAATCGACATTAAACATATAGTTATGGAGGAAGAAAAGCTCAAAAACGGTTGTCGGGACAATAAAATACGATATAAAATACGTTGATCAAGGGGATTGCATCCTAGTTTGCAAGGCCTCCAATGAAGTCCTGGCAATATTTAATGCATTGTCAACTCCATGGAACAATTCCTTATTAAATCTGCGGAGGTGAACTTTGAGATTCTTTGGGTTTTTTTGCCAACTTAAACATTAGTGTACCTGAAGCACCAGAGTTCCAATGAGCAGCAATCAGTGGAAGGAATTCACCTGACTCAGCCCATATGTTATAATACTTAAAAGGTTGTTTCTACCTCTCCTACAACCTTGGTTCAGTGATCACAGCAGGACAATGATCATAGGTGCCTTCTAGCATAAAATCGACTGTCTGATCCGTGAACTCCATCATGTAGTCCAGATTCGCCATCATCCTGTCAATCTGAATATATACCCGTGTTTCATCTTCATGTTTGTTGTTCCAAGTGAACTTTGAGCCAATTCTAAGAGGTCTTGCACTTGGCTTTCCTCTACACAATCCCGACACTTCTTAATATCTGCTTAGGTAACAATTGAGCCTATTCTTTCATCAAAATTGAGGACATTGTTAAAATCCCCACCCAATAGCCAAGGGCCCCTATCTTTTTTATTATATTCCTTGAGATTCTTCCACAATGGCATACGCTCAGCCGGCTTATTAAAAGCATACATCATTGTCATCTTAAAGGATTTACTTCATATCTTATCAGTGACCATCATATGAATTGATTGTGGGGTCATATCCTTGATGTCCACCTTCTAGATGACTGGATTCCAGAGTACCCAAATGCGCCCTCCAGGATCTAGAGAGCAGTTAGTACAAATGGACCAATCGTAGCAGATATTAGTACTAACATTAAGCTAATTCTTATTCCTAACTCGAGTCTCCAAGAGCCAAAACAACCCTATGTTATTCCTATGGATAAACCACTTAATATCGAGTTGCATATTTATACTGTTTAGGCCCCTTATGTTCCAAAAATCAAGGCTACCCATGATCAATATTTGTAGCAGCAGCCACCGTAGGCTCTTTCTGAGAAGAATGTAACATGGAGTGTAAAGTCTTAATGAGGCTTAGCTTGTGCCATCCCTAGCAAAGACAAAAGAGGAACCATATTCTTCCCTACTCATCTTCGAGTTAATTCTAGCCAGAGTTAGGGCCTGACTAGAGGCCGGTGGAGCCACTACCTCTGGGTATGAATAGGTTCATGAATAACCACTTTTGGAGTTGGTTTTTACTGCACTTTCTGTTTCCAAGTAACTTTCACCTTATTGTCTTTCCTGCAATGCTCTGTTTTGTGCCCAATGCCTTTACAATTCTAACACATTGCACAACTACTTTCTCACCAAGGAAGGAAATCTCCAAAGACAATTCTTTCCCCAATTGGACTGTGACCATGACCTTAGCAAATCTCAAAAAAGTTTTTGTTCAGAGTGACAGCATCACACTGTACATAAACACCAACAAGTCCCGCAATTTTCCTTAAACACTTTTCCCCCCAAAATTTCAGACTCAGCCCATGGATTTTTATCCAATAAGAATTTCATGTACTCCCTCCATCCCAAAGAGATGTTCCCATTTCATATGGGCACATCTCTTAAGGAATATAGTTGTTTATTCCAAGTGGGTCCAAGCGTAAACAAAATAAATAATTCAAAAATATAGTTAGACCAAATATGATGGCACAATTGTAAATAATGAAAAGGGAAAGGGATAATATTGTAAAAGTTGATAGCCAAATAAGGAAATAATCAAAATGGGAACAAGATAGTGGGAAATCCGTTTTAGGAAAGTGGGAACATTATAGTGGGATGGAGGGAGTATCTCGCTATTTTCGAGCACAACATCCGCTGTCCAAGGTTGATAATAACTGGTTTATTGTCAAACATGACCCACTTCATTAGAGTTGCTTGCTGCAATTCGAATTTCAAGAGTCTTAAATCGCACTAAGAAGACACCATTGTTCATAAAAGAAACCTTTTCAACATCATCCTTCTTCCATAGTTGTTCAAGAACCCCTGAATAATGGACCATGGAGGGTTTGCGCCAATAATGTATCCAAAGACCGCAGTCTTCCAGTACTCCACCTCCTCCTCTACATCACTATCTAGCAACTATAAGAGGGGAGATTCAGTGGCCTTCTACTTCCATTTGTCCATAGCTTTTTTAGACACTTTCGTCCAAGGTTCAACATCGTCATCTTCCATATGTTGGTCTTGCTGCACATCAGACGCTGAGCCCAAATCATATGATTCTATAACTTCTGCACAATTCTTAGGATCTGGTGTCATATTTTTCTTTGTACTAGATTTATAAAAAGGATTTGAGTTTCGTAGTATATGCTTATTGTATTTTTGGAAGCTTTTTGATGAATTTTTCTTGGATCTCGTCATTATTCAGGGAGTGGCTGCTGCAGATTGTCGTTGTTCTCTAGGGTTTTCTCTCTCATCTCTCTAGCTTTCTTGGATTTAATCTCCAAAAATTGAACATGACTTGTATTGCTTTTAGCTTCATGCTTTTGTTTTTTTTTGCTCATATTTGTATCTTGGACTTGGACCTTGGGATCATGATTTTTTCGTTGGGGATATAGATCGGTTGTTTGGATTAAGGACTTGCTGGGGTAGTTGATTTGTTTTTGCAGCTTTGTCGAAGGGTTTGCTGTTTGAATTTGTTATCCGAAAAGTGGCTTGAACCGATGGGTACCGCTGGGGATTTTTATTGGTTTGTGTTATGGGCTATGTCGGCTTATGGGATGTTCGTTGGGGAGGATAATGTAGTTGGTTACTTTGCCGAGGAGGTTAACGTGATTTGATATTGTTTCTTTGTGCTAGTAAATGGGTGTATGTCTTTCGGGTACTAAGAATTGTGTCTGGGTTAACCCGGTTTTGTCTTGAGCTGAAGAGTCAGGCGCAGACTTTCGGACAACCCAATACTGAGATGCATCACCCCCAACGCCCCAAATTTTAGGCACCTAGGATGGTGCGGCTGAAGTTTTGTTTTATCGAACTGTTTTAAGAACGCGAAGAGGGGAGTGTTCGGGTCATTTGTTCGAAAATCAGACGCGACCCATCCTTTGTATTCCTCTCATATCGTCACCATTGTTAACCAACTTTCGAGCTTGATTTTTGCTTTAACTTGATAATGTCGATCCCATTTAAGTATCCTTTACTCACCTATTGTCGATTTGAACTTGATTACCATGAATTTGAATTGATTTTGCTTAAACCCTAAAAATTGATTTGGGTGTTTCGAATTTGCTATACTTTGATGCTTGCTCTTAGTTCCATTTTTGAATTAGGGTAGCATAGAACTTGTAGGGGTAGTTATTTGCTTGGAATAGGAGCTTGAAGGTCCTTTAATTGCCTTCCATGGCAAAAATTCGAAATGCTTAGGGTTTTGGAATTGATTTCCTGATTGTTCCCGTACTTGATTATTGTAAACTCGTTAGTTTCTTGCTTAGGAGGTTATGGGTAACTTGTATGTCGATTTTTGTGACCCGGAATGCACTCTAGGTCATTTTGTGTGAAACCATGGGGCTTACGACATACCAAATGAGACCGTGACGATGCCGGATGTTTTCGAAATCACTTTTATTGTGATCGTGGTCGAAAATGGGTGTTAAGGGCTTTTCGGAAGTTTGATAGCTAGCTTGTAAATTTTGGACCTATTTTGACATGTTTAGGTCGTCCTGACCTGACTTGAGATGTCTGTTTTGCTTTGTTTTGCAGCTGGAGATGGTACGAGACTTCCCTATCAGGTCCCATTTGTTAGTGGGACCAGTGAGGCTCCCAGGTCGAGTTCCTTGCCCTCTAAGATGGCTTGTATAGTAATAAGTGGTCAAGTGTTCCTTCGCCTAGGCTAGAACCTGGGGCAATAAACAAGGCAGATTTTTGACCGAGTCAAGAGACAGGTTTTTCCAGTGACGGTTCAGAGGAGGCGACGGGTGCCTAGGCCGGTAGACGAGGCCGAGGAAGTGGCTTACGTGGATCTTGTTTGGGCTAGGAATTGGAACGGGCGGTAATTGGTATTCCGTTTAGACTAGCATGTGTCGAGCCGTACTATCAACGACATGGTGAGTACCCTTTTGCTTGTTTTTTTTGTTGTTTTGTATTAGTAAGACTTGCTTATATTCTTGTGTTGCTATAATTTACAGCCCTCGGGCTTGATGAGGACTTTCTCGAGGTTCACGACGTGCCTTGAAATGTACTCGCAGAATATGAGCCATGAGGCTAAGGAGTTGGTTAGGGGGACAGTTTGGGTCTCGTAGTTGAGCGTTGGGCTCAGTTGGTCGGTTGACATACTAAGATCAACCTGATGGTGATTAGGGTGATGGTGGATCACTTTCATGATATGACGTTGACATTTCATATGTCATTCGAGGAGAGCGGTACGACATTGGAGGATTTCGGGGTGATCACGACATTACCCTGGAGTATAGAGTTGATCAGGTGGGCTTTCGAAGGGCCTGAGTTGGATAGTGTTGAGGTGAGAGGTTGGATAAGGGATATTTTAGAGCCTTCTGCTTACTGCTCGCCCCATGCTTTGGCTAGTTCATACATTACCGACCACTTCGAGAGAGTGATAGTTTTGGAGGGTTGGGAGCCTATAACGGCGACGCAAGATGCCCGTCTGTGGTTATGGTACTTTTTAGGCTCAACCCACTTGTCGGATAAGGCCGAGAGGTTTAGTACTAGGATTTTTTCGTTCTTGGCCGACTTGAGTCAACTAGGACGTTTCGACTGGGCGACGGCGGGTTTCGCGAAGATGACCCACTGTTTGTAGGCTATGGTGAGTGCGCAGAGGGTGGCCTCGGATTCAGCTATACCCATTGTGGGTCCAGGTCTCATGCTGGAAGTAAGTTACTTTATTTGTGTTTTGTTTGGATTTTCGTTGGTTTTGTTTTACTTATTGACGGGCGTCTCGGGTTTTGTAGGCTTGCATCTACTTTTAATTCTTGTGTTTGGCGCCTAAGATGGTGCCGGTTCGTCCAGATGAGGTGTGCCGAATTTAGCCCGATTTTCCACCCATCTAAGCTCGTTTTCCCATCGCTTTCGTGAGATTTATGTGCGATTATTGCCTTATCCGAGTCCTTCTCGCTTTAGCGTCTCTCTTGTCCATTTTATGTGTTTTTGGGTAGTTTTTCTATTTGTTTTGATAGGAATATAATCCTTCCGAGAGCATATCTGAGCTTATACGAGCACGAGAGAGTGGAACACCGTCCTAGAGTTTCTCACTGACCCGGGAAAATTGAGCCATAAGAAGTGAAATCCAAGGAAATGAGAGAGAGAATCTATCGGGTGAAGTTTCACCCGATGAGATCTCGTCGGTTAACGTTTCACCCGATGATATTTCGTAGGGTGAAGTTTCAGTTGACGACTTTTATGCATCTCCGAAGGTCCTCAAGAAGGAGGAATTGACCGTGCGAAACTTTTACCCATCGGGTAAAGTTTAACCCGACGGTAATGGCACCCCGGATTTTTCATTGTGGAAGAACAACTGACCGGGCGAAACCATTGGGTGAAGTTTCACCCGACAGAAAAGTCACGAGAATTCAAGAAACCCACAGAGCAAAGTTTCAGCCTATGAAGACCCGAAGGATGAAATTTCACTAAGCAAGCAAGAATCAGTTTTTGGCTTTGTCTTAATGACTCATTAAGGTTTTATATATATAGTTAACCCTAGATTTCTTTATACCATATAGAATAGACTTTACTATAATCCCCATTTTTAGTCTCCATTAGAGAGCTTCACTAGATCTAGAAAAACTTCATTAGCTTAGATTGCTATATATCATTAGATCGAATTAGAAGATTGAAGGGATTGCAAGGATTGGGTGACAAAGTTCTTGTATTTCTTTTTCAAGGTTTAATATTTATGTCAATCTTCATCTTCTTTCTTCAAATTTCCTCCACTGTTGGTACTTTCATTTCCTCTCTCTTTTCCTTAATTAGTTTCCTTTCTTGTTTCTCCTTAATCTATTGTTTTCAATTGTTCTTTTTATGTTTATGTAATTGAAATCTCCATTATTGTGTTAGACTTAATTATCTTTTCATTTCTAGTATGAATTGTTCTAACTTGTTTTCCTTGTTTATTTCTCTTATTAACTTTCCCATGAATATTGAGAAGATTTTAGTTAGGGGGTTAGGGAAGGATGAAATCGAGTAGTATGGATTTAGAATTATTGTGATTGGATGCACTTGATTTGATTTGTCTGTTTGGATTTGTTGCATGCTCGGGTAGTCGATTCACATTCACCCTTTTCAATATGGGGAATTTGGGGCTTGGGTAATTCCGTTTAGTGACTTAACTTCTTCACCGCGAAATTGTGTTTTAGCAAGGTTGGGTAGAGAAACTGAAAGATGACTCACTCCTTTTCAATTGTGTATCGGTTGCTTGGTTCTTTGTCTTTTTATCCCGTTTCTGATTCCCCGACTCCCCTTAACTTTTTTCCAATTACTATTCTCTGTCTTAAGTTATTACCTCAGTCTAGTTTTAATCCTATTCCAAACTTCCCCCCTTTTTCTAGACCTCAAACGCAGTTAGACTTAGACTTGACCAACTACACTTACCGTCCCTGAGAATCGATCCCGAATCACCGCTACTACATAGTAGTTTGTCGAATTTATAAATAATTTTTTCATGTGAGTTCGCGACGACCCTCATCAAAATGGCGTCGTTGCCGGGGACGGTAGCTAGATGATTAAGTTTTTGCATTAATTGTGTTTGGTTATTTGCTTTTAATTTACTTCTTTCCCTTAGTACCGATTGGTGCTAGGAGACTCATCGTTTGTTGAGTTCTTCCTAGGAACACATTTTATTTAGGTTTCTTGATCCCCGTTCGGAGAACAAGCATCTTAAAGACCTCGTGTGTTGAAGCAACAACCCAACACCGTGATCTTTCGCCGACTATCATCCATTTCTCAACCCCTCGTATTTATTTTTAACAAGTCTCCATATCCTAACCATTAAAGACGCAAGCATGACTACGCTTGGATCTCACTCTCAACCATCTAATGAAGGGATCTCTTCCCCCGTGTTCATTGGAACCCTTCCGGAAGGCCTCGAGCTTAAGCCCTCTTAGATTAATTTAATTTATCAATATACCATCCACGGGTTTCCAGATGACGACGTTATTGAGCATGTGTGTCTATTTAAGGAGAGCTTGATAGGTGTCAAGCTTGATGGACTTACCAGATTTCAATTACATCGTATCCTTTTCCCCCGAACACAACGTGATGGAGCTAGAAGATGGCTTCAAACTTTCCCGAGTAACACTTTTCATACCTGGAAGCATCTTTGCAACGCTTTTCTTGAAAAATTCTTCCCACCATCCAAAACTAACCAATATAGGATGGAGATCCAGACGTTTCAGCTGTAATCCCCTAGAAATTCAAACGCAATACAGTGGCGGAAACACTGTAGAGTTGGGATTAAAACACACTGACAAACTACATCTTATTAAAAGAAATGATAAGTCAATACAAAGACCTCTTTTTACAAAAGGGCTAAAGAGAAAATTCACCAAACGGGTTATACAAATCCATAAATTACATAAATGAAGAAAGAGTAGGATCCACGCTACTCGCTAGCTCACACCCAAAACCCAGCAGCAAATACCTGTCATGTTATAAACATAACAACCACGTCAGTGAGGAGTAACTCGGACGTTCTCCCAGCCATATAATATCATATAGAAAAATAATAGTATTACTATATCAAAATAATTAAAATGAGAAAACATTAAAACGATATAATAAAAATAAGTTTTCAGCGAAACTTAAAGCATTTGCAAACCTGCAAGTCAATATCAATCGATAATAATAATATTCAAAAATGGCGTTATGGAAATCAATCAGTGCAACGGAATAGACTTTCACTAGGATAATACTCAAACTAGCTTCGAGAACTTAGTCAAAACAAATTAGACTTCGGTCTCTAACTAGGCAACTAAACTATAACAGAACCGCGTGCAGCGAGGTCCTGGCTTAAGTAATGTACACCCCTCCTGGACACCAACCGTAATCCAGTTCAACCCGACGGCGACTTACACGATGCGATATCTAAGTTTAGAGTCAAAATATACACACTCCTGAACACAAACCATGCTCAGTTCAACGACCAATGCGTCTCAACATAGACACACCAGCTTTATAGTTGATGGCAAAACGTATACCCAAGACTTTATTACTCTACCCATACACTTGTCCTCATTCTATAACTCCAAAACAGCCATTATCGATATTCAAAAGTAAATATAATCAATATAAATGATATGGATAAAAGAAATAACCATTTTATATTAAAAGGGAAACTTTCTATAAATAGAAACTAATCTTAGAAACTTACTTAAAATAGAAATATTGTTATAGAAAATACGTAAGTTATTAAAATAAGTGAAATGTATAAAAATAGCATTTCTAACGAAATTAACATTTTATTATTATCGTTGTTATCGTATCTTTATTATATTTCCATATTCGTTACTCAAAATATAAATAAAATATGATAAGTCATTATAAAGTATTTTATAAATAATTTAGGAACTCGAGTTAAAACAATAAATCTTAGAAAAGAGACATTTTAAAGAAAACGATATGAAAATTAATTGAGTCAACGAGTTTTATAAATGAAATGAATTTTATAAAGGTTTCAAATTATTTTTAGGAAATAGCTTTGATTTGTAAATAATACAAATTTTAATAAAAATAGTCAATCGGAAACAAATAGGAAATTATTAGTGAAAATAGTTTCGACTAAAATGTATTTAAAACTAAATCGACTATTTTCTCATTTATTAGTATAAATCTTAAAATGAAAATTAATTTATTAAACAAGAATACAAATCTCGATTATAATATGAAAATACGATTTTGAGTTTAAAATTTGAAATTAACGAAATATGACGAAAATATGAAATCGATATTATTTAGTTACTAGTGTCACGATAACCAACAAAATATTACAACGATCGTAAATAGTTAAATCACAAACGATTTATAAAACGATATCAAAAATTTGTAAAATATTTATAAAGTATACAATTTAAAATTAATATTATTAGCAATAATAAATAGCTAAATTAGAAAAACTGAAGTTAAAATATTTACTACATACTAGTACTCAAACATACGATATAAAATCGAGTAACGTCCTAAAGTTACCTTGAGACGACATCGAAACGGTCGCATACTCGTCCTCGCCTGATCTTCACGACAGTCGGGAGATAGCAAAAGAAATAGCATTGAACTAGAACAGCATCGAGAGGATTAGTAGCCGGCGGTGAGCATCAACAACTCAGGCAACCATAGCAACCAGCAGCAACAACAAAACTAGCAGGATGGAACGACAATTAGGATGAGAAAAAAATAGGGCAGTGAGGGGAGTTGGACTCGCAGGTCGGCCAGAAATCGAAACACGCAAATCGAGGGCAAAAATTAAACGAACCGAACATAACACGCAAGACGATAAAAGTAGTAATCAACGAAACAGGAGCAGGCCAAAATAGAACAATCGACAGCAACAACGAGAACGCAGGAGCAACAAAACATAATAGGAAGAAGAGAAAAGAGTGACAGGAAACATAGGAATAAGGACAAAAGAAACAACAGTAACAGTGCGGACAACAATATATCAGCAGCAGCAGCGACAACCAAAATCTATAACAATAGCAACAATAACAGCAGAACAGAAACATCAGCGGACGGGGCACAATAACGCACAACAGAACAGCAATAGCAGCAGCGTGAAATGCAAATAACGTAACTTAACAGCAGCAGTGGAAACAGAAAAAATGGAAGAACAACAGGAAGGCGTAACACTAGCAACAGCGAAGAAGAGGAGGAGGAAACGAAATCACAGCAAGAGAAAAGAATTAAGTGTCGTTACCTACAACGGAACGAGCAGCAGCAGCATCAGCAGACGAACGTAGAAACTGTTGGAAATATTGGGTCACTATAGAGGCGATATATAACAAGAGAATATACGTTGTTGTGTCGTGGTATGAAGGCCACTGAATGAGAAACGAAATCGCCCCGACTACGGTACAAATCGGAATGGGCGTCGTCCCCCAAGGTCACACAACACTCCTAAATGGTTGTGTACTCAACCATTAGGAGTTGGAACTCGATGGTATACTTAGAATTTATCAAAGAGATTTGGATGATGACATTTGATGTATGTGCCCATATGTCTTATCATTCTCATACTTATATAATAAGTGTTATATGAGACTAACCTCAAAAGGTATCCAAAGTCACTTTATGATGGAAAATGAATTGTCATTATTCTAAATATAATGACATTCATAACCATACTAATAAATTAGGTTTAATACGCTACTAATGGGATATGCTTTTACTATGCAATAATGGTCAACAATTTCACTTTGCATTATTTCTAACAATTCCCCACTAATGCAAATGGTAAACCGAAAACAAAAATCTTGTGCATATGAAAAGGTTGACACTTAGACGTTAATATCTTTCGATTTGAATTAACGTACTTCCTCCATTTTCTTTATATCTTCCCATCCCCTTAATATATGGGTGGGGTATTATATTAGGATGGGAAGATATAAAGAAAATGGAGGAAGTATTAGTGAAATGAGTCAACAACTTACTTACAATAAGAGAATATATTTCAATTTGAATTCCTTATTGAACTTCGGTTGAATTACCCTCACAACACATATCATACCTTAATTTCCACACGAGTTCCGCAATACAATTCAACAAATTTATGGCCAAATGAACCTTGGGATTTTGATGAGTGCTCTAGAAAGATAACTCAATTTCTCATAGAAGGAGGCCATCCCTTCACACTCACTTTGGTGATTCTATCAAGGATATCCTCACATAACCTACTCACTTATGAGCTATAGAATCAATGAGAGCTCTAAAGATCAACCTCTGAACACTACGGTGAATCCATCAAGTCCTTCACAACAGGACCACCCAAACATAGGGATATAGATTCATTAAGAGAAATATCCCAACCTCTGTCATTACGGTGATCTCCTCAAGTCCGTCTCACAAGGACCACCCAAATTTGGGCTATAAGACCATTAAGAGCTATATGCTCAACCTTTATCATTACGGTGATCTCATCAAGTCCGTCTCACAAGGACTACACAAATTTGGGCTATAAGATCATTAAGAGCTACATGCTCAACCTTTCAAATACACCAAATTATATTTGATGATTTCAACTCTCTCAAATTTGCATAATCCATGTGTAATTCACTACACATCATTTTTAGCAATATGAAGCTGAAATTAGCATCAAACATTCCATAGCAATTGATGTCCCCACAATTATGCAATAAATATTAACCTCCCAATCACCATGCATTACCCCGGTAAGGTTAAAAGAGCAAAATAATACGCATACATAATACATTAAATTATAACAGTCTTCTCAATAGACTTATAATAAAATTATTATAAAGATGAAAGCTTACTCATGATCATTGTGCATCTCACCTTGTGATCCAACATCTTTATAAATATCCAACTTGTTGCAATTCTCATTATTGCACCATACATACATCATCATTCTTATGTTAGAGAACAACGATCTCGATGATTGTTTCACTTATATTTTTTTTTGCAAATCCACAAATTAAAATATATAACCTTTACTCACATAAAATCAATCATCATAATCTCATATATTGTGGTGTAAGCCAGATGTACAACATAAAATGAATTTTACGCAACCATTATTTATTGACTTAGTCAACAAATTAAAACTCTTACATTTGGTTCAATTATTCATGTATAAAACATGCTATCGATCATCACTTTCCTCCACAATTAGAGATATACATACTCTTCACAAATTATAAGATATCAACTCTAAAAATGGTGCATGAATAATTTTATCAAATAATTTGAATGACTTCCCCCACATGTTGTCACACCACGAAATAGTGACAAACATAATCATTCAAACAAAATATACAAATTATTCATTCATTAATCATCCCAACTTTTAGATATCAAATAATTATTTCTGACAATTTATCTATTGCATAATCTATTCTTAGAGTAATTTATCAAATAATTCATCCAATTATTTAATACATACTTGATCAAGATTATGCGTGTCATTAAAAATAAAATATTTAACCTCCACATATAGCTTATTTTACTCGAGTGAGCATTGATGCGTCTCTAGTGTGAAATTAAATTCTTCTTCCAAATGTATCCAAAATAATTTAAAAGAAAAGTACACACGTGCCTTTTCAAAACATTAATAAGAATACGAAAAATCACACTAATATATAATCTCAACATATATTATACATATTCAATTTTCTCAAGCAAAACATACATAATGTTCTTAAATTGATTAATGAATAATATTCAATATTATATATATTCAGTGCATAGAATAAATTTATAACGGCTATATAATAAATCCAAATGTTGCTCTCATTACTCATAAGAGCATTTAATCTCCACATGGTCATCTTCCACCCATCATAATTTGCACAATAATCCTTTATAATTAATCATTATTATATTACACCACTAATAATCGCATTAATTATTTTATTTGACTATACACATACCATTTTCCATAAACATGAGTCTAAATCTTCTTTCCAAGATGTAATATCAAGACTCGATAAAAGTTTAGGAAAATGTTCACCTTTTTAGTCATATAATATTAAAAATATATGTGCAAATTCATCATTCATCATGAAATATTGAGACTAACACATTCAACGTATGTTCAAAAACAACATAACATCATGCTCTTATCAGATAATAATTTATCTTCCAATCAATGACGATAAATGATACTCATCTACCAAACGTAATTGTTTTATCATAATGAATCACAAGAAGATAAGAACTAAACTCATAGATACCATACCTCATTCTCAAGGATGAATATTGATAATAAAATAAGATAATACCATTCACTCATAAACCTTCAAAAACTTTCAGCATACTACCACGACATTGTGTCCCATTTTTCGAAGGGTAAATGGCAGTATCGGCTCACGACTTCACCTAAAGAGTTGTATCCCTTCTTCTTAGCTTTCCAACGCCATATTACACGTCCCAATCGGAGGTCTAGAGGCCGAGTTATTGTCATAATACCGAACTGCTGTCTCACCCTCGCTCAACGGGCTAAATCGTACACGCAAAAACACATATCTTTGCCAAAAGAAATCATTCCAATGACAAGAATGATGAACAAAACAACAATAATAGTGGCAAATTTCGTTTCTCAATTGTTGGAAATATTGGGTCACTATAGAGGCGATATATAACAAGAGAATATACGTTGTTGTGTCGTGGTATGAAGGCCACTGAATGAGAAACGAAATCGCCCCGACTACGGTACAAATCGGAATGTACTCAACCATTAGGAGTTGGAATTCAATGGTATACTCAGAATTTATCAAAGAGATTTGGATGATGACATTTGATGTATGTGCCCATATATCATTCTCATACTTATACTTATATGAGACTAACCTCAAAAGGTATCCAAAGTTACTTTATGATGAAAAATGAATTGTCATTATTCTAAATATAATGACATTCATAACCATACTAATAAATTAGGTTTAATACGCTACTAATGGGAGATGCCCTTACTATGAAATAATGGTCAACAATTCCACTTTGCATTATTTCTAAAAGAAACAACAGACAGCAGCAACAGCGACAACATCAAATCAGGGAAGAAGAAGAAGGAGATCGAAAAGTAGCAGTAGGAACAGCACACGATAGCAATCAGGGACAACAGCAGAAGAAACACGCAGCATACATGAAACAGGCGCACAGAAACAGGGGTAAGAAGAAGAAATTAGAGGAAGAAGAAAAAGACATACGGGAAGCTTGTTATACGGAGGAAACAAGAAAAGAAAAGGAAATGAACCAAGATGTGAGGGGAGGTGTACAAGTTAATAAGGAATGAAATGAAGCGGTGGATGAGGAGCCAAAGGGAGATAAATGAAATGGGGAGTGTAACGTGAATCACAAAAGGGAAATGAAGAGGTGGAGGTGAGGAATGCAAGCAGAGGACTAAAGAGAATAAGAAACAAAGGGGGGTGTGTACGTTCAAGTGGAATGAATTCAGTCAATTAAGAAAATACGGTTTAATTAAATGAATCGGGTAGGAGACGAATTCCGTAACGATAAGTTGACTGACCTCCGAATCGAATAAAAAAAAGAGTTAATAAAACTACTAAATAATCGGACCGTCAAATAAAATGAGTAATTAAAGTATTCGAGAGGAAAACGAAGCATAAAGAAATAAATAGTTAGACGATGAAATGATATTTCCGGATAAATAATAAATCTCCGAAAAAGTGAATTAAATTGATTTCTCGAGAAAGATAATAAATATTTTGACGAAACTTAATATAAATGAACTTCGAGCCGAAAATAGAATTTTCGAACTTAAACAATAAATAAAATAGAGTTTAGAATTTAAATCGTCGAAATAGACTTTCGATAAGAATTAAATTAAATGTATAAAATGAATCGAAACAGAAATAAGAATATGTTTTAAATATAAGAAGAGTCTCCGAGACAAATAGAGTTCTAGGAGTTTGAAACGATTAAACGATAAATTCGTTTCAATAATAGATTTTAAGAATTACGAGTTAAATCGTAAACAAAATAAAAATACGAATATAATTTCAAATTAATTTAATTTGTAAAATCAGGGGTGTTACAATCTTCCCCACTAAAAATAAGTTTCGTCCTCGAAACTAACAA
The DNA here is from genome assembly GCA_958450325.1 of Agrostemma githago. Classification (NCBI taxonomy): domain Eukaryota; kingdom Viridiplantae; phylum Streptophyta; class Magnoliopsida; order Caryophyllales; family Caryophyllaceae; genus Agrostemma; species Agrostemma githago. The sequence goes on along the minus strand of OY288249.1, from coordinate 58,530,977 downwards.
AAACATAATAATAGAAGGGGAAAACAAGGTATATCACTTGAATAAAACGAGAATGCTTAACTCGCATCACAACCTTGACTTTTTTTTCTTTTTTAAAATTTTACAACTTCAAACGTGATATGAAATCGAAATTGATGTAAAATTTATTTCAAGATAGTTTGGGCTCGGTTCCCAAAGTTAAAGATCGTTTAAATTAATAAAATCGCAAGTTGAAAATTATTTGATAAAATAATGACAATGAATAATATTTGTAAACAAACTCGAGGGGGAGAGTACCCAAATATTTTCAAAGCAACAGTAAAACGTTTTGATTAAGAATTTCGACAATATTTTGTTTTAAGACCAAACAAAATTTGAGAAATCAAGTTTTGTAGTTAGTAAATAAGAATCGAATCAGTCGACAAATATTTTCAATAACAGATTTAAAGTGTAACGACAATAAAACAAAAATTTATACGTACGAAGTTTTTTCGAAAATATTAAATCGTTTACATGATAATCTTATAGAATTCAAAATATTAGCGATTATGAAAATTTTCGTAAAAAAATTTAAACACGCGTAAGAGTTGAAATTTGAAACAATTTCGAAATATTTTAAAATTAATTATTAAGGCATTTTGAAATAGGAATAAGTATATGTTATCAACCAAAAACGAATACGAAAACGAAATTTTGAAATTTATATCTCAAATGTTAAAATTTCACGATGGCCCAAAATTTTAAAATAGTCAAAATTTTCATAACATAGGTTCGGGAAAAAGGTAAACGGATAAATTAAGTCAGAATCAACGACAAATCGGAACATAAATTTTTCAAACCCGATAAGGAAATCAAAGGGATTGGCCGAAAAAGGAGTAGCAGAATTTAAGAAAAGCTAAGGGAAGGACGAAACTGAGAGTCAAAAAGAGCTCTCCAGGGTTAGAGAATAAATTAACCATCTCGAGATTCCCGACACGACTCCCACATAACGGTTTCCTAATTTCCATCAACTAACGTTAAGTCCAATATTAGGCACTAGGTGGTACTACTGGTCACAATCCCAAAAATGTCTTACGTGACTATCCAATCCTTCAAACGACACGATACTAATCCACAATTGTTTTACAATCTAATATCATCAATTAAAATTCCACGGTCAACCGAACACACTCAAACACTTGATCGATAAGGCTCCTAAATCCCAAGCTCATAAGGTTTGAACTCGAGGCATACTTCAAATTCTCGAGCAAGGAACGCTAAGCAAGATCCATCAATTTAACAATGTTTGGGTACAAAATCCTCAAAAATGATCACCAATATATTTAAAACATCACAAGTAGACAGAGGTTGGGAACGGTACAATAAATCCTCGAACACGCTCAAACCTATAGGTAATGGCGCAAACACTCCCATCTTCAAACACGTCGATCGACTAAGGTTTCTGAGAATTCCACCAAATTTCATATTGTATTAGTGAAACCATCAAAATATTTATTAACTCAACGAAGCCACAATCTCGTTGGTCTAAGGGTTCTGAACTATAAATCCATCAAGATAATCACATTAAGTATTCCTCAAAACAATGCGATTAATTCAACCTCTAATTGTGCAATATGTTCTCTTCTTTAAGGATAACAACAATTTATCCAAGTTAGATCACTCAAGTCAAAAGTTCATAGGTTACAACCTTAAACAACGATTAACGATCTAATCCAATCCTTAAGAAACACGGGAAATCTACATACGTCAACCAAAATTTCCGACGATATTAATGAAAATCTTCAAGGGTACCACAATACTCGGGCTAACACTTTAAACAATACTCTAAGATCCCAAATATTCGCGGTGCCTCCATCAAATAAGTATTAGGTAAGAATCCCAAGTAATATTATCAATTACCTTTTGTTTGGTTCTAGGTTCTAGGTTAGGTATCCATGAAATTTTGATATACTCTTACTACTCCAAAATATATTCAACTCTAAGTACTCCAGAATAATCAAAGTAACCTATAACCCAAGGTTCAGTGTCTAAAGCATCGTCCTAACTCCATCAATGAACAATTTGCTATTCAAATCAATCCTCAAGAATTTCTTACTTGCTTAGAAGATAGGGTAGACTCACAATCCTCAAACTAGGTAACAAGGGTTTACTAAACCTCAAACATCTATAACTTTTCACCGGGTTCACTAAGACAAATTTCGGCCACACCAAAGAATCTCAAGAGGAAAGATGGTAAGTATGAGAAATAAATCGAAGATTTGTCACAAGAATGAAGAAGAGAATTTATAAGAAAAGTATTAGAAGAAGTAGAGGCAGGAAGAGAAGAATCAACGATCCTAAATAAGTGAGATTTAAAACAGAGGAGAATCTTCGGGTCTCCAGAGTTCACGAGGGAACAAAATGGATTACTTCATCTTCTTGTAAAGGGATGAGAATGCAAGTCTTGGGTCGCTCGATCTGGATCTACTGTAACATCATGGAACAAGAATCTACTCTTGATCATCTAACCTGCAGCTTAAGCAAACTGAACCGGAGCTGAAAAGTCACCATCAGCATCTTTCTTGGAGCACCAAGTTGTCCACTCGAGTGAGCAGGCGTTGAGAGTTCTAACCAGGTCTTGTCCCCCGATCTGGAGCAGCATCATGGCAGCATCTTGTTCATTCATCTTCTTTCAGACAAAAGAAACAAATATTTAATGCTAATCATTGAGTTACAAAATCATATTATCCTAACAGTTAAGTCCTTAGTTTGGTTTCTACCCATCGATCATTAATATTTCTTTAATGTTCAAATCATATACAAGTATTTTTACTAAAATCAGGTGTAAGCGTTGGGAGCAACAATGCTCTGATACCAACTGTAATCCCCTAGAAATTCTAACGCAATACAGTGACGGAAACACTGTAGAGTTGGGATTAAAACACACTGACAAACTATATGTAATAACCGTGTATTATAGTAAGTCCGACCGAGTCAAGACGGTATAGGTCAGCTGAAATCTTTAGTCGAACAATACCCGTATACCGTATAATCCGCGTAGGACCTCATAGTTACTAACCCATTAGCATATTATAGCCCAAAATATATATATATATATATATATATATATATATATATATATATATATATATATATATATATATATATATATATACTAATGTGATGTAACCTATTCTAATAAACCAACACCCACCGTCTTTGTTATTAAACATATTAAACCTACTACCTTGCGTACAACACCCTCCTCCCTTTTTCTATTCAGCCTCCTTCACCTTCGTCGCTGCGCTCACCATCACCAAACGCCCTTTTCCTTGCTAGATCTCGTGCATCTTCAACCTACGATCACCCGTACACATGGTATGAGTCTTTATGTCTATATATATTATATATGTATATCGTTTCGTAAGCCTTTTATGCCCTAATCATAGTTGGTGTCATAATTCCTTGAGTCACGTCATAAATCGACATGTCGGGGTGAGTTAATGTTAATTTAGCTAGGGTATTGAGTCATAGATAATCAACTGTACATATTGGTTGTTCGGGATTTAGTTTTAGAGTCAAGTGTGTTCAGTTAGGACGGTGCGGTTCGATCGGGATGTGTTGTGGGGTTGGTGTTATGCGTGATGGCGGGTGTCGGGTGTACCGGTTGAGTCGGGCTGAATTGTTGTGCGTGGTTCTGTATGTGGTTGCAGTTGACAGTAAGTAATGGGTGGAGTGTTCCATTGTTAGCCGTAAGTAGAACTGGCAGGGACATAGAATACGTGGTCAATTGTTAGTTTTTTTTAAGAGTACGTAAGTTAGTGTCGTTAGCTATTGTTAGTACTTCTTCGTTGGGTAGAATATGGGCGTCGGTTTGGGTCGATTATATAGGCTAATGTAATTTAAGTGGGATAGGTTAGTAGGTTAATTAGAAGTAATATCTATTTTATTTTATTTTGATTTAAATAGGACGGTATCAATTTATTTCATATAGTAAGTACGTTAGATCAATATTAATTTAAATATATAATATTAATCTAGGAATGGATGGACTTCGTAGAGTTCCGTGGTGATCTGAATTACCAACGCGGTGATGACTTGCTGACTAGGTAAGGTTTTCCTTACTTAGAATACGTTAATGTTATGATGCATGTATGAGTTACGAGTTCGATGTGATATCGTGCTAATGAGAATAATGTTGAATAATGATGGGAGAATTATCGATGAATATTTATATATTGGAGTTGGTGAGGCTAGCTTTAGACCTAGCCGGGGCCCTTGATCACGGTCCCCTCCCTGATTTCTCCTCGCGGGTTGTTGAACCTGCGGGGGATGTGCACACTCGGAATGAAAGGGTCTGCCAGAAGAGTTGAGATGAGATTATTGATAGGTACCGTGACGGTACTGAGAATGTTTGAGATGATAATGAGGATTGGTACCGATGATGGTACCAAGACGATTGAGATTGAATGTTTTATATTATGTACTTGTGTTTTGATGTTAGCATATTCTAACCGTATTCTCTGTTTAAATTGTCACCCTATGTTATTGGGGACCTGCGACGATCCAATTGACATTTTCGGTCTTTTGGGGAGCAGTACTAGTGTGCAGGTTGATGATGTGTGATGGTTGTATTCTGGTTGACTGTACGGGATGGGTCTGCGTTGTCACTGACCACGTTATAGGTTGTAGTCATATTAGTTGTGCTTCCGCTGCTGTAATTGTGTAACCGTGTTCTGTAGATACGAGATTGTAATAGTTCGTTATTTAGTTTTTAATGGTTGGTTTCTGAATTGTATTGTAATGAACTACTGCCTCGGGTAATACCGAGATGGTAACACCTTTATTTACTTGGAAAGGTCTTGATAAGGCTTCTGGGTAAATGGGGGTGTTATATAACCGTGTATTATAGTAAGTCCGACCGAGTCAAGACGGTATAGGTCAGCTGAAATATTTAGTCGAACAATATCCGTATACCGTATAATCCGCGTAGGACCTCATAGTTACTAACCCATTAGCATATTATAGCCCAAAATATATATATATATACACACTAATGTGATGTAACCTATTCTAATAAACCAATACCCACCGTCTTTGTTATTAAACATATTAAACCTACTACCTTGCGTACAACACCCTCCTCCCTTTTTCTATTCAGCCTCCTTCACCTTCGTTGCTGCGCTCACCATCACCAAACGCCCTTTTCCTTGCTAGATCTCGTGCATCTTCAACCTACGATCACCCGTACACATGGTATGAGTCTTTATGTCTATATATATTATATATGTATATCGTTTCGTAAGCCTTTTATGCCCTAATCATAGTTGGTGTCATAATTCCTTGAGTCACGTCATAAATCGACATGTCGGGGTGAGTTAATGTTAATTTAGCTAGGGTATTGAATCATAGATAATCGACTGTACATATTGGTTGTTCGGGATTTAGTTTTAGAGTCAAGTGTGTTCAGTTAGGACGGTGCGGTTCGATCGGGATGTGTTGTGGGGTTGGTGTTATGCGTGATGGCGGGTGTCGGGTGTACCGGTTGAGTCGGGCTGAATTGTTGTGCGTGGTTCTGTATGTGGTTGTAGTTGACAGTAAGTAATGGGTGGAGTGTTCCATTGTTAGCCGTAAGTAGAACTGGCAGGGACATAGAATACGTGGTCAATTGTTAGTTATTGTTAAGAGTACGTAAGTTAGTGTCGTTAGCTATTGTTAGTACTTCTTCGTTGGGTAGAATATGGGCGTCGGTTTGGGTCGATTATATAGGCTAATGTAATTTAAGTGGGATAGGTTAGTTGGTTAATTAGAAGTAATATCTATTTTATTTTATTTTGATTTAAATAGGACGGTATCAATTTGTTTCATATAGTAAGTACGTTAGATCAATATTAATTTAAATATATAATATTAATCTAGGAATGGATGGACTTCGTAGAGTTCCGTGGTGATCTGAATTACCAACGCGGTGATGACTTGCTGACCAGGTAAGGTTTTCCTTAAATAGAATACGTTAATGTTATGATGCATGTATGAGTTACGAGTTCGATGTGATATCGTGCTAATGAGAATAATGTTGAATAATGATGGGAGAATTATCGATGAATATTTATATATTGGAGTTGGTGAGGCTAGCTTTAGACCTAGCCGGGGCCTTTGATCACGGTCCCCTCCCTGATTTCTCCTCGCGGGTTGTTGAACCTGCGGGGGATGTGCACACTCGGAATGAAAGGGCCTGCCAGAAGAGTTGAGATGATATTATTGATAGGTACCGTGATGGTACTGAGAATGTGGAGATGATAATGAGGATTGGTACCGATGATGGTACCAAGACGATTGAGATTGAATGTTTTATATTATGTACTTGTGTTTTGATGTTAGCATATTCTAACCGTATTCTCTGTTTAAATTGTCACCCTATGTTATTGGGGACCTGCGACGATCCAATTGACATTTTCGGTCTTTTGGGGAGCAGTGCTAGTGTGCAGGTTGATGATGTGTGATGGTTGTATTCTGGTTGACTGTACGGGATGGGTCTACGTTGTCACTGACCACGTTATAGGTTGTAGTCATATTAGTTGTGCTTCCGCTGCTGTAATTGTGTAACCGTGTTCTGTAGATACGAGATTGTAATAGTTCGTTATTTAGTTTTTAATGGTTGGTTTCTGAATTGTATTGTAATGAACTACCGCCTCGGGTAATACCGAGATGGTAACACCTTTATTTACTTGGAAAGGTCTTGATAAGGCTTCTGGGTAAATGGGGGTGTTACACTATATCTTATTGAAAGAAATGGTAAGTCAATACAAAGACCTCTTTTTACAATAGAGCTAAAGAGAAAATTCACCAAACGGGTTATACAAATCCATAAATTACATAAATGAAGAAAGAGTAGGATCCACGCTACTCGCTATCTCACACCCAAAACTCAGCAACAAGTATGTGTCATGTTATAAACATAACAGCCACGTCAGTGGGGAGTAACTTGGACGTTCTCCCAGCCATATTATATCATATGGAAAAAATAATAGTATTACTATATCAAAATAATTAAAATGAGAAAACATTAAAACGATATAATAAAAATAAGTTTTCAGCAAAACTTAAAGCATTTGCAAACCTGCAAGTCAATATCAATCAATAATAATAATATTCAAAAATGACGTTATGGAAATCAATCAATGCAACAGAATAGACTTTTACTAGGATAATACTCAAACTAGCTTCGAGAACTTAGTCAAAACAAATTAGACTTCGGTCTCTAACTAGGCAACTCAACTATAACAGGACTGCGTGCAACGAGGTCCTGTCTTAAGTAATGTACACCCCTCCTGGACACCAACCGTAATCCAGTTCAACCCGACGGCGACTTACACGATGCGATATCTAATTTTAAGGTCAAAATATACACACTCCTAAACACAAACCATGCTCAGTTTAACGACCAATGCGTCTCAACTTAGACACACCAACTTTATTGTTGATGACAAAACATATACCCTAGACTGTATTACTCTACCCATACACTTGTCCTCATTCCATAACTCCAAAACAGCCATTATCGATATTCAAAAGTAAATATAATCAATATAAATGATATGGATTAAAGAAATAACCATTTTATATTAAAAGGGAAACTTTCTATAAATAGAAACTTACTTAAAATAGAAATATTGTTATAGAAAATACGTAAGTTATTAAAATAGGTGAAATGTATAAAAATAGCATTTCTAACGAAATTAACATTTTATTATTATCGTTGTTATCGTATCTTTATTATATTTCTAAATTCGTTACTTAAAATATAAATAAAATATGATAAGTCATTATATAGTATTTTATAAATAATTTAGGAACTCGAGTTAAAACAATAAATCTTAGAAAAGAGACATTTTAAGGAAAACGATATGAAAATTAATTGAGTCAACGAGTTTATAAATGAAATGAATTTTATAAAGGTTCCAAATTATTTTTAAGAAATAGCTTCGATTTATAAATAACACAAATTTTAATAAAAATAGTCAATCGGAAGCAAATAGGAAATTATTGGTGAAAATAGTCTCGACTAAAATGTATTTAAAACTAAATCGACTATTTTCTCATTTATTAGTATAAATCGTAAAACGAAAATTAATTTATTATACAAATATACAAATCTCGATTATAATATGAAAATACGATTTTGAGTTTAAATTTGAAATTAACGAAATATGACGAAAATATGAAATCGATATTATTTAGTTACTAGTATCACGATAACCAACAAAATATTACAACGATCGTAAATAGTTAAATCACAAACAATTTATAAAACGATATCGAAAATTTGTAAAATATTTATAAGGTATACAATTTAAAATTAATATTATTAGCAATAGTAAATAGCTAAATTAGAAAAACTGAGGTTAAAATATTTACTACATACTACTACTCAAACATACGATATAAAATCGAGTAACGTTCTAAAGTTACCTTGAGACGACATCGAAACGGTCGCATACTTGTCCTCGCCTGATCTTCAGGACAGTCGGGAGATAGCAAAAGAAATAGCATTGAACTAGAACAACATCGAGAGGATTAGTAGCCGGCGGTGAGCATCGACAACTCAGGCAACCATAGCAACCAGCAGCAGCAACAAAACTAGCAGGATGGAACGACAAATAGGATGAGAAAAAAATAGGGCAGTGAGGGGGAGTTGAACTCGCAGGTCGGCCAGAAATCAAAACACGCAAATCGAGGGCAACAATGGAACGAACCGAACATAACACCAATACTACAAAACACTTGGTTTCTTGACGCTTTAAAGGTAGGTTCTCGACGCTTTAAAGTGACGCAAATTTAATTCTCGACGCTTTTGAAAAGCGTGGAGATTTTGGGTGTCGGGAATTCTCGACGCATTTTTGTGTCATCATTTGTGACGCTTTAAAGCGTTGAATATTTTATTCATGACACTTTACTGCGTTACCCCGTGAACACTAAATTATGCAACCTCGACGCTTTAATATGTCGAGTTTTTTTTTCCCGGCCAACTTTTTTTCTTAGCGCCCGACTTTCTACTACTAAAAACGTCAAGAAATAATAATATAAAATTCAACTATTGACACTTTGACATCATAAAAACGTCGAGAATGTTAATAATATGTCTCGATCCAACACCTTACTCCTTGCGATCGTTAATAATTATAACAAGAGTTATATACAAATTAATAAAGGTTCATAAAACAAACACTTAATTAGAATAATATGCATTTATTATAAATCTCGCAATCGAATAAAGTTTCGTAAGAGGAACACCTAGAGTAATATCCAATCATATATTTCGAAATCAAAAGTAACATAAAAAAATCCTAAACAATTATTATTTTATAAGGTACGTATGACTTCGTCCCAAAAAAAATCTATAAGTGAGCCGATTTTGTCATCCATCAATTTCGTCATCTCCCATTTTGTGTTCTAGAACGTCTTGCAATGGTAAAAAAAATATGATAAGGAAAATTGAAGAGACCATATAGTAAACCATAAATAAGGTCGGAAAAATAAGAAAAGCATATTAGAGAAATAAAATACCTGCGGATCAGCCATGCTATGTAAAATTGTCTTTGCAAGATTTGCACTATCATCTGATGATCCCCCACTACTCATTACATTCAAAATTCTTTTGAGTACCGGATTAATCTGAGTATACTTCAATTTTAGCTCCTCATTTTTCTTCTTCATTCCCTTATTTTCCTGTCAACTTATCCACAGCCTTTTCCATATTCCGAAAAGTTGAAGTATATTTTTCATTGCACTTAAATCTCTCTTTTCTGAAGATACTACGCACCCCATATATATCTGTTTGATTCACACCAAATCCGTAACCCAGGGGGTGTTTAGGGACCTCCTCCCCAAACGTTAGCTTGTTAAAAACAACATTTTCAATTTCTACTTGGGATTTATTAGGAAATACTATTGTTTGAATTTCAACATTAATATTTGCATCAATCTGAAAATAAATAAATTATTTATCAAATATATAGCTCTAACATTAGCTTGTTAAAAACAACATTTTCAATTTCTACATGGGACTTATTAGGAAATACCATTGTTTGAATTTCAACATTAATATTTGCATCAATCTGAAAATAAATAAATTATTTATCAAATATATAGCTCTAACCTGCCACATTAACCGTAAACTGGAACTAAATGAATTTTTGTATGTTTGCAAACATGGATCGACCCCAACGAACTACCTGAACGATTTCAATGGCGTTTCAAAAAGTATATCGCACTAATAGAATATAAATATAAGGGTTTTGGTTTGAGATGTTCAGGTGACAGAGTCCACTTTTTACCTTTACAACCGAAGCAAAATTATCATCCAAAATGATGATATCTGAGCTTTCTTTCGCCACTTTTGTACCAGCAATCCCCATCGCAAGACCAATGTCCGACTAAAACACACATTAAAGTCATATACTACTCGTAACTGGCAAAAAATAAAAACCGTAAGTACAGGAGGAGAAACTACCTCGTGTAATGCAGGAGCGTCATTTGTACCGTCTCCAGTAACAGCAACAACATGACCTTTCTTCTTCAATGCTTGGACGAGCAACAACTTGTTATTTGGCGATGACCTTCAATTCCCATAGCCTAAACACGTACATACATTAACACGTATACTATCAAGTAATTTAGGTAAGGAAGGCAGAATACAGTAGAATGGTGCAATACTGATATCTTATCGACAATTTCTTCCCTCTCGGCTTCAGGCTTTTCACGGAATGCTTTTCCTTCTATCAAATACGGTCCATTTGTGTCTGCGTCTGAATCTAGGATCCCACATTCCAGAGCTATCGCTTTTGCTGTCTGAATACTGTCACCCGTCACCATACGTACCTGAACCAATTTACATAAAACTACAGTTAAGTACAATGACTTCCGCGCATTATATAGTTTTGAAATTACAGGAGATAACCTTGATATGAACACGAACGATTTCAAAAACGCAGAATGATATGAGCACAAACATCATAAATGTAATAATTATGTCCTAAATGATAACATAATCAATTCATAAAGAGATAATCGGCCAAAATCGAGAAAGATCTCAGAAACAAGTGTATAAAACACTGAAAAATATGAGTAAAAACAGCATATATCGAACCATTACAGTCCACGAAAAGCAACATAATCGATTCATCAAGAATACACAAACAAAAAACCATCATGCTTCAGTAATTGACCCATCAATTGATTCGTCAAGCTATATAGAAACAAAAACACGAACGATTTCAAAAACGCGGAATGATAAACAACATAATCCAGCTTCAGTAATTGACCCATCAATCGATTCATGAAGCTATATAGAAACAAAAACATGAACGATTTCAAAACGCAGAATGATATATATGAGCACAAACATCATAAATATAATAATTACGTTCTACAAAATGATAACATAATCAAGTCATCAAGAGATAATCGGCCAAAATCACGAAAGATCTAAGAAACAAGTGTATAAGAAACTTGTAAATCATGAGCTACTGGAGACTCTGATAGAGTTTCATCCTTTACATGCGGCGCAGTGGAGTTTTTGACGGAGTTTTTAGATAGTTTAGATTTACTGACTGAGTCTCTATCTTCGTCATTGTGAATATTTCGTTTGAAGGATAAAATTGGAAACCTTTTTGGCTTTGCTTCACGCACGCATCGAGTTACTGGTCTCAAAGAAAAACTCTGCATAAATCGAACCATTACAACTGTATAAAACACAGAATAATTTGAGTAAAAACAGCATAAATCGAACCATTACAGTCCACGAAAAGCATCATAATCGATTCATCAAGGATACATAAACAAAAAAACCAATCGATCTCAAAAACAAGCTAATGAAACAGGAAATAAGATAAGTAAAAACAACATAAATCGAACATTTACAGGCAACTAAATGATAGAAGAAACGATTCATCAAGCAATAAACTAACAATCGTAATCGAAATCGAAAGGGCGAGGAAACTGGTGAAATTGAAATGGCGAACGATGGAGAAGGAAATGGAGAGAAACATGAAAATGATGAATAAGAAGAAGAGTGATGGAACATGGATGAGCAGTGAACGATGGGGGCAGGCTCGAGGATGAGCGATAAGACTGATTAGGTTAGATTATTAGACGAGAAGATTAGATTAGATGGAGGGAGGTTTTACTCATAGAAAAGCGGGATAATGAAAATATTAAAAATAAAAAAGGCGGATACCGTGTTTTTTTGGGAGAGGCTGATATTTTTAATAAACAGGATTATATTGCATTAAAACTGCTCGACACTTATAAAAGCGTCGGCCTCAAAGCGTCGAGATAATAAGGTTTTTGTAGTAGTGCACGCGAGACGATAAAAGTAGTAATCAACGAAACAGAAGCAGCCCAAAATAGAACAATCGACGGCAACAACGAGAACGCAGGAGCAACGAAACATAATAGGAAGAAGAGAAAAGAGTGACAGGAAACAAAGGAATAAGGACAAAAGAAACAGCAGTAACAGTGCGGACAACAATATATCAGCAGCATCAGCGACGAATGAATATCGGTGGGGCATCAAGCAGCAGCGACAACCAAAATCGATAACAATAGCAACAATAACAGCAGAAAAGAAACATCAGCGGACGGAGCACAATAACGCACAACAGAACAGCAATAGCAGCAGCGTGAAATGCTAATAACGTAACTGAATAGCAGCAGTGGGAACAGCAAAAACGGAAGAACAACAGGAAGGCGTAACACTAGCAGCAGCGAAGAAGAGGAGGAGGAAACGAAATCAGAGCAAGAGAAAAGAATTAAGTGTCGTTACCTACAACGGAACGAGCAACAGCAGCATCAGCAGACGAACGCATCAGCAGACGAACGCAGAAACGACAGACAGCAGCAACAACGACAACAGCAGATCAGGGAAGAAGAAGAAGAAGGAGATCGAAAAGTAGCAGCAGGAACAACACACGAGAGCAATCAAGGACAGCAGCAGAAGAAACACGCAGCATACACGAAACAGGGGCACAGAAACAGGGGTAAGAAGAAGAAATTAGAGGAAGAAGAAAAAGGCATATGGGCAGCTTGTTATACGGAGGAAACAAGAAAAGAAAAGGAAATGAACCAAGATGTGAGGGGAGGTGTACAAGTTAATAAGGAATGAAATGAAGCGGTGGATGAGGAGCCAAAGGGAGATGAATGAAATGGGGAGTGTAACGTGAATCACAAAAGGGAAATGAAGAGGTGGAGGTGAGGAATGCAAGCGGAGTACTAAAGAGAATAAGAAACAAAGGGGGGTGTGTACGTTCAAGTGGAATGAATTCAGTCAATTAAGAAAATACGGTTTAATTAAATGAATCGGATAGGAGACGAATTCCGTAACGATAAGTTGACTAACCTCCGAATCGAATAAAAAAAAAGAGTTAATAAAACTAATAAATAATCGGACCGTCAAATAAAATGAGTATTAAAGTATTCGAGGGGAAAACGAAGCATAAAGAAATAAATAGTTAGACGATGAAATGATATTTCCCGATAAATAATAAATCTCTGAAAAAGTGAATTAAATTGATTTCTCGAGAAAGATAATAAATATTTTGACTAAACTTAATATAAATGAACTTCGAGCCGAAAATAGAATTTTCGAACTTAAACAATAAATAAAAGAGAGTTTAGAATTTAAATCATCGAAATAGACTTTCGATAAGAATTAAATTAAATGTATAAAATGAATCGAAACAGAAATAAGAATATGTTTTAAATATAAGAAGAGTCTCCGAGACAAATAGAGTTTTAGGAGTTTGAAACGATTAAACGATAAATTTGTTTCAATAATATATTTTAAGAATTACGAGTTAAATCGTAAACAAAATAAAAATACGAATATAATTTTAAATTAATTTAATTTGTAAAATCAGGGGTGTTACATCAGTAGCGGAAAAATGAAAATTTTAGTGAAGCATGAGACCGATTCCAAGGTCTATAAAGGATATGCCCACATCATGGTATACCGAATTGGCTCATTCTTCACACATTCTTCAACTCTTTATCCGACAACATGAAAGAGAATGTTAACATGGCGGCTAGAGGTGATTTCTTCTTACTCAACGAAAATGAATCACAAAGGCTACTCGAGGAAATGGCAAAGAGTGGTGCGCATTCTAGTGGAAATCAAGGCGATAAATCGAAGGGAGAATGTAAATCACCAAATAGCGTGGAAGCCAGTCTTGAGGCGAGCATCGATGAATTGATTATGAGATTTGAGGTGTTCGCTTCTAGAGACGATTCTCGACCTCGAGTACGGCCGCCACCTAGGGAAATAACCCCACCGAGAGAGATTACTCCACCGAGACAAGCACCGTCTTCGCCATTGAGGAGAATATGATCACGAGTCCATTTCATGTTCCAAAGAAGCAAGGGTACATCACGTCAAAAATCAAAGAGGCCATAATGAGCCGCCCTTGTAAAACCCAAACTTGGGAGCAAGATTTAGTCCGCATCATCCTACCAACCTCAAAGATCTCCCCCTATGACATCTCAAGGACCAAATTCTTGTCAAGGCCAATCAAGCCAAAGAGTTTCAAATCAAGAGAAATATTCTCGTTCTTATGCTCTCAATTATCAACACCAATATTCTCAAGGAGGCAACTTTAATCGAGGAACCCATTTTTCTCAAGGATTCTACTAATTTAATCATGGTCCTCCACCTCAATAATATAATGAAGGATTCCATCCTCATTTCAATAAAGTCCCTCAAAGGCAAGCTCAATTTAATTTTCAACATCCACCGAATTATGGCAATGCTCCGAATTACCCTCTATATGATGTCCAAAAAACGCTCAAGTTGTTGATGGAGGAAAATGCCAATATACAAGCTAGGATAAGGGCATTGGAAGCAAGAGATGCTTCTCGGGTCCGAAATTCTGAAAATCTGACACATCCTCCTTATCAAGCTTCCATCAATGCCATAAGAGTGGAAGACAATGTGGAATCTGAAAAACCTTCAAATGAGCAAGCTTGTTACTCCTATTCCTCGACGCTTGGTCCCGGCGAGTGTACTGTAAAAGATGACAAAGCCACCAAGAAGAGACCCGTCCAAAAACATAGTCGGAGATAAAAGCTATGTGATCGAGCAAATCCCCATAAAGGTAACAAACTCAATTTCGAGGATTTGTGTGCCGCCTTTGCCTTATGCGTCACATGCCATCCCAAACAGGAGGAACGTTGAATGCCCCACATTTGCAGATTTGCTACAAAACAGTGAGATAAGCCCCATAACACCAAGTTCTTTTGATTTTATCCGTGACATCGTGTCGAGTGACACAAACGATAATGAGACTCCTCATGGCATACTTGAACCCTCACCTATGGCTACCATACCCACCAAGGTAGGTGATCCCGAGATCTTCTCTATTCCTTGCTCTATTGATGATGTCAAAATACACCGATCCTTTTGTGATCTAGGAGCAAGTATAAGCCTCATGCCGCTAACCATTGCTAAAGTTCTCAATATCATACATAATGTACTCACTTCCCATTTCACGTCCGGCTAACCGATGGCACCACTAAGGACCCGTTGGAATAGTTCAAGATGTAATGGTGAAAGTAGGCACTTTGCATATACGTACCGACTTTGTGATCTTAGACATGCCCGTGGAAGAGCGTAGTCCTATTTTGCTTGTACAACCCTTCTTAGCCACCGGAGGTGCAATCATTGACGTTAGCAAGGAAAATTTATCCTTTAATGTTGCCAACAATGTCATGCAATTTGTGCTACCTACATTTTTACCGGACGTTGCAGTTAGTGAAAAGCTCGGAAATCAAATGGTGGAATACCGGATCACTCGGAAGCCGTCAACAAACGATATCAAACGATGTGCTAACAAGGACAAATGTGCCACATCAAGACTCGGTTCCGCCCTCGACAATGCCACCGAGACTTATGCTATGAATCCCGAGGTGGCGAGATTGATGGGTCTCTACCGGATTCAAGAGGGAAGACTGTCGTCGGTAATAGCAACTACAAGAATTTGAACAATGATCCTTCGGGTTGCTCCTCATGCAACCCCGACTAAACTCTTCATAATATTTGGTTTGGTAGTGTCATCAATAACCACCTTGTAAATATTTTAACTCTTGATTTTTATTTTCTTTTGGACAATAGATTTTATTTGGGTGGAGCTCGTTTTGATATCTTCTGCAGGTTATGAAGTGATTTCTTTTTGAGGATAATTTCTGAATTCTTTAAAAGGTGAAGAGTGTTTTTCTTCATGTATCACAATGCATGGATTGGGAAAGGTGGTCATTTTGAGAGATTGGTGTATCGACTAAATAAGACTGAAGCTACGGAAAAGATTCGTCGGGTGAAACTTTACCCAACGGTAAATTCTTCAAAACTGGGAATTGAGGAAATCCATCGGGTGAAATTTCGCCAAATGGGATCTCGTCGGGCGAAACTTTGCCCGACGGTAAATTGCGCGGAATTGGAAATTTTGGACGAAATTCTGTTGGGTGAAATTTCACCCGATGGAAGTCCACCGGGTGAAACTTTGCCTCGCGTCAGTACCCTCCCCAACCCACCATCAAACTCTCATAATACATCCTTCTCCCTCTCTCTCATCTCACAAAAACCCCAAAATTCCCAATTAAAACCCCATACTCCATCCTTTTCAATCCTTCCTTTCTTCAATTTCTTCCACCATCTTCAAATTAATTCACTTATTTTTTATCTTTATCAATTTCCTAACAAGTTTAGGAATTAATTTTTTTTAGAGATCACTCAAAACCACAACACCATCAAACCTTAACCTTGCTACATATCATCAATCATCAACCTTGAGCCATGAAAAGCTTCAAGCAGACCGCAAGGAAGAGACTATCCTCATTTTTCAATCGTGGATCGGGCTCATCATCATTGTCTCACTCGGAAGAGCCTTTGAAAATGCCAACTTAGGACCAAGGTGTCATTCCACATGAGCCACTGATTCCTGTCGAGGTACGTCACCCTACTATTCGTCGTAATTTCCATCACCTTGAGTCTGGTGCTCACTTCACAAAAAATTCTAGTTTGGATCATTTCAAACTTTTGTGGAAATGTCGTTATGAACCAACTCGTTGGGCTTTGAGCCATGTCCTTACCCGGATGGATATTGAGCCCCAAGTGAGAGCTGTGTAAGCGAATTGGGCTTGAGGTATTTTATGCTTCATGTAATCCCCTAAAAATTCTAGCGCGATACAGTGGCGGAAACACTGTAGAGTCGGGATAAAAACACACAGAACTATGTCTTAATAAATTAAATTGGTAAAGTCCAACATGCGCCATACATAAAAATGGCTAAAATATAAAACAATCCGTAAAAAGGTTAAACAATCCTTAAGACATGATTAAAAATAAAAACAGCAGGATTCAAGACTGCTCGCTAGCCCACACCCACCGGAAAATAAACACGTATACCTGTCATGTTAAAACATAACAGCCACAATCAGTGGGGAGCAACGTCAACGTTCTCCCAGCCGTATAACAGGATTTTAAAACAGTAATTACTAATATAGGAAAAATAGTAAAAATGGAAAACATTAAAACAGCGTAATAAAATAAGTTTTAGCGTAAAACAAATTAATTAAAAGGGTTGCCGAAGAAACATAAAGATATTTGCCAACCTGCGTCAATTTATATCGATAATAAATAAAATAATCAAAATGGTGTTATGGATAGGATTAATGTAGAATCTAGACTTTCACTAGGATAATACTAAAAACTAGTTTCGAGAACTTAGTCAAAACAAATTAGACTTTGGTCTCTAACTAGGCAACTCAACTATAACAGGACTGCGTGCAGCGAGGTCCTGGCTTAAGTAATGTACACCCCTCCTGGACACCAACCGTAATCCAGTTCAACCCGACGGCGACTTACACGATGCGATATCTAAGTTTAAGGTCAAAATATACACACTCCTGAGCACAAACCATGCTCAGTTCAACGACCAATGTGTCTCAACATAGACACACCAGCTTTATAGTTGATGGCAAAACGTACATCCCAGACTATATTACTCTAAACCCACACTTGTCCTTATTCCATAACTCCAAAACAAACCATTATCGATATTTAAAAGATGTATTCATCATAAACAATATGAGGATAAAAGAAGTAAACATTTATATTCTAAAAGAGGAAACTTTCTATTTTAGGAAACTTCTATTTTAGAAAACTTCTAAAAATAGCATCATATCAAAGTAGTGAAAATATTAGTTCATACTAATACCACATTTTTTGTAAACGATATAGATTTATAAAACTAATACTTTCGGCCTTAACGATATTAATTATTAAAGTAAGAACATTTGATTTTATGAAACTATTAAAATATCGTGTAAGTGGTATAAAATGATTAGAAACATCTTAAATATTTTAATATTACTAATTAGGGTGTTTTTCGAGAGTTATAAAGTTAAAATTCCCTAATTATTATTAGTTTCGACGATAGAATTATAAATAGGATTTTACGACAAATGTCAAATTAAATCTTTTAACGTCTTTTATTTAATTAAACCAACAAATATATTTAGAGTATGTTAAGGGATGATTTAACTCTTAAAGTTTCAGATTTAAATACTTTCAAAATTGCTGGAAAAATAATTCTTTTAGTTAATACGAAGCATTTAACGATAAATCACAATTTGCCCGAAATCAATATTTATTAATTAAAGACTATAATAAATAGTACAAAAATTACGTAAAATAGTTAAATTATATTTATGGACATTCTGTCCAGAAAAGAAAATTTCCAGAATTCTAAAAACTCGGTTTTTAAAGCGTTTTCTCGTTAATCGTCCAATCTCGACAATAACGATTAATAAAAATAGTAATTACAAAACGATTTAAGTATTAATATCCAAAAATTATTATTACACTTTAAAATACTAATTTTACAGAATATAAATTTTTCCAGATTTTTTTCCAAAACCCAGATTCAACAAATTTCAATAAAACCGTCATTTAAACCCGTTTTCGCAATTAACGATTTTATTAACAAACCTATCGTTCCAAACATTTTATTAAGGCACTAAAAATCATAATAATACATTTTAATATGAAATCATCAGAATCATAAATTTTTCCAGATTTAAACCAAAAACCAGAAATCGAGAATTTAAACAACAAACACGGTTTTAACGATAAACGATGATTTAAAGTGATTAATTAATTCATCCACTTAACAATTCCGAAAAATTATGAGAAAATTCATAAAATTCTATTTCACCAGAAAGTTTTACCACGTCAAAAATTAGATTAAAATAAAATGTTTAAGTATTAGAACTAAAAATCGGTTTTTAATCGTTTTTGTCCGAAAACGATAATAATTCAATAATCGATATCAAAAATATTAGAAAAATACTAAATTACTAAAAATCATCAAAAACAACATTTTTCCAGAATATAAACATATATTACATGTTTAGGCCGATTATTACGATTTTACAAATTAATATAACAATTTAATCGTTAATCTCGTAAAAGCGATAAAAATATCGAAACATGCAAAATTCCAACTTTAAAAATTTTCCAGAATTCGTGACATACATATATTGTCAAAATAAAATATAAAAAAATATATACATGCAAATACTCAATTAAAACCTTGAAATACCGAGTAACATCGACGTTACCTCTACTCCAAGTCTGAATCAACAATGTATTCGTCGGCTTCGGGATCGTCCAAAAATCCTACCAACACGAAAATCATGGCAGAAAGTACCATGAGAAAACTAAAAAAAAAACAAGGTAAAAATTGATCGAAAATGATGTCGATTAATACCTTAACGAAGGAATCGGAAAGAGGATGATTGTGACGATAAGAATGATGTGATTGAGACTAGAAATGGAGCAAAAATTTGCCTAGAAAGGCTAAGGATCACACGGCCAAAGAGAGGAGAGGAGAGTGATGAATATTTTGATGAATGTAAAAGAATGAATGTAGAGAATAAAGGTGGAGATGGGTGATACACTACTTAAAAGAGTAAGCATGAATTAAGGCTTACAAAAAGAATGCATGAGTGAACCTAGACCCTTGTTTGGCCGGCCAAAAAGGATAGGGAGGGAGTAAGATAAGCTTTGACATAAATGCTACAATGAATGAAAATGATTTATCTTATGATTACGTTTTAATGTGATAAAATGAATCGTTTAAATAAAATGTAATAAAACTTGTGACCAAGAGCTTAGTCGGTCCAAAATGTGCGAAAACAGTCTCAAATAATTTATAAGTTGATAAAAAGTATAATCGTAAAATAGTTAAAGGCGTTTCAAAGTAATTCGAGTAAACCTCGCGTAAGAAAATAATTATTCGCGAAGCTTCGTAATAAAATCATAAATGGCTTGTTTTTAGTAACTAAAATATATCTTAGTAAAAAAAATATTCCATAAACGTATTCAAACATTTTTAGGAAAAAGGAATAACTTAAATCCAAGCTTAAAAATGTCAATTCGGAGAAAAATAGAATTCCTCGCGGAAAAATTACTTAGTTTACGAAGAAACCAAATAAATGGATTTAAAAGAATTTTAAATCTTTAAAATTAAAAATAGAAATTATTAAACTCAAAAATTGAAATAAAGCTTAGTAAAATGATAAAATATGAGGCCAAAAGTGACAGAGTTAAGACGAAGTCCTAACAGAAAGAATAAAATGCTTAGGAAAAAAATAGCGGGTGTTACAATCCTCCCCACTAAAAGAAAGTTTCGTCCTCGAAACTAAGAATAAGCAGATAGGAAATCGAGGTTTACCTTACTCGAAGAGTTGAGGATGCTTAGCTCGCATCGAAGTCAAAATTCTATTCCAAGAAGAATTGGGCTAACCAACCCGAAGTTTAGAATCTTTTGATTAATGAAATCGTAAAGTAAAGTTATTTGATAAAATAACAACGTTAAATAACATTTGTAAACAAACTCGAAGGAAATAGGATAACCAAAATATTTTGAAAACAAAAGTAATATATTTTGATTAAGAAATTTGATATTTTTTTTTTTTTATGAAACAAAATTCAGTTTGGAGAAATCAAATTTTGTAGAAAATCGCACCAGCCGTCAAACATTTACAATAACAGATTCAAAAGTTCACCAACAATAAAATGAAAATCAATTCTCAAAACGTTAAAATTTCGAAAATGTTATCAAAGTAATTATGAAAGTTTTCAAAAATGTTATCAAACTTGAACATACAAAATAATTTCGACAATGTTAAAACGTTTTACATAACAATTCTATACAAATTGAAGTACTTGGAAATATAAAAGTCTTCATAAAATTTTGATCGCTTGAAAATCAAAAATTTAAAATAATTTCGAAATAGTTTAAAATAAATTATTAAGGCATTTTGAAATAGATCTAAATATAAATATCAACCAAAGATAAAACAAAGTGAAGTATATAGTTCTTAAATTATAAAATAAAAATGTTAAATTTCACGATAACCCAAAATGTTAAATTGCTCAAAGTTTTTACAAAATGGGGAGTTTAAAAATTTGAAATCATGCTTCAAAATGTTAAAATTTCATGAAAATCAAAAAAAAAATTAAATTAGTCAAGCTTTTTACAAAACGGGCAAATTCACAATTAGAAATTATAACTCAAAATGTTAAAATTTTACGATAATCCAATTTTTTTTTTTAAAGTAGTCAAACTTTTTATAAAACAGGGAATTCGAAAACTAGTTAACGGGCAAATAGAACAAGGATAAATAAATTAAAAATAAGAGCTTTCAAAATCGACAAAGATTGAAGGGATTGGCAGGAGTTACCGTAACAGAATTCAAGAGGAGCAGAAAGAAAGACGGAGTTGAGAATAAAAAGAGCTCTCAAGGATTATGGAAGAAAATAATCATCTCGAGATTCCTAGCACGACTTCCACAAACACGGGTTCCTAATTCCCATCAAATAACGCTAAGTCCAATATCAGTACAGGGTGGTCCTACTCAATCTACAACCTCCAAAATTAAGTCTTACATACTTAAATAATCTTTCAATTAGTACGGTAAAAATCCACAAATGATTTAGACGGTTATCAAAATATACCCAAACTTGTAATCACTAAGGCTCATAAATTCAAAGCTCATAAGGTCTAAACTCGAGGTATACTTCAAATTTCTCGAGTAAGGAACACTAAATAAAATCCACCAATTCACAATGTCCGGACACAAAAACTTCAAAATGATCATCAACATATTTATAATACCACCAGTACAGAAGTTGGGGAAGTATAATAAAGCCTCAAACACGCTCAAACCTATAGGTATTGGCGCAAACACTCACATTTTCAAACACATCATTCGATTAATGTTTCTAAGAAGTTCATCAAAATTCTAATCGTAATGGTGCATCCACAAAATATTTAATAACTCAACGAAGCCACAATCTCGTTGGTCTAAGGTTCTGAACTATAAATCCATTAAGATGATTGACATCAAAATGTTCCTCAAAACAACGCGATAAATCCAACCTCTAATGGCAATATGTTTCTCCTTTTCAAGGTTAACAACAATTTATTCAATTTAGATCACTCAACTCCAAAGTTCATAGGTTACAACTTTAACCAACGATTAACGATCTAATCCTTAAGAAACACGGGTAATTTATGTTAACCAAAATTTCTAACGGTATTAATGAAAACCTTCTATGGTACCACAACACTCAGGTTAACAATTTAAACAGTACTCTATGATCCCAAACATTCCCGATTCATCCATCAAATAACATTTAGGTAGGAATCTCAAAATTCTATTATTAGCTACACTTGGTTCGGTTCTAGGTTAAATTAGGTACTAGGTATCCATAAAATACGATATACTCTTACTACCCCAAAATATATTCAACTCTAAGTCCTCCAAATAATCAAGTAACCTATAACCCAAGGTTCAGAGTCTAAAGTACCAACCTAATTCCATTAATTGACAATTTATTATTCAAATCGATCCTCAAAAGCTTACTAAGATATATAACAAGGTATAACTCACAACCCTCACGCCCTAGGTAACAAGAGTTTACTAAACCTCAAACATCTATATCCTTTCACGGGGTTCACTGAGACAGAAACCGGTCTAACAAAAGAATCTCAAGAGAAAGATGGTAGAATAGAAGAATAGAACAAGGATTCACCAAGAGAATGAAGATGAGAATATATAAGAGAAAAATTGGAAGAAATAGAGGAAGGAAGAAAAGAATCGATGATCCTATATTACTAAGTTCTTGAACCAAAAGAGAATCTTCGGGCCTCCAGAGTTCACGAGGGAATCCAAAATGGATTACTTCATCTTCTTGTAGAGGAACGAGCACACAAGTCATGGGTCGCTCCATCTGGATTTACTGCGACATCATGGAACATGAATCTACTCTTGATCATCTTGCCTGTAGCTTAAGTAAACTGAACCGGAGCTAAAAGTCATTATCGAAATCTTTCTTGGAGCACCTAGTTGTCCACTCGAGTCAGCAGGTGTTGAGAGTGCTAAGTAGGTCTTGTCCCGATCTGGAGCAGCATCAAGTCAACATCTTGTCCACTCATCGTCTTCTTCTTGGACATATAAAACAAATATTCAATGCTAATCATTGAGTTACAAGAACATATAAACCTAACAGTTAAGTCCTTATTTGTTTCTACCCATCTCTAATAATATTTTTATTTACTGTTTAAACAATTTACTGGTATTTTCCCTATTTTCAGGTGTAAGCGTTGGGAGCAGTGATGCTCTGATACCAACTGTAATCCCCTAAAAATTCTAGCGCGATACAGTGGCGGAAACACTGTAGAGTCGGGATAAAAACACACAGAACTATGTCTTAATAAATTAAATTGGTAAAGTCCAACATGCGCCATACATAAAAATGGCTAAAATATAAAACAATCCGTAAAAAGGTTAAACAATCCTTAAGACATGATTAAAAATAAAAACAGCAGGATTCAAGACTGCTCGCTAGCCCACACCCACCGGAAAATAAACACGTATACCTGTCATGTTAAAACATAACAGCCACAATCAGTGGGGAGCAACGTCAACGTTCTCCCAGCCGTATAACAGGATTTTAAAACAGTAATTACTAATATAGGAAAAATAGTAAAAATGGAAAACATTAAAACAGCGTAATAAAATAAGTTTTAGCGTAAAACAAATTAATTAAAAGGGTTGCCGAAGAAACATAAAGATATTTGCCAACCTGCGTCAATTTATATCGATAATAAATAAAATAATCAAAATGGTGTTATGGATAGGATTAATGTAGAATCTAGACTTTCACTAGGATAATACTAAAAACTAGTTTCGAGAACTTAGTCAAAACAAATTAGACTTTGGTCTCTAACTAGGCAACTCAACTATAACAGGACTGCGTGCAGCGAGGTCCTGGCTTAAGTAATGTACACCCCTCCTGGACACCAACCGTAATCCAGTTCAACCCGACGGCGACTTACACGATGCGATATCTAAGTTTAAGGTCAAAATATACACACTCCTGAGCACAAACCATGCTCAGTTCAACGACCAATGTGTCTCAACATAGACACACCAGCTTTATAGTTGATGGCAAAACGTACATCCCAGACTATATTACTCTAAACCCACACTTGTCCTTATTCCATAACTCCAAAACAAACCATTATCGATATTTAAAAGATGTATTCATCATAAACAATATGAGGATAAAAGAAGTAAACATTTATATTCTAAAAGAGGAAACTTTCTATTTTAGGAAACTTCTATTTTAGAAAACTTCTATTTTAGGAAACTTCTAAAAATAGCATCATATCAAAGTAGTGAAAATATTAGTTCATACTAATACCACATTTTTTGTAAACGATATAGATTTATAAAACTAATACTTTCGGCCTTAACGATATTAATTATTAAAGTAAGAACATTTGATTTTATGAAACTATTAAAATATCGTGTAAGTGGTATAAAATGATTAGAAACATCTTAAATATTTTAATATTACTAATTAGGGTGTTTTTCGAGAGTTATAAAGCTAAAATTCCCTAATTATTATTAGTTTCGACGATAGAATTATAAATAGGATTTTACGACAAATGTCAAATTAAATCTTTTAACGTCTTTTATTTAATTAAACCAACAAATATATTTAGAGTATGTTAAGGGATGATTTAACTCTTAAAGTTTCAGATTTAAATACTTTCAAAATTGCTGGAAAAATAATTCTTTTAGTTAATACGAAGCATTTAACGATAAATCACAATTTGCCCGAAATCAATATTTATTAATTAAAGACTATAATAAATAGTACAAAAATTACGTAAAATAGTTAAATTATATTTATGGACATTCTGTCCAGAAAAGAAAATTTCCAGAATTCTAAAAACTCGGTTTTTAAAGCGTTTTCTCGTTAATCGTCCAATCTCGACAATAACGATTAATAAAAATAGTAATTACAAAACGATTTAAGTATTAATATCCAAAAATTATTATTACACTTTAAAATACTAATTTTACAGAATATAAATTTTTCCAGATTTTTTTCCAAAACCCAGATTCAACAAATTTCAATAAAACCGTCATTTAAACCCGTTTTCGCAATTAACGATTTTATTAACAAACCTATCGTTCCAAACATTTTATTAAGGCACTAAAAATCATAATAATACATTTTAATATGAAATCATCAGAATCATAAATTTTTCCAGATTTAAACCAAAAACCAGAAATCGAGAATTTAAACAACAAACACGGTTTTAACGATAAACGATGATTTAAAGTGATTAATTAATTCATCCACTTAACAATTCCGAAAAATTATGAGAAAATTCATAAAATTCTATTTCACCAGAAAGTTTTACCACGTCAAAAATCAGATTAAAATAAAATGTTTAAGTATTAGAACTAAAAATCGGTTTTTAATCGTTTTTGTCCGAAAACGATAATAATTCAATAATCGATATCCAAAATATTAGAAAAATACTAAATTACTAAAAATCATCAAAAACAACATTTTTCCGGAATATAAACATATATTACATGTTTAGGCCGATTATTACGATTTTACAAATTAATATAACAATTTAATCGTTAATCTCGTAAAAGCGATAAAAATATCGAAACATGCAAAATTCCAACTTTAAAAATTTTCCAGAATTTGTGACATACATATATTGTCAAAATAAAATATAAAAAAATATATACATGCAAATACTCAATTAAAACCTTGAAATACCGAGTAACATCGACGTTACCTCTACTCCAAGTCTGAATCAACAATGTATTCGTCGGCTTCGGGATCGTCCAAAAATCCTACCAACACGAAAATCATGGCAGAAAGTACCATGAGAAAACTAAAAAAAAAACAAGGTAAAAATTGATCGAAAATGATGTCGATTAATACCTTAACGAAGGAATCGGAAAGAGGATGATTGTGACGATAAGAATGATGTGATTGAGACTAGAAATGGAGCAAAAAATTGCCTAGAAAGGCTAAGGATCACACGGCCAAAGAGAGGAGAGGAGAGTGATGAATATTTTGATGAATGTAAAAGAATGAATGTAGAGAATAAAGGTGGAGATGGGTGATACACTACTTAAAAGAGTAAGCATGAATTAAGGCTTACAAAAAAAATGCATGAGTGAACCTAGACCCTTGTTTGGCCGGCCAAAAAGGATAGGGAGGGAGTAAGATAAGCTTTGACATAAATGCTACAATGAATGAAAATGATTTATCTTATGATTACGTTTTAATGTGATAAAATGAATCGTTTAAATAAAATGTAATAAAACTTGTGACCAAGAGCTTAGTCGGTCCAAAATGTGCGAAAACAGTCTCAAATAATTTATAAGTTGATAAAAAGTATAATCGTAAAATAGTTAAAGGCGTTTCAAAGTAATTCGAGTAAACCTCGCGTAAGAAAATAATTATTCGCGAAGCTTCGTAATAAAATCATAAATGGCTTGTTTTTAGTAACTAAAATATATCTTAGTAAAAAAAATATTCCATAAACGTATTCAAACATTTTTAGGAAAAAGGAATAACTTAAATCCAAGCTTAAAAATGTCAATTCGGAGAAAAATAGAATTCCTCGCGGAAAAATTACTTAGTTTACGAAGAAACCAAATAAATGGATTTAAAAGAATTTTAAATCTTTAAAATTAAAAATAGAAATTATTAAACTCAAAAATTGAAATAAAGCTTAGTAAAATGATAAAATATGAGGCCAAAAGTGACAGAGTTAAGACGAAGTCCTAACAGAAAGAATAAAATGCTTAGGAAAAATAGCGGGTGTTACACTTCAAGCGAGGATACTTTTAAAGCTTTAACTTGTGAGTTTTTCGCAACTTATGAAATGTCTACTAGTGATGGTGAAGCAACCTTCTCATTCCGTTGCGAGAAACTCACCGTAGTTTTTCCCTGGAGGCCTTCGGTGCACTATTGGGCCTACCCACCTTAATTGCTGGAAAACCTTGGGCGGGACAATCCCGTGAGGAAAACTTTCTCGTGACCGATTTTGGCATAGATTATCCCACTAGAAGGTTTTCCAGGGTGGTAAGATGCGCTCCTTCTCGATACGGAACCCCATACTTAAGTATTTCGCTCGTATCATAGCTAATTCCTTTCTTTCTAGCTTCGATACGCACCACAATTGCAGTGCAGCTACTTGCAAATGCGGTCCTAGATCGACGCCCACCCATTGACATGGCTAAAGCCTTGGCTACACATTTTTCACGAATTGCGAAATGCAACCGCAAGAGAATTTCTTGTGATGGTGTTGTAACTATGATAGCCAAGGCTTTGCGTATCACTTTGGGAGATGAGGGGCCGGTCTTGGGGGTTGGAAAGTTTTTGGACGAGCATTATTGTTCGTTCCTACTTTGGACTCCAGGTGAGTATAATATTCTCTTTCTTTGCAAAATTACTGAAATGAGGGCAATTGCTAGGCCTAATCCTGATTTGGTGTCACTTGAGTATGTGGAAAACTTCAGTATGCCTAAGCGGTATGGGGAGTACATTCGAGAGAATATCCGAGGTAAGTTTTGTATGGTTACGTACCCCGTAGGACCTTTGGATTACGGTGATGATGAGGTTATTATCGAGGATGTGACGGAGGAGGAACCAGAAGTTGAAAGTTTCCGGGATGAGGGTCAGCGTGCTTTACCTTCTACGTCACAGGGACCCTTTTCCTCCCGTGAGCCTGAACTCCAGACCACCGAATTATACACTCCTGACTTTATCGACTTCACACCCCACTGCCTCTCTACCTACTCTCAACCAACCCGCAGCTTTCAGGAGGACGTCGATATGATGAGTCCTCCGGGACACTCCTCGTTCTTTGGATCCGAGGAATTTTACAACCAATGGGGGGAGGTTCATAACTATTTTAGGCAGACCTGCAAAAACTCGACCGCTTCCCTCAACCTAGCACAGGATGCCCACAACATAGCCAGAGATGCGCGCGATACTGCGCATCATTCTTACACGTACACTCGCGATGGTTAGATGGCTTTGAGTACGCTCGGGATAGTTATAAGATGACACGGGAGGTCGCTAGGGATGCCCATACGGCTAGGGAGGAGGCAAAAGAGAACCAGAGACTGTTACTCCAGCAACAACAATATTTTGATTGATTCTTTGGTCTCTGTCCGCCCGAGGTCACAGTACCCACCACCTCCTCCACTGGGTTCCATGTGTGGGTATTCTAGTGTCAATAGTTGTGTGTAGGGGTGTCGATTACCCATGTTCAGTATTTTGGTTAGAATCTTTGCAGCGCCTATTATGGCAATTTGTTGATTTGTGATGATTTGTTTTTATTGGTTATGTTGGTTGTTGTTGGTTCGTTAGCGACCCGTGCTGGGTCGATTATATTCATGTGGATATCATGCACGTACCCTTGGATTTGAAGGGCCTTGCCGTAAGCTCCTGGTCTTTGGTGACGTGATTACACCATCGACCATTTTGAAAATCAAAATTAATCTTCCCCTTTAATTTTTCCAATTTGTGGGGAATCAAGGCTAGGTGACGTGATTACACCTATGATTTTTTACGCCTTTTTATATATCTTCTTTTTGAATATTTTTCAATTTTTCCTTCAATTTTCTTATTTTCATCCTTATTTTCTTTTTCCACCTTGGTTAGGGTCTAGGTGACGTGATTACACCTAGACCCGACACCCCTTTCCATTTTTATTTGCTTTTCTTTTTATCTTCTATCCTTATATTTTAACTTAATTTTGAAAAAAAAATACAAAAACATTCGAAAAATAATAAAAATACAAAAAGATTTTTCTCTTTTTATTCTTTTTTGATCTTTTCTTCTACTTGTGCATTGAAGACAATGCACAGTTTTAGTGTGGGAAAGGGATCTACCGTCCTTTCCTTTTCATTTTTTGAAAATCATAAGAATTTGAAAAACCAAAAACCCGAAAAATATTTCTCATTTTCTTCTCTTCTTCGTGTCCTTGTGTCTTTTCTATTGCCTTGTTCTCTCCTTTCTCGCAGGTATGCCGCCAACCTATTAGCATATGGATGCAAAGTAGTCAAATTGAAGACCACTTGGTAATATCTTCTACCTTCATTTTTTTTCTTCTTCTCTTATATTCACATAGGAGTATAGGGTTGTATGCTATTTGGAGGTTCACTTGGTGAACATTTTGGAATTGGTGGTTGTGGTTGTGTTGACAATTGATGGAGATCGTAGTGCTTGGCTTTGCTTGTGGCCATTTTTGTTCTACTCTTTTTGTGTTCCTTTTTCATTTTGTATAGTATGTTTAGGTAAAGGTTTTGGAAAACCCGATTTTTAGTTAGTATTGAGTGTTTACCACTTCCTCACTAGGGGCCCATTTTTATTTTTGGGCATTGTTCTAGTAGAATAACCTTGAACCAATGATTGCATTGATACTTTACCATGAGGCCGTCTTTTCTACTAGAAGTCTACATCGGGATTTGCCTTTGACCACTTTGATCACCCATGGAGTGATAAGGCCTTGGTTACCGTTTCCCATTCTCTTAGGTGACCTAACTTGAGAAGTCATCTTTTAGTCCAAATTTTCATCTTTTTGTGGGTTCGAAGGGGGTGCACACCCGACTTGCCTATTTCCCTACCATTCATATATTTCCACAAAATACGTTTGCAAAAATTAATGCTTGGCCATGACTCTCAAATACATCAATTAGCCAAACATGGGCTAACCAAAGCAAAAAGGGAGAAAAACAAAGAAGGGCTCTTTAAAAAAAATGCCCTCAAACGAAATCAAAAAAGGAAAAGAAAGAAAAACCAAAAGAAAATCAAATCTCGAAAAACATTCCCAAACCCAAATAAACCCTCGATCGACTTATTGCCGTGAAGTGCCTGCTAGAGGAACGAGTCCCGAAGAAGAAAGATAGCGGTGATTAGTCGATCCATCCTATTTAACAAACACTTGTTCACTTTTTGTTTGGGCTAATTGGCTTTCTCGAGTTAGAGACGACCCTCTAGGCTAAGCTTAGGAGACGGGATAACACTTACTAATAGTGCTTACTAACTCCATGGTTCACTACTATCCATTCCGTTTATCGTCCCGTTGTAGGTGTCTTGGTGGATTAGAAGGACCTTGGTAAATTTTCAATGTTCGTATTGTTTGCTTGTCATCTTATTAGAATTTTGTCTATGTCAACTTGAGTAACTAGGTTGGAAGTGTTCTCGCTTGTCTCGAACTTGGAACCGGTGCTTTCCCCACCGTTGAAGGATTCGGCGATTTATTTTCTTCTTTAGATGCAACTATCTTCTCGTGTTTGTTTCTTTTATTTTGTGATCTTGTGTGTGTTTACTTGTGTTTGAAATTTTGAGCAAGACCTGACTTGCCTTGCATGGAGGTACTCTACCTCATGGGTATCTTGATGTGAGTTGAATGGACAAAGTGGGCCCGTTAATTGCCTTGTATCGGCTTAGCATACTATAGCTTAGTAGTAGTATTGGTTAGTTTCTTTTTGGATATTTGCTCGAGGACGAACAATGGTTTAGTGTGGGGGAATTGATGTGTGTCGAATTTGGCCCGATTTTCCACCCATCTAAGCTCGTTTTCCTATCGCTTTCGTGAGATTTATCTGTGATTATCGCCTTATCCGAGTCCTTCTCGCTTTAGCGTCTCTCTTGTGCATTTTATGTGTTTTTGGGTAGTTTTTGTATTTGTTTTGATAGGAATCATTCCGAGAGCATAACCGAGCTTATACGAGCACGAGAGAGTGGAAAACCGTCCGAGAGTTTGTCAACGAGCCGGGAAAACTGAGCCGTAAGAAGTGAAATCCAAGGAAATGAGAGAGAATATCCGTCGGGTGAAGTTTCACCCGATGACTTTTCTGCATCTCTGAAGGTCCTCAGGAAGGAAGAGTTGACCCGGGGCAATAACCGGGCTAAACTTTTACCCATCGGGTAAAGTTTCACCAGACGGAAATGGCACCCCGGATTTGCATTGTGGATGAAGAACTAACCGGGCGAAACCATCGGTTTCACCCGACGGAAAAGTCACGAGAATTTCAGAAACCCGCAGAGCAAAGTTTCACCCTATGAAGACTCGAAGGGTGAAGTTTCACAATGCAAACAAGAATCAGTTTTGGGCTTTGTGTTAATGACCCATTAAGGTTTTGTATATATAGTTAACCCTAGATTTCTTTCTACCATGTAGAATAGACTTCAGTAGAATCCTCATTTTTAGTCTCCATTAGAGAGCTTCACTAGATCTAGAAAAACATCATTAGCTTATATTGCTATTTATCATCAGATCTAATTAGAAGATTAAAAGGATTGCAAGGATTGGGTGACAAAGTTCTTGTATTTTTTTTTCAAGGTTTAATATTTATGTCAAACTTCATCTTCTATCTTTGAATTTCCTCCATTGTTGGTACTTTCATTTCCTCTCTTTCTTCCTTAATTAGTTTCCTTTCTAGTTTCTCCTTAATCTATTGTTTTCAATTGTTCTTTTTATGTTTATGTTAGCGAAATCTCCATTATTGTCTTAGACTTAATTTTCTTCTCATTTCAAGTATGAATTGTTCTAACTTATTTTTCTTTTTTATTTCTCTTATTAACTTTCCTATGAATATTAAGTAGATTTTAGTTAGGGGGTTAGGGGAGGATGAAATCGGGTAGTATGTATTGAGAATCTATTTAGATTTGTTGTATGCCTTTGGGCTTTACTTGATCAATTTAGTCGACTCGCATTCACTCTCGTCAATATGAGGAAACTCGGGGCTTGGGTAATTCCGATTAGTAACTTAGATTATTCACCGCGAAAGTGGGTTTTAGCAAGGTTGGGTAGAAAAAACGAAAGATGACTCACCTCTTTTCAATTGTGTATCGATTGCTTAATTCTTTGTCTTTTTATCCCGTTTCTGATTCCCCTACTCCACTTAACTTATTTCCTATTACTGTTCTCTGTTTTAAGTTATTATCTTAGTCTAGTTCTAATACTATTCCAAACTTCCCCCCCCTTTTTTTAGACCCTAAACGCAACTTGGACTTGACCAACTACACTTACCGTCCGTGAGGATCGATGTTTGACTCACCGCTACTACATAGTAGTTTGTCGAATTTATAAATATTGTTTTCAAGTGGGTTCGCGATGACCCCCATCACCAGCCAGGTTCCCGACTGGGATTGAATGGAGATTGGCTAAGTCGAAGACGACTACGAGCCATTATTCGACGGAAAACGTGCTAGTGAACCAGCTACGCCTCAAGGATGTAAGTTTCTATTCATTTACTTTCCTAGGTAGCCCCCAACGATAGGAGATTTTAACTGTAGTGTATGTCTGGTTTTTTAGTTTGCGGCCCATCCTTGGGCTAATTACGAGGGTTTGTCGGAGTACGAGCGGTGGAGTTGAGACTGAGGAGCTACCGAAGGATGTTCCTCCCTACGTTGTTTCGCCCAGTTTGGTATCTAGGTTGTGCCTCTATAGCGAGTTTAGGGTCTCCGTTGACCCTTCTTGGACCATGTTCAGCCCCCCTACTACAGTTGAGGCTCGTGAGGATAGGGACGATGAAGGAGGTGAGGCGTTACTGGTGCCTAATGCCTCGTACATGCCACCACATCGTGGTAAGTATTCCATTTATAATTTGTTTGTTGTTTGCTTTTGTGTTTGTTGTTTCTGTAAGGGCTTGTTTTGTGTTCTAGTTGGCTGACCTAGCTGATGTTATTCAGTCCCCAAACTTTACCCTGACCCTACTTAGGGTATATGCGGTCGGGGTAGCCTTTACTGAGCCAATTCCTCCCTGCTTTGTGGAAGAATTAAAGGTCGGGATGGAGTGGCGCGACCGGGTGTACATGGTGAGGTTTTTTTTGTGATTTTGCTTTGAGTTTACTTTTGTGGGTTAGGTTATTGTGGCTAACTTATTTGGTTTAGTTTTTCAGGTCTTATCGGCTACTCATCAACGGTATGGCAGGCTGAAAACTGCTTCCAGGACTATGCATTGGGGAGGGATCCAACCTCGGCTCGCGATACGACTGGGCCTCGATCGGTTTTTGTAGATGGTTTTAGGTTGGATGTTTACTGTATTTTGGTTCGCTGAGATAGTATGCCTTCTATTTTTTGAAGGATGTCCCCGACATGGTGTCGCAGTTGGGGGCACGGGTATCTGAGCTTGAGGCGGTTGAGCTTAGTTTGATCCAGTCCGTGCGGACTCGGAATGCTGAGATTGGTAAGCTTAAGAAGCAGCTGGCGCGGTTTCAGGGTGAGACCTCGGGACAAAATGAGGTTAAGGTTGGGGTTGAGAATCTTGAGATAGAAGCTGAAGCTATGGCTGAGGATCAGGCTACCAGTGTTGCTGAGGAGGTCGAGCTTACGGGAGGGGTCCCAAGCACGAAAATGGCTACCGTGGATTTGCTGGCTGGTCTAGACCATTCGGTAGATGACGGGATGGGGTCTACTACTTTGATCTCGAGGACCTAGGCTTAGATGATGATGATATCAGTGAGTTTGTATTAGCCGTAGCAGCAGCATCGAGGGGTTCTCCCTAGTTTGTAAACTTGAATTTCTATCGGATTTGTGTATTTGATCACACTTTCTCATTGCCCGAGTGGTTTTACGACCGCGCTTAACCAGCTTATTTTTATTAGGAATCCTGAAACGTTAGCTTAGATAACAAGTAATCACGCAAATACTTTAGGGTTAATTTGTATACAGTTGAGACGCGATTTAAGGTGTTTTGAATGCGTTAGGATTGAACAAGAGCGCGAAAATGCTTTCAGGATGCCAAAATTTTGTTAGTTTGAGCCGAAAATTGGATCAAGTAGAACGTCAATTAAAACATTTGACTCGGAATGTGTATGGAATGTTTCAAACATGCATAAGACGTTTTATGACCAAATGTTTTGACCAAGTGCGCATGTGATGCTTAAGACGCGTATAAAAGTATTTGGAAAAAAATAAAAATTGGACCACTTTTTTTGCGTCATTGACAGTGCCGCATAGGGCTAAAACACGCCTAGGTGGGGTAGCTTATCCCTCAAAATAAAAAAACGGCTAAGTCTGGTGGGTAAGTGCAACGAAATGAGTGTTTCGTCGTCGACAAGGAAATTTTTGTTCCTGTATCGTGCTTGTATTATGCTTGTAAGCCTTGGGAAAGGAGGTGACTGATTTCGGAAGTCGCTCTTATTGCTCCAGGTTGTCAAATATCATGGAGGTGACACGCGTCTCGTCGAGCGACCCGATTCTCAGGCGCGGAGCCTCCGGTGCTTGGCCTGAGGCAGCCAAGTTCGCGATTATGGAAATTTCGTAGTTTTCCTAATTACGTCGTTGTTGTGGCTATATATACGAGCTATGGGTGCTCTCTTTTGGATATAATTAACACCCGAGTGTCCTAATAACTCCTCTTGATTTATTGAGTCATGTCGGGTTTCGGCTGTCTTTTGACTGATTGGATGAGTTCCCTCAAGAATGGTGAACTTGACGACTAATTGAGTAATGGTTTGTTCGTTGCTACATCGTTGAAGAAAGTTAAGGTGCAAGAGGATTTCTTAAGCGTATGCTCGAGCTTTTGGAACGCTAAATATCATCTGTAGCATTTCCGCGGGGTTACATGTGCTCATTACCCGAGGAAATAGACGCAATCGACGAGTGGCAGTAACTTCACCCTTTCATTCTGATTCAAGGTGACATTCCTGTGGAGCGGTTTCGTCGGTTTTTAGATATTGTTTTGCTGGAAGAGGCTGAGTGTTTCTTTGGCGAAGGTGGTATTAACTTGGAACGCCTTGTTATGAAATTCTCGCAAAAAGATGTTCATGATGTTTCACCCCTAGCTCGCAAGCGTGCTCTTAGTATTACGATAGTGTGCTACTACTTGTTTGAGGATGCATCGGTGAAAGCTAGTTGGAGTAATCCTCGTGCTATTGACGTCGTGATGGATATGGAGCATGGGCGATCGCCTTCCTGGCTCATTTTGGGTGAGATTATAATGGGTCTTGACACTCGCACACGTATACATCATGCTCCGTTTTGCGGTTCTAGAGCCATTTTGCAAGTATGTCATGGGGAGACTGCCATGTTCGTATTGCGGCGGCCACCCATACGACCCTTCTGACGCCTGTCAGGCCGGACCGATCTCGCATTCGGGGCGAACATTTGGACCTCGATTTGGTTGACGATCTAAATTGTACTAGATAAATATACGGGCACATCTATGTTTCCGTTGAATCGAGGGAGATGTGGTTGTAAATGTTTAAAGGCCGGTTCATTTGGTTTGGCGACCGTTTTAGTGAACTGAATTTGTTGCCGATTTGTGGAGTCGCCACCGAGTAATTTTGGGATACTCGAAAACTGTTTAAGTCAACTTTAATCCTTAGCCACCTCAAAGCTGAGTGACATGGGTACCTAAAGATAATGACTTGTACTCTTAATCATTCCATGTCTAGAATGACTCTCATTGCCAATGGTTTCGGACATCCGAAAACCGTAGATTCTGATTAAGGGGTGAGGGTAAGTAATAGGAAGCCAACATCCGATAAACGACAACACCCAATCCCGCCCTCACGTAGTGGTCTCTACTAATCTATTGGTAGGCTGATAACTTCGTTCCAATGTGGTGTAAATGCGATAAAATTCGTTGTTTTAACCCTATGCCTTTGTTATGTCGTTTGTTTTAAGGACAAGTAAGTTAGTTGTCGAAGTAAATGTTTTTACATTCTTTGCATGTGATTTCACATGAAAAGAAGGCCATGAAAAGATGCATGTAAGAGAGTAGAGAGTAATAGATAGTATTCGTATTAGCAAATCAGTTTTAATGTGATAATATGGATATTATTCATTTCTCGTGATATACCCTACCTGGTATTCTACTTAAAGTGCGTTGGTTCCGTATTAATAAGGATGCGTCTAGCCACATGTGAGGTGTGAGCATCGAGATTAATACGGTACTAGACCACTGCTCGTTTCGATTAGTATTAGTTGTTTACGTTTTGATTTCGTGTTAGGTGATTTAGCATGTGATTATGGTCATAAAAGTGGTAAATCATACAAAAGCGGCAAATTGTCAAATGTAAGTAAATCTGTAATCCCCTAGAAATTCTAACGTAATACAGTGGCGGAAACAATGTAGAGTTGGGATTAAAACATACTAACAAACTATATTTTAATTAATAGAAATGGTCAGTCGATACAAAGGTCACTTTTTACAAAAGGGCTAAAATAAAAATTCCTTAATAAGGTTTATACAAATCCAGAAGTAACATAAATAGATAGAGTAACATAAATAGATAGGGTTAATAAAAATATTAAGATTATTTGGTCATTTAATATCGAGATTAGGATTCACTGTCACGTGTGACCTACTATATCGATAATAATCTATAGATCCGATACCTTGATTGAAAAGGCTATGACGAAAACTATATCAAAAATTAAAATAAATTAATAAATATGTAACCCTAGAATGTCAACCCTCACCAAATTATAATCAAGAGAATGAAGAAATAGGACATTAAATTAGCAATTTAGCAGTCACAAATCCATCACCAACTCACCCCGAGTACATAATACTCCACTCAATTCCCCCCCGGTAAGCGATATTGCTCACACAATATTAAAAGCCACACGTCTAATATACAGTCACTCATTTTAAATACGCAGATTCTTGCCTGAGACAGTCTCACGGTAAGTTTCGTTCTCACGACAATTTTTCTGTCGTATCATTATAACTTATAAGTACACAACATCGTTGATAGAATCATAACGTATAACAATGTTTTTGGGAAAATAAGATTATATATCTGTTTATACTATAACATAAGTTTCTGAGCTGAGTTGTAAGTTTCTGAGCTTAAATATTTATGTGATTTAACTCGACAACTTTACACTAAAGTTCAGAAAACTTAGAAAGCTGTACATAGAGCCATGTATAACTGGTTGTATAATCTACTCATTGATGTTTTTGTCTTAATATATCTAAATACGTAAACACTTGACCCGTATAACATTATAACCGAGAAACATTACAAGAAAACACAATAAAATAAAATATAATTAGTGTCCATAATTCAAGTTTCATTCAGTCTCCCTGTAGTAGTTTATCTCTCGTAACGTTTTAAGTACACAATATTGTTGATGAAGTCACGACAATCTAAATAGATAAATTCTTGACATAATACTTGATCATAGATTACATAACATAATCTGAATAGATAAATAGGTCGAAGAACGCACGCGCACGAACCAACAACAGCAACTTTCGTATTCAGGCCCGTCAAATGGATTTACGTGGCCCTGTTCTATATTCCGAGATGAAGCCCCTTAACATTCATTTTTATACTTCCCTATCTTTCTCTGTTTTATTCATTTGATTAAAATATATCAAATAAATGAATATATATATAATGGATAAATCATTAAAAGATGGGAAAAGTAGATTTTTTTCTATTTTTTCTGTTTAGTGTTTTATTTGATAAGCTCCTTGAGATTGAGCTACCACAGTAACACACCAACACCTCCATTCTTCTTCTTTTCTTTCTTTTTTCCACGGTCAACTCGATCATGTTTTCTCATTCTCCAATAGAAAATACACAACGTTAATACTTTATTGGAACAAAACAATTTGTATAATCAATTAATCAGCCAATGAAATCCATTATATTGACTTCTCAAATGTAGAATTCATCCTATAAATGTCTAACAATGCCCAGCCTTCAAAAACATAAAAAAAAAATAAAAAAAAATTAGACAACAATTAGGCTAAAAGCAATATGATTTATCAAGTTAACAATTAATTCAATTCTTAACCAATGCATTTGATGACTTCACATGCCATTCAAATTACCATCCAAATCAAATTGTGTTTCCTTACTAAATAATTTTGGAGAAATGATCAAAGAAAATAAAAATCAAACTTAAATTTATAAAAATAAAACTTACAATTTGTCGATTTTGAGAATCGAGATTCCCAATACAGTAAAACGCAGTATTGATTAATTTTGTTGAATAATTTTAAGATTGGGTAAGATAATTTAATAAAAACATTTGTGGTACAGGAAATAGGAAATCATGAATATGAATTGAAAAGAAAGAAAATTACCATTCTTATAAAAAAAATTGATGAGATAGATGGACAAAAAAAATTAAATTTAATTTACAATTAATGAGTTTGAGAACTTACCCATTACCAATTTCCAAGTAGCACAAACACTCATTTCATCCATTGAAATATGGAAGAAGATGAAGAGTATTACGCCTACTTTAGAATATGATAATTGTTTTTTTTGTTCACAGTTGGGCATATTTGGGCCCCTGTTCCAGGAACAGGTTGAACACCCTGTTCAACGACCTTGTCCGTAGTAGCAGCAGCGAAACAACGGAGAAATGGTGGTGCGAATGAAGGAGAGCAGTGGGCATCAAAATAGATGAAGTGGTGGGAACAAAAAAAAAGAAAGGAAGAGGGGATGAATGAAGCGGAAGAAATACAAAGAATGAGGGGAGTAGGGGAGGTGAACTGGTTGAAATAAACAAGGGATGAATGAGGCTGACTCAAGGCTGAAAAAGGGAAAGCGGTGGAAGCAAGAGAAAGGGGGAAGTACGTAATGATGAAATGGGTAAATTAAATGAATCAGGTGGTCTCCACCAAACAACAAAAAAGAATAAGAAAATGGATTAATTAATGAATCGGGTAGGAGACGAATTCCGTAACGATAAGTTGACTAACCCACGAATCGAATTAAAAACGAATTTAAAAAAATAATTGGACCGACTAATAAAATGAGTAGAATAAACGTTCTAGATATAAATATTTATTCGAGACGAAAATGAAATTTATAGAAATAAATAATTAGACGATGAAATAGTATTTCCCGATAAATAATAAATCTTCGATAAAGTGAATTAAATTGATTTCTCGAGGAAAGCTAATAGATGTTTTGACGAAACTTATAATAAATGAGCTTCGAGCCGAAAATATAAATTCGAGCTTAAATATAAATGAATAACAAGAATTTAGAATTTAAATCGTCGAAATAGACTTTTGATAAGAATTAAATTAAATGTATAAAATAAATTGAGACAAATAGAATTTTAGGATTTTGAGACGATTAAACGATAAATTTGTTTTATAATAATTTTAAGAATTACGAGTTAAATCATAAACAAAATAAAAATACGAACATAGCTATAATTAAATTTGATTTATAAAATCAGGGGTGTTACAAATTCACATTGTACGAGGAGTTGCACCCTCAGAATGTACACTAAACGAAGTACGATGTATAGACGATCAAGAATGGATCTTATTACGACTACTCGGATTCGATTTAGGTGTTTTAGTACTTAAGGTTGAAGTTGTGTACGTTACGTATTTTAGACGAGTTAGTCTTGACTGAGCCAATTAGAGAGGAAGGCCAGTACACCACTTGGAGTGCAAGTGGTGGACGCGACGTGGAATTAATATCCACATAAGTCAGACTTGACGATGTCGAAATGCATAATTAATGTGCGATATGTGAAGTTTGGTTTCGATGACAACCTAGTGACGATATCGACTTTGACGGGATGATCCTCCTAGTGTCCTGCGATGATTTCAGCAGAGCTTCGCTACGGTGGAAGGCAACTCGACGGACCAACACGGGTACCCTTTTTCGTCCTTTCGAGTCAGGAACTCGAGGAGCTACTAAGAGTAGCGTTGATTCGTAGAATGCGTATCGAGGAGATAACGATCGAGTGGATTGTTCCTAATGTCGTGGAGTACGACGCTAAAGAAGAGCTGCAAGTTGTGTAGAACTCATAGAGAGGAGAAGAGTTGAAGTGCTGAGTTGATTAAGAG
Organism: Agrostemma githago; assembly: GCA_958450325.1. NCBI lineage: Eukaryota > Viridiplantae > Streptophyta > Magnoliopsida > Caryophyllales > Caryophyllaceae > Agrostemma > Agrostemma githago. The sequence goes on along the minus strand of OY288249.1, from coordinate 58,490,768 downwards.
CGGAGGAAGAGGGTATTTATAATTTTTCTCGTAGTTCAATTCGAGATTCTAGACGTAGCACGTTGTGCGACCCAGTAGTGAGGCGCCTGGCTTCAAGCGATGCAATTCTCAGGCACGTCCCATCGAGCGCACGAGATTTTGAAGATCCGATTTGAAAAGTTTCCAAAGCGGAGTTATAAGTGATCTTTGTGATTGCTTATTAGCTCTAGCGCGCACCGTTGGGCCTCGGGCGTGCATCACGAGGTTCGACTAGGTCTGACGCGTTGGCTTGGGTTTGACTTTGCGTGTTTCGGGACTAATTCGAAGCCCCTGAGTCAGAATTGATTCTAGTAGTGTTAATGCGGCCTTAATGACACGACTAAGACCGTCTTGATGTTGATTAATTTTCCCGTGTAATTATTTGATCTGTTCTATAGAAAATTTGTCTAAAACATCATAAAATTGTGCCGTGTTGCAGTCCGATCATCATCGGGTGTTTGTCGGGCACTCCTGCAGCCACCAGGTCCAAATCTGCGTGTCTACACTTTCTTTTCTAGTTTGCCCATGATAAGAACTCAATAGTTAAGCGTGTTTGGCTGATAATAGTCTTAGGATGGGGGACCTCCTGGGAAGATTTTCTAGATGCGCATGACTGAGGACAAAATGCACTGCGACTAACATTTTCGGTTCTAGTTTGGGTCGTGGTGTTACACAAATTGGGAAAAAAATTGTACCAAAAAGGAAAGTGGAGAAATGGGGCAAACAAAAAAACTTGCCAAAAGGGGAATACAGGGCAAAAATATAAAACAGAGGGAGTATGAAATGTATATTTATTTGAAATCTCACTTTATAAGGAATTTTATGGTGTAAGTTTTAAAAGTTTTGGATTAATAAATTGGGTTATTTAACATGAATAATTCCAACTTTGGGTGGTATTCAATAAATAAAATCAACATTAATTAATCTGGGAATATACTCATGTATGAGACACATCAAACACGAATGGATTCGGGTTACCTGCTACCTCCTACGCCCGTACACTATTCCATTATGATTAATTTGATGTTACTAAACTAACTGATAACAACCATAATCATAATTATTGAGCATATCGACCATAATGGACGTCCATAAAATTCTTCCCATTGTTTTTTGCCTTCTTGATGGTTCTAATTACTGCCCGTAACTTGTGGTTGCCGAAAACATCTTTCGAGATGTTATATCCCCATGAATTCGAGGAACACGAATTTGATGGATTACCCATAGATTTCGAGAATTGTTGCACAAAATTTGGGTTTGAAATTAGGGTTTAGAGGAAGAATCGACATTGATGTAGAATGGAAGAAGATGTAGCTGCGTTAATTAATGACTGTGGGACCACATAAACCTACTGCATTCGGTCATTAATGAGCGAATTCCATTAGTGTTTGATCCGTCTCATACATGATTTATTTCCAGATTAATTAAAGTTGGTTTTATTTATGGAATACCACCCAAAGTTGGGATTATTCCTGTTAAATAACCCTAATAAATTTACTTAAAAATTAAAGTCAAAGTCTCAAATCGAAAAACAAAAAAATCATATAAAAAATAGAGGGAGTATAAAAATAAGTTGAAATTAACTTGATAGGAAAGTAAAAAGTCTTCCATCTAATAAATGAGGTGTGTATTGGTTAAACTTTCTTGTTTATCATTGTAAGAAAAATGGAATAGCAAATGAATCGACTATTACTTACGGAGTATTAAACTTTCTAATTGACATTGCATTGATTTCATTTAATTTATCATTCTCCTCATTCTTGGTTATTTTACTACTGATAAAACTGGCTAGCCGCCTCGACCGAGATTACATTTCTCCGAGGCTGAGCACATTCTCATCGGTCGCCCAAGGCCTCAGCCTCGGATTCAGCCCATGGGCAGAGCTCAACCTCACAGGGTCGCTCGGCTCTCTCGATTACGACCAAACTCTCGGCTACCCTAAGGTCGGGGTGCCCTGCTAGGCGTCAGAGCCAACCTCACACTAAATATACCGACGTCTAGAGGGGGAAGCTAGTGGATAGCCGCGTGAAAGAGGTCAGTCAAGTGCCCTCATTCGTCCTCAAGGTAATAATATCTCTCCAACCAATGTCTATAAATATGCCACAAAACCTCTCATTAAAGGGTAATCGCAATATTATCAATCAATCTCTCTCAAAAACAAGTGTCACCTTTCTCCTCAAGAGAAAGGTTGAAAAGGGGCAGAATGACTTACCACCAGAGAGGGGGCCCTTGGACACCCTTTGAGACCATGTGTGTTCCTTATACAGGAACCGCGACCCTAACTGACCAAGGCAGTCTCATATTTACGAGAAGTGAGAATCAATCAAGGAAAACGGGAAATAGTTACTTCCTACATCTATTATCGGTTTAGATATAATTGTTTGGCACCCAAACAATGTTACGTCGTCTATGAGGATTAACTTCTTAAAAGAACAAAAAAGTCACAATTATGTCAATCCTCGAGAAGCTATGTTTCTTATGCACACCCACACTCAATCCGCACACTGTAGAAGAGCTGGTGCTCACGCCGGAAAAATTTGTTGCCACGACCAATTTCTTGTCAACTTGATAAGGCTAAAGTCGTATGACCTATATCAAAATAACCTAACAAACAACTAACAGGTTGCAAGCAATAAGTAAGCGTCGAATCCACAGAGAAACGGACGATTATCTCTAATTATCTAAACTCAATTCTAAACTATCCTAATTCTGTTTTGTTTGATTTGTTATCTAAACTAATACGAGATTGTAATTAACGATCTTCTAATAATATTAAAGAGAGCTAAGGCTTTCTGGTTCACTATGCAATTAAATTGGGTAAAGTTAATTAATCATTCAATCAATCAATCACAGTTATTTAGGGCAAAGACCCGGCCTTAAGTTCTGACGACTCTCGCAACATACCAGATTATCCTACCCTCTTACTTGTAAGTCTACTCTTACTAGGCTTTCGATCTTAGATTCGGGTTCCTATACATTCAACTAGTTCAACGTCTCAAACTAGCAAAACAACGATACAAGACAAGTAGTAATAAGGCAACAGCATATGAATGATCAATTAAACAAATAATCAAGCCAACATCCCCAATTCAATTAACATAGATCTCATTCAACCCTAGAAGAATTATTTAGCTACTCATACTAAAGGTGAAGAAATAAAAGAATTAAGCATAATAAAGAACAATATGAAAATAATATAAGAGAATAAGAAAAAGTACCAATTAAGTAGAATTGAAAGATTAACGATCTAAAAGTATGGCTACAAACTATAAGAATTATGATGCTAATAAAAAGTCTACACTAAACTACTGAATAAGAAAGCGTATTTAAACCTAACCCCAAGGAGGTTATTTATATATATTACAAGGAGTCTAAAAAGGAAACTAAGTAAAGCTTAAGAGAATAATCTTGCAGAATATTAATTAGAGTAAGCCACAGACTCCTCAGCAAATTAGGAAAGTCCGACTGAAGTGAAACAAACCGCCGAATCAAAATCGTACCGACAGGTTCACAAACGATCCGACCGGTTCACTTTCAAACCGATCGGTTTGATCTTGTACCAACGAGCTTGGTATTATACCGACCGGTTCAGCTAACGGGACAAGCTTCTTCGCCCGTTTTCTTTTGTATTCCTCACTTGTAGCTTTAAATTCCTCGATTTGCTATGTTTCCAAATATCTGGCGTAACAAATTATGGGTAAAAAGCTACTAAAGCTATTTCTAAAGCATGCTAAACGGGTTAAAACGAGGGATAAAATTGGACTAAATATGCATGTGAACTAAGTTCATCAAATCCCCTCAAACCAAACATTTGCTTGTCCTCAAGCAAACTCACATCGGACAAGACAAAAACGGTGGCTCAGAGCAAACTTCATCAATATGCATCATCCCAAATCTAATACCCTAACAAGCAAATGACACCAAGACTAAAGAAATAAATTCTAAAGCAAAAGATGAAGAATAAAAGAATTTCAAAATTCAAGCTCCAATCAATATTCAAATGTCAAACTTTCAATCTTGCACAACCTTCTATGTCGAGATTACTTACGGTGTACACTCGTCACTGAATAAGGACAATATTGAGAGTTTATGTAGAATCGGAAAGACAAAACACTCACCTAACTGCAACTTATAAGAACATGCATGCAATCTAACATGATACCAATCTCTACCAACCGTACATACACATTCAATCGGACCAAGACACATGCCGAGGACTTACATATGGTATAAAGTGAGGCTAATCGGGTAAGAAGGGGTAAAATGATTTGGATATGTGGATGTAAAAGTCAAGCTAGTACAACCGTAAACAACATTAGAATTATTCAATCCTTACCAAACTTCAATCAAAGGAATTACAAGTACCAAGCACCTTATTTTCAACTTTTCATAACCGGCTTCGCACCAACAACTACGAAAACAGAGAGATCAATTCTTTTCTCATAACAAAAACATATTCCTTTTCTTTTTTCACTTTCTTTTTTCTTTTTTCAACTATCTCCTTTCTTTTTCTTTTCTTTCATTGATTTTTTTCAATTCATTCATCACTTTTTTTTTCAATTACCTTCCTCGATCGACATAGTACCAAATTTCACCCGCAAAAAATAATTCTGTTTAGTTAACCAACTTGCTTGACTAGGGTACGCAAATATGGCATGTAGTTAGTAAACGGGTGGAAATAGGTCAAATTATGGCTATGTGAAGTTCATGGGAGTCAGATAAAAGAAAGGGGATTGCCTCTTCTACCACTACAAGAGTTAAAGTCATTGGCGACTGATTTTAGCTACTGACATCTGTCGCAAATAACAGACGTGCGACCGTCAGCAGTCGCTAAGCGACAGTAGCTACAGTTAGTCGCTGAATAGCGACTGATTTCAGTCGCTAAGAAAGCGCGCGACTGAAATCAGTCGCTAAAATTAGCGACTGAAATCAGTCGCTAAACGAAGCTTTTAGCGACTGATATCAGTCGCTAAAGCCGGCATTAGTGACTGATTTAGCGACTGATATCAGTCGCTAAAACTTCATTTAGCGACTGATATCAGTCGCTAAAGCCGGCATTAGTGACTAATTTAGCGACTGATATCAGTCGCTAAAACTTCATTTAGCGACTGATTTCTGTCGCTAAATATAAAACTTAGCTACTGATATCAGTCGCTAAATATAAAACTTAGCTACTGATATCAGTCGCTACCGTGCCAGAAATAGGCCGGTTCAATTTATTATTTTTCTAGCCAAAATCTGCACAATAAAACAAAACAACAACTACAATACATCCCAAACATCATTCCAAACGTTATTCCAAACGTTATGCAAGCTTCATACTCCAAAATTGTCAACCAAGTACGCAAACGTCGTGAATACATACACTACATTAAAAGTGTTGTTACAAACAGTTTTTTCAACAAGCATTACTCCCACTACAAATTGTTTTCAATAAATCAACTCAGCCAACAGGAAAACTGGCGGACGCACCACTATTACCGCCGAAGGGGTCTCTAGGATCCGGGAATCGGGGAGTGGGGCCGGAGTTGCAATTATATTGCTGCGTGTTTCTAAGACGCCGAATCTCTTCCAGAATTTGCAGGTTAATGGACTCCTGCGTCTTCAACCTCTCATTCTGCTCCTTCATCTGCTCGGCCATAGCTGCCCGTTCCGCCCTCTCCTCTTGAATTTGAGCCCTCATCTCAGCCATCTCGGATGGCACACACTCGGTCGTCGTAGAATGGGCCCCCCGAACATTGGGTGGTGTCCAGTACAGGGAATGAGCGTTCCCCGTACCGTACACCGCTCCCTTGCGGTATCCCTCGGCGACTCTAAACCAAATTGTGCTCGGGTCCACACCTTCATTTTCGGGCGCTCTAGTGGCCGCCAAATACGATCTCTGAAAGAAATAGAAGTCATGATTAGGTTGATTGTTTGAAGGAAAAAAGTAACAAAGTATTGTGTTTGAAACTTACCCAAGTCTCCAAATCCTTCTTCGTGGCGAATGATCGACCGGTCTCATCGTCCCCCTTACTCTTCGATTCGAGAAATAGCTGAACAGGAGGAGGGAATTCTCCGGTTTTCTTCTTCGCCTGTTGACAGTACATGTAGATTATTCATTTATTTTTATAATGAAAACATTAAATAAGAATCCAATATAATAATCAAAGGAGACGAAAATACTAACGTTCATGGCCCGCTGGTGCATCGACTGCGACCCACCGTAGTGGGTGCGCTCCGCCTCTGTCTCGGGATCCCCTCCCCGCCTCTTGTTCTTCTTAGCCTGGACGGATCTCTTCAGGAACTTCGGGTCGGCTCGCGCTGTTTGGAACGGTTGGATCGCGTCACCTACAATTTATACACTTTGATATCAATAAATGTTTTGAATATATATACGACTTTCTGTTCAGGTACTAATACCAATTTAGTAATCGAACCTCTAAGTTTTTGCTGTAACTTTCCATCGCTTGCCAGCTTATACATCATGTCTTTGTATCTTACAGTTGCGACATCCATGTATCTGTCTCGAACAGCCACCTCGAGACCATCGTTGTAGAAGTGTTTTATTTGCAAGATAGTTTGTTGTCGTTGTATAAGTAATCTGTAAACAGTAACAGATAATTAATAAAAATCAGAAATTGGTGTACCTTGAAGTTGGCAAACCACTTCTCCCGTTGCCACAGAGGCAACTTAGTCCAGCTCGTGCAGTAAGTAGTCAAATCTTCCATGAAACTGTCCTTGACACCTGTCACCGTCGCACGAGTACGAAACCTACATGTAGGTATACACCAAAGAGTGAAATAAGATGATGTCTCACAAAAAAAAAGAAATACAATGTCTCACCATGTGCCCTCGGGGCCAATGATTAGGCGCCCGTCGTGTGTGTATTGCAGCCCTTCATCCTGGGGTGGCTGCGGTTGTTCTTGTTCCTGATCATTGCCATGCACCTCCTCGTCCTCCACTTCCTCTTGCCTGTTTTCTTCTTCGCCTTGCTGCTGCACCCGATCCCTGCTCCTGCTACTGCCGCTGCTCGAACTTCCAAACCGCAACCTGCTGGCCAACGTCATATCTGCAGACATGTAATAGTTGAAAGTTAGGAACTGACATCATAATATTGAAATACACTCGAAAAAAAATCAAGGTTTGCAGATTACTATGTACACATAATATAACTTACTGAAACTCAAGGTTCTTGTCTCTTCATTTTTTTATCTAAAAAATTTAAGACAATAACCACATACAAATTATTTTCTCTAAAGTAATTTACTAATATATATACACTAGTCAAATATTATGTAAAATTCTCAATTCACCTAAACATAGTACTATTTCCACCCAATTCGTCCATAATTACATCACCAAATCGACATAATTGTATTTTATTTCCAAATTCCTAACACATCAAAACAACCCAATTCAATCAACTACTTAACCGCAAACCCTAATTTTATACTAACAATCTACCTAATTCAAATTGGGGAACCTATTGGGCGATTTAAATCCTAACTACACTAAATATTCCAACAACTAAGAAACTATCCAACCCAATAACTAATTTATTTAAATCGATAAAAACAGAAATTAACAAATAATTGAAACCAAATAAAGATAGATAAACATACCTTAAGGAAAATGAGAAAATTGAAGAAGGAATGAAGAGGAAAGGAAGGAGGGACGAGTGTTAGAGAGAGGGGGAGGGTTTTAGAGAGAGAGAGCGAAATGAGGGAATGTTTCGGGGGAGGGGGGGTGTTCGTTTATTTAAAAAAAATTAACATGTTTAGCGACCGAAATCGGTCGCGCGCCACTCTTATTAGCGACCGATTTCAGTCGCTAAATCTGTCGCCATTTCATTAATTTAGCGACCGAAATCGGTCGCGCGTCGATTTTTTAGCGACTGATTTCGGTCGCTAAAGTTAATTAATTTTTTAAAAATTCCGTCTCCTCGTCCAGCTACTAATATCGGTCGCAGTATGAACTTTCAGTCGCTAAATTAGCCACTGAATTTATCAGTCGCTAGTGATTAGTAGCTACATGCAGTATTTCTTGTAGTGTACATGTGTCACAGTCATAAAGCGAATGCATACAGGTATATAAGAGACGAATGTCATGCTTATGCAATTTGATGTTACATGTCTCATAAGAAGTGTTACTCTCAACCTATATGAAACTGATCATGGATGTCATCAGTTTAAGTCTCTAAGTCTCACAATATAAGTAGCTTACTCGACAACAGGCCACTTGATTCATTTGGTATTCAAAACATAATTGGTGACAAGATCAAAGAAATCCCAAACTCAAATAACGGGAAATAAGTGTCATTCACAAGAAAGAGCAAAGAACTAGGAAAAAGCATGCGACAAATGCAAGGTCATCATCGCCGACACGACTCTATACTAAAACACACGAAAATACGCAAAAAAAAATAACGTTTTTTTTTTTTGTTTTTTTTTTTTACGTAAAACTGTGAAAGCACACGCCACACAAAATATCCCCTCAAACCAAATCATACAATGTCGTTATTGTGAACTAAGATAGAATAAACAGGACAAAACTGTAACGGGGAACGGAGGAAAGACAAAAGAATGAGAGGAAAAAAGAGTAATGGAAGGTACCGATAATATATGTACTGCAAATAGTTCCCCCCAAACCTGCAACCAATCAGGGACTAAGAATCAGACTCATACCCATCAATGTCATAATCATCCTCAGCTGCCTCCGGGCTTGACACAAGGTCCACGAACTCACAACCACCATGCCGAGTCTCATCAGTAAAACTAGTACCTCCATGTAGAGAAGCGTAATGGCAGGAGTATGCATCATCATGTCCATAATAGCTTACACCGTGATCAAATTCATACTGAACCCCAAAGTTGGACTGACCAAGAAGAGGTGGACAGGTAGGTCCTCGGAACGAACCGTCGGGGCAAGCCAGGAAGGTAAGTGATCAGTTGGTTGTAGCTAGCCCTGCTGCTGAAGCTGTCAGAGGTGCGGATAATAAGCTCGTTGTTGGTCGACATACATCGATCACATCAAATGGAGCATCTCTGTATAACCCGGCTGAGGCTGATAATAAGCACTTATAGGAGAGACAAACGACCTCTGATAGGGTGGAGAAGAAGCCTCCTGACGAGGGATCTTAGACCGAGGAACCTTTGACTGAGGTGGCTGACGACACCCGGAACCTTCACCGAATTCAAAACTTGTATGACCCTGGTTACCTTGTGGAGCAGCTCTAGGGGTAGGGGTAAATAAGTAGCTAGGAGCGGCAGATGGTGGGATATCGTCATCGAGTGATGCGTTCTGCCACAACTTCGGTAGAGAAGGATCGGGAAGAATGCGGGATTGACCCAGACCAAAGTGTCATACATACTTATTATTAGCGTTGACGGAGAACCAACCTACAGGAAAATTGCTTGCAGTATAAATTATTTCCGTTGAAATAGGCACCCGGTTCATCTCGTCAAAGGTACCTCATAGCAGAACCCGAGCAAGATGGGTTACTAACCCTCCACCATTAACTGATTTCAAGCGGCCCACTTACGTAACCATCAAACCGAAGTGTTTCATAATAAGAGCAGAGATGTCTAGATCTAAAAGGTGTTGGGATTCAACATTAAGGGCCATTCCAATCATCTCAATTTCAGCATTGGTCATGCAACCATGATCGTGTCGACCAAAAATCGACCCGGAAACAAAACGTTTCCAAATCTAGATGATAAGAAGTTGAATAGCCTGACAAGGGACACACTTAAATCTAGTCGACAAAGCTTGACCTGTAATGCAGTATTATAGTTTCTGATGACTAAAGGAGTCAGGGGCACTCAAAACATCGCCAGAGTCTAGACCAAAAGTCTCCCGAAATAGTCGGAGAGGGATGGTATGAGTCACACTTAATAACCTAGAGGTCAGCATAGCAGTAGCATCATCATACTCAAAACTGATAAAAAATTCAAGGGTTAAGTCTTGTAGGTGGAGACATTCAAATTAAATAAACCACCTATACCGGTACCATCAAAAAATTGCTCCATCAACTCGTTAATACCACAACGACGCAGCAATACATGACTAAGAAAACGAGTAGTTGTTACCGGTTTTGAAGCCATAAGGAGCAAGAGTTCTCGTTGTTTTGTCGAACCAAAAATAATATGCTCATATCTGGGTACCGGCGGGAATTCTGGTGGTAGAGATGATGGAGACTCCGATGATGATGCATGCAACGATTCCGGTGGAGAGTCTGACCGACGGTTGATGTTTCACCTTTATCGCCTGAAAACCAAGATGGCAGGGATGAGAGGTTGGAGATAGAGTTGTCAAAGTAATGGGGAAAGGTAAGGTAAAAGGAGGATGATGAATTATGTGGTATTGATGTGGGAATTTATGGGGTTTTATGGTAAAGAGAGTTAGGAGGGTTTTAATGAGAGATAGTGAAACGAAGGAATAAGGGGTGAAAGGAGGGGTAGAGGTGTATAAGAAGGCCCAAAAAATAACTCGGAACATCCACTCCCGCCTAATGAACCGATCGGTTCGATTATGAACCGCTCGGTTTGGATCTGTACCGACCAGTTCGTCTTTATACCGCTCGGTTTGATCATGTACCGAGCGGTTCACCTGTCGTACCTTTAATTTTACTTGAATGAAGATCGGTACCCTCTCTTACATCCACTAAAAAAAAAATATATCTAAGCACATGACAAAAAAGAAATTACATAAGTGGTACACACGGGTTGCCTCCCGAGAATCGTTGGTTGTTACGGTCTTGCACGACCGGTATTACCTCAATAGGAAGAAGGAGGTCGTAGGTAAATCACATCGATGTTACCTACGATGGCATCTTCATAATATAGTTTCAATCGGTGAACATTGGCCATAAAAACCTCTCCCGAGTCACTTTTTACTTCAATTGCTCTTGTTTTCTTGACATTGGTGACGGTATAGGGACCGGACCATCGAGATTGTAGCTTACCCGAGAATATGCGAAGACGAGAATTGTGTAGCAAAACTTTATCACCCTCCTTAAATTGCTTGGGGAGGATACGTTTATCGTGCCACTTCTTCGTACGCTCCTTATAGACTCGAGAACTCTCATAAGCACTGAGATGGAATTCGTCTAATTCTTTCAATTGGAGTAATTGCTTCTCCCCACTCAGAGTCGGGTGAAAATTAAGCTCTTTCACTGCCTAAAACGCATTATATTCTAACTCGACGGGAATATGACATGCTTTACCATATATCAAACAATAAGGAGATGTACCGATGGGTGTCTTGAATGCGGTGCAATAGGCCCATAAAACATCGTCTAGTTTGGCACTCCAATCCTTCCTAGATTTAGAGACAACCTTTTCGAGAATTGATTTAATTTCTCGATTAGATACCTCCACTTGTCCGCTTGTTTGCGGATGATAAGCCAATCCGGTACGTTGCATAACACAATATTTGCGCAGTAAAGTCTCTAATCTCTTTTTGTAGAAATGTTAACCTTCATCACTAATGATGGCTCGGGGAACCCCGAACCTAGAAAAAATTATCTTTTTAAAGAGATTTATTACGAACTTAGCATCGTTTGTAGGAAAAGTGACCGCCTCGACCCATTTGGACACATAGTCCACCGCAACTAGAATATAACGATTACCAAAAGAAGAAGGAAACGGACCTTGATTGTCGGTTCCCCATACGTAAAAAAATTCGACCTCTAGTATGTTGGTTTGTTGCATCTCGTGTCGCCTAGAAATATTACCGGATCGTTGGCAAGTATCACAAGGAAAGATGAATGCTTGAGCGTCTTTAAATAAAGTTGGACAATAAAATCTGGATTGTAGTATTTCAGCAAAGGTGCGAGATGGACCATGATGACCACCATAGGGAGAAGAATGACAACCCTCCAAGATACGTCTTACTTCCCAATCGGGTTCGCACTTTCGAAAAATTCCATCTGCGCATTCTCGAAATAGGTAGGGATCATCCCAATAATACTTTCTCACATCGGATAAGAATTTCTTCTTTTGTTGATAAGAACAATCCGGAGGGAAATAACCACCAACCAAAAAGTTAGCATAATCAGCACACCATGGTTCGTTGGTAGTTAGCTTGGCAAGGGTGATCGCTAGTGAGGAATCGTCGGGAAAAGAATCATCAATCGGTAGGTTATTCCTCCGTCATCAAATCTAAGCCATGATATATGGTCAGCTACGACATTCTCGGCTCCCTTCTTATCCCGAATCTCTAGATCAAATTCTTAGAGTAGTAAGATCCAACGAATTAATCTAGGTTATGCTTCCTTCTTGGCTAAGAGGTACTTCAACGCGGCATGATCACTATAGACAATCACCTTAGAACCAATTGGATATGTTCAGAACTTATCGAGGGCATATATGATGGCTAATAACTCATTTTCCGTCGTCGCGTAATTGATCTGAACTTCGTCTAAAGTCTTACTAGCATAGTAAATAGCACGTAAAACTTTATCTTTTCTCTGACCCAAAATTGCTCCTACGGCATAGTCTCTCACATCACACATAATCTCGAAAGGTAGATTCCAATCTGGCGATCGAATGATAGGTGCTGAGATTAATGTCTCCTTTATCCCGTCAAAAGATTCACGACATGCATCACTAAAGCAAAAGGGGGTATCCTTTAGAAGGAGCTGGGTAAGTGGTTTAGCCTTTTTTGAGAAGGCCTTGATAAAGCGACGATAAAATCCCGCATGACCAAGGAAGCTTCTAACCCCCTTAACATTTGTGGGAGGGGGAAATTGCTCGATCACTTGTATTTTAGCTTGATCTACTTGAATGCCCTTATCGGAAACTAGATGACCAAGCAGTACTCCCTCGTTGACCATAAAGTGACACTTTTCCCAATTAAGCACCAAGTCAACTTCCTCACAGCGACCTAAAACCTTGGATCAATTCAGCAAACAAGAATCAAAGTCAGAACCATATACACTGAAATCATCCGTAAATACTTCCATAATTGATTTAATGAATTCGGAAGAGATACTAATCATGCATTTCTGAAAAGTGGCCGAAGCATTACATAATTTGAAAGGCATCCTACGATAAGCTAAGGTAGGTACCATAAGGACAAGTAAAGGTGGTTTTTTCTTGATCCTCAGGATGAATGGGGATGTGGAAAAAAACCCGGAGTAACCATCTAGATAACAAAAATACTTATGACGAGCTAATCTTTCCAACATCTGATCAATAAGTGGAAGTGGGTAGTGGTCTTTCTTAGTGGCGACATTCAATTTTCTATAGTCAATACACATACGCCACCCTGTAACAATTCTTGTAGGAATTAATTCATTCCCATCATTCTTCACTACCGTGGTGCCTCCTTTCTTAGGGACCACTTGAACCGGACCGACCCATTTAGAGTCGGATATGGCATATATAATACCGGCATCTAGAAGTTTCATAACTTCTTTCTTAACAACTTCCTGCATATTTGGGTTCAGTCGATGTGGACCCTGGATAGATGGTCTATGACCGTCTTCAAGATGAATGCGATGCATGCAAAAGTTAAGGTAAATACCTTTTTAAGTTACTTAAACTGTACCCCAAAGCCTTCTTATGTTTCCTCAACACAGTCAATAATCAGTTACCTGAGACTCAGTCAAAGAATTACTTACTATAACCGGGTTTAGCTCACCCTCATCGAGAAAAGCATACCTGAGATTTGTGGGTAACGACTTAAGTTCAGGTTTTTGTACCTCGACAGAATAAGACATATCATGGTTGACGGTTTCGACCGTCTCGGCTTCTTTCGGCTCCTCTACATATAAAAGAGCTTCTAGCTCATCTACTTCAGCTTTCCAAATTCCTCCATCACCTATATAACCTTGTTCACACATTAGTAACTCCAAGGGATCCTTAGTTAAGGATCCGAATAAGGTAGAATCAACAATATTATCCACAGAATCAAAAGTGTCTAAATAGTGGCAAGACTCATTAGTTATGGGGGATTTTAAAGTTTATCAAGATTAAATGTGACTTTATTTTCCCCCACCTCAAGTGTCAAACTACCATTTTTGACATCAATAATCGCGCCTGCAGTATGAAGGAATGGACGACCAAGTATAATAGGGATATGTGTGTCCTCATCAATGTCTAAGACAACAAAGTCGACAGGAAAAAAGTACTTTCCGACCTTAACCGAGACGTCTTCTAGGACACCTAAAGGTCTACAGACTGATCGATCAGCCATTTGAAGTGTGATACTAGTGAATTTCAACCCCCCCCCCCCCCCCCCATATCTAGCTTCTCACAGATGGAGTAGAGCATATCACTAACACTTGCCCTAAGATCACACAATGCATTATTAACAACATGTGTACCTATTGTCCATGGAATAGAAAAACTACCAGGATCCTTAAGTTTTAGAGGTGATTTTTTTGAAGAGTGCACTGTAGTCCCCCGTAAAAGCAATCGTCTCGACTTCATTAAAAGAACGCTTCTTAGTAAGTATGTCTTTCATAAATTTAGCATAGGCAGGCACTTGTGTAATTAACTCAGTAAATGTAACGGTTACCTGAAGATTCTTCACAACATCCATGAACTTACTGAATTGACTGTCGATCTTGTTATTGCGTTGACGACCTGGAAATGGGAGCTTCACGTGTTGTGCTAATGGCGACTTCGGCTATTCCGATGGCTAAACCGATCGGTTTGAATCTGAACCGGTCGGTTTGGCATTATCCTGATCGGTATGAACCTATACCGGTCGGTTCAAATCTGTACCGGTCGGTTTGCCTTTTTCCCGATCGGTTTGTGTGTCTTCAATGACCTCTGTTTCCTTTATGACCTCGTCTTCTGATTCTGGCATCTGTGGACCATCATAGGCCGTCCCACTCCTTTAAGTAATGGCATTGATGTGTTCATTTCCTTGAGGTGGATTCCTTTAGGTGGATTACCCTAAGGTGGCAAGGTTCCTTGCTGACGAGTAGCTTGAGAATTAGCTAACTGGGTGACTTGTGTTTCGAGCACCATATGATTGGTCTGGAATTGGGTCATCATGTTCATCATCAAGTTCCTTAGTTCAGCTATTTCAAGGGATTGTTGATGAACTTGGGCCTTTAAGGAAAGAAGTGGTGGAAACTGCGCCTGCTTATTCTGAATTATGTTTTGTCCTTTGAAAATTCTGCTGATTTCCTTGTGTTCGACTGTGAGGAGGCACATATGGTTGATTGCGTGGTGGGGGTGTTTTTGGAGTCAACACATTTTGACTTGCATAATATAATAGAGCACGATTATAGCCAAGTTGATTCATGTATGGCAAGTTCTGATTCCGCCACAATGACTGATAAGCCTTAACTTGTTCTTACTTTTCCATGCATTCGTGAGTGTGATGTCCCGAGATGCCACAGCCATCGCATACTATTTCTTGGGTCATAGCGTGCACTTGATGCATTCCTTTCCCTGAGTTAGATGCTTCATAGGAATCGAGTCGCATAGTCAAAACGGCTAATTGACTAGCAATCACAGAATCAATCTCGCTACTATTACCTCGTGTATTGCCGCATGGATTTCCCCATCGTGCATGATGATATGCCATATCCTCAATAGTTTTCCATCCCTTATCGTCATCAACATTAGATTGGAATCTCCCCTGACAAGCTTAATCAGCCATTATAGAACTGATTGCAAAGGAACCATTCTTCAAACCCGTGATGAGGGCATTCTTTGACTAACTTCTTGAATCTTTTCCATGCCTCATGAATATTCTCATGAGGTGTTTGACAAAAATTAGTAATTTGGCTTCGCAGCATATTCGTCTTTTGGGGTGGATAGTAATGCTTGTAGAAAGCCAATGCAAGTGAATTCCAATCATTGATTCCAGCTGAGACCTTGTCATGATTGGTGATCCATTCTCTAGCGGCATCGCGTAGGGAGAACAAAAAAAGAATCTCCATGACTTGCTTCTGAGTGACTCCTGCGAGAAGTGGAATAGTAGAGCAATAGTCAGTGAAAATTCTCATAAGTTTAGCGGGATCCTCCTTGGCAACACCTCCAAATTGATTTTTCTCGACCAAGGTGACGAAAGCAGGACGGATCTCAAAGACGCCACTAGTAGCGGTTGGACATTTAACCAACTTTGGAAGGGCAGTCTGTTCTGGCTCGGAATGGCTAGCAAGCATAGGCAACTTGGCTACCGAGGGCGGTAGTAAATAGAGAGGTGGTGAAGTATCGGAAGCGGGAGTGTCCTCTTCAAAGGACTGAGATTCCGCGATGAATTCCTTGTGTGGATCTTCTAAAGCTGCGAAATCTGAAGTTTCTGGGATCTCCTTGATAAAATTTCGTCGCCTACGTAGGGTCTTTTCTGGCTCTGGATCGAACGGATATAATTCTGAATGAGAGCACCTGGGCATAAGCAAGAAACTACAATAAAGGAGTGAGAAACTGTCTCAAGGAATTTGAGAATTCCCTGAGACGAGGAGCAATCATCTAGAATCTAAAACAAATAAAAAGCAATAAAACAAAATCATCTCCCCGACAACGGCGCCAAAATTGATAAAGCTAAAGTCTTATCACCTATATCAAAATAACCTAACAAACAACTAACAGGTTACCAGTAGTAAGTAAGGGTCAAATCCACAGAGAGACAGCCGATTATCGTTAATTGTCTATAGTCGATTCTAAACTATTCTAATTCCATTTTTTTTATTTTCTTATCTAAACTAATACTAGAATGTAATTAACAATCTTCTAATAATATTAAAGAGATCTAGGGCTTTCTGGTTAACTATGCAATTAATTTGGATAAAGTTAATTAATCAATTAATCAATCACAGTTATTTAGGGCAAAGACACGACCTTTCGGATCTTATTATGTCAACCTTAGGATAGATTCTGATGGGCTCTCGTAACTTACCACATTGTCCTACCCACTTACTTGTAAGTCTACCATTACCAGGCTTTTAATCTTAGGTTCGGGTTCCTAAACATTCAACTAGTTCAACATCACAAACTAGAAAACAACGATACAAGACAAGTAGTAATAAGGCAATAACATATGAATAATCAATTAAACAAATAATCAAGCTAACATCCCCAATTCAACTAACATAAATCCCCTTCAACCCTAGAAGAATTAATTAGCTACTCATACTAAAGGTGAAGAAATAAAAGAATTAAGCATAATAAAGAACAATATGAAAATAATATAAGAGAATAAGAAAAAGTACCAATTAAGTAGAATTGAAAGATTAACGATCTAAAAGTATGGCTACAAACTATAAGAATTATGATGCTAATAAAAAGTCTACACTAAACTACTGAATAAGAAAGCGTATTTAAACCTAACCCCAAGGAGGTTATTTATATATATTACAAGGAGTCTAAAAAGGAAACTAAGTAAAGCTTAAGAGAATAATCTTGCAGAATATTAATTAGAGTAAGCCACAGACTCCTCAGCAAATTAGGAAAGTCCGACTGAAGTGAAACAAACCGCCGAATCAAAATCGTACCGACAGGTTCACAAACGAACCGACCGGTTCACTTTCAAACCGATCGGTTTGATCTTGTACCAACGAGCTTGGTATTATACCGACCGGTTCAGCTAACGGGACAAGCTTCTTCGCCCGTTTTCTTTTGTATTCCTCACTTGTAGCTTTAAATTCCTCGATTTGCTATGTTTCCAAATATCTGGCGTAACAAATTATGGGTAAAAAGCTACTAAAGCTATTTCTAAAGCATGCTAAACGGGTTAAAACGAGGGATAAAATTGGACTAAATATGCATGTGAACTAAGTTCATCAAATCCCCTCAAACCAAACATTTGCTTGTCCTCAAGCAAACTCACATCGGACAAGACAAAAACGGTGGCTCAGAGCAAACTTCATCAATATGCATCATCCCAAATCTAATACCCTAACAAGCAAATGACACCAAGACTAAAGAAATAAATTCTAAAGCAAAAGATGAAGAATAAAAGAATTTCAAAATTCAAGCTCCAATCAATATTCAAATGTCAAACTTTCAATCTTGCACAACCTTCTATGTCGAGATTACTTACGGTGTACACTCGTCACTGAATAAGGACAATATTGAGAGTTTATGTAGAATCGGAAAGACAAAACACTCACCTAACTGCAACTTATAAGAACATGCATGCAATCTAACATGATACCAATCTCTACCAACCGTACATACACATTCAATCGGACCAAGACACATGCCGAGGACTTACATATGGTATAAAGTGAGGCTAATCGGGTAAGAAGGGGTAAAATGATTTGGATATGTGGATGTAAAAGTCAAGCTAGTACAACCGTAAACAACATTAGAATTATTCAATCCTTACCAAACTTCAATCAAAGGAATTACAAGTACCAAGCACCTTATTTTCAACTTTTCAAAATAAGAGAATAAGAAAAAGTACCAACTACGTAGAATTGAAAGATTAACGATATAAAAGTGTGGCTACAAAGTAGAAGAATTCAAATGCTAATAAAAAGTCTAAACTAAACTACTGAATAAGAAAGAGTATTTAAACCTAACCCCAAGGAGGTAATTTATATATATTACAAGGAGTCTAAAAAATAAACTAAGTAAAGCTTAAGAGAATACTCTAGCAGAATATTAATTAGATTAAACCACAGACTCCTAAGCAAATTAGGAAAGTCTAACTAAAGTGAAACGAACCGCCCGGATAAAAATCGTACCAACAGTTTCACAAACGAACCGACCGACTCACATTCGAACCGATCGGTTTGATTTTGCACCGACCAGTTCGGTACTATACCAACCAGTTCGGCTGACGGGACAAGCTTCTTCACCCGTTTTCTCTTGTGTTCCTCACTTGTAGCTTTAAATTCCTCGATTTGTTATGTTTCCTGCAAAACATAAACGAAATACCCGGCGTAACAAATTATGGGTAAAAAGCTACTAAAGCTATTTCTGAAGCATGGTAAACGGGTTTAAACGGAGGATAAAATGGGACTAAATATATATACGAACTGAGTTCATCACAACTCTCCTGAAGAGATCTGCCTCTGCCACGAAAGATCTAGGAACAAACATAGGTGTGACCCCACGGAAGCTAGCTTACCCGGAGGTATAATTTGATGGTGGTCCTAAGCGTACCGTGATTAGGAAAAAAATATAGGAAAGCATGCATATCTCAGTCACCGCGTTCGAAAATGTGAGGTAGAGACTACAAAGCCGCCAAGTAATCAAGAACAAACAACCCCCAAGTCAGGATACGCACCCTCGAAAGGAGGTAGTAACGGTTCACACTACCGTGTACGACCTCTGTAAAAATTATGCAGTCATCTAAATTAGCCTTCTCAAGGGATTCACAAGGGTCTGGGTCCAAATCAAAGGCTCTCAATGCAACCAGAAGAATCTTTAAGCAGCTCAAGAGAGCCACGAAAGGGGATCAGGAGTTGGCCTCCCCCCTCCGTCAGCACAAAAACCAACCCCACTCACCTGAACCAATGGTCACAGTGTTTCAAAGACTAAAGGAACCGGTCGAAAGCCGTTGGAGAGCTCGTTACATTACCGATGTGGTGACCAAAGAAAGAGAGAAGATAAACCGCGGAAGCCGACAGGTATGTGCAACAAGCGCCTATGGAGCCCCCACTTCCCAAGCTCACTCAAAAAGCGGCCGACCACATCTCGTCTGCACCGAGATGTGTTGGAATTTCCGGTATCGAAGATAACCGTTCAGTTTGATGGGACGACAAATACAGAAGACCATCTCGCGGTTTACGTGAGTCACGTGAGCATTTTTTAGACTGGAGATGTCGTATTGTGTATAATCTTTTCGACCTCCCTGACTAGCCAGAACCAAGCTTGGTTTAGGGATCTGCCGAAGGAATCAGTCTACACATTCCATGAACTAAGCAACACCTTCCTCGAACAGTACGCGGGGAACAAGAGAAGGAGTCTAACCCAGTTCGACATGAAGATGATGAAGCAAAGGCAAAGTGAGTCGATCAGAGACTACTTGAAAAGTTTTGACCTAGAGTTCGAACAAGTCAAAAAAATCGACAACCCAACGACGACCTATGCTTAAGGATAGATAAATTGCCCTCCCAAACTTTTAGGACAAACGAAGGTTGATGAGAATATTATAAAACAATAAATTCGCACGTCGGTTAAGAGTAAAAAACTAGTAGAAAATGAACGTTCACTTGTTATTTGAGGCTGACATTTAACAAGAGATATATTGAAAAGTCCGCGAAGACAAGATGAGATAACATAAAGAAATCAAAACGTTACTCATAAGGACCTCCCGGACAGCTGAAATTGTAGTATATGATACACGTTTTTTGAAGAACTGATACGGATAAGTCGCGTTACCATAATCAAAATAAACCTAAATTACAACTAATGGGAGCTAGCAGTATGTAGGGTCGATTCCGCAAGAAAGCAGGTTGAAAATTATAAGCTACTCATTAATCTAACGGGTCACGAATTTTTGGTTGATTATTTGGTGAACTGACTGTCTAATAAAATTAAATTAATTAATTAAGAAGATAAAAAATGAATTAATGAATTAACAAATCACCAGAGTCGTCGGATCACTACGATTAAAACATGTAAACATATGATATCCAAATAAACAGTTAAGACGAGTTAAAGAATATCGACACGGTCCTTTTGGATCACTAGTCATCCTAGAAATCACTTAACTGGCTCTCCCTACGTATTAGGGAATTCTATCAATTACAACGAGTCTAATCCGTTTTAGGCTTTCTATCTTAGGTCAGGATTTACAAAATACAAGTTATCAATTACGGCCTATAATTATTTACTCGTCATTATAATTTTGCAAGAGCGATTTAACTCATAAAAGTCGATTATTTAGTTATCACATATAAAATCGGTTAAGTTCGTAGTTGACCTAAACTCTAGTGACAGAATTAGCTAAACATATTTACAGTAATAACGATTCTAGCGGAATAATACATGACGAAGACGAAACGAAATAAAACTAAAAATATTGAAAGATGAAGATAACAAGATGAACAATGATGAGTGGCAATTCAATAAAATAAAAGAAACAGGAAGACTAAAAGATAAAGGAAACAAGAAAAAAGAAGAAAGAAGAAAATAAAAGTTACTGTAACTGAGACGGAGATTAGGGAAGAAGAGGAAAATTACCAAGACCGGAATTTAGTACAACGGAGATGGAGAATTAGAAATAATAAAAATAACCCGAGTCTTGAGAGAAATAAGAACAATGGAATTCTAAGAACTTTTAATTGAAAATAAACTATTACAGAAAAAAACTAAAACTAAAACTTTATAGTAATCTAAACTAAACTAAAAGTAAAAGATGTGAATAAAAGATAGATTCAATGCCCAAAAATAATGCAAAATTTCATGTCCTATTTGTAATAATCTAAGTCTACCCTAACTACCCTACTATCCCTCCCCCCCTCCCCACTAAGTATCATTACCCCTTAATCCCCACTAAATAATTAAGTTGCAGTACCTGGGTAAAGAAAACTTGAGGTCTGAGGAGCAAGATCGTGGGGGTAGGGGACGATGATGTCCGAGTAGTGGGCTGGATTTTGCTTCTATTGGCTGACATGAGAGACTACGATCAAAGAATTGGTTGACCTTTTTCATTTGGGTCGGATAAGTGAAGGCTTGGCTGGACTCTAACAAGTGGATTGGCCCTTACAATTTGAGTTGATTTGTTTCCCTCCTCAAATTAGGTTGGGTCAGCCTTCAACCTGAATTCCGTGTTACCCTTCTTCTTATTTTGACCTTTTGCTTTCGTCTTTTGTTAATCTTTCAAGTCTTGTGCGATTTGGTTAGAGCCCCAATTCTTGTTTGACTTTGACGTATTTCAAGCTCTTTTGACTACTCGGTCCAAAATATCTGAAAAATATTAAACGAATACCTGAGTAGCACAAATAGGAGAAAATGACATATACCGAATCCTAAAAATAGCAAAATGACATGAAAATACGTGTCAAAGATGGTGAAAAATCATATAAGAACGACACGCATCATGATCCGGGACCCCGAAACAAAATATGTCGTAAATCAAATGATATAATCATTAGGATTAATAACATGTCCTCCCAAATTTTTAGGACTCAAGGAAGAGAAATGAAAGTATCGGAAATGAGTGATTTATACCTTAGGTTAGATAAACCGCCCACCCAAATTGTTAGGATCAACAAAGATTGATGAGAGTATTATAAAACAATAAATACGTATCGGTTAAGAGGCGACAACTAGTGCAAAATGGATGTTCAATTGTTATTTGATGGTGAAATAGCACTGGAGATATCATGAATAATCCGCGAAGACGTGATCATAAAACAAGAAGAAAAAGTGATGCTGGCCCGTAGTTACTTCCGGACAGCATAAATCGTAGTGTAAAATACACGTTTTTTTGGAGATCGGGGACTTTGGAAAACTTGCCAAAAATCAACTGGTCTATTCCTTACGGATTCATAACTCAGATAAATGGAAGTATCGAAAAACGATGTATTCGCTTTGATTAAAAGTCGAAACCTCGTGCAAAATTAGCGTTCACCTGTTATTTGAGGCTAAATTGAACTGGAAATATCCTGAAGAGTCCGCGGAGATGTGGTACGAAATAAGGAAGAAAAAGAGACGTTGCCCAGTTGGACATATTGTACAACTGAAATCGTAGTGTATAATACCTATTTTTCGGTGATCTAGATCCCCGGAACAAAACTTTCCCAAAATGGATTGGTGTATTTTTTTTTACAATAGACGACGCTTCCTCTCAAAATTTTAGCATCAATGGAGGATAAATGAGGATATTAGTAAGGGATAAATCACCTCAGTTTAAAATCGAAACCTCGTGCAAAATGAAGGTTCACTTGTTATTTGAGACTGTAATATCTATATACTACAAATAAACTATATCGATACGAGTCCACGGAGTTGTAGTAACAAAAATGCACAAAAAGGAAACATTGCCCTATAAGTCCTCCTGGACAGCTAAAATTGTGGTGTATAAATACACGTTTTCTGGAGATCCTGGACCCTGGAACAAAACTTACTAAAAACGACTAGTCGATTCTTTACTGTGTAAGTGTAAATGGTCTTCTCAAATGTTTAGCACAAATGGAGGAGAAATAAGTGTACCAGTAAGAGATAAATTCCCGTCGGTTAAAATTCGAAACTCCTATAAAAAGGAATGTGATGCTACTAGAAAACTTCCACTCAACATTTAATTTTATCTTTCAATACATTTCTTAATCAATGTACCAAAACAAAGTGAAAACATCAAGGTGAAGTGGAGGGAGGATAATAAGTT
This sequence comes from Agrostemma githago, assembly GCA_958450325.1. Lineage (NCBI taxonomy): Eukaryota > Viridiplantae > Streptophyta > Magnoliopsida > Caryophyllales > Caryophyllaceae > Agrostemma > Agrostemma githago. The sequence continues at coordinate 58,467,521 of OY288249.1, read as the reverse complement.
ATTCTGCATTTGCATGAGAGCTAAACGAGTTTATGGCTTGAGATTTACCTCGTAGATTTCACGTCGTTTTAATTAAAATTATATGATTGTAGGCATGGTTTGAAAAATAATTTTATCTGAAAGTGTATCAGTGTAAAACGGTACTATGGACACTCTTCCTAATATGTATCCATGCCCGACAATGACACACGACGAACAAGTGGAAAATGTTTCAAACACTTGCTAAAACTATGTCCATTTAGTTAATTTGTTTAAACACGTGCCTGACATGGTTCGTAATTTTTAGAGATGCGTCAGACGTATCATTAAATAAAGAAGCATTGTTAATAGATTTTTAGACTCTGATAAAGGACATCATTATAGGTTTATGGTGGGGTTATATCGAAAGTGGATTCCACCGAAGTAGATAAACTTCTTTAAAAGTTAAATTGAAGGTTGAAAAATAAACTAATTAAAACATGAGATCGAGAGAATGGTACATGATGGTAAAGCTGGATATGCATAAGGCGTATGATCGGGTGGAGTAGGGTTTACTTGATCGTATTTTGCATAGGATGGGGTTCGATGTGGCCTAGATAGATAGGGTGATGCATTGTGTGCCCACGGTGACTTTCGAGGTTCGGATTAATGATCGACCTAGTAGGGAGGTTAGGCCACAGCGGGGGTTACAGCAGGGGGGTCTGTTGTTGCCGTATCTTTTTATTTTATGTGCGAAGGTTTTCTCGAGTCAGATCCATAGGGATATCGAGGTAAAGTCTATTCGTGGAGTCCGGATCGCGCACGATGCCCCGATAATCTCACATTTATTTTTTTGCCAATGATAGCATGTTATTTTGCAGAGCCATGGAGACAGAGGCACGGGTCCTGAAGAAGATTTTATGTGACTATGAAGTTGCATCTAGGCAGATGGTCAATTTTGATAAGACGACGACTTCATTTAGTCGATGTACTCCGGGGCCGAGGAAAGGGGTGGTGGCGAATGTGCTCGGGGAACGTATTATGGTGAGTCTAGGGATGTATCTGGGGTACCTACGGTTATTGAACAATCCAAATAGAAACTGACGACGATGCGAGACAAGCTCTTGAAGAAACTACAGAGGTGGAAGAGAATGATGTTGTCAAATGCTGGTAGAGAAGTTATGATAAAGGTTGGGGCCCAATCCCTCTCTACCTATGTAATGAGTGTCTTCAAGCTTCTTTGAGTTTCTGTGACGAGTTATGTTCCATGGTATCTAAATTTTAATGGGGTCGGAGGATGGGAGGAGGAAAATATCGTGGGTTGCATGGAAGAAGCTTTGTGAGTCGAAGGACATGACAGGGTTAGGGTTCCGAGATTTCAGAATGCTCAATATGGCTCTATTGGGGAAGCAGATGTGGCGGATTACTACTAATTCGGGGATTTTGGTGGCCCGGGTTCTGCGCGCGAAGTATTTTAGAAATGAGTCGTTCCTTCAGGCGGAGCTGGGGCATAATCGAAGTTATACTTCGAAGGGAATTTGGGAGGCACGGGAGGTTATTGTGAAGGGAGCCCGACGACGTACTGGGGACGGGTTGGACACGAGGGTGGTGACGCCTCGGATACCTGATCGGGCAGCATAGTAACTCGAGACGGGTGGTGACGCCTCGGATATCTGATCGGGAGGAGTGGGTTGTGGCGGATTTATGGCGTAGTGACAGTTCGTGGGATGCAAATTTCATTAGCACACATTTCTTGCCCTTGGATTAGGAAGCTATTTTGAGCATGTGGGTGAGTGGGAGGCAAGTGGATGATGCTTGGGTTAGGATCCTGAGAAAACCAGTTCATACACAGTGAAGTCTTATAGACTTTTAACAGGCACGGAGGCAAGTGAACAGGGCCGGTCTGACTTTTCCCGAGAAAAATGGCTTTGGACTAGGATCTGGAAAGCGAATGTTCTCCCCCGAATTAAGATCTTTTTTTGGCAACTATGCTCGAATGATCTTCCTACGAAAGGTAACATCTCTCATCACTTTTCTCGGTTGGATGGTACGTGCCCGATCTGCTGTTGCGAGGAGGAGACTTGTCTCCATCTCGTTAAGGGGTAGGGTCTAGGGTTTAGGATGGGTTGGGGGTGGATATAAGGAAGGAAAACGGGCATGAGCGGGTGAGGGAGTGGGTGGAGGATGTGTGGAGGGAGATGAAGGATAAGGAGCGAGGGCTATGTGGGAGGCACGAAAAAATGGGTGTTTGCGGGAAAGAGGGTTAGCATTACTGATGTGATTAACCAAGCCCATGATATTGTGGACGAAGTTGAGATGACGGGTGGGGTTGAGAGGTCGGGAGGAAGGCATGCCGAGGGGAGGGAGGAAGGAGGGGGGAAGAGATGAAGGGCACCGTCAGCGGGCATGGTTAAGATTAATTGTGGTGCGGGGCTGAGAAGGGGCGGGATTGGCGTCGGGGTCGTTGCTAGAGGATCAGACGGGGTGAAGCTGTGGCCGATGAGCTCGAGGAGGATTGGAAGGGTGGATGTGGGAGAAGCAGATGTGGAGGCCATTCTCGAATGGGTCAAGGAAGCGTGGTGTCGAGGTCATCGCAAGGTGATTGTGGAAAGTGACTGCAAGACTGTTATTGATCATCTCCAGCAAGCACACACAAGTCGGAGTAAATTATTAATGAACTTTTGGATTTAACTTGTTATTTTGATTCTATTTGTTGGTCTTTTGTGCCTCGCCATTCTAATCGTGATGCTCACGATCTTGCTCAAGCTATGGCTTTTGCCGTGGGATAGGACATTTGGAGTGGTTACAGACCGGCCATCGTGAATTATATTATTTCTGGTGATTTCAATAATATGAGCTAATTTCCAAGTTTGGGATACTAAAAAAACAATTAAAATATGAGTGTGAGTGAAAATGAATTACTCTAATTAAGGCCAAAGTTGACCTTGACTTTAACCTAAGTTTTGATTTTCATTTTATTTGTTTCGTTTTGTCATTTCAGCCGTCTTTCCTTCTTTTGAATAACTTAGTTTTGCACCGTTAACTAGATTTTTTTTTCTAACTTATTCATAAAGTAATCCTTATAACATACAAAGCACATATTTTAAGTATAGTTATAAAAAGCTTCATATTCTTTGCTTTAATATTTTTTCACGTGTCCATGACCTATACAACTTGAGTAGATTTACTAAGAGACGATATCTCATTAAATTTATTGAGAAATTAATTACAACTTGATGTTACAATGATACAAAACCTAATATTAAAAAGGAAACATTACAAAATACCAACATATATTTACGGTATTTTACAAATTACCACAATGTATTTTGTTTTTTTACAAAGTACCACCTATATTACACCCTATATTTACAAACTTCCACCGTATTTCATTTTCGATCATAATTTAACTTCATTCCCGACTTAATTAGTAAATAGATTTTATAATGACGAAAATACCCTTATCTAATTCCAATCCCAAACATCATCAACATCATATCATAAATCATAGTCATCATAGCAAGCCCCAAATTCATCAATCATGAATCAATTAGGCGGCACCGCCACTACCACCAACACTCATCCATTCTTCATTCATCAACACCTCCATCCTCTTCCTTTAAGCACCAAGTCGCCCCCCTGCAACACTTCCACAGCGCCTTTCTCCATCCAATCGACCTACCTCATAACTCCAGTCTTTCATCATGCCCAAGAACCACAATTCGAACACCAGGGTGATAGCGAACAACGACTCACCATCTTTGTTCCTCTGCATCACCATCAACATCCTCCATCAATCGACTTCATTTACCTTCACTTCTATTTCTCAACCACCTTAGCACCAGCCCCATATGCAGACAACCATCGACCCACCTCTAGCATCTCCATCGGTACGCATCAGTCTGATTAAAACCCTTCTCCTCAAACCCTAACTTCCGCGGATCTCCAACAAGCACCATAAATAATGTTCCACCGGTTGATTTTGACTGAATAAAGGTCGCAGTAGGTGGTGCGATGATGAGTACTTGTGATTCGGAGTTGGGATTGAAGCACGGGAGGTGCGAGGCGGTGTATTTTGTTGTGGACAGATGATACAAACCAAAATATCTGTGAAGGGTAGTTTTGTAATTTTGTCTTTATTTCTTATTTTCCAAGGCATTTAGCCTATATAAGAACATTAGGTAACTAATTAGGGATCCATCAAGAAATTTTATGAATGAATTTTGAGTTGTACTCATCTTTTAGAGCCTAGATGAATCATTCATCACAGTTCTACCTAGCAACCTATCCAATTTTATATTGAGAACAGTTGCATATCCAATTTCCATTTTCTTTCATATTTCGATTGTATCATTTGTTATCAGAGCCATTTTTTCCTTCAACCTGTGTTCAGCCTTTCACAATTAGAGAAAATCCAAAACAAAAATTACATTCCTTTTTGATTCAGCATCGTCAAATTATCAGGTAGACAAAAAAAACCATATCTCCATACCTAGATTTTATTTTACAAAACCCAGACCAATACGGGTAACAATGGTGAATGGAGGAGAAAAGGAGCACGGTGGAATTAAAATGAAAAGGTTCGAAAAATTTTGCGAGGGTTTGCAATTTGATCGCTCCGATATGAAACAGATCATAGATGCACATCAGAAAGGGATCATTATTTCATACACCATCACTACTAGGAGTGCTATGAATGCTAGAAGAGATATCGATCTTTGCTTGTGGTGCGACAATGTATGGTCAGTCAACCATAACTGCAAGAGAAAACCAAATTATAATTGTTGGTTTACTTTTGGTCGTGAAGGTGAGTGTGTTGCATTTGTTAAGGCTTCAAAGTATGGATTGGAGCTTGAAGTAAATGGTATACAAAATGATGCATTTAATTCTTGTGAACACAACTTGTTTGATGAAATGAGTGAGCCAGAAACTCTAATTTTGTAAAAAAAAAAGTTGGTTTTAGCTTGAGTTCACAAGGTGTTCGATGAAATGTTGGAATCGGTTTTATGCTCAAACCCAAATCAAAATGTATCATTGGCTAATGAGACGAAGGCTTGTGAGGATGACAATGGCATAATAATTGATGCTGATAAGTGTGTAAGGTCTGAAGTCTTGGAGTGTAAATTGCCATGTTAGGAATGAAAATGCTACTTGTCTGAAGGGTCTTCAATTGTCACTTCCAACTTCTATTATAGAAATGACTCAAGCTACTTCTATTATTGAGAGTACTATATTACCCATACTAGCTGAAATACAACTTGATGATGGAGGTATTGAAGATGATGTTCATTTGGCCCGTCAAGTCCAATTGGAACACGAACTCCGAAGGTTGTATTTTAAAGGGTAAGATTTCTCTACACTTGAATGTTTGATTTTAAGTGATTGTCCACCTATGGACCAAGCAAGTAATAGTTATGCCAAGTTCTATGATGGAAATTTTTACTCGGAATATCCTTATTCTTTCAAGGTGATATCCAAGCTTGGTTCTCCTCTTATTAAGGTTGATATTTGGTGAAGTCTTAAGTTGGAGTAAGAAAACTTTTGGATATGAAGGCTTAATGTGGAATATGATGTTGGGTATGAAATGTTGCTATAGGTTTGTTTTTGATCCCGGAGTCTTGTTTTCACAACTAAACCGAGCTGAGAAACCTTCATATTATAGAGTTTTTCAACATGATGTTAACCATGGTATTAGTAGGAGTTTGATGCCATATGATCTCGGAATCATGTTCACTAAAACGTCGGTCTTCTTTTTCGCCAACACTCTTGAGGACAAAAGTGATTTTGAGGGGGTGAGAAGTGATAATGATAGACTTGCTAGTGATAGTGATAGACTTGCTGCATTATTGGCAACTCACGATTCATGGAGACTAATACGGGATGAAACAAGAATAGAGTAATGTCTTGCCACTAGCATCAACTTATATTATTTGTTAATCTCTTGGCAATTGAAAATGTGAGTGAGCTTGCTGTGAGTGGCATGGTTGAGAATGAGGCGCAAATGATATCGGAGAATGGTCCTATTGTCACCCAAGTATATCAGTTTCGACGTCAGCAAGGGACAATAAAATTGGTCGAAGAATCAATTTCTAAAGTTGTACTCCCTCCATTCATATCCACTTGTCACATATTGCTCTTTTGTCCATTCAAATCCACTTGTCACATTTCCTTTTTGGTCAATCATTATGACACTTTTACCCTTACTTTATTTCTCTTTATCCTTCTTATGGCCCACCTTATATCCTTCTTATTGTACTTTAATAAATTTTATATTCATCTCCTAAAAACTTGTGCAAAAAGCATATGTGACAAGTGGATATGAATGGAGGGAGTATTTAGTAGGCTCCTTAAAAATTTTGATTCTAAGGGTGGTGAAAATACTAACAAGAGTGATATGCTCCTTGTGTGTCTACATTTTTAACCCACTAGGTTATGCATTTTATGTGGGTATTGGGGTGCTAGATACTTGGCTCATTATGTTACCACCTTGTAAGTCTCACACCATGTATCATGTGATCACAATTTCTCTGATTTCTACATTTAAGGACAAGAGTGAGTTAGAGAAGGTCTGGATGCATTGCCCTCAACAATTTCAGCGGCAGAAGTCTAAACCATTGATGATAAAGAGGTTCTTTATTGAGTATTATTCATGGGTTAGAGTTGTCTCAATTATTAGTGGGCACACCCTTACATTTCTCTTTAGTGCTCAGAGTAACTTTGTCAATACTGATGATGGTCTCTTTATGTTTGACCTCGGTGTTTCTAAAGATCATGTCACTATCTTGATTTTTGACCCGGGCGGTTTTAGAAATTGGCTGAAGATGATGAACGGACATGAAGCATATCTGTCCAGCGGCAACTATGAAGACAATCAGATATATGTGGAATATGTTGTGTCATGTCCTGGTTCAATTTACTTGTTCTTGATCTTTGAGGACAAGGATCGTTTCAAGAAGTGGGTATTGATACAAACCAAAATATCTGTGAAGGGTAGTTCCGTAATTTTGTCTTAATTTCTTATTCTCCAAGGCATTTAGGCTATATAAGAACATTAGATAAGTAATTAGGGATCCATCAAGAAATTTTACGTAATGAATTTTGAGTTGTACTCATCTTTTAGAGCCTAGATGAATCATTCATCACAGTTCTACCTAGCAAACCTATCCAATTTTATATTGAGAACAGTTGCATATCTAATTTCCGTTTTCTTTCATATTTCTATTGTATCAACAGAAAAGGTAGCTGCAGGTGTGCATGTGGTGGCGGGAGTATGTATTAACGGTGGACTGGTGGGTGATAGAGGTTGTTAAACGATGAATTGATGATAGTGAATTACGGACTGATGAATGATATGTTAAAATGTTGATGATTTTTGTTTAATCTTTGTTTGTTCAGGAGCATTTAGTCGAGTAATTTGGTGTTAATGGGTGTTTTGGGAGTGGAAATTAGGGAAGGGTGTTTTTGTCATTATAAAATTATGATCGGAAATTATGATCGGACATGGAGTTAAATTATGATCAGAAATGAAATACGGTGGGAGTTTGTAAATATAGAGTGTAATATAGGTGGTATTTTTTAAAAAGCAAAATACATGGTGGTGGTAATTTGTAAAATACCGTAAATACATGGTGGTATTTTGTAATTTTTTCTAATTAAAATTGTCACAATCAATATATATATATATATATATGTGTGTGTGTGTGTGTGTGTGTGTATAAAGAAGGAATTTTCGAGCGATATGATTGGTTCGTTGCATTAAAACTCAATTTAGGAAATTATCATTAATAATAAAAAAAAATCAAGTAGAGAATCTTTTAATTAATATAATAATATATAGGGAAATTCCCATTTTCACCCTCTGAGTTTTCACTTTTCCCAGTTGTACCCCTGCGTATAAGCAATTCCCAACTGTACCCCTGAATTCTGTTAATTACTCTTAACGGTGACTAAACTAGAATTATCCGTTAAGTATGGCTGTTAAGTGGCAACTTGCAGTCCTAATCTAATGACATGGCGAGTGACATGTCGGTCTAGTAGCCTTTTGGCCTTCGTTAATCCCTAATTACCCCTTCATTCTAGTTTGAAACTACAAACCCTTCCTCTTCCTTCATTTCTTTGCCTGTTCGAATTCACTAATATCACCATATCATCTGCCATTCTTCCTCTATGTACTATCATCATCATCATATTCTCCGTTGCTTTTCTCACTTATTATTGCATGTTGTCGTTGATTTCGACGAGGCAAAAACTCGAAATTAGAATGAAGGGGTAATTAGGGATTAAAGAAGGCCAAAAGGCTACTAGACCGACTTGTCATTCGCCATGTCATTATATTAGGACTACAAGTTGTCACTTAACAGCCATACTTAACGACTAATTCTAGTTAGTCACAGTTGAGAGTAATTAACAGAGTTCAGGGGTACAGTTGGGAATTGCTTATACGCAGGGGTACAACTGGGAAAAGTGAAAACTTAGAGGGTATAAATGAGAATTTCCCTAATATATATAATCTATCAAATTAATGTAATGTATTATGGCTTTCATCTTAAAACCTTTAAATTTCGTTCAACAAAAAAAATTCGTAAAAAAAATTATAAAAATGAAATAATTAGATTCTTGGTAGAAAATGTTTTCATTTGAGTATAAATTTCATATAGTTTGTTTCATATTATTTGCTCGAAAAGTGGTGAATTTATTTCATATAAAAATAGTAAAGTTATCCCACATCGACAAATTATAATAAAGTGATGAAATTCTATATTATAATTAAGAGTAATCATCCATCCTTGGATATCCACCAAAAATCTTTTTAGATTTGAAGAACTCTTTAAGATTAAGATTATAAACCTTAATTAATTATCTAACATCAAAAAATTATGTTCAGGTTGTGCAATTTAATACTATAAATAAGAGTAATCAATGTTTTTAAATATCAACAAAAAAACTTTTGACTCTTAAAAAAACTCTTAATAAGACAACAAACTTAAAATTATCCCACATCGAAAAAATTAAAATAAGATGATGATTCTGTATTATAAATAAGAGTAATCATTTGTTCTTTTTGGTTTTAAAAAGATCAAGACAGTAAATTATCTCCACATTAAAATTTTATGATAATAGAATTCTATATTATAAATAAGAATAATCATTCATTCTTAATTATCACTAATAAAAAAATTTTGTCTTAAAAAGTTTCTTAATAAGACTACAAACTTTAGTAAAATAATCTCACATCGAAAAATTATAACAAGGTGTGATGAAACTCTATATTATAAATAAGAAATAAGAATACTCAATCATATAATAAGACGATAAAATTCTATTATACTAATAAAAGTAATCATTTCTCCAAATTATGATGAGGTGATAAATTCTTTATTATAAATAAGAGTAATCATTTGTTCTTAAATATCAACCGAAAAACTTTTTAATCTTAAAAAAAGCTCTTAATAAGACTAGCTACAAAGTTAAATAAAATTATGACACAAAGAAAAAATTAAAATGAGGCGATAGAATTATATTATATAAAGTAAACATTCGTTCTTAGATATCAACCCTTCATCTTTAATTTTAAGGCTTGAAAAAATCTTCTAAGACTATAAACTCATTTAAAATTATCTCACAGCAAAAAATAATGATGAGGTCACGAAATTTTATTATATTACGGAGTACAAGTAAGAGTAATAATTCATTCTTAGATTTCAACCAATAATCTTTTAACTCTTAAAAAAATCTCAGAAGACTATAAACTTACGTAAAATTATTATTCGACGTTGAAAAATTATGATGAGGTGATGATGAAATTCTATACAGTATTATAAATCAAAGTGATCATTCGTCCTTAGATATCAACCAAAAATCTTTTGAGTCTTAAAAGAACTTTTAAGACTATAAACTTAAGTACAAAATTATTCCACATCGAAAAGTTATGATTAGGTGATGTAATTTTATATTATAGGATTTTTCTACGTTGTACCTTCCTGTTTTTCCGTTTTCTACCATATACCACTCATGTTTTCTAAACTCTTACTTATACCCCTGTATTTGATTAATTTCATTAAACGTGACCTAATTACATTTATTCTATTCAAAAACCCTAATTAATTTCCATCTCTGTCTCCTATGTTTTCTCAAATTATAATTTTGCATGCATAATTTCTGAATTTTTTCTTCATTTTATCATAATTCTTTCACTCTTTATTTTAAGTGCAACATCAATGCTTTGTTTGTTAATGTGATTAAATTAACTTCGTTAGAAATAAGTAAAATATCATTATTTTAAGCTAAAGAATAAGTTGGGGTGAAAGTGGAGGAAAATAATAAGAAGATGGTGTATAAAATGAGGAAAATGGGAAAAATTAATAAAAAGGAGGAAAAGTTGGGGAAAATGGAGGGAATACAAGCCAAGGTCGTCAAAAGTGGTTATGTCATAGCCTAGAATCACTGTCATGCCATCTAATTAACGGAGCATTAGACAGATAATTGTGATTGGGTCACGTTTTATGAAGTTAATCAACTACAGGGGTATTAGTGGGGATTTTGAAAATAGGAGGGGTACATGGTAGAAAATGGAAAAACATGAGGGTGCAACGTAGAAAAACTCACCTTCCCCCCTTCCTAACATGAGGGTACAATGTAGAAAAACATGAGGATACGAGTTTTAGATGGGGATATGGAGGCTATGTTGGTGGTTCCAAATGTGCAAAATGAAACTGTTGTAAGCACACCTCCCCCTCTTCCTCCACCTATTATCTAATGATTTACAAAATGGGTTTTTGGAATGTGAGGTGGATGAATGATATTAGTAAACAGAAAAGTACAAATTATTTTGTCCATAATAAAGAGGTAAGCTGGTTTGGTCTTCTTGAGACAAAAATTTAAAGCTAATAAAATGCAAAGTGTTATTCAAAATGTGTGTAATGGATGGAGTCTTGCTACTAATTGCCATCAACATCTAAGAGGGAGGTTTTGGCTTATTCAGAAGCCATCCCATTTGATGTACGGATCATGCCGACTACGGCTCAGTGTATTCATGCGCAGGTCCTTGATAAGGGAGATAATTATAGATTCGACTTATCCATGATTTATGCTTACAATAGGGGTGAAGATAGAAAGGAGCTTTGGAATCAGCTGATTAGCATTGCCCCAAAGGTCCAGGGACCCTGGCTAATGATTGGGGACTTCAATACAGTCATGATTCCTGAAGAAAGATTAGGGGGTGAATCTAAGCATGGGGATATGGATGACTTCAATCACTGTCTTAATAGGGGTGATATGGTGGATATAGGGGGATCGGGGGCCTACTGTACATGGAATAACAGACAAGATCCCCTACGCAGAATTTATAGTCGCCTGAATAGGGCATTGGTCAATGCGGAATGGCCACAATCTTATCCCAATTATCAGTCCCACCTCTTCCCAGAAGGTGTTTCTGACCATTGTCCTTGTGTGATATCGAATACTTCTGTCATTGAGAAGAAGACTGTATTCAAATTCTTTGACATTTGGACTTCTCATGCTGACTTCCTCCCGTTAGTTGAATCTCACTAGCAGATGCAGATTGAAGGTACAAAGATGTTTCAAAATTTAAAGACGTTGAAGGCTCTTAAACCTGAACTGAGGAGGTTGAATAAAAGGGCTTTTTCTGATATTGAATGTCGCACTCTGAAAGCCAGTAAATATTTGGAGAAGATTCAACTGGAGCTTCAGTTGGACAACACAAATGCTCAACTGATTGAGGAAGAACATATTCTTGTTGATGCTTATAAGGGCTTAGCTGATGCACAGAACTCATACCTAAAACAAAAGGCGAAGGCGAGTTGGACTAGGGATGGGGATGATAATACAACCCATTTTCATAGAGCATTAAGACAGAGAATCAAACAAAATGCTTTATACCAGATAACTAGTATGGATGGGAAGCGACATACTGAGCAGGCAGGTGTACAGGATGCTTTCTTGGATTATTATAAAAGCCTCCTGGGGAGCAATCCTATTACTGATAGAGTGCGGGAGGAGGTTATCAATAAGGGTGCGCACTGTATAGAGGGACATGTTGACATCTTGGAGGCCCTCGTGACTGATACGGAAATTAGAGACATCATATTTTCTATCCCTAATGAGAAGGCCCCAGGACCTGATGGGTATACAAGCGGATTCTACAAAAAGGCTGGAACGTTATAGGTGAAGAAGTGTGTGTTGCTGTTAGAGAAGCTATGACTACGGGCAGGATCTTAAACCAAATAAACGCCACCACTCTAACACTCATACCCAAGTGTGAAAGCTAAGGCCTATGGAGATTAAGCAGTTCCGTCCCATAGCTTGTTGCAACCTGATATACAAAGTGATCTCAAAGGTAATTTGTAATAGGCTATCCAAAGTGCTTCCTGATATTGTTAATGAGTGTCAAGGAGCTTTCATAAAAGGAAGATCAATAATTGACAATATCCTTATTTGTCAAGACATTGCCCATCATTATTCAAGGAAAAGTGCCTCCTCAAGATGCATGCTTAAGATTGACTTGCTAAAAGCTTATGATTCTGTTGAGTGGACATTTGTGGAGGAACTATTAACTCAGCTCAAGTTTCCATATCAATTTCGAAAACTGTTGATGAATTGCATTACAACCCCTATGTTTTCACTGAGCTTGAACGGAAACATGTTTGGCTACTTTAAGGCGCAAAGAGGACTGAGACAAGGGGACCCTATGTCCCCGTTGTTATTCACGTTGTGTATGGACTATTTTAGCAGGCTACTATCTTATGCAACGGTGAAGTGACCGTTCAGATATCATCCAATGTATAAGCAACTGAAGTTGACCCATCTAATATTCGCTGATGATCTTATGTTGTTCTGCAAAGGGGACACACAATCTATTATGCTGATCACACTACAAGAAAAATGATTTTGTGCAACAAACAATTTCGTCGCCCAAAATAGGTATTTCGTTGCCCAAGTGTTTGTGCAACAAAACTAGGTTTGTCATGGCCTCGCAGCCCAAAGCCCGAAGCCCTTTCTCTCATGTGCAACGAAACGTGTTTTCGTCGCCCTTGGTAACGTTTGTGCAACAAAAGTATTTCGTTGCTCAATATGTTGTTCGTGCGATAAATTGCCTTTCGTAGCCAAACACCAGTTTTGTGCGTCAAAACTTTTTCGTCGCCCAAAAAGTCTTTGCGCGACAAAATTACTTTTTGTTGCCCTAGAGGTAGTTTGTGCAATATCACCCTTTCCATCGCGTGCAACATTACCTGATTTGTCGCACACCCTTAGGTAGGTTTGTGCGACAAAAAATATCGTCACACAATAGTAATTTTGTAACGGAATGATGGTTGTCACTTTTGGGGTCGCCTATAACCTAATTAAAATCGAAGTATTTGTAACAATATGCCATATAAAATTACAGTTCGAAAGATAAATGATTCACAATATATATATAAGCAACAATAGGGTTAATACATACGATATGCATCTACATATGTGCACCTCGAAGAAGTTAATGTATCAAAAATAAAGCCTCAAATATTTTACATCAATACTTCTCGGCTATATCAAAAAGGTAACCATGCTTCGTGGTAAACCAAAAAAGAAGCTCCATGTCCATCACCCCATTTGCCCAAAAAACATTCAAAACATCCCTGGACCATTTGTGTTAGCGTCCCATCCTGTGTAGATGAACATTTAAGGTTATATTTCAGATGGAAAGAAATTTAAGATTATTCCCATCAACACCCAACTACAAATACATATGCCTCAACTTTCTACTGGTAGTTTAAAATTGCTTGAACTCACAAATACAATGGAAAATCTGGAAAGCAAACCCTTAAACAAGCATTATGATTCAATCACTCCAGGATGGAGGTCAAACCAATTATAAACCAATTATCAACAATAACAAGGGGTTGGGTGTACCTAGTAACCCCTGTATTTGCCACCCAAATACATTGTTTCACAGGTAGATAATGACGCCTGATACTCACACCACCTCCTCATCTAGTGATTAAGATGAAGTTAGTCCGGAGTCTTGGACAATAGATCACAAGTTTGATACTCCGTCCATCATAGAGTATTATAATGCAACTAAATATCGAACTTTATTTAGAACAATAAATATTGAATAAGAAGAGGAGGAGAATGAGGCATCGTCAAATTAGGTTAATTATAGTGAATACGGAGTACAGGATTTAATAATACTCCTGATTTAAGCATGTAGTACTATATTAATTAAGAAAACCACATAATTCTCAGTAACCAGCAGGCAACAGGCATCATCAAATTATGTGCAACCTAACCTAATTCATTAAATTGGAGTATAATAAACACTTGAAGTACGAATTCCATGAAATTAAATAGCATGAAAGTCAAAAGAAATTTGAATTACTTAGCACATTAACCTGTAATGCTAATTTTTTCATTAACCTGTAGATAATCTCCAAACAAACTCGGAAGCGACCACACAAGTATATTACTTAACACATTAATGATGTCAAGGCCTATGAGGACATATACGCATACCTTAATCCATTTTTCAGTGAAAATTCCAAATATCACGCTTTGCTTAAAAGCGGGGACACTGCCCATGACCACCACGACTGCCCACAAAAACAAGACACAACCGACTATCTCCGAAACTGAGTCTATGATAAAATTATCTTTTTGGTCAGTATCCAAATTTAGCTTCGGTATTATAATTATTATAAGGTGGATTCCGATTAATGTACACAATATCTTAATCCACTTACTTAACGACAACCCAAAAATCATTACGACTTTCAATCCCTCAACATTCTTAGCAATTGGATAAAATATTCCTAGTTCAACCAAAAGTAACATCACAATCACAAATATCCTAAACCTAACCATCAACGTCAATAAATTTGACGATAACTACTGAAATCAGCACACTTACGTCGACTATAAACCCTAATTCACCAGAAAAAATCAATCAATCAATCACCGAACTCGAGCAGGATACAAATTTTTTAAGAAAGAAGGTTGAAAGGACGGGTACCTGATTTCATCAAACATTCTCTGCATATCAGCTCTAATTAGCTTTTCGCGCTCAATTGCGTCTGAGTTTATTTTCGTGACAGATGCTTTCAACTCCTCATTTGATGATTTAAGCTGCTCATTCGATGCTCTAAGATCATCATTGGATGATTTTAGTGCCTCTATTTGAGTCTCGCGTAATGCAGCAACAGCTTTAAGGTCTTGTATTTCAGAAGAGAGCTCCACCCTTAGTTCATTAGTGCGTCCTTCAATTCTGTCTTCCACTGGTCGTCGTGCTCCAGGTCCAAGTCCTCTAACATATCCAGATTTGTGCTTTATCACCTTCATATATGCCTCTTTCACATTCAGTGTATCCTCACCATGCTTCTCAATTTCATTTTCATGGAGTTTTTTCAATTCTTCAAAATGTTTCTCATCATTTGGTCCAAAACAACTCGGTCCCCAAGGTCTATTCTCATCGGAATTTTTATGTCTAATACACTCGGTCCAAAATCTGGGAATTGTTTGTCTAAAGCCTTCCATGCTTGTGAGTCTGATGGGTGTCGCATTATCTCTTCATTGTCATCGTCATTATTGCAATGCCTATCTTTATGCCAACGCATATAAACAGCTAACTTGGAAGAGATGAACATTCTTTGTAATCTTGGAATCAAAGGAAAATGACGTAAGACCAACTGAGGTATACGAGTTCTTCTCTGAACATTATCATCATCTGACCATTCATCACCACCTTGCACCACTTTATCCTTTCATCTTGGAGAAAAGCATTTAGGGCATTTTTCTTCATTTTCAAACTCTTTACGAAACAGAACACAATGATTGACACATGCATCAATCTTAACATAATCTAACCCAAGTGTTTTTGTGTATTTTTTTGCTTCGTAGAAGCTTTCTGGAAATTTTTTATCATAATTAAGTGCTCTATGTAATGTCTTCAATAACATTGTAAAAGAACTATCTGACCACTTATTTGAAACTTTGATGTGTAATAATGAAATAATGAACTCTAATCTCTTATATGTCTGACACCCAGGATATAACATAGCCTCCATATCTTCCACCAACTTTAACAACACCTTAGGAATATCATCATTAAGTGTAGTCGACTCAACTCTCATGGCTTCTTCTTCACCATCCAAAACTCTTGTATCCGTAGAGTTCCATAAATTGGTTGCATCAAATACTAACGGACACATGTCATCAAAGGGCATTTCGTTATCCTTATTATCTGAAATATCCCCTATATTATCATCTCCACTGCTATAATTTAGCTCTTCAATTTCTCCGTGACTAACCCATGGGTTATAACTAGAATCGATACCATAAACTAATAAGTGACATTGCATTGTACTTCGGTTCTGGGCTAAACCCAATCTACAATTCAAACAAGGACACTTCAACATTATTTCAGCATTATTATCCCTAAAAGCAAATTGTAGAAACTCGTCAACACCAGCTTTATAAGCTGGTTTCCGCCTATCTTTCACCCCATTGTGATTCATCCAACTTCGATCTCTATTCATTCTTAAGCCGAAAACAAGATTAAGTTACTGCAACAAGCATAACAAATCCAATTTAAGTACAAGTTGGATGCAAGTTCAAAGGGTGCGCGAGCGAGCAACCTCTATGTGTTTTTCTTAGCTTTCTTTTAGGAATGCACATCAGCACATGGCCTGGTTGCTAATTCTACACTTACTATTTAATTTCTAACTTTATCCGCTAAACTAGGTAGTGTGCTTATCTACAAATCAAATTATTCAAGCTGCTACTTGTTTTTTAATTGAACAAATCGCGCGATTAAGCTGTTGTTATAACAAAACCAGCATTTCTCACGTGGTCTAATTGATGTATTTGAAATCCTAACGATGTGAATTAACATTCAAACAATGCAATTTTTGACAACTTTTATCACGGGTCATAAAAAACCACTTCTCTGCAGAGGCTACGTATACTGACTTAATAGATCAGAGTTCAAGAATAAACTACAGAAAGTCGCTCTAAAACTACTTCTAAGCTTTAGAGATAAGAAGGAAGTACGGAGTAATCTAAAATCACAAAAGGATGGAACAAATTCAGGACATATGCTGAAACAGACAGTGGAAGAATGAAAGACAAGGATCTCAGTACCTCGCTGACTGATTTAGTCCCAGTGTCTTGAGGGTTCACAAAGTCGGTGACGCCAAACTTTTTACCTGCAGAAAACTCGATTATGAGATTTGGGAAGTAATAGTTTCAGTAAAGTGTCTTTCAAGGTCTGTAGTTCAAACAGCTTATGCCAGAGTTTACAGTGATTAATTAGTAAGTGAATAGCTAACACGTTCCAAGAGAGGAGAGAGCTCAGTGAGAGTTCATACTCAAAAGTCTGGTCCAATAAATTGTGGAGTACAAATACCGATTACACAGCTTACCTGATTCAAATTTAGCAGGATTCACATCAACACCAATGATTCTGCTAGCTCCGCAGAGTCTAGCACCCTCAGCAACCTTTGCATGAGAAATGATAGCATTACTTTGTAAAACAGCAATAACAAAACCAGTGATTTGGTACTGGAAAACTAATGGAGAACACCTGAGGACTATTACATCAAAAATACCTTTAAAAATGAGGAGACAATCAATCAATCAATGAATCAGTCAATTGATTTTCTCTTCAATGGAATCTCTACTCTTTCACCAAAGTAAATGTAAATTTCAATTAATTTGTCTTTTATTAACGTAAATTTCAGGGTAAAAGCATACTTGAAAATCTAATTTTCTTCATTTAGTATATAATCCACATATATACATGTACTCCTTTGCTTCCTATGCCACATATATCCAAACATACTAATGAACATGAAAATTACCGGAATAACATGAAACTAGTCGATTATACAATGCATTCGAAACTGAAATTCATATTATATATATATATATATATATATATATATATATATTCTATATATATTCTTAACCATACACCTCATATAGATGTTAGCTTATGTCTTTATATATATTCTTTATATATATATATATATATATGGTTAACCATACACCTCATATATATGTATCTCTCTAGATTTTGCGCTGTATGTTAGCTTATGCAATTACTATTTCCTATATATTCATCTGCTTTGAGCAACCTTACATTGCTTGCTTAGTTTACTTAGTTTGGAGTTAAACTGAATCACAGAGCTTCATGCTATTTTTGAAAGGTGTTCCTTCTCATTTTCACTATAACAGCCGAACATTACAGCGCTTTTTAAGACTAGATGTTGACAGAATTCAAGACAGGCAGAATTCTACCAGATCAGATAATTGAAAACCATACGAAATTTACATTTCTATACAAGGGTTTCAGCATATCATCATTTTG
Source organism: Agrostemma githago (assembly GCA_958450325.1). Lineage (NCBI taxonomy): Eukaryota > Viridiplantae > Streptophyta > Magnoliopsida > Caryophyllales > Caryophyllaceae > Agrostemma > Agrostemma githago. Next base: position 58,449,202 of record OY288249.1, on the reverse strand, counting down.
GTATCAAGTTATACCCATGAGGGCAATTACATACAATTTTAACACCAATAAGTTCAACCAAAGTCATGAATCTTAACTTTCTTGAACTTACATTTCACTAACACATCCACCATACTATCATCTAAGGCTCCGCCCCTTTGGACTGAACTTACTGGAAGAGCAAAAATGAGATTCGAACTAAACTAAACTTATAGCTTAAATTAAGTTACACAGTAGTAAAACTTGAGCTGAAACTAAGTCCAAAAGATTTGGGTGTAAGAGCTATAAGAAGCTCTTCCTAATTCACAAATTCTTGTTATATACTCGGTAACTAGCTTACTTTCAGACATACGAGTAAAATAGAACAAAATATCTATAATAATGAAATCACTACAAACCTACGTTCCAACCTGCCGATACTTCACTTTGATACTTCAATTTAGACCAAAAAATTTGAAAACTTTGCTCAAAATCACCTCATATATTATAAAGGTTTCTTAACCATATATATATATATAAAGACATAAAGCTAAGCATACTGATCACAGATATCATGGAGCGCAAAATCTAGAGAGATACAATATACAACGGAAGGTACAAGTTGAGGAGAGATATCATACTGATGACAGATACGACATACAGCGGAAGGAGAGATATCATACAGCGGAAAATCCTGACCTTTCTAGATGTTAATGAAATAATGGTGGTAATAGTCTCATTTGAATTATAATTTTTTTAATCAATTCTTTGTTACCTATCCGGAAAAGATCTTTCCATTGTTTCTTTCCATTGTGTGGTTAGATGGATCACTGAATCACCCTGATTGTCTATTTCTGTGCAATTTCATCACCCTCTGCTTTCCCTATCTTATTAAGTTCATCTCTTCATTTTAAAATGACCATGATTTATGTTGCTACAGAAATATCTGAAATTTGAGGAGTCCGCAGGGGACCCTGCACGTGTTCAAATCTTATATGAAAGGGCTATCACCGAGGACAAAACGCTCAGGGTGCTTCCATGATCTCCATGTTTCTTCTCTTGCTTCTTGTAGTTGGTATTTTATTTGACTTTCTATTGCAGGTGGGAGATGTTTTAAAAAATGTTATAAGTAGGGCTACAAGAAATTGTCCCTGGGAGGGGGAATTATGGGTGAAGTACTTGCTTTGCTTGGAGCGAGCTCGAGCTCCCGAGGAAGAAGTTTCTATGGTATTATATTGTCACTTATTTCTTATTTGTAATCAGTCTTCAGTAAGTAAATATCTAGCATTGCTGATGAAATTGTTAATAGGTCATCGTGGTTTCGAGGAGTCAATGCATAAGCTAGAACATAGAAGCAGCAGATTCTCAATTGATCGGAGAGTAACGCAACACCATTAAAACTAAAGAGGAATCTAGCCTAATGCAAAGCAGAATCAACAAAATTATCGCAACCGATTAAAAACGAACTGGTTAAAAACGCAACATAATTGAGAATCAATTCTCAATTGACGTTTGAAGTTTGACAATTGGAAAACTAATGTAAGCACGTACATTAACAACAAAAATCACCTCAATCACAACTTAATGGCGCAATTTGACAATTGGAAAACTAACCTCAAGCAATCATCCTAATAACTATCGTTCCAACTAACAACCTTATACACCGAAAATGCAGTTACATTCATCAATCACGAAACCACAACATTTAACATCAACAACCTACAGCATTTGCACGACTTCACGGCCACAATCTCAGCAATTAAAAAGCGAAAACCAAAGAGTAAACTAGCAATGAGAAATAGGCGAAAAATTTAGTAAAATAAACTCAAACAATCATTGTTCCATCTATAATTCAATTACACTGAAAATGCAGTCGCATTCATGGATCACGAAACCGCGACAATTAACATCAAAACCTACAGCATTTGCGTAACTTCAAGGCCACAATCTCAGCAATCGAAAAGAGAAAAGCGAAAACCAAAGAGTAACCTAGCAAGCAGATATAGGCCAAATTTTTAATATAATAAGCTCAAACAATCATTCTGCCATCTAAAATTCTAATACGCCGAAAATGCAGTCACAATTGAGAATCAATTCTCAATTGACGTTTGAAGTTTGACAACCGATTAAAAACGAACTGGTTAAAAACGCAACATAATTGAGAATCAATTCTCAATTGACGTTTGATGTTTGAATAAGTAATAGAACTCGATTAAAAACAAACTGATTTGAATGCAAACACGATACCTTCCGCTGGAGTTTGAACTGATTTGGAATTTGTTCGATTGGAACAAATTGATTTGAATTTGTTCGCTGGTTTGAACTCTTCGATCGATTGCTGGAGTTTAAGATGATTTGAATGATTTGAATTGCTGGAGTTTGAAATGATTTGAATGAAACTTCTTCTTCAAGCTTTCTTGTTCTTCGATGCCATAGCGGTGAAGTTTCCAGAGCAAGTAAACGTCATTTGCCTCTTTTGTTTGAGTTTAGTAGTTTGGGAAAAAAATCTTTGCGCCTTTTTTTAATGTAAGGGCGACAATGGTGTTTGTTGTGGTCCAAATAATAACCAAAGTACAACAAATAACAGTATTCGTTGCCCAAAAGTTTTTTTGCAATGAAATATGTGTTTTGTTGCACAAAGTTTATCGTAAGGCAACAAATTAATTTTTATCGCGCATAGTGACATAATTGTGCAACAGTAAACTATTTTGTTGCCCTACTGATTTTTTTTTTTGCGGTAATTTTTTTTCAATTGTGCGCCATTTTTTTAATGCAAGGGCGACAATAATTGTTTGGTGTCGTCCAAAAAATAGAGCTTGTACTACGAATAATAGCATTTGTTGCCCAAAAGATGTTTGGGCAACGAAATATGAGCTTTGTCGCACAAAGTCCAACGCAAGGCAACAAAAAGATGTTTGTCGTCCTTATTAATGTAATTGTGCGACGAAAATATATTTTGTTGCCCGTGTTAGTCCATTTTGTCGCACAAGATCATTTTTCTTCTAGTGTCATGAGAACATTGTCGTCTTTCAACAAAACATCGGGTCCAAAACTCAAGGCAACAAAATCAGCTATTTATTTCAATGAAATGCGGAGGAACCTAAGGGATGACATTCTTAATGCAATAGGCTTTACTGAAGGCCAGGCGAGCTGCCTTTTACCTACTTGGGGATCCCTATAAAGTCTAGGAAGCTTACGAAGAAGGAATGCTCCATGGTGGCTGAAAAGATGGTCAGGAGAATCAGGAGTTTTGGAGCTAGGAAACTATCATATGCTAGGAGGATAATCCTTATTAATTCAGTCCTTAGCACACTCCAAACTATTGGTCTAATATATTTCTATTTCCCAAAGGGGTAATGAAGAGGATTGAAGCAATTTGTAGAAACTACCTTTGGGAGGGAAACTCTGAGTATAGTCGGGTTCCACTGGTTTCTTGGGATAAAGTCACAAGAACTAAGAAGGAAGGCGGGCTTGGGATAAAGAAGGCTGATGTTTGGAATGTGGCTGCTGTTGGAAAATTGGTGAATTTGATATACGAGAAAAGTGACAAACTATGGATCAAATGGATTGATCACAACTTTCTGAAGGGGAGTGCCTGACATGAATACAAACCCCCGCCTGATGTTCCGTGGACATGTAGATTAATATGCAAAGCAAAGGACAAGATGAAGGATGAGTTCAACAGCAGCAGCATATGGCGCCCTTCCCCTAAGGGATACACCATTGCTGAAGACTACCGATGGCTGCGAGGCACCAGACATGATGTAGCGTGGTATCAATTGATCTGGGATAACTGAAGTACACCAAAGCATGCTACCCTAAAATTGGCTTTTGGTTAATAATGGAGTGAACACTAGGTCTAAACTTTCTAAGATAGGATGTTGTAGTGATACGAGTTGTTGCCTCTATGAAGTAGAGGAGGATACCGTCCAACATATTATGCAGAATTACGCATACAACAGACAGATACGCAGTGAGCTGATGTTATGGATTGGTTTTGACTTACCTGAGCACCCTGATTATAGACTGGAGCCTGGACCTAGGGGGAGAATTCAAGCGATGGTACTTAATGCATATCACCACACGATATGGTTAAAGAAAAATGGAGCACGATTGGAGGGATACGTACAAGTACCAACCCAAGTGACCAAATCCATACAGGAGAATGTCAAGTGTAGAATTAATAGCATTCTTCAACGTCCGTTTATCACATTGGAAGAGAGTCGGGACCTTCGAAAGCTAATAGGGGCTTAAGGCCTTGTTTTGTTTTTTGATAGGTTGTTATGTCCTACATTGTACATGAGTTAACGTTTTGATTGTACATCTGATTTGATTATAATAAAGTTCATATTTACACCAAAAAAATGTAGAAAAACCCTATATTATAAATAAGAAGATTAATCTTTCGTTTTTATATATAAAAAAAAATCTTTTGAGTCCTTAAAAAGTACTTAATACAATAAACTTAAGTAAGATTATCCCACATCAAAAAATTGTAATAAGGTGAATAAATAAATTCTATTATATAAGTAATAGTAATCATTCGTCCCAAAATTATAATAAGGTCCGAATTTTATTATATAAATAAGAGTAATCTCTCGTCCTTAACTTAGATATAAAAACAAACTCTTTTGAGTCTTAAAAAAGAACTTTTAAAACCATAAACTCAATTAAGTAAAATCATCCCACATCAAAAAATTATAATAAGGTGATCAAATTTTATTATATAAAAATAAAAGCAATATTCGTCATAATTATGATAAAGTGATAAAATTTCATCAAAAAATTATAATAAGGGATTTTCTACATGGTACCCCCGTTTTTAGCTTTTCTATACGGTAGTTCTACACCTTTATAATCACACATGGTATCCCTCACTTTTAGGGGCAAAAAAGGTCATTAAGGGTATATAGACATAATACACTAAAAGTGAGGGGTACCATATGTGATTATAAAAGTGCAGGGATACCATAAAGAAAACCTAAAAACATAGAAACACCATGTAGAAAATCCATTATAATAGAGTGGTGGAATTAAACTTAAGTAAATTATCCCAAATCAAAAATTTATGATGCGGTGATGAAATTCTCTATTATAAATAAGGGTAGTCATTCGTCAAATCAGGATGTGATGAAATTATATATTATAAACAAGATTTCATGTTATTTTCTAGAAAAAAAGTGATGAATTTATTACTCACTCCATAAAAGTCGTAAAATTATTATCCCACATAAAAGTAGTAAAATTATCCCTCGGATTGCAGGGTTAGTAGGTCGGTTCATCAAACTTGATGGAGCTTCTGAAGCTAAAACGCGACTTGGATACGCTAGGATCATGGTAGAGGTACAACTGGGACAAGCTTTTAGAGATAAGATAAAATTCAAAGATGAGGAAGGGAGAGTTGTGGAAGTTCAGGTTATGTATGAGTGGAAACCAGTTCTTTGTACTAAATGTGGGGGTATGGACACGAAGTGCAGCAATGTAAGAAGGAAGAAGTGAAAAAAAGTGGGGACAGGCCAAAGGTGGTGCCATGGAAAAGTAAGGATAAGGAGATAGTGAAGGTTGCTAGCCGGACTATCGTAATCAAGAACAGTGGGCAGGCAGGACCGTCCAAGATTAATGAGAGGAAGGACTGTGCTGAATGGAAGAAACCTGTGAATATTAAAGAGCCTGGTACTTCGTTTGTTCAAGTTTTAAAAGGTGTATCTCTAGTCAAACAGAAGATAACTGAGGACGTGACTGAAGGGGTTGAGAAAGATAAGGTACCACCTCTGGACAGTGATGTTTAAGTCGCATAAATTAGGATTTTAGAATGTACGGGGCATGAACGATAAGAATAAGCAACGTACAATTGAAGAGTTCCTTAGGAAACAAGAAGTTGATGTTTTTGGTTTGTTAGAAACTAAAATAAAGACTACAAGTCTAAATAATCTTACTCCTTCCATAGTGGATAAGTGGTCCTTTAGTACTAATATCCGGTGTGGTTTTGGAGGTAGAATTTGGGTTTTGTGGAACCATAATAAGGTTCAGGTTAACATTTTAGATGTATCTGCGCAAGCTATGCATATTGAGGTCCTAAATCAGGGTACCAGAGGTTATCATCTTACTTTGGTGTATGCCTTTAACTCTGTAGAATTGAGGGAGAGTCTTTGGGATAAATTGAAGCTCTATGCTAACATGGTCTCTGGTGGATGGATTGTAGCTGGAGACTTTAATACGGTGCTTAGTGCGAGTGAGAGGTTGGGGGTAACTCCACTGAGGCGGAAAAGAAGCCTTTTAGAGATTGTGTGGCTGATTGTGGGCTTGTGGACAGCCCGTCTGCAGGGTCGTGGTTTACTTGGAGTAATAAACAGAGGAAGGAAGATAGGGTATTCAGTAGATTAGACAGGTGCTTAATCAATAAACAGTGGGTGGATGATTATCCTAACGGATATTTTCTTCCGGAAGGATCATTCGATCATTGTCCTTGTGTTATAAGAACTGATAGGGAGATTGGTACTAGAAGGAGAGCATTCAAGTATCAAAACAAGTGGAGTGAAAGTCCACATTTTTTAGATGTGGTAAAAAATGGTTGGAGTGAACAGCAAGTGGGAAGTAAGATGTTTTGCTTGGCCAGAAAACTGAAAGCCTTAAAAAAGGGGCTTAAGCAATTAAATAATGAGAAATTTGGTGACATTGAGAGCAAATGTAAACATGCAGAAGTTAAATTGCGAGAGGTGCAGCTGGCAGTTCAGAATGATACGGGTAATGAAGATTTGTGAGAACAGGAAAGCACCTGCCCTCAACAAGTATTGAAATTTCAGCAGGCAAATAGAACTTTTCTTATGCAAAAGGCTAAGACGACGTGGCTGTTGGAGGGGGACTAAATCTAAGTTATTGGGTGAGTCGATGCCGACTGTGCCAGTCCAGAGATCTATGGTGCAACGAGGAAAAATATGTACTGCAGACCATATGAGGATGTTGTTGCAGCCAGTTACGGTGGAAGAGATTAAAGAGGTTATGTTCTCTATTCCTAAAGACAAAGCTCCGGGTTCGGATGGATACTCGAGTAAATTTTTTAAGGACACGTGGGATGTAGTTCAGGAGGACGTAGTGGAAGCTGTGATGGAATCTTTCAACGCAGGTAAATTGCTTAAGCAATTGAATGCTACGATAATCACATTGATACCAAAAGTTGATAAGCCCCAATCGGTCACGCAATTTAGGCCTATATCTTGTTGTAATGTGGTTTATAAGTGCATTGCGAAGCAGTTGAGTAAGCGACTTGGCTCGGTTTTGCTGGATATTATCAGCCCACAACAAGGAGGCTTTGTTCGCGGTAGGAATATCATTGAAAACACGCTTATTTGTCAAGATCTGGTAAGGCTGTATAGTAGGAAGGCCGTATTGCCTCGTTGTTTGATGAAAATTGACATTAAAAAAGCGTATGATAGTGTCGAATGGGATTTTTTACAGCAGATGTTGGAGGCTTTGAATTTCCCAGGCAAATTCGTTAACTGGGTCATGGAGTGTGTTCGTACGGTGAGGTACTCGTTGAATTTGAACAGAGACAGCTTTGGATTCTTTCAAGCGAAGAGGGGATTGCGGCAAGGCGACCCAATATCTCCATTACTATTTACTATTTGTATGGAGTATTTAAGTCGTACGCTTCAATTTGCAACATCGAATTCTGGATTCAAGTTCCACCCAAAGTATGGTCCGTTAAAACTATCTCATCTTATGTTTGCGGACGATCTCCTTCTGTTCTGCAAAGGTGATATGCATTCGGTGCATATTCTTATGAGGTCCTTTGCCACTTTTACCAAGACTTCTGGCCTAACTATGAGCATAGGCAAATCGCATCTCTTTTGTACGGGGATGAGTGCTGAAATCAGAGCGGCTGCGCTGGAAGTTACTGGGTGCGCTGCCGGGAAACTCTCATTTAAATATTTGGGTGTGCTGATTCAGACTTATAAGCTATCGAGGGTTGATTGTATGCTGCTGGTGGAGAAAATCACCAGTAGAACTAGGAGTTTAGGAGCTAAAAGGTTGTCTTATGCGGGGAGACTTACATTGGTGCAGTCAGTCTTGTCTCAGGTGCACGTCTACTGGGCGATGATATTTGTGTTGCCTAAATGTGTTATTGCGCGCATAGATGGTTTATGTAGGACATTCTTATGGGAAGGCCAAGAAGTGTATCATCAGGTTCCTCTTGTTGCTTGGGATAAAGTGTGTCTACCCAAGAAGGAGGGAGGGTTGAGGTTGCGCCAACTCTATCATTGGAATGTGGCTGCTGTTGGGAAATTGGTGTCGTGGGTTTATGAACAAAAGGACAGATTATGGGGGAGGTGGGTTCATAGCTTTTACCTGAAAGGAGTTGATTGGCATGTGTATGAGCCTGGTTCGTTGGTGTCTTGGGGGTGGAAGAGAATTTGTGGTGTCAAAGAGTTATTGAAGACTCAATTTCAGTTGGGTGCGTGGCAAGGGGGTGGGAAGAAGTATTCAATTGTTGCAGGGTATGAGCATCTGCGGTTCAAATTGCCTGACGTTAGTTGGGCGGCTCGGGTTTGGCGCAATGAAGGTTTAGCTAAACAGCAGTTCGTGCTATGGCTCGTCTTCAGGAAAGCCTTGAACACGACGGTGAAATAGTCTAGGATGGGCATCATTACTGATGATCGTTTCTGTCTATGTGAATGCGCAGCGAAAGATTTGGATCACTTGTTTTTTGCTTGCTCATATAGTCAACAACTGGTACGGTTGGCTGGGCAGTGGTTGGGTATTTCGATTTCTGGTACATTGCAGGCGTGCGAGCAACAACAACTTGATGGGTTCAAAGGTAGAGTATATTAGGGATTGATTGCAGCGTGTACCTATTGGATTTGGAGGCAAAGGAATAAGGGACGAATTGAAGGATGCATTACTAGACCTCACATTATGTTTGATGTTATTAGAAATGAGTTATGTACCAAATTGAAAGAGAGTAATTTGAGTAGATTGAGTGTGCAAGACAAAGGGTGGCTTCAGAGTATTATCTAGGCTTTCCTTGCGTCTTATGTTGTAAATAATTACATATTAATACAATTTACATTTTACATTTTACCAAAAAAATAAAAATTTATCCCACATCGAGTAATTAAATAAGGTGATGTAAGCAATATTATATATATTATAAAGAAACTTTTTTCAAAGAACTTTTTAAGATTGTAAACCTAAGTAGAATTATCACATATCGGAAAATTAGGTTGAGGTAATAAAATTCTATATCACAAATCAAAGACATCATTCGTTTTTAGATATTAACCAAAAAAAATTAGTTTTATAAAAGCTCTTATAGCTATGGAGTATAAAATTAAGTAAAAGTATCTACATCGAGAAATTGTAATAAGGTGATGACATTTTACTATATAAATAAATGTAATCGTTCGTTTATAGATATCAACGAGAAATCTTTTGAATCCTAAAAAACATTCTTAAGACTATAATTAAATTCAAATAGAATTATCCTACATCGAAAAATTATAAGTTGATTGAATTCTATTATATAATTAAGAGTAGTCATTCGTCTTTATATGTCAATCTGGAATCTTTTGAGTCATAAAATAATTTTTAAGACTATAAACTTAAGTAGAATTATCCACGTCGAAAAATTATGATTGAGGTGATGCAATTCTACATCATCAATAAGAGAAATTATTTATTTTTAGATATTAATAAAAAATCTTTGAGTCTTATAATAGCTCTTAAGGCTATAGATTGAATTAAAATTATCCCACATCGAAAAATTGCATTAAGATGGTGAAATTCTATTATATAAATAAAAATAATCATCGTTTGTAGATATCAATTGGAAATCTTTTGAGTCCTAAAAAGAGTTTTTAAAACTTAAATTAGAGTAGAATTATCCCACATCGAAAAATTATGATGAGCTGATGAAATTTTATACTATATCATAAATAAGAAGAAATCATTCGTTTTAGATATTAACCAAAAAAATAAGGTTATAAATTGAAGTAAAAATATCCCACATCTAGAAATTATAATAAGACGATGAAATTCTGTTATATAAATAAAAGTCCGTCAACCACTAGTTTCACAAATTTATGCAGTTCTCTAACTTGATGTCATTATTATCGTCACTAAAATCGGTATGTGCATCGCACGGGCTTTCCAACTAGTCTATAAATAAAAGCATATATAATTTTTCGATGTGAGATAATTTTACTTAATTTTATAGCTTAAGGATCAAAATATTTTTCTTTTGAAATTTAAGATCGAATGTGTAGACACCCACATTTGACTGCCAGGTGTCTATAGCAGTTTCCGACAAACACCCGATGATGATCGGTCGCAAACGTGCTTTAACATACTCGAATATGGGCTCAAAATCATTAGTATTTGGCTTGAGCTTTTTACGGAGTACAAATCTCACCAAACCGACCTCAAATTCAGGCCCAGTGGGTCATTTCCAATCAAATAAGACTAATTTGGGTCAAAACCGAGACCAAGGGCAAACGTCTTTTAGCGACCGGGTCAAACCCCGATCAAAGACGTTTTCGAGGCGTAAATATCTGCCGCGCTACTTCGAAAATCCGACTTGAAGTCAAATACTCCACAAAAATCAGCAATGAAGAAGAATTAAGCAACTAAACCTCTCCGCTAGAGATAGAACTCGATCTCTAAAAAGAGTCTTCCACCGACCAGACCCACTTGATCGAGTGGACCGGCCCACTCGGTCGAGTACGTTCGCAAAACCGCATAAAAACGGCGTCAGACCAGGCACTCGATCGAGTGCTATGCACCACTCGATCGAGTGGCCTCTTTCCCAGCTGAAACCAGATTCCTTTTTTCTATCCACAATCGGAATCCTTCTTCACCTCAAACCGGGTGTTTCCCTTCACCCAAGCCGGTGTTTCTTCCCATCCAAGCAAAGCCTTTCCTATCCAAAATCGGGGTACCTCTCCTATAAATACACCCCCTTGCACACAACACAATTCTCATAATGACAACACACAACTCACACGACAAGACTACGATTGACACAACTCCATAACACACTCACATTACGATACTACAACTTTAAAACAACCAAACCACCATAACTCTCCTACATAAACCTAGAAGCTCCCGTGCCTATGCCACGACAAGACGAGCCCCGTTCCGAGAATACAAAGCATGTAGGTTGAGGGTGAAAATTCAATCCCGAATTCTCCTTTCTCTCTCTCTCTCTCTCTCTCTCTCTCTCTCTCTCTCTCTCTCTCTCTCTCTCGTCCGTCTCTATTCTTCTCGTCGTCGTCACGCTTTTTTTAGTTTTTTGTCGTCTCTAATATCAATATTATCGCTACTACCTAATTTACATAAAAACAATCATTCTTAAGATGCGAGATCGACTTTATAGTCGAATATCATGTCTAAAAAGAATTAGTAAATAAATCAAACTAGTACGAACTCGTTGATGCTAAAGTAATTGTCCTTTAGTCCGAAAAAAACTAAATATGACATTAAAACGCGGAGAGAATTTATTTCGTCTTAGTTTGATTTCAAACGACTTATAACATCTTTTTCTAGAATTCCCTAAAATATTAGATATTGATTCCATAATCAAATATCGAATATGACGAGTATAAAAAATCTAAGTCGAGTATAAATCGTGTCATATTTTTACGCGACTTAGCAAAATTATTGATTTACCAAGTTAAAAGCAATTCTGAAACGAACCATAGTTCGTACAGGAGTCACTCGACCGAGTGCTTAGCCCACTCGATCGAGTGACACTTCAAATCAGAGGCAAAATGCTTTTTCTAGGACCACTCGATCGAGTTTCATACCTGACTCGATCGAGTGCCACCTCAAAATCGAGGCAGAAGGGTTTTTTAAGTGGCACTCGACTGAGTCCCTCCATGACTCAATCAAGTGATCTCTGTCACGTAAAAACCGTGAGCCCTTCAACATATTTCAAGTCCCGATAAAATTCTTTTTTTGACTTCGGTCAACACGTGTCCAGTTCATCACGTGTCATACTATTTTCAAAACCATGCATCATATCTTATTATGTCATTCTATATTATTTACAAACCGTTATTATCATTACTAACTCGTTTGTTTCTTCTTTTGTATTTCATCCTCGTTGTTTGTTTTATTGTACTAAAACGAACCTCGAATGCTAAATACAACTTTGACATAATTCAAAGATGCGTTAAACAACGTAGATCAAACATAATTCACATGTTTAGTCGAAAATACTGTTTGCATAACATTTCCACCAAACTACTAACGCGCGTATTCTAAAATTGAACGATATCTTAGTAGAGGCCGCTAAGTGCGGGCGAGGTTTGGTATTCTTTGTGAACTTCCCAATACGTACCCTCACCCCTTACTCAGAACCGTGGTTTCCAGATGTCTGAAACCATTGGCGTACGAGACTCATTCAATACATGGTAACCGATCATGTCGGTATCGGTATAGCAATGCGAAGGGACGAACCCCATAAACTCTGAAATCCAAATGGGCCGTATTTTGTGCACGGCCCACCAAGACATAGAGTGGGTTCGAATGGGACCGAACTCCCACAAAGTTCGGTGGTGACTCCAACTTCGATTTAAATTTCAATTCGAGATCCATCTCACATGAGATTCATTCGCCTCCCCAAACCCGCGCGTAGCCGCGTCGGAGTGGACCTATGTCATGTCCACAATTTGGCGACTCCACTGGGGATAACTGATGTGTGCCGGTACTGGTGACCGACGTCCCACTATACCGTGATATATTCCAAATTTGTTATGTCAAAGGTGTTCATAGCTAATTCGTATGGGTTTCGCGTTATGTTCTAAGATCAACTCGACTTAGAAAGTCTCTCCCGATTTTCGAAAAGGCTATGCGCACTGGTATAGACCCTATTTAGACTGACCGAGACTTAGTGTAAAGCATACATGGTGTCGTTATAATGCTTGCGTGACTATGTGCTACTTGGTTTCTAAAGTAGTTTTCCAAAAACCGTCATTTTTCAAAAATGCATCTTTTCAAAAATACTTCCAATTTCAAAACCCGAAAAGCTGCTGAACTTATGATTTTACTGAATCCTATTTCTAGCCGCTATGCTACCCATTTCAAAGTTCAAAATATTTTCAAACCTTCAAGATTGCGGCCCGATGGCATTTCGCCGTTTTCGAAAAAATCGGGCCATCCACCAATTTTCTCGGATCTTCTAAAAAAACTTCCTTTTCAAAACTTTCCTCTTCTTAGGACTTCTTGTATTTAGTAGTGTCGGGTCATGTCATAAGTCGTCGAACATCTTTAGCGTCGAAACTCTGTCGATCTTACATCACGGGTTTCCTCCCTATCCCAGTCCGCCTTATTTGTCAAGGCAAGGCCCACCTACGTGGGACATACTCCTACGAAGGAAGGCCCGTTTACACATTCGAGTCCAAAGTCCAGGGAATATCTCACGTGAACCTTCCTTCGAACAGAACTCGACCTACATACCGAAGGCCCACCTATCACGAGTCACCCGTCTAGGTCTTCTTTTCGAGTCATTTCCTTTCCTTGCTCTGGATGTACTTTTATTCCAGGATCTGGTTTAGTTTCTGATTACGCGGTATTCTTACAGACAGGCCACCGGTAACCAGATACCAACACAAGATGCAGGAAGCTTTTGACAAGTTGACAGCCTCGCTGGCTCAGATTGAAACCCAACTGGCGGCTATCAAATCCGACCAGATAGCTATTGTCACCCGCGTAAGCGTCGTGGAACAAGGGACTCCTAGCGGTGGGGTTGAGACTATGTTGTGTGCTATATTTAGACCGCTTTTCCCCTCATTTAGACCCGTTTTTCCATTGTTTTGCGAGTTTAGAGTGCGATTATCGCTATATTTTGTGTACTTCTCGCATTAACGTCTCTCTTGTGCGTTTTACGTGTTTTTGGTAGTTTTTCTATCAATTTTGATAGGATTTGGAACCGAAATCACAATCGAGCTTCCACGAGCACAAGAGAAGGGAATACCGTCCAAAGAGCAAAGCACACAACTTAAAGTTTAAAGTCATCCAATCAATCGACGAAGAATGAGACAAGGAAAGAGGCCAACAGTATGACCGGGTGAAATTTCACCCGATGAGACACCACCGGGCGAAACTTCACCCGACGGTAAAGTGTCTCCCCGAAGATTTTTCCGAGCTTCCCCACCGGGCAAAGTTGACCGGGCAAAATTTCCCCCACCGGGTGAAATTTTGCCCGATGGTGAAGAACGCCGGAAATCGCTAAAAGTGAAGAAAATCTCACCGGGCGAAATTTTTACCCGGTGGGACAAGTCCATCAAGCCGCAGAGCGAAACTTCGCCCTATGAAGATGCAAAGGATGATTGTCTCATTAATGAAGCAAAAGTTGGATTTGGACTTTGGGTTAAGAGACCCATTAAGGATTACTATATATATGTTACCTTAATTTGTTGCCCAAGGCATCACCTCATTAGTGTAGTCAATCCATTATTAGAGTAAGCAAGTAGTAAGAGGCCTCCATTAGTGTAGTTACACATCCATTAGTATTAATCTAGTAATATTCTTAGTAATTCTCTATAATTCTAGTAGTTTACGTAGTAATTAGTAATAGATCTACTTAGTTTCCATCAACAATTCTGTAGATTTCAAGTTTGTAGAAGATTATCCAAGTTTTATTTGAAGATTTGTGGGTTTATTGAAGGATTGGTGACAAGTTCTTCATCTTCTCCATCAAAGATTCAGTCTTTATTTATGCAATCTTCTTATTTCTTCTAGATCTTCATAGTTGGTACATTTCTCTTCCACTCTTTAATCTCTAGTTTAGATTTAATTTAGTTTTCTCATTATTTCCTTGTTTAGATCATCTTAGTGTTGTTAGTTTCTCTAGATTTTATTCATGTTGTTTTAGATTATTCTCTAGTTTAATTTGGTAGTTCCATAGTTTAGTGGATAATTGTTAGATCGTAGTTTTCTCATCATCTAGTAGTTATTTTCCTTAGATCTAGTTAATATGCATGCTTTAGTTACTTTCTCCTTAGTTAATGTTTTATTGTCTTCCATTATGATTAGTGAGTAGATTTCTTGTTGGGGGGTTTAGGGATGAGGACTTGAATTATTTGAATTTAGGGGTATTGGTGGGTTGCTTGCTTGTTGGTTTATCTTGCTTGTGGTTGTTGTGTTATTGTTATTTTAGTCCGGCCAACTAGACCGACCTTAACTCATTTCTATCAATATGGGGAAACTCGGGGTAGAAATTACCACAACTAGAGACCTACCCTTCTTCGACGCAAAAGCGGGTTTTTAGATGGGTTGGGTGAAGAAACCGAAAGGTGGCATTCTCCCTTTATCAATGTCGCGACAAAAACTCGATCTCGACCTTCTTAGACCCCATGTTCCGAATCCCGGCTTCTCCCTGACGCTTTCTTCTAGATTGATCACCCTTAGCTATTCTCGTAGTTATTTCTCTAGCATAGACTTGACCCCTAGAAACCCCCCTCTAGACATCGAACACGCCGCTTTAAACTTGTCAACACACTCCGTTCCCTGTGGACCGACCTCGACTTACCACGAATACTTGTTTGTTTTTGTGTAATCTCGAGTCTTACAAATATCGTTTGATCCCCCGTCCTTCGTTAACGACCGATCCGATTGGGAGGCGATCAAAATGGCGCCGTTGCCGGGGAGCGTCGAGTAGTTGTTGTATTGTTTTTAGTTGTTGTGTTTGATTATTTTCCCTTCTCTCTTTTCCCTAGTACCATTAGGTGCTAGGAGTCTCACCGTTTAATTGAGTTTTATGCCCAGGAACACGTCATCGCCCTTGTGGTTCGATCCGGAGCCGGAAAGGACTTTTAGAGCATTGCGTTTTTCGGGGAAATAACTCAACCACCATCATTCCACATCCTTCATTATCACCTCCTAACCTTAATCTCATCTTACCACATACACCTTCTACACCTTCTACACTACATATTCCCACTCCAAATAATCCTTCCATACCTTCCACTTCACAAAATTCACCACCATCACCAAAAACACCACCACCAAATCAAAATTCATCCCCTCCATATCATCTAAATTCAAATCCACCATCACCACCAATCCATCAAATGGCGACCCTATGCTCTCATTCCCAATTAACACACGAATAAACACCTTCTCCCGTCGATTTCGGAGAGATTCCCGAGAATTATGAATTAAAATCCTATTTGACTAATGCGGTTCAACAAGATACTTTTCACGGTTTTTCTCAAGAAGATGCTCAAGAGCACATCGCTTCATTTAAAGAAAAATTAGTAGGAGCCCGTCTCAATGGATTAACTTCATGCCAATTGCACCTTTTATTAATTCCAAAGACCTTGAGAGATGGAACTCGTAGATGGCTTCAAGGCCATCCCGCTAATACGTTCACAACATGGGCTCAACTATCCAATGCCTTCTTGGAGAAATATTTTCCGCCGTCAAAGACTAACCAATATCGCAAGGAGATACAAACATTCAAGCAAGATGAATTTGAAAGCCTAAGTGAGGCTTGGGAAAGATTTAGAGATTTATTGCGCAAATGTCCACACCATCGAATACCCGATTGGCTAAATACCCAAACATTTTACAACACCCTTTCATCGAGAACCAAGGAGAACTCAATTCGGCCGCCGGAGGAGACTTCTCTTCTCTCACCGATGAGGCATCTAAGAGTCTTATTGAGAAGATGGCAAGGAGTGACTCTATAATGGGTCAATCGAGGGATTCTAGAAAGAAAGTAAAAGTGAACTCAACTCAGAGTTATAATGAATTCAAACTTCAAGCAGAAGTTGAAGAATTGAAAAATAGAATGGATGCCATGAGTTCAAGGCCTACTCCTAGAGGTATGTACCAAATTCAAGGGACTGTTCCACCAAGGCAACCATCACCTCCAAAGCAATTAACATGGGAAGTTCAATGTGATCTTTGTGGCAATTATGGTCATGATTCTAGCTCTTGCATTTCTAATGAAGAAGTTTATGTTGAAGAGCCAAATGAAGTCCAAGCTATACAAGTGTATGGGCAAAGACCTCAATTTGATCCCTTTTCCAATACCTACAATGCCGGCACAAGATTTCATCCCAATTTTTCTTATGGAAATCAAAATGCCCAAAATCCGATGCCACGTGCCCAAGGGAGTCAACCGAGGCCATTCAATCAAAGTCAACAAAGACCCTTTAATCAAGGCCCTCCAAAGATGCCCCCATATATGCCTCCTAATCAAATGATCAACTTCAATCAACAAGGTAGTAACTTCCATGTTCCTAACAATTACCAAAATCAAAATGGTAATCATTTCAATCATGGATACAATCAAGGGTTCCAAGGCAATTTTCTAGGAAATCAAGGTTACAATCAACAACCATTTAATCAACCCTCTCAATCTTTTGGCCAATCAAGCAATTTTCAATTTGGTCAAGGAGGATTCCCATGGGATAACTACAATGATTTGCAAAGAAACGTTGGGCAACTATGGAATGAACATCAAGATACCAAGGCAAGGCCAAAGGTTTGGGAATTACAAGAAGCAACAAAAGCCTTAGTCGCCCCCAATTCATCCACCCCATGGTTTGCCCGGGCAACCCCAAAACCCAAGAGACCCTTCACACCAAGAAAATGTCGTCATTTTGAGAGGTGGCAAAGAACTTGAGGACCCGTATAAGAATTTGAACTTGAACACCAAAAGTACTCCATCCAAAGTCAATCAACAAAGTACACCACATGAATCATCTCCCACTTCCCCCAAACAAAACCGGGGAATACAAGCGGAGTTTGATATCCTTCAAAATGTGGAGAATGAGCAAAAAGAACAAAGAAATAAGAAAGAGCGAATGGAAGCGGAAGAAGCAAAAAGAAAAGAGGCGGAGCGGTTAGCCGAAGAAGAAGAAGAAGAATCCAATGTTCCACCACCTCTCGCTTTTGTCCCACCATTGCCTTTTCCCGAACGAGCTAAGCCACACAAGGAGAATGCCCAATTTAGCCGTTTTGTGGATATGTTGAGAAAGGTGGAGGTAGCTTTACCCTTCACCGAGGTAATTTCTCAAATGCCCCTCTATTCTAAGTTTTTGAAAGATGTATTGACTAAAAAGAGAATAATAGATGATAAAGAATGTATCTCTCTCACTGGACAATGTAGTGCCATTCTTATGAATCAAATGCCAAAGAAACTTGAGGATCCCGGTAGTTTTTCTGTCCCTGTCGGGTTGGAAATGTTGTTGTTAATCAAGCTTTATATGACCTAGGGGCTAGTGTTAGTTTGTTACCTTATTCCATTGCCAAGAGACTTAGTGTGGGGGATACGAGACCCACTAGTATGTCGATTCAACTTGCGGATAGGACCGTCAAGTACCCACTTGGGATACTTGAGGATGTACCTGTTCAAGTTGGAAAGTTTTTCATCCCCTCCGACTTTGTTGTCATGGATATGCCCGAAGACACTATTACCCCCATTATCTTAGGTCGACCTTTTATGGCTACCGGAGGTACTATAGTTGATGTCAAGAATGGTAAGTTGTCTTTTAACATAGGGAACGAGTCGGTAGAGTTTTCCCTTTCTCAAGCTCTTAAACAATCAATTATTGAACAAATGCATTCTATTGAAGTTATTGATAGTTTGGTTGAGTATAGCTTGATAGATGATGATTATCAAAAAGATGAACCATTTGACTCTCCACCCTTTGAAGATGAATGTTTGCATGACGGAAAGGTAGAACCACTACTGGTGGGTAAGAGTATGGTATCTTCTCTTCCTAATCTTGAACTTAAACCACTCCCCTCTTCCCTCAAATATGCTTTTCTTGAAGGAAATAATTATCCCGTTATCGTTAATGCTACCCATGATGGACCTCAATTGGAAAAACTTTTAATTGTTTTAAGAAAGCACAAAAAGGCCATCGGGTATAGCATTGCCGACCTCCAAGGCATAAGCCCAAACATTTGCATGCATATGATTATTCTTCATGATGACCACCGTCCTTCGGTTGAGGTCGGGTCAACGTAGGTTGAACCCCACCATGAAAGAGGTTGTCATGAAGGAAGTCCTCAAGTTGTATGAGGCTAACATTATATACCCAATAACCGGAAGTAAATGGGTTAGCCCCGTGCAAGTTGTGCCGAAAAAAGGAGGAATGACGGTTGTTAAAGGAGAAAAGGGTGAGTCTATTTCTACTAGGACTATTACAGGTTGGCGCATGTGTATAGACTATCGAAAATTAAACACGGTCACCATAAAAGACCATTTCCCCCTTCCCTTTATTGATCAAATGCTTGAAAGATTGGCGCATCATTCTTATTTTTGTTTCCTTGACGGTCATTCCGGATTTCTTCAAATTCCCATTCACCCCGATAACCAAGAGAAAACCACTTTTACATGTCCCAATGGCACCTATGCTTATAGAAGGATGCCATTTCGATTGTGCAATGTGCCGGGAACGTTTCAAAGATGTATGATGGCTATTTTATCCGATTTCATTGAAAAATCCATGGAAGTTTTTATGGATGACTTTAGTGTCCATGGTACATCTTTTGATTCTTGCCTTGAAAATCTTGATCAAGTGTTAGCTAGATGTGAAGAGTATAGACTTGTTTTAAATTGGGAAAAGTGTCATTTTATGGTTGAACAAGGTGTTATCCTTGGTCATATTGTTTCTATTAGAGAAGTCAAAGTTTATAAGGCAAAAGTCTCCGTGATCGAGAACTTGCCACCACCTACAAATGTTAAAGGAGTGAGGAGTTTTCTATGTCACGCCGGTTTTTATAGACGATTTATTAAAGACTTTTCCAAAATAGCCAAGCCTTTGACTTCTTTGCTTATGAAAGATGCACCTTTTGTTTTTGATGACTCGTGTCTTGAGGCCTTTTGCAGGATAAAGACCGCTCTTACCACCACTCCAATTATCAAAGCTCCCGATTGGAATCTTCCATTTGAGATCATGTGCGATGCATCCAATTTTGCCGTTGGTGCCGTTCTAAGACAACGGGTAGATAAGAAGCTACATGTGATATATTACGCAAGCAAAACATTAGATGAAGCCCAATCGAGGTATACAACAACCGAGAAAGAGATGCTTGCCGTTGTCTATGCCATGGAGAAATTTCGAAATTATGTTACCGGTTCCAAAGTCATAGTTCACACCGATCATGAGGCGATTCGTTACATCATGTCCAAGAAGGAGACCCAGTCCCGACTCTTTCGGTGGGTCCTCCTTCTACAAGAATTTGATATTGAGATTAAAGACAAAGCCGGATCGGAGAACTTGGTAGTGGATCATCTTAGTAGACTAATGGTTGGTAAAGGTAGCAATGAAGAAGATGGTATACCCATCAATGAAGCTATGAGAGATGAGGCCTTAATGGCCATTGAAACTATTACACCTTGGTATGCCAATATCGTCAATTTCTTAGTATCTCATTTTATTCCGGACGATTATTCCAAGCAAAAGAGGAAGAAACTACGTTAAGAAGCCCGACGCTATTTTTGGGGCGAACCATATTTGTTTTGCCGTTGTGTAGATGGAATTTACCGATGATGTGTCACGACCGATGAAGGATATAATATAGTGAAGCACCTTCACTCGACATCTTATGGTGGACACTTGGCCAACCAAAAGACAATTGCCAAGGTTCTCCAAACCGGGTTTTGGTGGCCTTCCATGTTCAAGGACATTCGAGCTTTCATTCTCACGTGCGATGCTTGTAAACAAAGTGGGAATATTACAAGAAGAAATGAGATGCCCCTTCAACCCATCTTAGAGATTGAATTGTTCGATTTTTGGGGCATTGATTTCATGGGTCCGTTCACGTCCTCTTTTGATAACAAATACATCCTAGTAGCGGTTGATTATGTCTCAAAATGGATCGAGGCCGTAGCTTCTCCCACCAATGACTCCAAGGTTGTATTCAAACTTTTCAAGAATGACATTTTTCCAAGATTCGGTATGACTAGAGCCATAATTAGTGATGGAGGCTCTCATTTTAGAAAAGATACCTTTGAACACCTTCTTTGGAAATATGGTATCACTCACAAGATGTCCCTAGCCTACCACCCTCAATCAAATGGGCAAGCCGAGATCTCCAACCGTCAAATCAAGGGAATTCTAGAGAAAGTTGTCAATACACACCGAAAGGATTGGTCATTGAAATTGAATGACGCCCTTTGGGCATTAAGAACGGCTTATAGAGCGCCGATTAGAACCACTCCTTATCGTCTTGTGTATGGTAAAGCTTGTCATTTACCGGTGGAATTAGAACACAAAGCCGAATGGGCAATCAAAGAGCTAAACTTCGATGAGAGTGTTGTAGGAGATAACCGCCTTCTCCAAGTACAAGAATTGGAAGAATTAAGACTAGATAGAAACCTACGAAAACTCGAAGATTACAAGGAACGAACTCGCCAATGGCACGATTCTCGAATATTTCGTAAGGACTTCTCCGTTGGTGATAAGGTATTACTCTTCAACTCTCGCTTTAAGCTCTTCCCCGTTAAGTTGAAATCAAAATGGTCGGGTCCATTCGAAGTGACCGAAGTGCAACCATATGGATCAATAAAGATATCAAGCCCGGAAACCGGGAAATTTATGGTTAATGGACAACGTTTGAAGGTTTATCATCCCTGTCACGTTCGTGAGACCTTCGCTACCATGAATTTTGGTGAGCTCCCATTGGGGAGCGTTGTTTAACCCACTCTCGAAATTGATGTAGGTTTGGTGGTATCCTCAACAACCACCTTGTATATACGTATCATATTTCTTTGAGTTTGTTATCTTTGTTAGCTTGAGAAGAATGGTTGAACTTGGATTTCGCCATGGAGCATTTATTTGGATGAAGATCAAGGCTTTGGACAAAGTTGTGGAGTTAAGTTGAAGACCACAAGCACGTTTGTGGGAGATGTTGATTATGTAATGTGAGTCGAGTCAATATTTGAATCTTTAGGTGACTATTGAAGAGCCATGAATTGGCAAGGCGGAAAAACGAAGAAAACAAGACCGCCGGGCGAAACTTCGCCCGGTGAAGCTTGACCGGGCGAAACTTTGCCCCACGAAAAAGGTGTCAGAATTGCCGGAATTGAAGAAGATACCACCGGGCAAAATTTTGCCTGGTGAGATTTTCACCGGGTGAAATTTCACCCGGTGGAAAAAGTGGCAGAAACGATTTTCACGACGAAAAGTCCGTCGGGTGAAATTTCACCCGGTGGTGCTTGACCGGGTGAAACTTCA
This sequence comes from Agrostemma githago, assembly GCA_958450325.1. Classification (NCBI taxonomy): domain Eukaryota; kingdom Viridiplantae; phylum Streptophyta; class Magnoliopsida; order Caryophyllales; family Caryophyllaceae; genus Agrostemma; species Agrostemma githago. The sequence goes on along the minus strand of OY288249.1, from coordinate 58,427,045 downwards.
CCCGGCGGCATGGGCTTGGTCAATCACCTATAACACACACCTCATCACTGCAATTCCAATTCCCCCCTTCATATTTACCACACATAACTTTCCCTCATAAATTTCTACACCAAAATTTTACCACCCACTTTAAAACTTTCACTTTCCCTCCTCAACCACCATTATATATATCACCTTTACCCCACAATTCAGTCCACATTTTCACCCTTCATAAACACATTAAACCACCTTCCATACCCAATCACATTCAAACCTCCATTCATAGTTTCATTTCCATACTTGGTGATTTATTTTGGGGTTTGGAAGAAGGAGAAGCTAAAGTTTTGGGATAATTCTTGCAAATTATTATCATGGAGACAAGAGCCCAACGAGCCACGCGAAAAAAAGGTATGGCTTCAATCTCTAAACCTTCTAAGTCTCATAAGCCTAAACTTTTACCTTGTCCTAATACACCCTTAGCTCAAACCTTCTCCGAAAAGACCTTTCGGAGCACAAGATGGCCTTGTCCATTCACAATGGAAATTCTAGGAATAGAGGACGATATTAGAGAGTTATCGTCTAGGACCGGAACAAGCGGACTTCTTAGTTTTGTGCCTTTCACAAATAAAGACCTTGTATGTGAGTTCTTAGGTACCTTTACTATCGATAACCCGACCACACCAAGAGAGCTTAGATTTTGTTTATTCGGTAGAACCCATTGTTTGATTATTTCCTAATTTGGCTTAGCTTTAGGTTTACCCTCATCGGGTACCGGACTTAGTGAACCTTTGAGTGATGTGCAAGCTAGTGCCTCTAGAAGAGACCTTTGGCGGTGCATAGCACGTGGTCAACGAGATTTTGAACTTGATTCAAACTTTACCTCTGAAATCCGTAACCCCGCTATTCGTTACTTCGTGGAGATACTCTCCCATTGTTTGGTACCGTCTACCGATAATATTTTTAATCTTAATGTGTGCGTCCTACAATTGATTTCTGATTCTTTGCTTGGTAACCCTAACCCCCTAGACCTACCACTTATCGTAGCGTTGCATTTTCACAAAATTATCGTTGCTCAACGCCCCTTCGTTGACTGTGGAGGTCTTGTGACTTTAATCGCTAAAAACATGGGTTATGCGACCGACCATCTTATACCACTAGATAATTGAGTCTGGCTTGACGAGGCCTATCTTCCAGCTTGGGTTTTTAATGTACCTGGCCATCGCCTCGTCTCCATTTGCCATGACCGTGCTCTAATAGTCCCCAACATACACCCAACCAATATTTATAATTGTCACAATTGGGACCTACCCTTAGGTCCCGATGAATTCCGACTAAACCAATCGGGGGGAATGGAAATTTGGGAGTATGCGAACTATAGATTACCCGAGAGTCGTACATTATTCGACCTTTCGGAGTTAGAACCCACCGAGGGCATACAACCCTTACCCGGGTCTCCGATGGTTTCTTTTGTGTCAAATGATTACCCAAATTAAACTATCCCCAGAGTCGGTCGGTAATGTGTATGTTGTGTGTGTGCGTGGATTAGGTCGGTGAGTCTTTAATCAATCTTTGAAATGAATTCGTTCCTTGTTCCTTGCTTCATCAGTTTATAATCATTGTGATTGTTTCTATCTCTAACAAAATTTGCAAGTTGTCCCATTATCCCATTGTCCCACTGTCCCATAGATTTTTTTTTGTGGCCGAAGCGGCCCTGGTTTTGCTCCCGGTCTTTAGGCGACGTTATTACGCCATTGACCCTTTTGAAAAATCCAAATTTAAATCGATTTCTCTCCATTTTTCTTAATCCAGGCTAGGTGACGTGACTACACCTACGCCCAATTTTTCACCCTTTCATTTTAATTTTCTTTTCCTTTCTTTTATTTCATTTTTATTTTCTTAGCCACTTGACTAGGGTCTAGGTGATGTGATTGCACCTAGGCCCGCCACTATTTTATCGCTTTCTTTATTTTCTTTTTTCCCTTTTCTTTTCTCAAAAATTTTTGAAAAATCCAAAAACATTTGAAAAAACATAAAAATCCAAAAAGATTTCCTTATTTTTCTTTTCCGTCTTTTTCGTCCTTCCCCTACTTGTCTATTGAGGACAATGTACAGTATTAGTGTGGGGGAGGAGTCTACTATCTTTTATTTTTCAAAAACTATAAAAATTTGAAAAACTCGAAAAATCAAAAATATTTTTTTTTCTTTTCCCTTTTCTTTTCTTGTTCTCGTTATGTTTTCGTGTCCCGTGTACGGTCTTGTCCTTCACTCTTACAGGTAGCCACCACCTTAATCGCATGTTTTGAAGAGAATATGAAAGCACTCCGCTTGGTAACTTCCTTCCTTCTTTCTTCTTTATCTTTGTAGAGGAGTTAGGTTGTTGCTATTGAAGGCTCTCGAAGTTGAGCATTTGGGTGTTGTGGTTGATTGTGTGCTTTAATGTCAATGGAGTATGGAGTGCATGACCTTACTTGTGTTTTCTTTTATTGCTTTTTCTTTTTCGTGTGTTTTTTTCGTTTTTTGTATAGAGTGTCTAGGACTAAACCTTTCGAAAATCCGATTACAAACCTTTCACAAGAGTTTACATTCCATTGTAGATAACCCATTGTAGATTTTAGACCTTAATCTAGTAGAATGACTCTTAATCAATGAATTTGTTGATCCTTTAGCTTGAGTCCACCTTTTCTACTAGAGGTTTACTTCGGGGTTTGCATTTGACCACCTTGACCACCCATGAAGGAGTTAGGCCTTGGTTCCCGAATCCCGTTTTCTAGGTGACCTTGCTCGATTGACCATTGCACCTTTAGTCAAAATTCTTTCGGCCTTTTTGTGGGTTATCCGGTAATGGCGCGCGTTCTCGATTACCTATTTTTCCTCCACCTATACATCACCACAATAAGTTTACACAAAAATAACCTCCAAGCTTGGTTTTGAACCACATCAAAATCAAAAAGCCAAAAAGGGCAAACCAAAGCAAGAGAAAAGAGCACAAAAACATGAAAAACAAAGGAGAGAAAAGAAGCTTCAAATGAAAATCATATCATCAAAAACGTCTCCTTAAAAAAAAAACCCTTTGATCGATTCATAGCCGTGAAGTGCCAACTAGAGGACCGAGTCCCGAGGTAGGAAGATAGTAGTGATTAGTCGATCCACCCCAATAATTGTAAACACTCCACCTTTTTGTTTGGGCTAATTTAGGAAATTCGAGTTTGGAACGACCCTCTTTGCTTAGCCAAAGAGAGCGGGACTACACCTACCTACAGTGTCGAACAAATCCATGGTTCACTTTTTCCACTCCGTTATACGCCCCGTCGTACCCCTTTAGAAGACTAGGAGGACCTAGGCTTAGTTATCAACACTTATATTGCTTAATTGTCATAGTATTTGGCTTTGGTCCTTGTTTACGTGGGTCATTTATCTTGGAAGTTTATTGTTGTTCTAGGAAATTAATCGGTGTCTTCCCCGTCGTCTCGATGAGGGATTTAGTGTTTTATTTTTGCTTTGGATGCGTCTACTCTTTCGTGTTATGTGTTTTCGTGTGTTTAGTCGCATCCACCATATTGAGCAAGACCCAACTTGCCTTGCATGGGAGTACTCTACCTCATGAGTATTTCGAAGTGAGTTGAAGGGACGGAGCGGGCCCGTTAATTGCCCCGTATCGGCTTAGCATAGTCTAGCTAGTAGTAGTAATAGTATGTAATTTCTTTTTGGGTCTTTGCTCGAGCACGAGCAACGGTTTAGTGGGGGGGGGGGATTGTTGTGTGCTAAATTTAGACCGTTTTTTCCCTCATTTAGACCCGTTTTTCCATCATTTTGCGAGTTTAGAACGCGATTATCGCTATATTTTTTGTGTACTTCTCGCATTAGCGTCCCTCTTTTGCATTTTACGTGTTTTTAGTAGTTTTTCTATCAATTTTGATAGGATTTGGCTCCGAAATCACGATCGAGCTTCCACGAGCACAAGAGCAGGAAATACCGTCCAAAGAGCAAAGCACACAACTTAAAGTTTAAAGCCATCCAATCAATCGAAGAAGAATGAGTCAAGGAAAGAGGCCAGCAGTATGACCGGGTGAAATTTCAACCGATGAGACACCACCGGGCGAAACTTCACCCGACGGTAAAGTGCCTCCCCGAAGATTTTTCCGAGCTTCGCCCACCGGGTGAAATTTCGCCCAATTGTGAAGAACGCCGGAAATCGCAAAAAGTGAAGAAAATCTCACAGGACGAAATTTTTACCCGGTGGTATTAGTTCATCAAGCCGCAGGGTGAAACTTCGCCCTATGAAGATGCAAAGGATGATTGTCTCACTAATGAAGCAAAAGTTGGATTTGGGCTTTAGGTTAAGAGACCTATTAAGGATTACTATATATATGTTACCCTAATATGTTGCCCAAGGCATCACCTCATTAGTGTAGTCAATCCATCATTAGAGTAAGCAAGTAGTAAGAGGCCTCCATTAGTGTAGTTACACATCCATTAGTATTAATCTAGTATTATTCTTAGTAATTCTCTATAATTCGGTAGTTTACGTAGTAATTAGTAATAGATCTACTTAGTTTCCATCAACAATTCTCTAGATTTCAAGTTTGTACAAGATTATCCAAGTTTTATTTGAAGATTTGTGGGTTTATTGAAGGATTGGTGACAAGTTATTCATCTTCTCCATCAAAGATTCAATCATTATTTATGCAATCTTCTTATTTCTTCTAGATCTTCATTGTTGGTACATTTCTCTTCCACTCTCTAATCTCTAGTTTAGATTTAATTTAGTTTTCTCATTATTGCCTTGTTTAGATCATCTTAGTGTTGTTAGTTTCTCTAGATTTTATTCATGTTGTTCTAGATTATTCTCTAGTTTAATTTGGTAGTTCCATAGTTTAGTGGGTAATTGTTAGATCGTAGTTTTCTCATCATCTTGTAGTTATTTTCCTTAGATAATATGCATGCTTTAGTTAATTTCTCCTTAGGTAATGTTTTATTGTCTTCCATTATGATTAGTGAGTAGATTTCTTGTTGGGGGGTTTAGGGATGAGGACTTGGATTATTTGAATTTAGGGGTATTGGTGGGTTGCTTGCTTGTTGGTTTATCTTGCTTGTGGTTGTTGTGTCATTGTTATTTTAGTCCGGCCAACAAGACCGACCTTGACTCGTTTCTATCAATATGGGGAAACTCGGGTTAGAAATTACCACAACTAGAGACCTACCCTTCTTCGCCGTGAAAGCGGGTTTTTAGGTGGGTTGGGTGAAGAAACAGAAAGGTGGCATTCTCCCTTTATCAATGTCGCGACAAAAACTCGATCCCGACCTTCTTAGACCCCATGTTCCGAATCCCGACTTCCCCCTAACGCCTTTCCCTAGATTGATCACCCTTAGCTATTCTCGTAGTTATTTCTCTAGCATAGACTCGACCATTAGAAACCCCCCTCTAGACATCGAACACGCCGCTTTAAACTTGTCAACACACTCCGTTCCCTGTGGACCGACCTCGACTTACCACGAATACTTGTTTGTTTTTGTGTAATCTCTAGTCTTACAAATATCATTTGATCCCCCGTCCTTCGTTAACGACCGATCCGATTGGGAGGCGATCAGACTACTGGGCCACTAGCTGAACTGGTCAGCGCGGTCCGTAAGCTGGAAGAACAGGTCCATTTATCGACCAACAACACCATCCACACGGAGAATGCCCGTGCCTATTCACCTCTGAATGATGAAATGCCCGCCAACCTCAACCTTACGGGCTTACCAATGTTTGATGGGACCAAAGACCCGGTACTTCACATCCAGGCCTTCAAGGAGTTCATGGCCGTCAAGGGAGTGAAATCCACCATTTTCAAGCACCTGTTTGCTTCTTCCCTAGAGAAGCATCCGAAAGCCTGGTACTACATGCTCGATTCAAAGAAGTACAAGACTTGGGATGACGTGGCGACGGAGTTCGCTCGGAATTACGCCGATAACACCAAAATCCAGACCAAGATGTGTACTATGGAAGTCATGGCCCAGGAACCCAAAGAAGGGTTTCACTAAATACCTTCAACGTTGGAGGCCCGGGAGTGTGAAGTTGGTCGACAAGTCCAACGAAAAAGTTTTAGTGGAGGCCTTTCTCAAGAACCTCCTCCCTTCCTACCGGGTTCATCTTCGGTACGCTGTTATACCCAACTTCGCCACTCTGACTGAAATGGGGACGAGGATTGAGGATGACTTAAGGCTAGAGGGCCTTACTAAGGCCTCTACCAAAGGGTATCAAGGGGCCAGCTCATCCACTAGCAAGCCTACACCTGCAGATGCAACCCGCAGCATCTTCGACGAGGTTAATCTACTAGATGCCTCATCTAAAAAGAATACTCCAACTTGGGTATTCACTAATATAGGGACCACTTATACATACACCTTACAAAGGCTATCTTCGAAGGGCCTGATCCAGCCGATAGGCCCAACTCCAGAAGTCCCGGTAGAGAAGCGGTCCAAATGCTATAACATTCAGACCTATTGCCAATATCACCGAGGTCATTGGCACGACACTGAAAACTGCTGGAAATTGAAACATCTCATCCAGGACTTAATCGAAAGTGGGAAGATACCATTGCCCGGGGACAAACCGAGCAACAAAGAAAACCTCTTCAGTGCTCATGCCATCTTCACCGGAGAAGTAATCGACTGTTCTCATCTCATTTCTCCTTTCATCCCGCAAATTAACGGGATTTGGTTCAGTGATGAAGACAACGTTTACCTGCCTAAAGGGGAAGCTGTCCCCATCACCCCTGAGGAGGTCCGAAAGGTTAAGTCCAAAGTCTTAGCCGGCAACCACCTTGCCACCGCCGGACGTCCTATCCCAACAACCGTCGCCAAACTTGCCAAGACGGAGGATGCCCTTGAAGAGTCGAGCACTGACACGGCTCTAATCAAGCATTTGAAGACGGCTCAAGTTGATCTCACCATATGGCAGCTTTTGGTTAGCTCGCAAGAACATCGGGAAGCACTTACTAAGGCTCTCGACCAAATCAAGGTCGACTAACTGGTTACTCCTACTGAAATGGTAGCCACCATCATGCCCCATCTCAAGGGCAAATCCAAGGAAGAAGGCCCACTTATTACCTTCTCCGAGTCCGACTTACCACCATTCGGGGCCACCCATAACTTGGCTCTGTACATCACGGTGATCTGCCGAGGGAAATACCTCCCGATGACCTTGATTGACGACGGGTCCGCTGTGAATGTCCTTCTCTTAAGGACCGCTAAGGCCCTCAGCATTACCGAGGCCGACTACCTCCCGACGGTGCAAACTATTCAGGCTTTAGATTGAAGCCCGAAACCGGTTGCTGGGGCCGTTAAACTAACAATTATAACAGGCCCAATTGAAAAAGAAATAGAATTCCAGGTGATCGATGTCACCTCTACTTTCAACCAACTTCTCGGGAGGCCCTGGATCCATGCGGTCAGAGTCGTATCTTCTACTCTCTCCAGAGAAAGGTCAAGATACCTCTACAAGACGGTATCAATACTCTGGAGGCTACCCCCATAACCGTGACTAGCTGCAACGTCACGGGCCGGGCCGACCCACGAGGATTCGATTTCGTGGGAATGATCGAAGAAGAATACCTCTTCAGGTCTTATTTCACTACAAGCATCGACATGATGCTACAAAACTTGGGGTATCTACCAGGGGCTACTTCGAGGCCATATCTTCCAGTTGGGAAGATCATCGAGGTCCTAAATGACAGAGAGTCACGATTCGGCCTAGGATATGCTGTAATCCCGGGAAATGTGGTCCGGGCCGGTATTCAGAAGGCCTGCAGCGTCGTCAAGGGTACCTACTTGAGCCCTTATAGCCCAAGACTAACCGACTACTTCGTTACAACAATATTCGGGGCTGTTCAAGTGGGCCTCTACCAGCCCACCATCACATATCCCGAGACCAAATTGGATCGGGAATGCAATTTCATCCTAGATGACATATTTGCCCTCGTGCAAGTTGAATCCAAGGAGGACACTGACAACGCTGAGCCTGTGCTGGGGCTTCTATTCAGGGAAGACGAGGGTATTCCTACTCTTAAAGAAGATTTGGTGAACCTGATCCTCCGCAGCAACAGGTTCGATCCAACTAAGCTGATTTCTGAAGTCGGTTCTGGCACCGGGAAGAGGGCATGGAGGAAGACCTTCAAGTGGACTGACAGGCAGAACCGAGTATACAAGCTGACCACCTGAAACACCCCACATTGATTGAAGATGTCCTATTTATGAGCTTTGCTTAAAGGGATTTTGAAGTACTTCTTATATCAACAAAGTGCACTTTCTTTTCTGGTCATCCATGCAAAAGAACTCCGCAGTTAAGCGTGCTTGGCTGGGAGCAATCTTAGGATCGGTGACCTCCTGGGAAGGTTTCCAGGATGCACATGAGTGAGGACAAAATGCGCTGGAAAGGACTCGTGTTGGTCTGTGGGACCAGTACAAAGCCTGGCGAGCTACCGCGGTTAACATTTCCGGTCCTAGGATTGGGCCGGGGTGTTACAAATGGTATCAAAGCAACCCTGCGACCGTGCATTTGGCACCTAGAGGGGGTGGATTCAGCGTCAGCGGTTATGCTGCCAGGCGCAACGAGGACGTTGCGTTCTTCAAGTGGGAGTGATTGAAACACCCCACATTGATTAAAGATGTCCTATTTATGAGCTTTGCTTAAAGGGATTTTGAAGTACTTCTTATATCAACAAAGTGCACTTTCTTTTCTGGTCATCCATGCAAAAGAACTCCGCAGTTAAGCGTGCTTGGCTGGGAGCAATCTTAGGATCGGTGACCTCCTGGGAAGGTTTCCAGGATGCACATGAGTGAGGACAAAATGTGCTGGAAAGGACTCGTGTTGGTCTGTGGGACCAGTACAAAGCCTGGCGAGCTACCGCGGTTAATATTTCCGGTCCTAGGATTGGGCCGGGGTGTTACAAATGGTATCAAAGCAACCCTGCGACCGTGCATTTGGCACCTAGAGGGGGTGGATTCAGCGTCAGCGGTTATGCTGCCAGGCGCAACGGGGACGTTGCGTTCTTCAAGTGGGAGTGATTGAAACACCCCACATTGATTGAAGATGTCCTATTTATGAGCTTTGCTTAAATAAATTTTGAAGTACTACTCATATCAACAAAGTGCACTTTCTTTTCTGGTCATCCATGCAAAAGAACTCCGCAGTTAAGCGTGCTTGGCTGGGAGCAATCTTAGGATCGGTGACCTCCTGGGAAGGTTTCCAGGATGCACATGAGTGAGGACAAAATGCGCTGGAAAGGTCTCGTGTTGGTCTGTGGGACCAGTACAAAGCCTGGCGAGCTACCACGGTTAACATTTCCGGTCCTAGGATTGGGCCGGGGTGTTACACCACCAGTGATGGAGACATACCGGATACCGAATCAGGGTCAGAGTCTGAGTCTGAGTCTAGAGGGTCTGGTGCTAGAGTTCAGTCTGTAACCCCTCTTCCCATAGTCACTTCCACTGGAGCCTCAGGGCCTGTCCCGAGGGAACTCCCAATCCCGCCACTGACTAACGATCAGATGGCCGCTCTCTTCGAACTGTTTTCCAAATTTACTATCAATAATAACGATAATCGTTCTGCTTACGACTTGTCTTATTTTCAAAATGCTTTCAAACTCAAAAATTTTATATGCAATGACATTGAGAAACCCGACGAACAGCTACTTCTACCTCCGCATCTGGTCGAGCAACTCGAGCAAAGGGAATCCCAAGATCCGGTAATTGAAGAAACCGAATCCATCAATGTGGGAACCACCTTAGAACCGCAAATGCTTAAGTTAGGTTTATCCTTAGATCCCGAGGAGAGACAACAATTCACGAGCCTACTCCAGGAATTCAAGGATGTCTACGCATGGTCCTACAAGGACATGCTAGGTATTGATCGGGAAATAGCCGAACACCGTATACCCATCAAAGACGGGTGTAAGCCGGTAAAACAGAAACTTCGCAGAATGAGGCCCGAATGGTCTCTCAAAGTCAAGAAGTCGACAAACAATTCAAATCTGGCTTCATACAAGTGGCTGAATATCCAGACTGGGTTGCAAACATCGTGCCGGTTCCTAAAAAGGACGGTAAGGCGCGGGTATGTGTAGACTTTCGGGACCTTAATAAGGCCAGTCAAAAAGACGATTTTCCATTGCCACACATCGACATACTGGTGGACAACACGGCCGATCATGCCCTTCTATCATTTATGGACGAGTATGCAGGATACAATCAAATCAAAATGGCAGAAGAAGATATGAGTAAGACCACCTTCATTACACCTTGGGGAGCATACTGTTATACCGTTATGCCATTTGGTCTCATCAATCCCGGGGCCACTTATCAATGAACCGCCACGACCTTATTACACGACATGATGCATAAGGAGGTGGAAGTTTATGTGGACGACATGATCGTCAAGTCCAAAGACCGAAGCGGGCACATCGTGGCCCTAAGGAAATTCTTTACCCGACTGCGCAAATACAACATGAGATTAAACCCTCAAAAGTGCAGCTTTGGAGTAACATCAGGCAAATTACTGGGTCATATCGTTAGCCAACGCAACATCGAGGTCGATCCAGCTAAAATCAAAGCCACTACCGAGATGCAGCCACCCAAAACCGAAAAAGAAATAAGGAGGTTTCTCGGGAAAGTCCAGTACATCAGCCGGTTTATTTCAAAGCTAACCATGGTATGTGAACCGATTTTCAAAAAACTGAAGATAGGAGAACGAACACTGTGGGACGATAAATGTCAAACGGCTTTCGATAAAATCAAAGAGATCCTGTCTTCACCGTCGGTATTAATGCCACCTCAACCCGATTTGCCTTTGTCGTTATACCTAACAACGACCGAGACAGCCATGGGGGCTATGCTGGCCCAGACAGTCGACTCAGAAGAACGGGTTATTTATTATATCAGCAAAAAGTTCATGGAATATGAATGCAAATATACCATGCTCGAGAAGACGTGTCTAGCTTTGGTTTGGGCTACTAAAAAGCTCAGACACTATATGCTCAGTTACGAGGTACATGTATTATCCAAAATGGATCCCATCATGTACCTATTCGAGAAGCCCATTCTCAGTGGCCGAATGTCTAGATGGACTTTAATGTTGGCAGAGTTCAACCTCAAGTTTGTGCCGCTAAAAGCCATCAAGGGCCGGGTGGGTAGTAGCTAAGTTCCTCGCTGATAGTCCCATAATCGAAGAAGGGCATACTGACACTTGGTCTTTCCCAGATGAAGACATATTCCATACCGATACAGAAATATGGGATTTATATTTTGATGGAGCGTCCAACTTCCAAGGGTTCGGTGTCGGTATTCCTCTAATATCACCAATAGGGGAGCATACGCCGTTATCAATCAAACTGGATTTTGACGTGACTAACAACGCAGCCAAATATGAAGCATGCATTCACGGGTTGCAAGCCGCTGCTGATTTTGGAGTAACAAACCTCCGGGTCCACGGTGACTCATCTCTAGTCATCAATCAAGCTCTTTAAAAATGGAAGACTCGGAACGCCAATCTCGTGGCCTATTAGGCGCGAGTAAGGTTTCTCGAAAAACAATTCCAAAAGGTGGAATACATTTATCTACCCCGGGAAGAAAACCAGTTCGCGGATGCACTCTCAAAATTGGCGTCTTTATTGAATATCCCGGAGTATCTGACCAGCATGCTGATTTGCGTCGAAAGACGGTCCGAGCCGGCATACATTCACGTTATCTAAGACATCGAGATAACCGATCCAGAACCTTGGTATCAGGCTGTTCTAATTTACTCGACAAAGGGAGAATATCCTTCAGGAACTGAAAACTGGGCCAAGAAAACCCTACGAAGGTTGGCAACCCAATTCCTCCGTACGAACGACTGACAATTATACAAAAAGACCGCGCAGGGGGCTCTTCTCCTATCCGTCGACAAAGTACAAGCTGAGAAGGTTATGGACGAGGTACACGATGGTGAATGCGGTCCACATATATGAGGCTCGGATATTACCGGAATAGCATGGAAACCAACTGCCAGTTATATGTCAAACATTGTCATAACTGTCAGATTTTCGCCAACGTGCAACATATGCCATCATCCCTACTAACCACCATGACATCACCATGGCCGTTTTCGACGTGAGGAATAGATATAATCGGGAAAGTAAACCCTTCCGGGACGGGAGGTCATTGCTTTATCTTGATTTTGAATGCTAAGCACGTCGCTAAGTTCATTCACAACAAGATTATATGCCGATACGGGGTCCCGGACGAGTTCATTGGTGATCACGAGCCGCATTTCCAAGCTGAAACCGCTACTTTGTTAGCAAAATATAAAATCCAAAGGCATACATCTTTGCCTTACCGTCCCCAAACAAATGGAACGGTAAAGGCAGCTAATAAAACAATTGTCACCATACTTAAAAAGATGGCTGATAATTACCGAGACTGGCCCAACAAGATACTTTTTGCCCTATGGGGGTACCGAATGTCAATTCGTACCGCAACCGGGGCAACTCCCTATTACTGACGTACGGAATGGAAGTAGTCCAACCAGTCGAGCAGGAAGTACCGTCTCTCAGGATTTTACTTGAAAGCCAAGTGCCTGAAGCCGATTGGGTCCAAGCCCGATACGATTCGTTAGTTCTTTTAGACGAACAGCGGTCCCGGGCCCTCAATAATATCCAAATATACCAGAAGAGGATCCAGCGGGCTTTCAACAAAAGGGTGAGGCCCAGGAATATAAAGGAAGGGGATCTGGTTCTCAAGTCAGTCCGTGCATTATTACCAGTTGACCCAAGAGGAAAGTTCAAACGCAGTTGGGCTGGGCCCTATCTAGTAAAGAAAATCCTATCGGGAGGAGCAGTGATGCTGACAGACTTGGACGGGAATGAATTCGTCAACCCAACCAACTTGGACCAGCTGAAGCGCTACTACCCCTAAGACCTCATCTCAATGTCATTTGCAAAAAAAAGTTTATAAACATTTGTATTTTTACAAATTTTTAAAATTATAAGCAAGTTAATAAGTTAGGATTATTTATCCTACTATCGCACGCATCTCGAACTAATTGTCTTCGTGTATTTCGAAATTGCAAAAATCTAAAGTCCGAACTACGTTTGGTTTGATTCCGCTAATTGTGGATACGTAGGCAGCCCCTCAAAAGGGAAAAAACCACTGCAATAACGAAAAAGACATGAATGTTATTCATTAATATGTCTTTTACCAATAAAAGCTCGATAAACTCGTGAATTTTAAAAAATTACATCACACACAAGAAATGAAAACAAAAAAAAAAGCACACCACAAAAAATAATAGAAATACTTAAATTATAAAACTAGGAAGACTAGTATTTAAGACATTTTGCCCTTTCCCTTGTCTTTAGGGTCTTGCGGAGCCCGATGTCGTTGGGGTAGGGGCGAGCGTTCCCGGATCACAAGAGGAACCTCTTTTACTCGAACCCGTTTCTTCGACAACGGGATTTTCACAATTGTAACCGGGTCAAGACGAGCCCGTACGTGCTCAGGTAGTCTGTCTCGGGGACCAAGTCGGTCCTGAACTGCCAGCTTTGGACCAAGTCTCCTTTCTAAGTCGGTCTGCGAGCTCACTCTTCCCCGCGCACCTCTAGCACTGGACCCTTCAACTTGAGTCCTAGTTCTCCCTCTCTGGCCTGACATTAGTCGAACCAATGTAGCCGGAGTCTCACCTCCATCGAAGAAGCCTCTATTATCTTTAGCTTGCTCTCGTCGGAGCAGGTCAAAACCTTCATCAACTCTTAGGGCAGCTCGGGCTTTGGCAGAATCCGCCTTCGTCCATTTTACAAAAGAGTCTGATACCCAAATTGAATGAAGAGACTTGGGAATAGACCAAGTAGCCCGGGTATACCATCACTGCATCCAGGTGTCGCTCATTACATCAGTCAGTTGGGTTGGGTCACTCACAATTGCTTCAATCTCCGGGATTCTCTGAGACCGACCATACTGCCTAAGTATGCGGTCGGGGTAAAGATGAAATGTCTGCCTAAAGGATAAAATCACCTGATATCGTACCCTATCCCTCGATTCCAAGCCGGTCCAAACATAAATGGGCCCCACGGCACCACCCATCGAATCAACGGACCACTATGGAAAGACAGCACTTCATCCCAATATTTCTGAGTGATGTGGCGCTAGAAATCAGTGGCTCGTCTCCTTGTCATCACCTGATTGGGTCGGTATTGACTCGGGTCAAGGGGAGGATCTATGATCGATAGCCTCTCAAATAACCAAAGCTGAGAAAAAGGAACAAAAAATGTTAGTTATCGAGGCAAAATCGGTGTCCGCCTAGGGGCACTCGATCGAGTGCCTAGGGGTCACTCGATCGAGTGACACCCCTGAAACCGGGAGACAGGGGTAGTCGTATCCCTAATCAAAGATACCCTAAGGTCCACTAACTAATGCAGATAGTGAAGTAGGGGTCGAACCACCAGGAGACGGGCTCAAATACTTGTTCTAAGGTCTAGACTTAAGACTACAGGTCATTGTTTTTCTGTTGTTTAAGTTGACTGACAACTAACTGCTATAAATTAAATCAATAATAAAAAAGTCTAAGGTCTCAGGTTCACAATGAATAAAATCGGGTCAGGGAGTCAACTAACAGGTCAATAATCGAACTGTCTAAGGTGTAGGTCCGTTCAGTACTACTACAAACTTTAGAACTAAACTTAACCTGCGGTCGCTAGAATTAAGCTAGTCTACCCAAAACGTCGTGACCTAATTAGTCCTTAACTCGGTCGGCGAAAAGTCCTAATTATGATACTAACTAATTAATCCTGACCAGTAATTAATCAATCAGAATTAAAACAACATTCAGGCGACAATTCACAGAGACAGGTCAATTTTCTATAACCCAATTAATAAAATCGATCCCCTTAAACCCTAGATAAAATTTAGCTACACATGACGATTGTAATTAAAATCACGAAATAGGAATTGCAAATAAACATGATGAATACGAATTAAATTAAACTACGTAACGATAATAATTCTACACTAACAATTAATAAGCAAAGATCGAATCAAATAACTACCAAAGCTAAGAACGAATTAAGACAAGAATTAAAACTAGAAAACTAAAATTGAAATAGAAATTAAAATTAAAAGTAATTAATACCGAACAATTCAAGATCTGAAAAGGGAAGAACGGAAATTGATGTATCTAGCCAAGAAAAGCGGGAAGAACGTAGTACTTCGAGACTAAGAAAAGTAACGTAATGTGTGTAAAAGTTGATAAAAAAAGTGATGTCTGACTATTCATTCTCCAACTGATTTAAAAGAAATCAGTTGGCCTTAAAACGGGCCCAATATTCTAAATGAATTAACATTTGATCTGCGGCCCGGGTACGACGTCACTCGATCGAGTGCATGCGTGCCACTCGATCGAGTGGATCCGTATCTGCTCCAAGTTGATTTCGTCTTTGGGCTGAAAATAGGAATCGGCCCAAATTTCCAATGCACTCCAGTTGGGTTTGATTATGAGGCACTCGATCGAGTGCTTAGCACTACTCGATCGAGTGGATGTTGCTGGAACTCGTAGCTGTGTTCTTCATTTGCTTCTCGTCTTTTCGTTTTCTTCCTCGTGCTCCGTTCTCGTGTCGGCTATCTGGGTTGTTACTCCTAAATATGCTCAAAATTGTACCTAACTGCAAAGTAGCACGAGAACCGACAGTATCGACTTTCTAATAGAAATCGACATTAAACATATAATTATGGAAGAAGAAAAGCTCAAAAATAGGTATCGGGGGACTATAAAATATGATATAAAATACGTTGATCAAACTCCCCCAAACCAAACCTTTGCTTGTCCTCAAGCAAACAACTAAAATATACATATGAGGACAAGTGATGTGAAACACGACTCGGAGCTGAATTACAATTGTTCTCCTAAAATCGACTAAAATCGACGAGAAAACATGTAATGCCCAAGAATGTAACGAGATCAATACTTATGCCATAATCAAACAATTGCCTGCCAAATTTCAGTCTTGCAAGACCAACAATGTCGGACTTCCTTACGGTTGTCGCTCGACACTCATAAGTACGGGTAAGTATATATGTGAAGATAATAAAAAATAAAGACACTCACTTGACTTATGAAAAATTCATGCAATCGAATACGAAATCAATCTCCCTAATCAAATACGTGTTCCACCAATCAGGGCCATAGTACATGCCAAGGACTTACAAAGGGTGGCTTAAATGTGAGGGAATAAAATGGGTTGTGCTTAAAGCACGTATGGAAGTGTGGGGCTAAGACCAGTAGTCGCAGTTGCACAATAAAAACTATCCATCCAAAAACCTCATCTATAAATCCCGCCATTAACTAGAATAGGCAATTTACTCATTTGGCAATTAAAAGTTTAATAGGCAATCTTATCAAAATCATCTCATCTCAAGTATTACATGCATTCAGGTACGGAGTCAGCTGTCAATTAGGAGAAATCATGTAAAACGCAATGTCATCATCGTTGTTTTGCATGCATCACATCAGACACAAGACAGACACAAGGCACACAAAAATAAAATCTTTTTGAATTTTTCTGATTTTTCAATTTTTTTGGATTTTTAGAGTTTTTGAAAACACACAACAGAAAATAAAAGCAGACAAAAACACAAATTCTCCCCCAAACTTAAATGTCATAGTGTCCTCGATGTGACATTACAGCATATAAGACATATAATTCCACAGCCAATCCTAAGGACAACTCGACCTAAGGGGAAGAAAAAATCTAAGAAAGCAATAAAAACATAAATAAAAGGAAAGAAAGTACCGTATATACAATGGTAGCTCCCCCAAACCGGCTAATCAGCCATCTCATCATCTCCACCGGTCCCAGATAGACCGGCTCCAGTTTCGCCCTGGCCTGAGCCGCTAGTACCACCCTGATGACCTGACTGTCTCAAGTCTCTCAACTACTGTGCTCCTAGGCCGCCGTAGGTGTGCCCGTAGTCCGGACCCCACGTAGCTGGATCGACCCTGTAGTTGTAGAATATACCACTAGTGTCTCTTGGACCTCTCCAATAGGACGGGTGCTGAGGCGCCGAGATTCCTTGAGTAATCATGAACTCGTGGATCTCGCGGTTGACGATGCTCTGATTAATCCCCTCGTGTACCCGTCGCTGGTGCTCATAAACTAGATTGTACATAAACGGATACGGGTGCGGAAACTCGGCACCCGGAGTCTGGAACGGGAAGGTCGGGGTGGGTGTAGGTGTGGCCCTAGGGGGCTCGGTCTCATCGGGTTCGGTCTCAATGCGAACCCTACGTCGAGGGGGTTGAACGCCCTCGTCAAAAATGTAGAGCTCCTCAGAAATGAGGTAGGTCGGTGGGTCGGGTGTTTCCTCGCCTGCAGGAGTGGGTTGCAAGGCGAGGAGTGGCGGTAGGATTATCCCTTCGACAACCGGGAGTTTCATCCAAACCTTGTCTCGGACGCGCCACAGAAAGTCCGGGGGATTGCCCCGAATCCACTTCAAAGTGGAGAAGAGGTAGCTACGGTCTAGCAAAGGGACGCGGTCGGTGAGCCTCTCAAACGTGACTGTTTCCCCAAAACCCAAAATATAGCGCTTTTCTAGCGCGGTGACAATGGCTCCACAACCAAGCGGTCCAGATCCACTAATCTGCCGCTTTATACCGACACAAATCATACCCGGTACACTGAACGCCTTCAAGGATCGCCTAAAGGGGTTCAGGTAGTGTCCTAAAATCAACACCTCAAATGAGTGAAGTTTACTCATGTCGGAGCGTGGAAAAACCAGATGATAAGAATCCGCAAGAAGAGGCGGATAGTAGGGTGTGGGATGGCGTTGAGTGCCATCGCAGTGACACTGACACTTCGACCCGAAAATAACTTAAAATAAAGGGGGGCTTTCGAACTATCGGGTATGTCGAGAATGTCTTCATCCTAGTCAGAGGTAAGCCTTAAACATTCGGACAATGTACTAAGGAGGATACATTGCTCAACATTGTTTAAACGGAAGGATATCGTGCCATCTCGTCTATCGTATTCAAATGAACTAAGGAATTCTAAAGTGAGTACTCGGTAAGATAACTCACGTAGTTCCATAGTCCACCGAATCCGGTCATGGACAAGAGCTGCAGCAGTTGCTCTTTCAAACCGAGCTCGATCACGAACTGTGACGAGCAACACCGGGTGACCTCCATCGTCCTTGGTATCAAGGCAACTAAACGAGCTCTCTGGGCCTCGTCCCTGCAAACAATCTCCTCATAGCCTAGTACAGGCTGAACAGCCGGGACAGCCGGCTGCCTTGCGTTCCTGTTCCTATTGTTGTTTCTGGGTAGATTCCTTCTTCCTGCCATGACTATAGCATAATAGCAAAACAGAATTACACAAAAAATACAAAATTTCGGCCAAAATCAGACACCACACACAAAAATCGATTTTTGAGCACAAAGTGGTGAAATCAACACAAAATCAAGCATGCAATGGGATTAGTATATAACTAAGGATGAAATTAAACCATAAAATCAAGAAAATAAGCATGAAAATCAAAAACCCGAATGGTACCTTAAGAGGGCACGAAAATTCCGAAACTAGGGGAAGAGGGGCGAAAAATTTCAGAAATCAACACCAAAAACACAAATAAACACTCCCAATTGCAATTTAGAAGCAAAGATTGTGAGATTTGGTGAGGAATTGATGAAATAGAAGTGATTTGGGTGAATTGGGGGTTAGGGTTCTTAGGTATTGTGAGGGGAGAGAGAGTTTTGATTAATAAAACTCATTTAACAAAGGAGAATAAGAACAAATAAAAGAGGACGAAAAGCCGGCACTGAACCCGGTTCAGGGGCACTCGACCGAGTGCGTCAGGGCACTCGATCGAGTAACCCCTGAAATATTAGGCAGAAACTCCTTCGTCAAGGCACTCGACCGAGTGCTTGGGCCACTCGATTGAGTGACCACTGCACCTGCTACTTCTCGATTTTTTCTATTTAATTGCTTCAAAATTCCTGAACTTAAATCAATTAAACCGTAAAATTCCCTCGTCCTCACTCGATAAATAATACTAACTCCCGATTAGAGCTACCTACCTAAAAAATAAAAAATAAAAATGCGGAAAGGGAAATTACAAATATATACAAATGGTGCCGGGTTGCCTCCCGGTAAGCGCTGGTTTTTACGGTCCCGCTCGACCGGTTTACCTCAATAAAATTAGGCGGACTCGAGAGTGTCGTTGAGGTCCATGGCCTCTACGACACCGACGTGTGCACC
Source organism: Agrostemma githago (assembly GCA_958450325.1). Lineage (NCBI taxonomy): Eukaryota > Viridiplantae > Streptophyta > Magnoliopsida > Caryophyllales > Caryophyllaceae > Agrostemma > Agrostemma githago. The sequence continues at coordinate 58,407,813 of OY288249.1, read as the reverse complement.
TTCGTGATAAATCTTGAGGCGTTGACCGTTCACCTTGAATATTTCGCCTTTGTCGGTAGCGAGTGTAACCGACCCGAATTTGTTTACTTCAGTTACCGTGAACGGTCTAGACCTTCGGGATTTAAGTTTCCCGGGAAAGAGTCGAAGTCGGGGATTAAATAAAAGTACCTTATTACCGACATTAAACTCTCGGGGGATAATGCGCTTGTCATGCCATCTTTTATTCCGCTCCTTATAAATTCTTGCATTATCATAAGCATGGAGACGGAATTCATCTAATTCGTTCAATTGCATGAGGCGCTTATCTCCGGCTAGCTTTGGATCAAGATTGAGCTCCTTTAAGGCACACATTGCCTTGAACTCGAGCTCCATCGGTAAACGGCAAGCTTTGCCATAAACTAGCCTATACGGGGATGTCCCGATAGGAGTCTTGAATGCGGTCCGGTAAGCCCAAAGAGAATCATCGAGCTTCGAACTCCAATCTTTTCTCGAGGTATGGACAACCTTCTTAAGAATAGATTTGATCTCTCGGTTTGAGATCTCAACTTGTCCACGAGTTTGTGGATGGTAAGCTAGTCTGGTACGGTGGTGAACACCGTACTTCTTCAATAGCTTAGTGAGTTGGCGTTCATGAAAGTGTGAACCGCCATCACTTATAATAGCCCGTGGGACCCCAAAGCGAGGAAATATGGTCTTGTTAAAGAGCCGGATCACCACGTTAGCATCATTGGTGGGTGATGGAATGGCTTCTACCCACTTCGAAACATAATCTACGGCGACTAAAATATACCGATTCCCATAAGAAGAAGGGAACGGTCCTTGATAATCGATACCCCAAACGTCAAATAATTCTACTTCAAGGATCCCGGTTTGAGGAATTTCATGGCGTCGAGAAATGTTTCCCGTTCGTTGGCATGCGTCGCAAGAACAGATAAAAGTGGTGGCATCTTTCAGAATAGTGGGCCAGTAAAAGCCCGATTGCATTACCTTCGTGAAAGTCTTCGAAAGACCGTGATGTCCACCATAAGGGGAGGAGTGACATCTAGTGAGGATAGAATGTACCTCACTCTCGGGAATACACCTCCTAAATAGGCCATCTGCACATTCTCGGAAATGATACGGGTTATCCCAGAAATATCTCTTCACATCATCTAAAAATCGCTTCTTCTGATGATACTGAAGGTCGGGATGTAGAGTACCTCCAACTAGGAAGTTGGCATAATCAGGGAACCACGGAGTATCCATAGTAATAGCGAGCAAATGGTCATCTGGGAACGAATCATCAATTGGGGTAAGATCCCCACCATCATATCTTAGTCGGGATAGGTGATCGGCTACGACATTCTAGGCCCCGGACTTATCACGGATCTCCAAGTCAAATTTCTGCAGTAATAGGATCCATCTAATAAGTCTCAGCTTGGCCTCCTTCGCTAAAAGATACTTCAAAGTCGCGTGATCTGTATATACTATCACCTTCGAGCCAATGAAATAGGCTCGAAACTTGTCTAGAGCATAGATAATGGTCAATAACTCCTTCTCCGTTGTAGCATAATTAATCTGCGCCATATCTAACGTCTAACTAGCATAGTAGATCGCATGTAAAGCCTTGTCTTTCCTTTGACCCAATACAGCTCCTATAGCGTAATCGCTAGCATCGCACATAACCTCGAAAGGCAAATCCCAATTGGGCGCTTGAATCCTGTCAAAGGCAAATAAGAGCCTTCTTAATCCTGTCAAAGGCTTGAACACACTCGTCAGTAAACACGGACGGGGCATCTTTGAGGAGTAGCTGAGTCAGATGTTTGGCAATCTTGGAGAAATCTTGGATGAAACGGCGGTAAAAACCCGCGTGACCAAGAAAACTCCTCACACCCTTAACATTAACGGGGTATGGTAATTGCTCAATCACTTCGACCTTCGCTTTATCCACTTGGATGCCACGTTCGGACACTAAATGACCCAAAACGACTCCCTCAGTCACCATGAAGTGACACTTCTCCCAGTTTAAGACCAAATTGGTCTCCTCACAACGTTGTAAGACCCGTGAAAGAATAAGTAAACATGCATTATAATCAGTGCCATATACACTGAATTCATCCATGAAAACTTCCATGACAGACTCGATAAGGTCCGAAAATATGGACATCATACAACGTTGAAAAGTGGCCGGGGCATTACAAAGGCCAAATGGCATCCTTCGGTATGTGAAGGTGGCGTAGGGACAGGTGAATGTTGTTTTCTCCTGGTCGTCTGGGTGAATTGGGATTTGGAAAAATCCCGAGTAGCCATCTAAGTAGCAAAAGTACTTATGGCAAACAAGACGCTCTAGCATCTGGTCAATGAAGGGGAGTGGGAAATGGTCTTTCTTTGTAGCTACGTTCAGCTCACGGTAGTCAATACACATTCTTCATCCAGTCACTAATCGAGAAGAAATAAGCTCATTCTTCTCGTTCGTGATAACCGTGGTCCCTCCCTTCTTAGGAACCACTTGGACCGGACTAACCCATTTAGAGTCGGAAATGGGATAGACAATGCCAGCATCGAGGAGTTTCATAACCTCCTTCCTAACCACATCCTGCATGTTCGGGTTCAACCTACGTTGTCCCTAAATAGACAGTCTATGGTCTCCCTCTAAATGAATGCGGTGCATGCAAAACTCAGGACTAATACCACGTAAGTCATCAATGTTGTACCCAATAGCCTTCTTATGTCGTCGTAAGATAACTAACAACTCTTAAAGTTGGCTATCTGTGAGTGCAGCATTGACAATTACGGGGTTTAGACCCTTATCATCAAGGATTGCATATTTCAAATTAAAGGGGAGGGGTTTTAGTTCAGGTTTACTTACCTCGACCTCTTTTTTAGGGGTGCCGAGACTGTATACCTTCTCGATAGTGCTCTCCTTCCCGTTTAGCATTCTTTCTAGCTCATCCACTTCCGCGCGCCATGATCTCTTCTCGGTATCAGCATCGCCGGATGTTAGCAATTTCTCCAAAGGCTCCCTGCAAGGTAATTGATGGGAGGGATTTGTCGTGGAATCCCAACCGTCAAATAAATAACCGGCTAATCCTAACTTGGGTAGATAGGGTAAGTCGGGTCGAATCCACGGGGACGGTAAGAGGCGTCTAGACTAGGTCGGCCCAAGTACTTGACTAGGTCAACGAGCTAAGCTAAGCTATGATAGAGGGAGAGAGAGCTAGACTATGACTAGGAAGAACAACAAGGAAAACGGGCTAGGATTAGGTCGGGATCAAAGGGGTAACGGAATGGTTAAGGAGGGAGCTAGAATGAAGGAGGTAGTAGGGTAATCTAGGTCGGTCCGGGCGGTCGCAACTTAAACCGACCTAGAGGTTCCTCATGGAACCCATTTTGGCGACACACATGACAAACGGGGTTCTAGCTCGCTATGGCCTAGGTCAAATCCGGGCGGTCGCAACTTAGACCGACCTAGGGGTCGTCCTCACCGGGCTCTCGCAACTTAATGAGGGAACCGAACCCATAACAACTAACACCCACAAGGGAAAGGCAAGAAAAACAAGCAATCTAACTTACTTAGTCATTCAAGCAATTCATCAAACATGTCATATGCATTAACCAAGAGGAAACCCAAATCTTCCGCCCACATCTCCAACAAACCCTTAATCACCCAATTAACACCCTAATCACCTTACTAACCCTAGCAAGAGCACTACTCTAACATCATCAAACTAATTCTAACACTAACAAGATGAACCAACACAAACAACAAAACATCCATAATGAAACTAGTGAAAACAATGAAATATGAACAATAAAATGAACAAAGATTCAAACTTGGATGAACAAACAAGGATTAAGAGTAAAAGGAGAAGAAGATTATACCAAACTAGTGAAGGATGCAAAGATGAACACTTGTATATAAGAAAACCCAAATAATTCCTCCAAGGTTGTCAATCTTGGATGGATTCTTCAAGAGATCCAATAATACAAGATTAAACTAAGATTAACCACTAATTACCGACTAATCTACACTAATCTACACTAATCTAACCTAAAGTAGTCTAGGGTTTTAAGAACATAACATGAGATAGTGTCTTAATACAAGAGGGGGGTATATATAGGGTTACAAATGGAAGGAGGAAGAAGGAAACAATTGCGGGCTGCCCTGGGACTTTCCCGATCGGGAATGGGCAATCCCGATCGGGAATCTTCACCATCCCGATCGGGAATGTTGGGACCCGGTCGGGAACTTCCTCCAGTGGCCGTCTCCTTTGTGCACTTCATCCCGATCGGGTTTTAGGCATTCCCGATCGGGATGGGTCTTGTGGGCCTCCAATATGAACTTTTTGGTCCCTCCTTGCTTCTCATGGGCTTCCCATCGATTCTCGGGACTCGGGATCGGGTCTCGGAGGCTCGGGATTGGGTCCCAAGGTCTCGGGGTCGATTCCAAGGCATCGAGTCATCGTTCCTTTACTCCGTTGGCTCCAAAATGTGTATGTATCGAATCAGAATCGCTCCAACTCTTCCAAATCGGTCTCGGGAACCTGAAACGAACTAAAGGAAGCATAAGAAGCCCCTAAACCGCTCCCAAGGAGCGATTCTACAAGGAAATGGGACCAAAACACTACAAAATAGGCACTACAAACCACACTTATCAACTCCCCCACACTTAACCCTTACTCGCCCTCGAGTACGCACATACTAACTACTATACTAGCCGAATGGGTATTAGCGCACCCTACGCCCTTTCAACTCACGCGAGTGCACTTAGAGGAAAAGTGCACTCCGCAAGGCAAGTCGGGTCTTGCGACAAAACTGTGGATGCAACCGGACACAACACACATAGACAAACAAACACACAAACAAACACATACAAGGTTGCACCCAAAAGAAAAACAAATACCGCTTCCCTCTAAAAGCGGTGAAAGAAGCACCAGTTTAGGACTCGAGGTAAGTGACAACGTTCCCAAGCTAGCAATACAAACCGAGGTGGACTAAACCCTAATAGTATGACGACAAAGCAACAAAAACGTTGGTAACTTACCTAGGTTCCTCCTAACCTTCTAAGAACGTTCTACGGGACGATCGGCGGAGTGGGAAGTGATGATCCACGGTGTTAGTCGACACTGTAGGTAAGTGAGACCCCGCCCCCTTTAGCGTGAGCCAAGAGGGTCGTCCCGTGCCCAAAACCGCCTAACTAGTCCAAGTAAAAAGGTGGAAATATGCAAAATGAGGGAAGACCGACTAATGCCGCTATCATCCTTCCTCGGGACTCGGTCCTTTGGTAGGCTCTTCACGGCAAAAGTCGGAAAAAGGCTTATTTTTGTGGGGTTAAGATCTTTTTGTGAATCGGGTTTTCTTTTGGCATTTTCTCTTTTCTTTTGCATTTTTGCCTTGTTTTGCCATGCCATTCTTTTTCTTCTTTTCTGTTTTCTTTTTGGCTTTTGTGCCTTTTCTTTTTCTTCATTCTTTTCTTTCTTTCATTTTCTTTCTTTTTCTTTTCTTTGCCCTTTTGGCAAGATTTGGCTTTATGGCATTTCTTTGTATGACAAGAAAGGGAGAAATCAACACTTTGCAATTTATTGTGTGGATATGTGTAGGAGGTAGGTAAATGGGTGAGTCGGGAAGGGCCCTTCCCTTCTAACCCACAAAAAGTGGAGAACTTGGACTAATTAAACAATCCTAGACACGGTCACCTAAGGGACGGGACTCGGTAACCAAGGCCTTTTCACACCGTGGGTGGTCATAATGGTCAAAATGCAAATCCCGTAGTAAATCCCTAGTAAGCTAGGTGGACTCAAGGTAAAGGACCAACGAAATCATTGATTTAGGGTCATTCTACTAGATTAAAGTCCAAGACTCGATTTATACTATTAGAAAGGGAAAATATGCACTTACACACTAGCCTCTAAACCGGGTTTTCGAAAACCATTTACACACAAGACACACAACAAAACACAAAACAAAAACTCGACAAAAGCAAAAGAAAACAAGAAGCAAAAGCAACAAAACAAGAACAACATAAAACAAACACATAAAGAACACAAACACCACCCCTGTCATCAAACAAGTCTCCAAATCCACCACAATCTTTACAAAGCTCCTCCCGAGCACACTTCATCACAAAACTCCTCCAAACTCCGCAAGAGGTAAAGAAGAAAAAGGGATAAAGATGATACCGGAAGTCTTGAAAGCTCTCCAAAGCTAATGGCTATTAGGCAACCTATAAAGAAAAGAGGGGGGCAAAACACACAACAAAACAAATATACGACACAATGACACAAAAGGAAAACACACAAAAGGAAAATCTTTTTGATTTTTGTGAAATTTTTTCAAATTTTTAGGGTTTTTAAAGATTTTTTGGAAAAACTACGAAAATAAAACTAACTATGCTAGAATATCGCTCCCCCACACTTAAGTCGAGCCATGTCCTCATGCTCGACCGTAGTGCATGGAGCACAAAAGAAAAGAAACTACGAAAAATAAAGCTAAAAATCAAAAAGTGGGGAAAAGGGTAGAAGGCGTCCGGCCGGGGTGTAATCAAGTCACCATGGGCCGAGACAAGAAAAAGATATGGAAGGGGGAAGAAATTAAAAAGAAGGAAATAAAAGGAAATGGGAGGGGAGGGTTAGGTGTAATCAAGTCACCTAGCCCGGATTCCGCCTAAATCCGACTAAATCCGACAAAAAAGGGGTGAAAAACTTGTAAAATTTGGATTTTGAAAATGACTCTCGATGTAGTCACATCATCGAGAGTCGGGACCACCCAAAACCAAGGCCTCGAAGGCCACCATGACAAATGGGAAGGGGAGAAACAAGGGGATAACAAGCAATAAAAAAAACGGAAAAGAAAGGATAGTTGCCATACCGACCGGTTAGCAACTCACTCTCTCCATCGTCTCAATGATCAATATAGGTACTTGCTTGTCTTCATCATTGTCATCCTTCTTCAAGCTTATGAAAACCACATGGCTAAGGTAGGAATGGTGTGAGGGGGTGAGATTTGATGTGAATATCGGTCTAAAGTGAGGAGGAAATGAGGTTAAGGTATGCAAATGAGGGACATGGGTGGCATGATAAGTGCGAGGAAGGTAGGGAGGTTGGCATAATCCCTTACCATCAAATTGGCGCCGTTGCCGGGGACGGTGCTAGTTTAGACTTCGTTTTCCTAGTTACTTGACTTTGTCTTTGTGTTTGTGTTTTCTTTTTCCTTTTTTGTTACCTTGCTTCTTGTGTGTGTGGTTTATTTCTCTCTTGTCTAGTGCCCAAAAAGCACTAGACTTCTCACGTTTGTTCCTAGTCTACAGTTTATGCTTAGAGGTGGTGGCTATCTTCTTCTTGCGATTAAGAGCCGCTTTAACGGACGGTTGCTAGGATGAGTGGTTTCCAACCGGGTATGGACTACGATTTTCGAGCAAGCATGGGGTTTGATCTAAACTCCACACACTCGGGAGCCGATATGAGCTACTCCTCTTCTTCCATGAACCAAGGGTATGACATGACGTCCCCCTACCACTATCAAGCTTCTTGGGGTGATCAAGACTCTAGTGGGTATGAACTTCAAGGCTATGAAAACGGCTACCAACAAGTGAACGATTACCAATCGTACGATCATGGTGACTATTACTCGAGTTATCAATGTGAACCCACCATGTTCAATCAAGATTCACCTTGTGGAAGCCAATACCCCCAAAACCCACCATATTACCCTCCACCCCAACCACAATATGAACCCCATGACCCACAATACTACCAACCACCCCAACCTTGCTACCAACATTATGATGCCCCACCCCTTGGGCATCATCAAGACACCATGTTTAATCAAGATTATCAAGATTGTCATCAAGATTATCAAGATTATCATGGAGATTATCAAGACCCCAATGATCACCAATTGCCCGACATGGAGGAGTTTCAATCACTTCTTCAAATGCAAAGGAGCCTTCAAGAATCGGCCATTCAATTGCGAAAACAACAAGATGAATTAATGGCCCAAATTCGAAGAGAAAACGAGGCGAGGGATGCTCATTTAAATGCATTAGCGGTTCAAACCGTAATGTCTTTATCCCGGGCATCACATTTAGATGGAGGGTGCCCACTTGAGAGAGAGGAGCAACCTAATCACGAAGCCGCCGATGTAGTTCCCTTTGATAGAGAAATTTGCATTGAAGAACCTCAATCATCTACCCAAAAAGAGACGAATGAGGAGATGACCCTTGGTGAAGGCAACATTGGTGAGGAATTGGAGGAAGATAGTGAGTTGGATGGTTTGGTGGAGTTTGTGGAGTTGTTGGGTGAGATTGTTAGCCTCGAGTTGCCCTTGTGCGATAATTTGAACAAGCATCAAGAGCCCCTTGCTAGTACACCGAAAGAGGACTTGGAGGAGATTGAAACCGCCGGTGGAAGTTTCGATCCTCTTCTCCAAGATGATATGGGGCCTAGTGATGAAGATGGGGAACCACAACTTGAGGGAAGTGTGGGGGTGTGCATTGAGGAGATGAGGCCAAAACCGCTTTTTGTGCCTTGTTTCTTGGAGATGAAGCTTGCTAATGATTGGAGGCGATGCCTAGGGAGGAAGAGGCCAGTGAAGCTCATAGGATGGATAGACCCCGAATATGCCACGAATGATGATTTTGGGTCTTGGAAATCCTACTTCTTGCCTCCACCTTGGAGGCCGTGGAGGTTTGCTAGGCTCGAGCGCTTCTTGGGCCTACATTATGATGTCGGTAGCGCGTTCGACTTGCTCCTCCATGCCCTTGAGGGCTACGGTTGAAGAAGAGTCCACCATCCTAGGTTTGACGGAGTTCCTAAAGAACCGTCATGTTGTATATTCCCCTCCTCTCCTCTTTAGAATACTTGTGTTTGTATTTGTGTGATTTTTCACTTGATTTTTGTTAGTTTTGTGATATCCTTGTAATTGATTTGGTATTTTGATGAGCGATGTGAGGGAGTGAATTTGATGTGTACTTTGAGTTTATTGTAATAGGTGAAGTGAAGATGACTCCTAGTAAGGAGTGGTTAATGATAGAGCTTGGATTGTGAGTAAGGAAGTCGGTTCTTGGGGTTTTGGGAGTCATGAAGACCCTTCCCGACCGGGAAGGGTGTGTCGTCCCGACCGGGATGGGGCCGTCCCGATCGGGATGAAGGTGCCAAAAATTGAGTTCACTGGAGTGTCATCCCGATCGGGACGGAGGCTTCCCGACCGGGACGGGTATGTCATCCCGACCGGGACCACCCATCCCGACCGGGATGACCCCCTACTCCTTTTTGGTGCCTTTTCTTCGACATTCAAGCCCACCCAACCATTGTATACCCCCACCCAACCTCCCTACCTTCCTTGCACTTATCATGCCACCCATGTCCCTCATTTGCATACCTTAACCTCATTTCCTCCTCACTTTAGACCGATATTCACATCAAATCAAACCCCCTCACACCATTCCTACCTTAGCCATGTGGTTTTCATAAGCTTGAAGAAGGATGACAATGATGAAGACAAGCAAGTACCTATATTGATCATTGAGACGATGGAGAGAGTGAGTTGCTAACCGGTCGGTATGGCAACTATCCTTTCTTTTCCGTTTTTTTTATTGCTTGTTATCCCCTTGTTTCTCCCCTTCCCATTTGTCATGGTGGCCTTCGAGGCCTTGGTTTTGGGTGGTCCCGACTCTCGATGATGTGACTACATCGAGAGTCATTTTCAAAATCCAAATTTTACAAGTTTTTCACCCCTTTTTTGTCGGATTTAGTCGGATTTAGGCGGAATCCGGGCTAGGTGACTTGATTACACCTAGCCCTCCCCTCCCATTTCCTTTTATTTCCTTCTTTTTAATTTCTTCCCCCTTCCATATCTTTTTCTTGTCTCGGCCCATGGTGACTTGATTACACCCCGGCCGGACGCCTTCTACCCTTTTCCCCACTTTTTGATTTTTAGCTTTATTTTTCGTAGTTTCTTTTCTTTTGTGCTCCATGCACTACGGTCGAGCATGAGGACATGGCTCGACTTAAGTGTGGGGGAGCGATATTCTAGCATAGTTAGTTTTATTTTCGTAGTTTTTCCCAAAAAATCTTTAAAAACCCTAAAAATTTGAAAAAATTTCACAAAAATCAAAAAGATTTTCCTTTTGTGTGTTTTCCTTTTGTGTCATTGTGTCGTATATTTGTTTTGTTGTGTGTTTTGCCCCCCTCTTTTCTTTATAGGTTGCCTAATAGCCATTAGCTTTGGAGAGCTTTCAAGACTTCCGGTATCATCTTTATCCCTTTTTCTTCTTTACCTCTTGCGGAGTTTGGAGGAGTTTTGTGATGAAGTGTGCTCGGGAGGAGCTTTGTAAAGATTGTGGTGGATTTGGAGACTTGTTTGATGACAGGGGTGGTGTTTGTGTTCTTTATGTGTTTGTTTTATGTTGTTCTTGTTTTGTTGCTTTTGCTTCTTGTTTTCTTTTGCTTTTGTCGAGTTTTTGTTTTGTGTTTTGTTGTGTGTCTTGTGTGTAAATGGTTTTCGAAAACCCGGTTTAGAGGCTAGTGTGTAAGTGCATATTTTCCCTTTCTAATAGTATAAATCGAGTCTTGGACTTTAATCTAGTAGAATGACCCTAAATCAATGATTTCGTTGGTCCTTTACCTTGAGTCCACCTAGCTTACTAGGGATTTACTACGGGATTTGCATTTTGACCATTATGACCACCCACGGTGTGAAAAGGCCTTGGTTACCGAGTCCCGTCCCTTAGGTGACCGTGTCTAGGATTGTTTAATTAGTCCAAGTTCTCCACTTTTTGTGGGTTAGAAGGGAAGGGCCCTTCCCGACTCACCCATTTACCTACCTCCTACACATATCCACACAATAAATTGCAAAGTGTTGATTTCTCCCTTTCTTGTCATACAAAGAAATGCCATAAAGCCAAATCTTGCCAAAAGGGCAAAGAAAAGAAAAAGAAAGAAAATGAAAGAAAGAAAAGAATGAAGAAAAAGAAAAGGCACAAAAGCCAAAAAGAAAACAGAAAAGAAGAAAAAGAATGGCATGGCAAAACAAGGCAAAAATGCAAAAGAAAAGAGAAAATGCCAAAAGAAAACCCGATTCACAAAAAGATCTTAACCCCACAAAAATAAGCCTTTTTCCGACTTTTGCCGTGAAGAGCCTACCAAAGGACCGAGTCCCGAGGAAGGATGATAGCGGCATTAGTCGGTCTTCCCTCATTTTGCATATTTCCACCTTTTTACTTGGACTAGTTAGGCGGTTTTGGGCACGGGACGACCCTCTTGGCTCACGCTAAAGGGGGCGGGGTCTCACTTACCTACAGTGTCGACTAACACCGTGGATCATCACTTCCCACTCTGCCGATCGTCCCGTAGAACGTTCTTAGAAGGTTAGGAGGAACCTAGGTAAGTTACCAACGTTTTTGTTGCTTTGTCGTCATACTATTAGGGTTTAGTCCACCTCGGTTTGTATTGCTAGCTTGGGAACGTTGTCACTTACCTCGAGTCCTAAACTGGTGCTTCTTTCACCGCTTTTAGAGGGAAGCGGTATTTGTTTTTCTTTTGGGTGCAACCTTGTATGTGTTTGTTTGTGTGTTTGTTTGTCTATGTGTGTTGTGTCCGGTTGCATCCACAGTTTTGTCGCAAGACCCGACTTGCCTTGCGGAGTGCACTTTTCCTCTAAGTGCACTCGCGTGAGTTGAAAGGGCGTAGGGTGCGCTAATACCCATTCGGCTAGTATAGTAGTTAGTATGTGCTTACTCGAGGGCGAGTAAGGGTTAAGTGTGGGGGAGTTGATAAGTGTGGTTTGTAGTGCCTATTTTGTAGTGTTTTGGTCCCATTTCCTTGTAGAATCGCTCCTTGGGAGCGGTTTAGGGGCTTCTTATGCTTCCTTTAGTTCGTTTCAGGTTCCCGAGACCGATTTGGAAGAGTTGGAGCGATTCCGACTCGATACATACACATTTTGGAGCCAACGGAGTAAAGGAACGATGACTCGATGCCTTGGAATCGACCCCGAGACCTTGGGACCCAATCCCGAGCCTCCGAGACCCGATCCCGAGTCCCGAGAATCGATGGGAAGCCCATGAGAAGCAAGGAGGGACCAAAAAGTTCATATTGGAGGCCCACAAGACCCATCCCGATCGGGAATGCCTAAAACCCGATCGGGATGAAGTGCACAAAGGAGACGGCCACTGGAGGAAGTTCCCGACCGGGTCCCAACATTCCCGATCGGGATGGTGAAGATTCCCGATCGGGATTGCCCATTCCCGATCGGGAAAGTCCCAGGGCAGCCCGCAATTGTTTCCTTCTTCCTCCTTCCATTTGTAACCCTATATATACCCCCCTCTTGTATTAAGACACGATCTGAGGTTATGTTCTTAAAACCCTAGACTACTTTAGGTTAGATTAGTGTAGATTAGTGTAGATTAGTCGGTAATTAGTGGTTAATCTTAGTTTAGTACTTGTATTAAGGGAATTCTTCAAGATCTTCACCAAGCTTGACAACCTTGGATGTTTGTTTTGGGTTTTCTTCATTAATGCAAGATTTCTTCTTTCCTCTTCACTAGTTTGGTATAATCTTCTTCTCCTTTTACTCTTAATCCTTGTTTGTTCATCCAAGTTTGAATCTTTGTTCATTTTATTGTTCATATTTCATTGTTTTCACTAGTTTCATTATGGATGTTTTGTTGTTTGTGTTGGTTCATCTTGTTAGTGTTAGAATTAGTTTGATGATGTTAGAGTAGTGCTCTTGCTAGGGTTAGTAAGGTGATTAGGGTGTTAATTGGGTGATTAAGGGTTTGTTGGAGATGTGGGCGGAAGATTTGGGTTTCCTCTTGGTTAATGCATATGACATGTTTGATGAATTGCTTGAATGACTAAGTAAGTTAGATTGCTTGTTTTTCTTGCCTTTCCCTTGTGGGTGTTAGTTGTTATGGGTTCGGTTCCCTCATTAAGTTGCGAGAGCCCGGTGAGGACGACCTCTAGGTACTTATCCCTTACCATGCCAATTTGATGGGAGGGATTTGTCGTGGAATCCCAACCGTCAAATAAATAACCGGCTAATCCTAACTTGGGTAGATAGGGTAAGTCGGGTCGAATCCACGGGGACGGTAAGAGGCGTCTAGACTAGGTCGGCCCAAGTACTTGACTAGGTCAACGAGCTAAGCTAAGCTATGATAGAGGGAGAGAGAGCTAGACTATGACTAGGAAGAACAACAAGGAAGACGGGCTAGGATTAGGTCGGGATCAAAGGGGTAACGGAATGGTTAAGGAGGGAGCTAAAATGAAGGAGGTAGTAGGGTAATCTAGGTCGGTCCGGGCGGTCGCAACTTAAACCGACCTAGAGGTTCCTCATGGAACCCATTTTGGCGACACACATGACAAACGGGGTTCTAGCTCGCTATGGCCTAGGTCAAATCCGGGCGGTCGCAACTTAGACCGACCTAGGGGTCGTCCTCACCGGGCTCTCGCAACTTAATGAGGGAACCGAACCCATAACAACTAACACCCACAAGGGAAAGGCAAGAAAAACAAGCAATCTAACTTACTTAGTCATTCAAGCAATTCATCAAACATGTCATATGCATTAACCAAGAGGAAACCCAAATCTTCCGCCCACATCTCCAACAAACCCTTAATCACCCAATTAACACCCTAATCACCTTACTAACCCTAGCAAGAGCACTACTCTAACATCATCAAACTAATTCTAACACTAACAAGATGAACCAACACAAACAACAAAACATCCATAATGAAACTAGTGAAAACAATGAAATATGAACAATAAAATGAACAAAGATTCAAACTTGGATGAACAAACAAGGATTAAGAGTAAAAGGAGAAGAAGATTATACCAAACTAGTGAAGGATGCAAAGATGAACACTTGTATATAAGAAAACCCAAATAATTCCTCCAAGGTTGTCAATCTTGGATGGATTCTTCAAGAGATCCAATAATACAAGATTAAACTAAGATTAACCACTAATTACCGACTAATCTACACTAATCTACACTAATCTAACCTAAAGTAGTCTAGGGTTTTAAGAACATAACATGAGATAGTGTCTTAATACAAGAGGGGGGTATATATAGGGTTACAAATGGAAGGAGGAAGAAGGAAACAATTGCGGGCTGCCCTGGGACTTTCCCGATCGGGAATGGGCAATCCCGATCGGGAATCTTCACCATCCCGATCGGGAATGTTGGGACCCGGTCGGGAACTTCCTCCAGTGGCCGTCTCCTTTGTGCACTTCATCCCGATCGGGTTTTAGGCATTCCCGATCGGGATGGGTCTTGTGGGCCTCCAATATGAACTTTTTGGTCCCTCCTTGCTTCTCATGGGCTTCCCATCGATTCTCGGGACTCGGGATCGGGTCTCGGAGGCTCGGGATTGGGTCCCAAGGTCTCGGGGTCGATTCCAAGGCATCGAGTCATCGTTCCTTTACTCTGTTGGCTCCAAAATGTGTATGTATCGAGTCGGAATCGCTCCAACTCTTCCAAATCGGTCTCGGGAACCTGAAACGAACTAAAGGAAGCATAAGAAGCCCCTAAACCGCTCCCAAGGAGCGATTCTACAAGGAAATGGGACCAAAACACTACAAAATAGGCACTACAAACCACACTTATCAGTAATCGTCAATATAGTTTTCAATTTCCAAATCAGTGACATCTATACTATAGCAGGACTCTTCTATCATGGGCTTCTTGAGAGCGTGATCGAGACTAAAAGTCACGGTATCATCTCCTACGGAGAGTGTGAGCTTCCCATTTTTGACATCGATGATCGCCCCTACCGTGTGTAAGAAAGGGCGACCAAGGATAATGGGAATTATGGCATCCTCAGCCATGTCCAAGACTGCAAAGTCTACGGGAATGAAGAATTTCCCCACTTGGATCGGAACATCATCTAAAACACCTAAAGGATATTTGACCGATCGGTCAGCCATCTGCAGAGTCATATTAGTACATTTTAAGATACCCATATTCAATTTCTGACAAATAGAGTATGGCATGACACTGACGCTAGCTCCTAGATCACACAGGGCTTTATCAATCGCTAATATCCCTATTGTACAGGAGATAGAAAAACTCCCTGAATCCTTGAGCTTGGGCGGAGTGCGACTCTGTAGTAGCGTGCTGCATTCCTCTGTGAAGGCAACTGTCTCAGTTTCACTAAAAGAACGCTTACGAATTAGTATTTCTTTCATAAATTTTGCGTAAGCAGGAACTTGAGTGATCAAATCAGTAAAAGGGACACTTACTTGCAGATTCTTAACGACTTCCATAAACTTACCGAACTGTTGATCAAGCTTTTTCTTACACTGTCGGTGGAGAAATGGAAGTATGATCGGAATCGCAGGCTCCTTGACTTGAGACGAGGGTGCTTGAGAAGATTTTCCATCCTTAGTTGAAGACTGGGGACGAAAAACAGCTGAACTAGGCGTTACGGTTTCCACTCGATCGAGTCCAGGCTGACTCGGTCGAGTGCCGGTATACTCGGTCAAGTCACCTGAAGGCACTCGATCGAGTGGTATCACTGGGGAGCTACTGATCGATTTTTGAGGGTCTACTCGATCGAGTGGGCTGACACCACTCGGTCGAGTAACCTCCAACTCGATCGAGTCTGGCATGACTCGGTCGAGTGGTCCACTTGATTGCTCTCTGCCAGGTTTTAGGGGGTCTACTCGATCGAGTGAGATGGTGTTACTCGATCGAGTGACCTCAATCCGTGGCCTACTCGATGTTTCTTCGGCTAGCTCTTGCTTCTCCAACTCGGTTTCATCAACCACAACATGCTCCTCGGGCATTTTCGGACCGTCATATTGGGTTCCGCTTCTCAATGTGATCGCATTGGCTTGCTCGTGTGATTGTTCGCCTTGAGGAAGTAGAGTACCCGGTGGCTTAGCTTGTTTTTGGGCGGCAACTTTTGCTACTTGGGTATCTAAGATCTTGTTATGGGCAAGTATTGGTTGATCTGGGTTTCTTGTTTTTGGTGAGCTTGAATACCATGCATCAGTAATGCCTTGATCTCCGCATACTCGGTGTTGGTTGGAGCTTGAGCATGGGTTTGGTTTTGGTTTTGTGGGATCGGTTGGAAACGTTGTTGGTTTCCCCACTCTTGTTAGTTACTTGTTACCCCACTGTTGGTTACCCCATTTTTGTTGGTTACCCCAATTTTATTGCCCTCCTTGGAATTGTTGTCGGTTATTGTTTTGGGAAGGTCGGTTATGGGGTGCTACATATGGGACGGTTTTGTTACCACCGGGTGGTGGTGGGTTAAGCACGTTCTGGCTCCTATAGGACAACAAGGACTTGTCATAGCCCGGTTAGTTCATGTATGGGAGGTGTGGTCTCATGGATTGAAATGCATTCGCCGTTTCTAAACTTACACACTCTTGGGCATAATGTCCCGTATTCCCACAATTCTCACAAACTACCTCGGACATTGCATTAACTTGGTACATACCGCCTTGTTGTTGTTGGTTTTGGGTTCTAGCAAGCTACATGGTATCAATCCGCTTAGTTAAAGCGGCTAGGTGGCTAACTATGGCATTTGATGACTCGGAGTCACCACTGTTTCCTCGGGTGTTACCTAGTGGATTTCCTCAACGTGAGTGATGTGTAGCCATATCTTCAATTAGCTTCCATGCTTTATCATCATCAACGTTGTTATGAAACCTGCCGTTAGCTGCAGAATCGAGCATAGCTCGGCAATCGTCATATAAACCATTATAAAATTGATTGCACAAAAACCATACCTCGAATCCGTGATGTGGGCACTCCTTGACTAGCTTTTTAAACCTTACCCATGCCTCGTAGATATTCTCGTGAGATGTCTGTAGGAAGTTAGTAATCTGACTCCTCAACATGATGGTCTTCTGTGGCATGTAGTAGTGCTTGTAAAAAGCTAAGGCTAGGGAGTTCCAATCTGTGATTTCCTCGGTTGCTTTGTCTAGATACGTGATCCAATCTCTTGCGTTATCGCGTAAGGAGAACATGAATAGCATCTCCATCACCTCTTCTTGTGTCACTCCCGCGGGGAGTGGAATAGTAGAGCAATAGTCGGTGAAGAGCTTTATGTGCTTCGCCGGGTCTTCATCGGGACCTCCACCGAATTGATTTCGCTCCACGAATGTGATAGAGGCAGGGCGAATCTCAAATGATCCCGTAGTGGTCGTGGCCCTCTCCAATGGCTTCGGTAGGGCACTTTGCTCCGGCTCGGAATGGTTAGCAAGTTTGGGAGGCATCTTGACTAGCGGTGTCTCGGGGGTAGTAGTGGAATTATCCTCTTCAAAGGATTGCGATTCGGATATGTGCTTGTCGTCCGAATGTTCCACTTATTCTGATCTTTCTGTCTCGGCAATCTCTTTGTAAAATTTCCTAGACCTGTGGAGAGTTCTCTCTGGTTCAGGATCTTATGGTGGTACGTAGCTTGAAATTCGAGAGGACCTGGGCATACGAGGAAACTATAGGAAAAATGTGAGAAACGGTCTCGAGGAACTGAAGTTCCTCGAGACAAGCAATCAAAAGACTAAAACACAAAACAAGTAAATAAATAACACCGTCTCCCCGGCAACGGCGCCAAAATTTGACATGTCAATAATCGAACTGTCTAAGGTGTAGGTCTGGTCGGTACTACTACAAACTTTAGAACTAAACTTAACCTGCGGTCGCTAGAATTAAGCTAGTCTACCCAAAATGTCGTGACCTAATTAGTCCTTAACCCGGTCGGCGAAAAGTCATAATTGTGATACTAACAAATTAATTCTGGCCAGTAATTAATCAATCAGAATTAAAACAACATTCAGGCGACAATTTATATGATCAGAGACAGGTCAATTTTCTATAACCCAATTAATAAACATCGATCCCCTTAAACCCTAGATAAAATTTAGCTACACATGACGATTGTAATTAAACTCACGAAATAGGAATTGCAAATAAACATGATGAAAACGAATTAAATTAAACTACGTAACGATAATAATTCTACACTAACAATTAGTAAGCAAAGACTGAAATCAAATAACTACGAAAGCTAAGAACGAATTAAGACAAGAATTAAAACTAGAAAACTAAAATTAAAATTAAAATTAAAATTAAAAGTAATTAATACCGAACAATTCAAGATCTGAAAAGGGAAGAACGGAAATTGATGTATCTAGCCAAGAAAAGCGGGAAGAAAGTAGCACTTCGAGACTAAGAAAAGTAACGTAATGTGTGTGAAAGTTGATAAAAAAAAAAGCGATGTCTAACTATTCGTCCTCCAACAGAATTAAAAGAAATCAGTTGGACTTAAAACGGGCCCAATATTCTAAATGGATTAAAAATTGATCTGCGGTCCGGGTACGACGTCACTCGATCGAGTGCATGCGTGCCACTCGATCGAGTGGATCCGTATCTGCTCCAAGTTGAGTTCGTCTTTGGGCTGAAAATAGGAATCGGCCCAAATTTCCAATGCACTCTAGTTGGGTTTGACTATGATGCACTCGATCGATTGCTTAGCACTACTCGATCGAGTGGATGTTGCTGGAACTCGTAGCTGAGTTCTTCATTTGCTTCTCGGCTTTTCGTTTTCTTCCTCGTCCTCCGTTCTCGTCTCGGCTATCTGGGTTGTTACTCCTAAATATGCTCAAAATTATACCTAACCTACAAAGTAGCACGAGAACCGACAGTATCGACTTTCTAATAGAAATCGACATTAAACATATAATTATGGAAGAAGAAAAGCTCAAAAATAGGTATCGGGGGATTATAAAATATGATATAAAATACGTTGATCACCAGGAAGGGGGCTTTTAATGAGGACACTCGGTCGAGTCCAGGGTGACTCGATCGAGTGCCTGCTGTAGCAGAAAATCGCGGGAAAAAATCAAAAAATCAAAAAATCTGAAAAATCTGAAACCATATACCTGCAGTAGACGGGTACTACCGGTCAGACGAATCGACGAGTCCCTTTTGAGGTTATCCAAACCTTGGATAATTTCCCCAGTAATTAGCCATGTCGGATTGTGCTCCGTCTCCATCAGGTCAGCAACGATAAGAAGTTGAACGTTTCCCATACACGATAGCAAATCCATATGGCCTTCGAAAGCATAAACGTGGAACATGCAAAAAGTGAAAGCCCTACGGTTATAGGCCGGCCTAACCCGGATATCATGTGGGTTCATGAATTTCTCACCTAATTCAGTCAAAGAAACATTATCCCCATCCAGCATACGGGATACTTCCATATGAGAGAGTCCCAAAAATTCCCGTAGTTTCCTCCTCGGGTCATAAACTGTAAACGGGACAGCAGGGCAAAGTATAGGGTACCATCCTCCCACGGCAGCAATTTGTTCGGGTAAAGGTCAAATCTCTCCTCGAGGAAGGGCAAAAACATGATATGTGTCGTCCCAATAGGACAGGCAAGCATCGAGAAAGTGACAATCCACTTGCATCTGACGGATCGTAAACAACAGAGTAATACCCGCCTAATTCAAAGCCACCTTATCTGCATCCCTAAAGTGATGGGACTAGTCTTGCAACATTGCGATCAAACGTTCAATCCCCATGGCTAGATTTCTTGAAGAAGATAAGAGTTCTCTTTTTGTTAGAGGAGAGTTGTGGGAATTATGAGAAAACTGAAGCAGGGGATGGATATTTATAACATCAAGCCCTGATAATCCTCCTACATTTAGGATTCCTTAATCCGAGCGGATCTAGGCATACAGGCCTATCTCAGTTTCCTCATCAGTACAGGAATAAAGTCACCCCGAGCATTCCTATTCCTTTTCAAAGTCAAAATTTTCAGATTTTTAAAAATTTAAAAAAAATCCAAAAGTTTTTATTCCCCAGCGTGAGTCATTTTGACCTAAATGTTGCATGCAAAACTTTATGCAACTGAACACAGGTACAACTCAAGGCTTCAGAAACAGGCCTGCGCAATTCACCAAAACTCCCCAGCAGAAAGCCCAAGGCGGCATTTTTCCTAAAAAAAGCATGGGGTGGGCCTGCATACAGGTGCACCCGAGACTTATACAACAAGTCTGAGGCCCCACGGAGCAAGCAACACCAACTCAGGTATGATTTCTGTCTTAAGGCTGGCGAGCCCCTTTGACGCAAGTCTAATGGACTATAAACGACCCAATCGGAAGTCTACCGGGTCTTAATCCCTGATTGGCCTGGTGGCTACTCTGACTTTCGCCTTGTTCAAGCCTCAGTCAGAGTGGGGCTCCATAGACACCCACATTTGATTGCCAGGTGTCTATAGCAGTTTCCGACAAACACCCGATGATGATCGGACGCAAACGTGCTTTAGCATACTCGAATATGGGCTCAAAATCATTAGTATTTGGCTTGGGCTAGAGATAGAACTCGATCTCTAAAAAGAGTCTTCCACCCGACCAGACCCACTCGATAGAGTGGACCAGCCCACTCGGTCGAGTAGGCTCGCAAAACCGCATAAAACCGGCGTCAGACCGGCGTCAGACCGGGAACTCAATCGAGTGCTATGCACCACTCGATCGAGTGGCCTCTTTCCCAGCTGAAACCGAATTCCTTTTTTCTATCCACAATCGGAATCCTTCTTCACCTCAAACCGGGTGTTTCCCTTCACCCAAGCCGGTGTTTCTTCCCATCCAATGAAAGCCTTTCCTATCCAAAATCGGGGTACATCTCCTATAAATACACCCCGTTGCACACAACACAATTCTCGTAACGACAACACACAACTCACACGACAAGACTACGATTGACACAACTCCATAACACACTCACATTACGATACTACAATTTTAAAACCCACTATACACCCAAACCACCATAACTCTCCTACATAAACCTCGAAGTTCCCGTGCCTAAGCAACAACTAGACGAGCCCCATTCCGAGAACACAAAGCGCGCATGTAGGTTGAGGGTGCAAATTCAATCCCGAATTCTCCTTTTTCTTCTCTCTCTCTCTCTCTCTCTCTCTCTCTCGTCCGTCTCTCTTCTTCTTCTCGTCGTCGTCACGTTTTTTTTAGTTTTTTTTCGTCTCTAATATTGATTTTATCACTACTACCTAATTTACATAAAAACAATCATTCTTAAGATGCGAGATCGACTCTATAGTCGAATATCATGTCTAAAAAGAACTAGTCAATAAATCAAACTAGTACAAACTCGTTGATGCTAAAGTAATTGTCATGTAGTCCGAAAAAAACATAATATGACATTACAACGCGGAGAGAATTTATTTCGTCTTAGTTCGATTTCAAACGACTTATAACATCTTTTTCTAGAATTCCCTCTAAATATTAGATATTGATTCCATAATCAAATATCGAATATGACGAGTATCGAAAATCTAAGTCGAGTATAAATCGTATCAAATTTTTACGCGACTTAGCAAAATTATTGATTTACCAACTTAAAAGCAATTCTGAAACGAACCATAGTTTGTACAGGAGTCACTCGACTGAGTGATTAGCCCACTCGATCGAGTGACACTCCAAATCAGAGGCAGAATGCTTTTTCGAGGAACACTCGATCGAGTGTCATACCTGACTCGATCGAGTGACACCTCAAAATCGAGGCAAGAGGGTTTTTTAAGGGGCACTCGACCGAGTCCCTCCATGACTCAATCGAGTGATCTCTGTCACGTCAAAACCGTGAGCCCTTCAACATATTTCAAGTCCCGATAAAATTCTTTTTATGACTTCGGTCAACACGTCTCAAGTCCATCATGTGTCATACTATTTTCAAAACCATGCATCATATCTTTTTGTGGACATGACATAGGTCCACCCCGACGCGGCCACGCGCAGGTTTGGGAAGGCGAATGAATCTCATGTGAGATGAGTCTCGAATTGAAAATTAAATCGAAGTAGGAGTGGCCACCGAACTTTGTGGGAGTTCGGGCCCGTTCGAACCCACTCTATGTCGTGGTGGGCTGTGCACAAAGCACGGCCCATTCCGATTTCAGAGCTTATTGGGTTCGTCCCTTTGCATTGCGATACCGATACGGATATTATCGGTAATCGGGTATTGAATGAGTCTCGTACGCCAATGGTTTCGGACATCCGGAAATCAAGGTTCTGAATAAGGGGTGAGGGTACGTGTTCAGAAATTCACAAAGAACACCCAACCCCGCCCGCACTTAGCGGCCTTTACTAGGATATCGTTCGTTTTTGGTGTACGCGTGTTAGTTTGACGGTTAAATGATATGCAAACAAGGCTTTTTAGACTAAACATGTGAATTATGTTTAACTACGTCGTTTAATGCATTTTTGAACTAAGTCGAAGTTGTTTTAGCATATGAGATTCGTTTTAGTATAATAAAACAAAGAGATGCCAAAACAGAAACAAACGAGTTAGTAACGGTTCGTAAAAAAAGATTAGAATGACATAATAATATGCTGCGAGGGTTTGAAAAGATTAGGACACGTGATAGACTTGACACGTGTTGACCAAAGTCGTAAAAAGGTTTTATCGAAGCTCGAAATATTTTGAAGGCTCACGGATCTGTCGTGATAGAGATCACTCGATCGAGTCGTTGAGGGACTCGATCGAGTGCCTCTTAAAAAAACCTTCCTGCTTCGATTTTGAGGTGCTACTCGATCGAGTCTGGTATGACACTCGATCGAGTGACCCTCGAGAAAAAGTGTTCTGCCTCTGTTTTGGAGTGTCACTCGATCGAGTGGGCTAGGCACTCGATCGAGTGCCCCCTGTTCGAGGGATAACTCGATTTGCAATTCTCGAAAATGCTTTTAATTTTTGAAAACCGATAGTTTCGTTAAGTCGTGTAAAAATATGGCACAATTTATACCCGACTTAAAATTTTCAAAACTCGCAAATATTTGATATTCGACTATGAAATCGATATCCAATACTTAGAGTGATTGCTAGAAAAAGAGACGTTTTTAGAAATTGTTTTGAATCGAAACAGACTCTCCGCGTTGTAATGTCGTATCAGTCTTTTTAGGACTATGTGACAATTACTTCGGCATCAACGATATTTTTTTTTGAAAAACGTTTTGTTTGATTGATTCCTTTAGATCTGATATTCGACTATAGAGTCGCTATCGAATCCTTAGGGACGACTGGTTATTGAAAATAGTATGATAATATCGATATTAGGAACGAGAAAAAAAAAAAAAAAAAGACGCGACGACGACCCGTATAAAAAACGGACAGACGAGAGAAGAAAAAAAAAAGAAGGAAAACGTGAGAAGGGAAGAAAAGAAGAGAGAAATCGGGATTTGAAACAGCCTCAACCTACATGCTAATTTCGACCTCGATCACAGACTCGTAGTAACGGCGCTTGCGTAGGAGTAACGAGGATATAGGAGGAGTTAAGGTGTTGTATTTTTGATATGGTTTGCCTAAGGTTTTGCTAGAGATTCTAGTTATAAATGTTGTGTGTGATTGTTGTCGGGAATTCTATGTATGAATAGAATGTGTGTAGATGTGTGAATTGTGTTGCGGGGGTGGGGTATTTATAGGATGAAATACCTCCACTCGGGATAGGAGATTCCTAGTATTTGGATAGGAAAGAGATTTCTTGCCAAGGAAGAAAGCAATGGTTGAGGTGAAGTGGGATTCCGTCTAAGGATAGGAGAGACTTGCTTCATGGGAAGAAATACCCGGTTTTGGCAGCAAAGGAGGCCACTCGATCGAGTGGTTCATGGCACTCGATCGAGTGCCTGGCCTAGCCTCGAATCTGATTGTTTTTTATGAGCCCACTCGACCGAGTGAGCCAATCCACTCGATCGAGTGGAGTTGGACGAGTGATATGTCTCTTCAAAAGATAAAACTTTATCTTTTACGGAATTGTTTAATGTTTTTGTGTAGTTGATTCTTTTGAGGAATTGGACTTCCAACAGGATTCTCGGACGTTTCGTGACAGATTTTCTGTCTCGGAAATGCCTTTGACTGACCCGGTCGCCAAAAGACGGTTTTGCCCTCGGTCTCGGTTTTGACCCAAATTAGTCTCATTCGACTTGAAATGACCCACTGGGCCTGAATTTGAGGTCTATTTTGTGAGATTTTTACTCCGTTAAAAGCTCGCGCCAATTACTATTGATTCCGAGTCCAAAATCGAGCGTATTAAGTCATGTTTACGTCCGATCGTCATCGGGTGTTTTTTGGAAGCTGCTATAGACACCTGGCGGTCAAAATGTGGGTGTCTACAGAGCCCCCACTCTGACTGAGGCTTGGACAAGGCGAAAGTCAGAGTAGCTACCAGGCCAATCGAGGATTAAGACCTGGCAGACTTCCGGTCGGGTCGCTTATAGTCCATTAGACTTGTGTAAAAGGGCTCGTCAGCCATAAGATAGAAATCATACCTGAGTGGACGCTAAAGATTCTGTGGGGACTTGTCTAAGAAGCCCTGGGTGTGCCCGTTTGCGGACATATCCCATCTTGGAACTGCACAGGATCTTGCCTAAGATGCTGTAGGTGTGTCCGTTTGCAGACATATCCCGTGTTTTTCGCTGGGGAGTATTTAAGAGTTGCATAAGCTTGCTTCTGAAGCCTTGGGTGTACCTGTATGCTGACACATAGCAATCCGTATGTAACATTTAGGCGAAACACCGACTCACGCTGGGAAAGTAAAAATTTGATGATTATTTGTTTTTGAGAAAATTCGTAAAAAATGTTGATTGATGATTTTTTTTGAAAATGTTTGAAGATTTCGAAAATTTTCTGAAAATGAAAGTGCTCGGGATGACTTAATTCTCGTATCAGATTCCTAAGGCTTTTTGGGTTGAGCCTAACCCATGCAAATTAGGAGACATGATGAGAACCCCTATTCCTAAGGCAACTAGGAAAGGATTTTATATTATAAATAGAGGTTTCTTTGCTTTCAATTTTCATATCCCAATTCGAATCTTCTTTTCTATTCTCAAAATCTTTTAGACTTTTAAGAAAAAGTTCTTGCTATGGGTATCGAACATTTGACCGCAATGCTTCAGACATGGTCCCAGTACTTCCGGGATGAAGACAAAGTTCAGCTGACTCAAATGGGAATTACTGCTTTATTCTTGCTTCAACGACTTATGGTAGACTCGCACTTTTTGGATGCTTGCCTATCCTTTTGGGATACTACCCACTATGTTTTCGTATTTCCTCGAGGAGAAATATGTCCCCTTCCCAAATAAATCACAGCCATTGCCGGTTGGTGCCCTAATGCTCGTCCTGCCATTCCCCGATTTTATCCTGACCCAAGGAGGAGATTAAGAGACTTTCTTGGTTTGTCACATGCTGAGACAGACCGTATGGTGAAGGGGGATTATGTTTCCTTATTTGATCTAGCCGATAAATTTATGAATTCTAGCGGCGTAAGAGTTACTCCCACCCATGGGCGTAGGGCTTTCGCTTTTTGCATACTACATCGGTATGTCTTTGAAGGAGGAATGGAGGCTAAATCGTGCTTGGGTCAAATTAGGCTGATAGGCATGGTTGATCAGATGGAGACGGGTCAAAGCCCGGCTTGGCTGACAACTGGGGAGATTACTACAGGCCTTGATGCTAGAAGACTTGACCCGGACCGACAATTGACGGGAAGTACCCGTCTTTTTCAGGTATTATCTCACGTTTTTTTTAATTCTGACGTAGAGGGGCCACTCGATCGAGTGGACCTATCACTCGACGAGTAACCTCGATAAAAACCTCCTGTTTGTTTCCAGCCGAGCCACTCGATCGAGTCAGACGTGACACTCGATTGAGTGGCTGCCAGCGGACAGATCCTTGCTTATGTAAATCTGTTTCTTCTTCTCTTCCTTTATCTGATCTGGTTATCCGAGCGTTTGTCGATCATAGAGCCCCCGGTGAGCATATCCAAATATCGTAGTTGCCAGATTAGTTCAAGAAAACGGCGAATAAGCTCGAGCCATCACATAAACCGTACTTATTGGGATGAGGAATTAAAATTCCGTGGTGGGCCCTTGATTAGATGGACCGTCATTTGGTGCTTTCTCTCGAAACTGACGGGGCTAGCTAAGAGAGACAAAGCCCGCTATTTGGTGACCCTGTCTTTGGATTGGACCGTTCATATCTACCCAGACCGCATTCTGAGGCAGCTCGGTTCGTTTCAGCAGGTCCCCGAGACTGAAGCAATCATTAGTGTTTCGCTCCAATTGACGGACGCTATGTGTGACACGTGGCTACAACGTTGGTTTACCTCTGCCATATGGACTATACCCCGTCCTTGCCAAACCTTTTGGGTTTCGGAGTCATATCGAAAATGGGCTTCCGAGGAGTCTGAAGAGGCCTGTAAACCTTTGAAGACTAACGAGGCTTTTGACTTGGTCCGTCGGGAAACGGTGAAAGATAATAGGGGGTTCTTTGATGAAGGGGAAACTCCCGCTACCCTTGTCCGACTGGAGTCGGGTCTTAAGTCAAAAACTAAAGCTCGAGCAAAAGAGACTGGTGCTAGCGACTCACTAGGACGGCTAAGCCCCCAGACTAACTTGGAGAAAAGACTTGGACCGAGACTAGCAACCCGAGACAGATTGGGCCCACGAGACCGGTTACCAGAAAAGGTGAGGGGCCGACTAGGGCCAACTGAGGTGACTAAGGACTCGAGTTCGAGGAAACGAGTCCGGGCTAAGGAGGTTCCCGTGGTGATTCGGGAGCGCTCACCACCACGTCGTCGACAGTGGACGGAAAAAGAAGCTAAAGACAAGGGAAAGGGCAAGATGCCCTAGATGCCGAGCCCCTAGTTTTTTATTATTTAAGTATTATTACTATTTATTTTAGAGTGGTGTGCTTTTTTTTGAAATTTTTTTTTACAATTTGTAATTTTCCGAGTTTATCGGATTTTTTTTTTTGAAATAAATAAAGGAAATCTATTCAAAACCGTTCCTGTTTCTTATTCTCGATTGCAGCGGTTGTGCCCTTTTGAGGAGCTGCCTACGTATCCATAATTAATGGAATCAAACCAAACGTAGTTCAAATTTTTTATAGATTTGCAATCTTGAAATACACCAAGACTATGGTTCGAGATGTTTATAACAGTAGAATAAATAATCCTAGCTTTTGACTTGCTTTTGAAAGTTTATTTTAAGAAATGATTTTAACAAACATTTTTGCAAATGACATTGAGAAAAGGGGTTAAGGGTAGTAACGCTTCAGCTGGTCCAGGTTGGTTGGGTTGACAAATTCGTTCCCGTTCAGGTCCGTCAGCATGACAGCTCCGCCTGATAAAATCTTCTTCACCAAATATAGACCGGCCCAATTGGGTTTGAATTTTCCCCTTGGGTCTACCGTCAATAAGGCTCGAACAGACTTGAGAACCAAATCCCCTTCTTTAATGTTTCTGGGCCTCACCCTTTTGTTGAAGGCCCGTTGAATCCACTTTTGATATATCTGTATGTTATTGAGGGCACGAGATCGTCGTTCGTCTAACAGGACTAGCGAGTCATACCGTGCTCGAACCCAATCAGCTTCAGGTACTTGACTTTCTAGTAGAATCCGGAGAGACGGCACTTCCAACTCGACCGGCTGGACTGCTTCCATTCCGTATGTTAGGTAATACGTTGTTGCGCCGGTTGCTGTACGGATTGACGTCCGGTATCCCCACAGTGCAAAGGGTATTTTATTGGGCCAGTCCCGATAATTGTCAGCCATCTTCTTGAGTATGGTGACAATCGTCTTATTAGCCGCTTCTACCGCTCCATTTGTTTGGGGTCGGTAGGGAGAAGATGTATGCCTTTGGATCTTATACTTAGTCAGCAGGGCCGCTGTCTCAGCTTGGAAATGGGTCCCGTGGTCACTGATAAATTCGTGCGGGATCCCGTACCGGCATATTATCTTATTTTGGATAAACTTGGCGACATGCTTGGCGTTGAGAATACGATAAGACTCAGCTTCAACCCATTTGGTGAAATAGTCGATAGCTACCAAAATGAAACAGTGTCCACCAGTTCCCGAAGGATTTATCTTCCCGATTATGTCGATTCTCCATGTCGAAAATGGCCAGAGCGACGTCATGGGATATAATAGGGATGGCGGCATATGTTGTATATTGGCGAAAATTTGACAATTATGACATTGCTTGACATATAACTGGCTGTCGGTTTCCATGTTATTCCAGTAATATCCGAGCCTCATGATTTTTTCGGACTAGCATCTGGGCGTTCATGTGTGGGCCGCACTCGCCGTCGTGTACTTCAGCCATAACCTTTTCAGCTTTAGTTTTATCGACACATAGGAGAAGAGCCCCTTGTGCAGTCTTTTTGTAAAGCTGTCCGTCGTCGGTGCGGACAAACTGGGTTGCTAACCTTTGCCAGGCTTTCTTGGCTCGACTGTCAGTCCCGGGAGGATATTCTCCAGTCGTTAGGTAGGTTAACACGACTTGATACCACGGCTTGGGATCAGGTATGTCAATGTCTTCAATATCATGGACGTATGCTGGCTCAAATCGTCTTTCGACACAAATCGGCATACTGGTCAAGTGATCGAGAATATTTAATAAAGATGCCAGTTTTGAGAGTGCATCTGCGAACTGATTTTCTTCCCGAGGTAAGTATATATACTCTACCTTTTGGAACTGTTTCTGGAGATCCCTTACTCGTGCCTGGTAGACCACGAGATTAGCACTCCGAGTTTTCCATTTTTGTAGCGCTTGATTAATGACCAGAGACGAATCACCGTGTACTCGGAGGTTCGTGACCCCCAAATCGGCGGGCGGCTTGTAGCCTGTGGATATATGCTTCATACTCAGCAGCATTATTAGTGACGTCAAAGTTTAATTTGATGGAAACGGGAGTATGTTCCCCTTTTGGTGAGATTAGAAGAATCCCGACTCCGAATCCTCATAAATTAGATGCCCCGTCGAAGTATAAGTCCCATGCTTCGGTATCGGTACGGAAAATATCTTCATCTGGGAAGGACCAAGTGTCGGTGTGTCCTTTTTCAATCACGGGACTGTCAGCGAGAAACTCGGCTACTATCCGGCCCTTTATAGCTTTCAAAGGCACGAATTTTAAGTCAAATTCTGCCAACATCAGAGTCCATCTTGACATTTTGCCATTGAGGATGGGATTTTCGAAGAGGTACTTGATTGGATCCATCTTAGATAGCACTTGTACCTCGTAGCTGAGCATATAATGTCGAAGCTTTTTAGTGGCCCAGACCAGAGCTAAGCATGTCTTTTCGAGCATGGTGTATTTTCATTCATACTCTAAAACTTTCTTGCTGATGTAGTAGATAGCTCGTTCTTTGGAGTTGACCGTCTGAGCTAACATAGCCTCCATGGCTGTCTCGGTCATTGTTAGGTATAACGACAAAGGCAAACCGGGTTGAGGCAGCATCAAAACTGGTGGCGCAGATAAGATTTCCTCGATTCTATCGAAGGCCACTTGACATTTGTCGTCCCACAGTATACGTTCTCCTATCTTCAGTTTTTTTTAAAATGGGTTCACACACCATGGTTAACTTTGAAATGAATCTGCTGATGTACTGGACCTTCCCGAGAAATCCCCTTATTTCTATTTTGGTTTTAGAAGGTTGCATCTCGGTAATGGCTTTGATTTTAGCTGGGTCGACCTCGATACCACGTTGGTTGACGATATGACCCAGTAATTTGCCAGATGTTACCTCAAAACTGCACTTTTGAGGGTTTAATCTCATGTTGTACCTGCGTAATCGGGTGAAGAATTTTCTTAGGGCGGTGATGTGACCGTCCCTGTTTTTAGATTTGACGATCATGTCGTCTACGTAAACTTCCACTTCTTTATGCATCATGTCATGTGATAAAGTTGTGGCGGTTCTTTGATATGTGGCACCGGCGTTTTGTGAGACCGCATGGCATGACAGTATTGCAGTAAGTACCCCAAGGTGTAATGAAGGTGGTCTTACTCATATCTTCTTCTGTCATTTTTATCTGAGTATATCCGGCATACCCGTCCATAAATGATAGAAGGACATGATCAGCTGTGTTATCCACCAGTATGTCGATGTGTGGTAACGGGAAATCGTCTTTCGGGCTCGCCTTGTTAAGATCCCAAAAATCTTCGCAGACACGCACCTTACCGTCCTTTTGGAACCGGCACGATGTTCGCAACCCAATCTGGATATTCGGACACTTGTATGAAGCCAGCTTTGAATTGTTTTTCGACTTCCTCCTTGACCTTATGGGACCTTTCGGGCCTCATTCGGCGGAGTTTCTGCTTAACCGGCTTGAACCCGTCCTTGATAGGTATGTGGTGTTCGGCTATTTTCCGGTCTATCCCCGGCATATCCTTGTAGGACCATACGAAGACATATTTGAATTCTTGAAGAAGGTTCGTGAATTGGTGTTTCTCCTCGGGATCTAAGGATAACCCTATCTTAAGTATCTGAGGCTCTAAGGTTGTTCCCACATTAATGGACTCGGTTTCTTCGATTACCGGGTTTCGGGACTCCCTTTGCCCTAATTGCTCGATCAGATGTGGAGGTAGGGGTACTTATTCGTCGGGCTTCTCAATGTCATTGCACAAAACATTTTTGAAATTGAAAGTATTTTGAAAATGAGAGAAGTCGTAAGCAGAACGGTTGTTATTATTGATTGAGAATTTAAAAAATAGCTCAAAAAGAGCTGCCATCTGATCATTGGTCAGTGGGGGGATAGGTAAGGCGCTCGGGACAGACCCCGAAGCACCAGGAATAGCTAAAGGGAGAGGGGGAGTTACGGGAGTGACTCTAGCACCAGACTCACTAGACTCGATCTCAGACTCTGACTCGGACTCGGACTCGGACTCCGACTCGGACTCAGACTCAGACTCGAGCATTTCTCCTTCTCCAGTGATCATCTTGTAAGTCCTTCCTTGACTGTCAGTCCATTTGACAGTCTTCCTCCAGGCTCTCTTTCCCGTCTCGGATCCTACGTCCGAGATTAGCTTCGTTGGGTCAAACCTATTGCTGTGAAGAATGAGGTTGACCAGGTCTTCCTTTGGCGCTGGGGCCGCGACTTCATCTCCAAAAAGTAGTCCTAGTGCGGGCTCAGCATTGCTAGCATCTTCGGACTGGGTAAGGGCGAAGATATCATCTGGTATGAAGTTGCAGTCCTGGGCCAAGTGGGTCCCAGGGTGCGTGGCATTGGGCCGGTATAGGCCCATTTGGATAGGCCCAAACACTGGAGTAACAAAGGTGACAATATTAGCTCCTGTTTGGCCCACATTTTCTGGGGTCATGGTGTAAGCTAGGCCGAATTGCGACCTCCCGTCATTTAGGACTTCGACAATTTTTCCTGCGGGAAGATTTGGCCTCGAAGTAGCCCCCGGTAGAAACCCTAAATTTTGTAGCATCCTATCGACACTAGCTGTGAAGTAAGGCCGGAAGAGATACTCGTCTTCAATCATTCCTATGAAATCGAATCCCCAGAGGTCGGTGCGGCACGAGGTGTTACAATTAGCCACAGTCATAGGTGTTGCCTCCAAGGTGATGATGCTATCGTGTAAAGGCAACTTGATTTTCCGGTGTAGGGTAGAGGATACTGCCTTGACGGCGTGGATCCATGGTCTCCCTAGGAGCAGGTTGAAGGAAGAGGTGACACCAATCATCTGAAATTCCATTTCTTTTTCTACTGGGCCGGTTATTATGGTTAGTTTCACGGCCCCAGCTACCGATCTTAGACTCCCGTCGAAAGCCTGGATGGTCTGAGCTGTTGGAATGTAGTCGGCCTCGGTAATGCCGAGGGCTTTGGCGGTCCTCAAGGGGAGGACATTGACTGCGGACCCATCGTCAATTAGGGTCATCGTGATGTAGAGGGCCATGATGTGGGTAGGTCCGAACAATGGTAGATAAGCGTTGGAGAAGGCAAATAGTGGGCCTTCTTCCTTAGCTTTGCCTTTTAGGTGAGGTAGGACCGTGGCTACCATTTCAGCTGGAGTAGTCGAGGAGTCGATCATGACTTGATCGAGGGCCTTAGTGAGTGCCCCTCGATGTTCCCGTGAGCTAACTAGGAGTTGCCATATAGAGAGGTAACTCGAGTCTTCTTTAGTTGCTTTAAGAGATTCTTTTCGGTGGTTGGCTCTTCCGGAACGGCCTCCACCCTAACTGGTTCAGTGACGATAGGAACGACCCTCAGGTGGTTACTGGCTAAGGCCTTGGACTTAATCTTTTGGATCTCCTCGGGAGTGATGGGGACAGCTTCCCCTTTGGTGAGGTAGATATCGTCTTCATCGTCGCACCAGATCCCGTTTATTTGCGGGATAAAGGGAGAGATGAGGTGCGAGCAATCAACTACTTCTCCGGAGAAAATGGCATGAGTAGCTAGAGGATTGTTCTTATTACTGGGCTTGCCTCCGGGTAAGGGGATCTTACCATTTTCGTTGAGATCCTAGATTAAATGCTTAAGCTTCCAACATTTCTCGATGTCGTGCCCATTGCCCCGGTGGTATTGGCAATAGGCTTGGATGTCATAAGCCTTACAGCGACGCTCGACTGGGACTTCGGGCGTTGGGCCTATCGTTTGGATAAGGCCTTTTGACGATAGCCTTTGTAAAGCATGTGTATATGTAGTACCTATATCGGTGAATACCCGCGGTGTGGTATTTCTTTTAGATGGGGTATCAAGTAGATTGACCTCGTCGAAGATGCTGCGAGTGGCAGCTGCGGTTGTGGGCTTGCTTGTGGATGAGCTGGCCCCTTGATAACCTTTGGTAGAGGCCTTAGTAAGGCTTTCTAATCTCAAGTCATCCTCAATCCTCGTCCCCATTTCGGTTAAGGTGGAAAAATTGGGTATGATCGCGTACCGGAGATGGACCCAGTAAGAGGGGAGGAGATTCTTCACGAAGGCCTCCACTAAGACTTTTTCGCTGGGCTTATCGACCAGCTTCACACTCTCGGCCCTCCATCGTTGAAGGTATTTTGTAATTCCTTCCTTGGGTTCCTGGGCCATAACCTCCAGGGTGCGCATCGTGGTCTGGATTTCAGTGTTGTCGGCATAGTTCTGACCAAATTCCGTTGCCTCGTCATCCCAAGTTTTGTATTTCTTGGGATCAAGCCTGTAATACCAGGCCTTTGGATGCTTCTCGAGGGAGGAAGCAAAAAGGTGCTTGAACATGGTCGATTTTACCCCCTTAACAGCCATGAATTTCTTAAAAGCCCGAATGTGGTGCACCGAGCCTTCAGTACCCTCGAACATTGGGATGCCCGTAAGGTTGAGATTGGCAGGCAGTTCGTCATTCAAGGGTGAATAAATGCGAGCATTCTCCGTGTGGATCGAGTTGTTGGTTGACAAATGGACCTGTTTCTGCAGTTTGCAGACTGCCCCAGCCAATTCAGCTAAAGGCCCAGTAGTCTCGGTGGTACCACTAGAAGTTCCTTGTTCCACGGCGCTAACACGGGTAATGAGAGAAATTTGGTCTTCCCTTATTTTCGTCAACTGAGTCTCAAGCTTAGTCAACGAGGTTGTCAACTGGTCTACGGCTTCTTGCATCATGGATCTGGTGAAGGGTGGCCTGTTTGTAAGAATACCTTGTAATCAGAAACTGACCCAGATCCTTGAATCAAAACAGTACATCCCAAGCAAAGAAAAGACTTAGACAAGAAGACGAATCGATACCGACACCTAGACGAATGACTCGTGGGTGGTGGGCCTTCCTTAGGATTCGGCCGAGTGGGCCTAGTCCTGCTTGATGGAAAGTCCCATGTGATAATTCCCCAGGCTTTGGACTCGAAAGTGTAAACGGGCCCGCCTTTGTAGGAGTACATCCTACGTAGGTGGGTCGTGCCTTGACAAGTAAGGCGAATTGGGATAGGGAAGAAACCCGTGATGTAAGATCGACGGAGTTTCGACGCTAGAGACTTTGACAACTTATGACAAGACCCGACACTACTAAATACGGGAAGTCGTAAGAAGAGGAAAGTTTTTGAAAAGGGACATTTGGGTTTAGAAAAATCCGAAAAAGTCGGATGGACGGCCCAATTTTTTGAAAATCGGCAAAGGGCCATCGGGCCGAAATTTTTTAAGTTTGAAAATGTTCGGGCAGCATACCGACTAAAAATGGGCTATTTTGAGTAAAATCGTAAGTCCTAAATTCGGTAACGTCCCGGGTTTTGAATAATTTTGAAAAGTATGTAAGTTTTGAAATAACGGTTTTTGAAAAAGATGGCATGTAGATCAAACAGCACATAGTCACGAAAACGGTATAATGACACCGTGTATGCTATTAAGCTAAGTCTCGGTCGGTTGAAATAGGGTCTATACCAACAACGACGGCTTTCTCGCAAATCAGGACGGACATCCTAAGCCGAATTGGACTTTTAACATGCCGTAAAACCCATGCGAGTTCCGCCATCGGTCTTTAGTGCACCCATCTAGGAATGCACCGCGGTATAGTGGGACGTCGGTCACAAGTAACCAGCCCGGGAAAAATTTGGGTTATGCATGAACCATCGGACTAAAATGCGTACATTACTAACCGAACGATTTCTTTTCGAGTCTCACCCTAGGAACCCCGATGACTAGTGGTACATCAGGAATCCCCAGCGGAGTCACCAAATTGTGGACATGACATAGGTCCACCCCAACGCGGCCACGCGCAGGTTTGGGAAGGCGAATGAATCTCATGTGAGATGGGTCTCGAATTGAAAATTAAATCGAAGTAGGAGTGGCCACCAAACTTTGTGGGAGTTCGGGCCCGTTCGAACCCACTCTATGTCGTGGTGGGCTGTGCACAAAGTACGGCCCATTCCGATTTCAGAGCTTATTGGGTTCGTCCCTTTGCATTGCGATACCAATACCGACATTATCGGTAATCGGGTATTGAATGACTCTCGTACGCCAATGGTTTCGGACATCCGGAAACCAAGGTTCTGAATAAGGGGTGAGGGTACGTGTTTGGAAGTTCACAAAAAACACCCAACCCCGCCCGCACTTAGCGGCCTTTACTAGGATATCGTTCGTTTTTGGTGTATGCGTGTTAGTTTGACGGTTAAATGATATGCAAACAAGGCTTTTTAGACTAAACATGTGAATTATGTTTAACTACGTCGTTTAATGCATTTTTGAACTAAGTCGAAGTTGTTTTAGCATGTGAGATTCGTTTTAGTATAATAAAACAAAGAGATGCCAAAACAGAAACAAACGAGTTAGTAACGGTTCGTAAAAAAAATATTAGAATGACATAAATAATATGATGCGAGGTTTCGAAAAGATTAGGACACGTGATAGACTTGACACGTGTTGACCAAAGTCGTTAAAAAGGTTTTATCGAAGCTCGAAATATTTTGAAGGCTCACGGATCTGTCGTGATAGAGATCACTCGATCGAGTCGTTGAGGGACTCGATCGAGTGCCTCTTAAAAAAACCTTCCTGCTTCGATTTTGAGGTGCTACTCGATCGAGTCTGGTATGACACTCGATCGAGTGGCCCTCGAGAAAAAGTGTTCTGCCTCTGTTTTGGGGTGTTACTCGATCGAGTGGGCTAGGCACTCGATCGAGTGCCCCCTGTTCGAGGGATGACTAGATTTGCAATTCTCGAAATTGCTTTTAATTTTTGAAAACCGATAATTTCGTTAAGTCGTGTAAAAATATGGCACAATTTATACCCGACTTAAATTTTTCAAAACTCGTAAATATTTGATATTGGACTATGAAATCGATATCCAATACTTAGAGTGATTGCTAGAAAAAGAGACGTTTTTAGAAATTGTTTTGAATCGAAACAGACTCTCCGCATTGTAATGTCGTATCAGTCTTTTTAGAACTATGTGACAATTACTTCGGCATCAACGAGAAATGTTTTTTGAAAAACGTTTTTGTTTGATTGATTCCTTTAGATCCGATATTCGACTATAGAGTCGATATCGAATCCTTAGGGACGACTCGTTATTGAAAATAGTATGATAATATCAATATTAGGAACGAGAAAATAAAAAAAACGCGACGATGACCCGTATAAAAAACGGACAGACGAGAGAAGAAAAAAAAAGGAAAATGTGAGAAGGGAAGAGAAGAAGAGAGAAATCGGGATTTGAAACACCCTCAACTTACATGCTATTTTCGACCTCGATCACAGACTCGTAGTAACGCCGCTTGCGTAGGAGTAACAAGGATATAGGAGGAATTAAGGTGTTGTATTTTTGATATGGTTTGCCTAAGGTTTTGCTAGAGATTCGAGTTATGAATGTTGTGTGTGATTGTTGTCGGGAATTCTATGTATGAATTGAATGTGTGTAGATGTGTGAATTGTGTTGCGGGGGTGGGGTATTTATAAGATGAAATACCTCCACTCGGGATAGGATATTCCTAGTATTTGGATAGGAAAGAGATTTCTTGGCAAGGAAGAAAGCAACGGTTGGGGTGAAGTGGGATTCCGTCTAAGGATAGGAGAGACTTGCTTGCATGGGAAGAAATACCCGATTTTGGCTGCAAAGAAGGTCACTCGATCGAGTGGTTCATGGCACTCGATCGAGTGCCTAGCCTAACCTCGAATCTGATTGTTTTTTCTGAGCCCACTCGACCGAGTGAACCAATCCACTCGATCGAGTGGAGCTGGACGAGTGATATGGCTCTTCAAAAGATAAAACTTTATCTTTTACGGAATTGTTTAATGGTTTTGTGTAGCTGATTTTTGTGAGAAATTGGACTTCCAACTGGATTCTTGGACGTTTCGTGACAGATTTTCTGTCTCGGAAATGCCTTTGACCGGGGTTTGACCCGGTCACCAAAAGATGGTTTTGCCTTCGGTCTCGATTTTGACCCAAATTAGTCTCAGTTGACTGGAAACGACCCACTGGGCCTGAATTTTAGGTTTGTTTTGTGAGATTTTTACTCCGTGAAAAGCTCGCGCCAATTACTATTGACTCTGAGTCCAAAATCGAGCGGATTAAGTCATGTTTACGTCCGATCATCATCGGGTGTTTTTTGGAAACTGCTATAGACACCCGGCGGTCAAAATGTGGGTGTCTACACTTATTATGTCATTCTATATTATTTACAAACCGTTATTATCATTACTAACTCGTTTGCTTCTTCTTTTGTATTTCATCCTCGTTGTTTGTTTTATTATACTAAAATGAACCTCGCATGCTAAATACAACTTCGACATAATTCAAAGATGCATTAAACGACGTAGATCAAACATAATTCACATGTTTACTCGAAAATAATGTTTGCATAACATTTTCACCGAACTACTAACGCGCGTATTCTAAAATTGAACGATATCTTAGTAGAGGCCGCTAAGTGCGGGCGGGGTTGGGTGTTCTTTGTGAACTTCACAACACGTACCCTCACCCCTTACTCAGAACCGTGGTTTCCGGATGTCCGAAACCATTGGCGCACGAGAGTCATTCAATACACGATAACCGATCATGTCGGTATCGGTATAGCAATGCGAAGGGACGAACCCCATAAACCCCATAACACTTTGTGCACGGCCCACCAAGACATAGAGTGGGTTCGAATGGGCTCGAACTCCCACAAAGTTCGGTGGCGACTCCTACTTCGATTTAAATTTCAATTTGAGATCCATCTCACATGAGATTCATTCGCCTCCCCAAACCCGCGCGTGGCCGTGTCGGGGTGGACCTATGTCATGTCCACAGAATGATTATTTATATTTATAATATAGAAATTTATCACCTTATTATAATTTTTCGATGTGAGATGATTTTACTATTTTTATATGTAATATATTTATTACGTTTTTGAGCAAATAATATGAAATTCATAACTTTATAATAATTTTTCGATGTGGGAGTATGAGACCGTCATATACGGTAGATTATAACTCCGTAGAAGATAATTATATTTAGGACGGAGTATGAGTAACAGTATACCCTAATTTCAGTATCTCTCATTTAGATTAAACTTTTCACGTTCTTATTTCAAAAAAATTAATAAAAAATATCTTAACATTTTATTTGTGGAGAATCAAATTTAAGCATCATTAATTTCAGCTAGTCTCGTGTGAGACCGTCTCACATACGTTTAGTGTGAGACATACGGAGTATGTCATTGTAATACTTGCATTAAAGTAAATGTCGCAGGTGGTCATAGAACCAGCTTAGAACTTATTATCCGTCTTACACCTCAAAACGAGTCAAATATTATTACATGATGTTAATAAAGATAAAATATTTGTCATTTTCTAGGCAACTTATAATTTGATTTAAATTGGAGGCTACTTAATGTCGTCCGTTCATTTACTTAGCGTCGTTCATATTTTATGAGTAAATTACCAATTTGCCCTTTATTAGTTTACTAAACTAATTTAACCTAATTATTCATTCACCTAATTGTAATTACGATTCGGATAACAACTTTAAACACTTAATGTCATTACTTAGTGTCACTCACTACTAATTATCCTAGCAAATTCTATTTTAATTATCTCACTTCTTTAGTTTGATACTCGTACTAGTTATCCTAGATGCTAATTATAGATACATGTCATTTAACACAAAATCAAGTAGAGTTATAGCAATTAATCATTCAATTTCATCAGTCAAGACATTAATGAACACGAAAAAACACTAAGGGGTGAACATTGATTTAGATGCACTCCTCATCTTGATTCTGATGTCCATTTTGATTCTGTTGCACTACTGTCCCTTCAATTTACATGAGAATTCATGGCTATGTGTGCAACCATCTATAGAATTGGTTCATGAATTTTGTATTGTGTTAACGGATAAACATAAATCTAACCGCTTTGTGATTTGCTAGTGCATATTATTGGATTTTTGCAACATAAAATAAGACTATTCCAATGAAATCTAGATTCCGAGTTGAAGCGTGACAGATCTGCAGCTCGACCTGGGCTGGGGGTTGGGAGATCTGCGACTCAACCAAGGCTGGAACTTGGGAGATCTGCGACTCGACCTAGGCTGGGGCTTGGGAGATCTGCGCCTCAACCTGGGTTTGAGCGTGGTTGTCCTACGCCTCAACCTGGGTTGGGGCATGGATGTTTTACGTCTCAAATTGGGTTGGAGCGTGGCAGTTCTACGGTTTGATCTAGAACGAGGCGCCTCGATCAATCGTATATTTTGGTCGTGATTTCTTACTACAATGATGCGATTCATAATCATGCTAAAGTGTAGAAATTAAGAAAAAATCTTACTAAGAACTCAAAATTAGAATGACAAGAATGAGTTAATTGGAGTCGGATTACTTGAAATCGGTTTTCAATTTTCAAAAATATGATTGAAGTTGAGCGAAACATGAAGGTTAAATGTAAGTGAATAAATAAGGGGAGGATGGTAACTAAAAGGGTTAAATAAGGTGAGGGACAAAATGGGTAAATCAGTTAAAATACGGACAACATTAAGTATAATTATGGACGACGAGAAGCGAAAATGTTTAAAATTTGACCATTTTAAAATTTAAGACGAATATTGTCATTACAAACCAGAATTTGCATGGAACTTGTAGAGTTTCAAAGAGACCTGGTTCATTTTTTTCCAAGCCAATAAGTACTAAGTACTGAGTATGTTCCATGAATTGCAACATAGGAGGCCCACCAGGGCTACGAGTAGTAGCCCAACATATCATTCTCACCCACGCAACT
Organism: Agrostemma githago; assembly: GCA_958450325.1. Lineage (NCBI taxonomy): Eukaryota > Viridiplantae > Streptophyta > Magnoliopsida > Caryophyllales > Caryophyllaceae > Agrostemma > Agrostemma githago. Next base: position 58,368,395 of record OY288249.1, on the reverse strand, counting down.
ACACTCATGTTTTAATTAATAATTTCATTGACAACATAAATTCGTGTTTGCGACGATCATATCCGTCATATTAATGTGACGGGTTAAATAAAGTTCAGTTAGATAGAAAAAGACAAAACCAAATCATGTGTTTCATACCAATTTTTTGTCCATATCTATGTAAATGATCATTATTCGACCCGTAATAACGATCCGATGGATAGTTCAGTCGCAAGCTAGACCAGTTGTGTAATCTCCTAGAAATTCTAACGCAATACAGTGGCGGAAACACTGTAGAGTTGGGATTAAAACACACTGACAAACTATATCTTATTAAAAGAAATGGTAAGTCAATACAAAGGACTCTTTTTACAAAAGGGCTAAAAAGAAAATTCTTCAAACGGGTTAACAAATCCATAAATACATAAATTAAGAAAGAGTAGGATCCACGCTACTCGCTAGCTCACACCCAAAACCCAGCAGCAATTACCTGTCATGTTAGAAACATAACAGCCACGTCAGTGGGGAGTAACTCGGACGTTCTCCCAGCCATATTATATCATATGGAAAAATAATAGTATTACTATATCAAAATAATTAAAATGAGAAAACATTAAAACGATATAATAAAAATAAGTTTTCAGCGAAACTTGAAGCAGTTGCAAACCTGCGAGTCAATATCAATCGATAATAATAATATTCAAAAATGACGTTATGGAAATCAATCAGTGCAACGGAATAGACTTTCACTAGGATAATACTCAAACTAGCTTCGAGAACTTAGTCAAAACAAATTAGACTTCGGTCTCTAACTAGGCAACTCAAACTATAACAGGACTGCGTGCAGCGAGGTCCTGGCTTAAGTAATGTACACCCCTCCTGGACACCAACCGTAATCCAGTTCAACCCGACGGCGACTTACACGATGCGATATCTAAGTTTAAGGTCAAAATATACACACTCCTGAACACAAACCATGATCAGTTCAACGACCAATGCGTCTCAACATAGACACACCAGCTTTATAGTTGATGGCAAAACGTATACCCTAGACTGTATTACTCTACCCATACACTTGTCCTCATTCCATAACTCCAAAACAAGCTTTATCGATATTCAATAGATATAAACAATATAATTAATATGGAGATAAAAGAATAAACATCTTATATTAAAATGGAAACTTTCTATAAATAGAAACTTACTAATTTTAGAAACTTACTTAAAATAGAAACATTGTTATAGAAAATTCGTAAGTTATTAAAATAAGTGAAATGTATAAAAATAGCATTTCTAACAAAATTATCATTTTATTATTATCGTCGTTATCGTAACTTTAATATATTTCTAAATTCGTTACTCAAAATATAAATAAAATATAATAAGTCAATACATAGTATTTTATAAATAATTAAGAAATCGAGTTAAAACTATAGATTTTAGAAAAGAGGTGTTTTAAGAAAAACGATATCAAAATTAATTGAGTCAACGAGCTAGTTTTATGAGATTTACAAAGGTTTCAAATTATTTTTAATAAATAGCTTTTATTAATAAATAATACGGATTTTAATAAAAATAAGAAATCGTAGACAAATAAGAAATTATTAGGGAAAAATAGTCTCGAATAAAAAATGTATTTAAAACAAAATCGACTATTTTCTCATTTATTAGTATAAATCGTAAAAATTAATTTATTAAACAAGTATACAAATCTCGACTATAATATAAAAATACGATTTTGAGTTAAAATTATAAATTAACGAAATATGGAGAAAATATGAAATCGTTATTATTTAGTTACTAGTGTCACGATAACCAACAAGGTATTATAACGATCATAAATAATAAAATTACTAACGATTTATAAAACGATATCGAAAGTTGTAAAAATATTTATAAAGCATATGATTTAAAATTAATTATATTAGCAATAATAAATAGCTAAAAATAGAAAACCGAAGTTAAAATATTTACTACATACTACTACTCAAACATACGATATAAAATCGAGTAACGTCCTAAAGTTACCTCGAGTCGATATGCAAACGATCACGTACTTGACCAGTCCAAGCTCCAACTTCGTGCCCGACCTTTGCTCTCCAATAACTTCACGACCCAACGAAAACGAGAGTGAACACAAACATAAACAAAAGTCGGAAATAATGGAGATTGAAATTGAGCGGAGGAAACACGAAAAACGTGACAAAGCACCACAAAGGAGAGAGAAGGAATCGATATCGGGACTAGGCAGGCTAAGACCCTGAATTGAGACAGAGGATACGGGTCTAAAACAACAACGGAATGAAGGAGTAGCAAAACGAAACACGACAACTCGACCACAAGAATGGAAAAAGAAGAGAACGCGAGTTCATAGAATCAAACGTGCTAACCACAACGAACAGTGACAACAAGATGGCGTAGTGGTAGCAGCAGCTATAATAGCACCAGTTACAGAATTAAAATAGCATCAAACAACGATGTACGACAATAACAACATTGACAAAGCAGAAAGAGGGCAGCGAACAGAACACAAATGGATTCGAGCAATACGATCACAACAAGAACGAATAACACGTGACAGTAACGATCAGCAGCAGCAGAGACGACAAGACGAACAGGAGAGAAAGAAGAACGAGAACATATTACATAGATCGATAACACGGAAATGGAGTAGATCGAAAAGACAAGGGAAAAGAGGAGAAGAAGAACAACGAAAAAGAAGAAGAGGGGCCGAGAGACAAAACGCAGCAAAATGTTAATCAGCCCCAAAAGAATGACAATAGACGCAACAACAGCAGCATCGACAAAAATTGATAACAACAGCAACAACCGGCAGCGGTAAACATGATGACAAACAGACGAACAAAATCGGAAGAGGAAGAAGAAAAACGAAGGAGAACGAGAGGGGCCCACCTCGATTAACAGCAGCGTGCAGGCAGGTACAGTAGCAGTAGCGGTGACAATCGATCGCACAACAACAAAATACGAAACAGCAACATCAGCTTCACGAAAACAGGGTTAGAAAGGGGCAACAGCAGCAGTGAATTGCAGAGGCAGTGGTTGCGTACAGCAGCAACAACAAAACAGACAACAACAAGGCAACAGTAGTAAACACACGAACCAACAGCAGCAGCAGCGATGTAGAACAGCAGCAGCGAAACAGGGGAGGCGCAAACAGGGGAAAAAGAGTGAAGGACGGAGAAGGCAAGAGGAGAGGGAAGAGGTGCGTTGAAAGAGAGCAGAAAAGAAGGAAGTGGTGGAATGTATTAGAGAAAGTGTAAGGGGAAATGAATGAATCAGTCAATCAAGGTTAGTAAGAAAATACGGGATAACTAAATGAATCGGGTAGGAGACGGTTTTTGAGACAATAGCATACGTTGAATACGGATTGAGTTAAATGAATCGGGTTAGGAATACGAATTAAGTGAATTCCGTAACGATAAGTTGGCTGACCCACGAATCGAATTAAACGAGTTAATAAAATTAACAAATAATCGGATCGTCAAATAAAATGAGTAAATAAAGTACTCGAGACAAAAACGGAGACGGTAGAATAAATAATTAGACGATCGAATAGTATTACCCGATTAATAATAAATTTTCGATAAAGTGAATTAGATTGATTTCTCGAGGAAAGGTAATAAATATTTTGACGAAACTTTAAAATAAATGAGCCTCGAGCCGAAAATAGAATTTTCGAACTTAAATAATAAATTAAAAGAATTTAAATCGTCGAAATAGACTTTCGATAAAAATTAAATGAAATTTATAAAATGAATCGAAACGGAAATAAAAAAAATATGTTTTAAACATAAGAAGAGTTTCCGAGTCAAACGATTAAACGATAAATTCGTTTTATAAAAATTTTAAGATTTACGAGTTAAATCGTAAACAAAAATAAAAATACGAACATAATTTTATATTAATTTTATTCATAAAATCTGGGGTGTTACAATCTTTCCCACTAAAAGAAGTTTCGTCCTCGAAACTAATAAAAACATAAAAATAGAATGGGAAACAAAGTTTTATCACTTGAACAAAACGAGAATGCTTAACTCGCATCACAAACTCGGTTTTTAAAAAAATTTACAACTTCAAACGTGATATGAAATCAAAATCGAAGATAAAATTTATTTCAAGATGAGTTGGGCTCAAACCCGAAGTTTAAAAATCATTTAAATTAATAAAATCGTAAGTAAAAAAAAATTATTCGATAAAATAATGACAATGAATAATATTTGTAAACGAACTCTTGGGGAAGAGTACCCAAATATTTTCAAAACAACAGTAAAACGTTTTGATTAAGAATTTCGACAATATTTTGCTTTAAAACCAAACAAAGTTTTGAGAAATCAAATTTTGTAGTAGTAGATGAAAATCGAACCATTCGTCAAACATTTTCAATAATAGATTTAAAGTTTATCGACAATAAAATAAAAATTTAGGTATACCAAGTTTTTCGAAAATGTTAAACCATTTTTAGAAAATAATTCTATAGAAATCGAAATATTTGCAACTACGGGCGTTTTCATAAAAATCTCAATTACTTGATAATCAAAATTAAAATTTTAATCGATTTCAAAATACTTTAAAATAAATTATTAAGACCCTTTGAAACGGAACTTAAAAATAAAACAAAAACGAAATACAAAGTTTTGAAATTTATAACTCAAAATGTTAAAATTTTATGAAAATCAAAATTTTTAAATTAGTCAAACTTTTCATAACATGAGTTCGGGGAAATGATAAACGGATAAATACAGTCGAAGTCAACGACAAAACGAAACAAAAGTTTTCAAACCCGATGATAAAGAAGTCGAAAGAAAAGGCTGAAGAAGAAGTAGCAGAATTAAAGAGAAGCTAAGGGGAGGACAAATTGAGAGTCAAAAGAGCTCTCAAGGAATTACAAACGAAGTTAACCATTTCGAGATTCCCGGTACGACTCCCACAACACGGGTTCCTAATTTCCATCAAATACGTTAAGTCCAATATTAGGCGCTAGGTGGTACTACTCAGTCACAATCTCCAAAAATGTCTTATATGAATATCTAATCGTTCAAACGATACGACCCTAATCCACAAATGCTTAGAATCTAATTTCATTAGCAAAGATTCAACGGCCGACAATCACACCCAATCTCGTAATCACTAAGGCTCATAAATTCAAGGCTCCTAAGGTCTGAACTCGAGGTATACTCCAAATTTCTCGAGTAAGGAACACTAAACAAGGTCCACCAATTTAACAATGTTCGCGCATAAAGTCCTCGAAAAATGATCATCAACATATATAATGCTACAAGTACAGAAGTTGGGGAAAGTATAACAAATCCTCAAACACGCTCAAACCTATGGGTAATGGCGCAGACACTCACATCTTCAAACACGTCAACGGGCTAAGGTTCCTAAAATTTCCACCAAATTTCATATTGTATCAGCAAAACCGCCAAAATATTTATTAACTCAACGAAGCCACAATCTCGTTTTGTGTAAGGGTTCTGAACTTTAAATCCATTAAGATTATTGGCATCAAGGTATTCCTCAAAACAACACAATAAATCCAACATCTAATTGTTCAATATAGTTCTCTTCTTCAAGGACAATAATGATTTCTCCAAGTCAGACCACTCAACTCCAAAGTTCATAGGTTACAACCTTAAACAACGATCAACGATCAAATCCATAAGAAACATGGGTAATCTATGTCAACCAAAATTTCTAACGACATTAATGAAAACCTTTAATGGTACCACAACACTCCGGCTAACACCTTGAACAATACTCTATGTTCCCAAATATTCAGGATGCATCCATCAAATAAGCATTAGGTAAAAATCTCAAAGTAATATTATCAGTTACACTTAGTTCGGTTCTAGGTTACATACTAGGTATCCATCAAATATGCCATACTCTTACTACTCCAAAATATATTCAACTCTAAATACTCCAAATAATCCAGGTAACCTATAACCCAAGGTTCGATGTCTAAAGTATCATCCTAATTCCATCAATCAACAAATACCATTCAACTCAATCCTCAAAAATTTCTTACTTTCATAGAAAATAGAGTAGAATCACAATCCTCAAATAAGGTAACAAGGGTTTACTAAACCTCAAAAATCTATAACTCAGGGTTCACTAAGATAGAATCCGGTCTAACCAAAGAATCTCAAGAGAAAGATGGTAGAATAGAAGAATAAAACAAGGATTCACCAAGAGAATGAAGATGAGAATATAAAATAGAAGAATTGGAAGAAGCAGAAGCAGGAAGAAAAGAATCAATAATTCAAGATGTGGGTGTCTACACTTATTATGTCATTCTATATTATTTACAAACCGTTATTATCATTACTAACTCGTTTGCTTCTTCTTTTGTATTTCATCCTCGTTGTTTGTTTTATTATACTAAAATGAACCTCGCATGCTAAATACAACTTCGACATAATTCAAAGATGCATTAAACGACGTAGATCAAACATAATTCACATGTTTACTCGAAAATAATGTTTGCATAACATTTTCACCGAACTACTAACGCGCGTATTCTAAAATTGAACGATATCTTAGTAGAGGCCGCTAAGTGCGGGCGGGGTTGGGTGTTCTTTGTGAACTTCCCAACACGTACCCTCACCCCTTACTCAGAACCGTGGTTTCCGGATGTCCGAAACCATTGGCGCACGAGAGTCATTCAATACACGATAACCGATCATGTCGGTATCGGTATAGCAATGCGAAGGGACGAACCCCATAAACCCCATAACACTTTGTGCACGGCCCACCAAGACATAGAGTGGGTTCGAATGGGCTCGAACTCCCACAAAGTTCGGTGGCGACTCCTACTTCGATTTAAATTTCAATTTGAGATCCATCTCACATGAGATTCATTCGCCTCCCCAAACCCGCGCGTGGCCGTGTCGGGGTGGACCTATGTCATGTCCACAGAATGATTATTTATATTTATAATATAGAAATTTATCACCTTATTATAATTTTTCGATGTGAGATGATTTTACTATTTTTATATGTAATATATTTATTACGTTTTTGAGCAAATAATATGAAATTCATAACTTTATAATAATTTTTCGATGTGGGAGTATGAGACCGTCATATACGGTAGATTATTACTCCGTAGAAGATAATTATATTTAGGACGGAGTATGAGTAACAGTATACCCTAATTTCAGTATCTCTCATTTAGATTAAACTTTTCACGTTCTTATTTCAAAAAAAATTAATAAAAAATATCTTAACATTTTATTGTGGAGAATCAAATTTAAGCATCATTAATTTCAGCTAGTCTCGTGTGAGACCGTCTCACATACGTTTAGTGTGAGACATACGGAGTATGTCATTGTAATACTTGCATTAAAGTAAATGTCGCAGGTGGTCATAGAACCAGCTTAGAACTTATTATCCGTCTTACACCTCAAAACGAGTCAAATATTATTACATGATGTTAATAAAGATAAAATATTTGTCATTTTCTAGGCAACTTATAATTTGATTTAAATTGGAGGCTACTTAATGTCGTCCGTTCATTTACTTAGCATCGTTCATATTTTATGAGTAATTTACCAATTTGCCCTTTATTAGTTTACTAAACTAATTTAACCTAATTATTCATTCACCTAATTGTAATTACGATTCGGATAACAACTTTAAACACTTAATGTCATTACTTAGTGTCACTCACTACTAATTATCCTAGCAAATTCTATTTTAATTATCTCACTTATTTAGTTTGATACTCGTACTAGTTATCCTAGATGCTAATTATAGATACATGTCATTTAACACAAAATCAAGTAGAGTTATAGCAATTAATCATTCAATTTCATCAGTCAAGACATTAATGAACACGAAAAAACACTAAGGGGTGAACATAGATTTAGATGCACTCCTCATCTTGATTCTGATGTCCATTTTGATTCTGTTGCACTACTGTCCCTTCAATTTACATGAGAATTCATGGCTATGTGTGCAACCATCTATAGAATTGGTTCGTGAATTTAGTATTGTGTTAACGGATAAACATAAATCTAACCGCTTTGTGATTTGCTAGTGCATATTATTGGATTTTTGCAACATAAAATAAGACTACTCCAATGAAATCTAGATTCCGAGTTGAAGCGTGACAGATCTACAGCTCGACCTGGGCTGGGGGTTGGGAGATCTGCGACTCAACCAAGGCTGGAACTTGGGAGATCTGCGACTCGACCTAGGCTGGGGCTTGGGAGATCTGCGCCTCAACCTGGGTTTGAGCGTGGTTGTCCTACGCCTCAACCTGGGTTGGGGCATGGATGTTTTACGTCTCAAATTGGGTTGGAGCGTGGCAGTTCTACGGTTTGATCTAGAACGAGGCGCCTCGATCAATCGTATATTTTGGTCGTGATTTCTTACTACAATGATGCGATTCATAATCATGCTAAAGTGTAGAAATTAAGAAAAAATCTTACTAAGAACTCAAAATTAGAATGACAAGAATGAGTTAATTGGAGTCGGATTACTTGAAATCGGTTTTCAATTTTCAAAAATATGATTGAAGTTGAGCGAAACATGAAGGTTAAATGTAAGTGAATAAATAAGGGGAGGATGGTAACTAAAAGGGTTAAATAAGGTGAGGGACAAAATGGGTAAATCAGTTAAAATACGGACAACATTAAGTATAATTATGGACGACGAGAAGCGAAAATGTTTAAAATTTGACCATTTTAAAATTTAAGACGAATATTGTCATTACAAACCAGAATTTGCATGGAACTTGTAGAGTTTCAAAGAGACCTGGTTCATTTTTTCCAAGCCAATAAGTACTAAGTACTGAGTATGTTCCATGAATCGCAACATAGGATGCCCACCAGGGCTTCTACGAGTAGTAGCCCAACATATCATTCTCACCCACGCAACTACACTCATGTTTTAATTAATAATTTCATTGACAACATAAATTCGTGTTTGCGACGATCATATCCCTCATATTAATGTGACGGGTTAAATAAAGTTCAGTTAGATAGAAAAAGACAAAACCAAATCATGTGTTTCATACCAATTTTTTGTCCATATGTATGTAAATGATCATTATTCGACCCGTAATAACGATCCGATGGATAGTTCAGTCGCAAGCTAGACCAGTTGTTTAACTTACGCTATGATAAAGAATATTCACTATCATTAACCCGAATTCAACCTACTTTCCATAAAAAATCTCATAGTAACGTTCTTTATTAGAGTAGGAAAACCCATAAACAATCGAGATATTTAACAATACCTTAAACAACGGCAAGACCATTGTCTAAGGGTTTTCATCCGCTGGAAAGAACGACTTTGTCATGAAAGTAAATTTGTGTTCTAAACCTTCGGGGGTCATATCTCGGATTTGTTAATTTAGGAGAGAAATATTCGGGGGAAACCGTTAGCAGTCTGATCCATTTGTACCATAAAAGTGGATTCGAAAGACGCCAATGAATCGAGACGAGACAGTTAAAGAGAATAATATGAAAAAACGGGTAACACTTTAAAAATTGATTTTTGGTGGAATCAGAAGGCAGATAGATTCATTGCTTAGCCAATCGAAAAAAATGTGAAAATGTTTTTTTTGCTATAAATTCAAAGATGGGAAAGAAAAGTATCTTGTTCCTTGGCTCATGAACAAACTACGAAGTAACTGTTTACTCAACCTTATTTTCAGTCAAATAAAATATTTTAATTTTATAAAAGAAAATGTCAAATTAAAAAATTGTGGCAATTTTGTTTTTCAAAATATAAAATTGTGACAAGTTTTATGACCTACTCCGTACATAAGTATAAAATTGTAAACTCTTTAGTATTTAAAAGACAAAAAAAATCAAAACATAGATTTAAATTTAAGTTTAAATAATTTACCCGAGATTTTTTTAAATACATGTTGAGTTAGTTTGTTATGCACTCCCAAATGTGTTGCATCCCATTTCATACGTATATAGTTGAACATGGAACAACTCCTCGAATCGTTCCTTGGCATAACAAAAAAAATCGACATTTTCGGGCTTTCCGATTAGAATCGAGGCGCAAAGGAATCCATGTCCAGATAACTTAGTTTGTTTATCACATTGATTAATGGATTGTGTTTCTGGCCTTCTATATGGACAGTCAATTTAGCATATTATAAACATAATGGTTTAAAACTGAATTATACTCGTAGTATTTATAGTTGTTAAAGCAAATGTTTACATACCTTTTACACGAATTGTAGTCCCGAAAAACTCTCTGCTAATAAATGAGTCAATGACAACTACATTTCATTCTAATTAGAGGACACCAATGGAAGTCCGATTAAATCTATTGAATAACAGGTAAGATCCATTTGTACCATAAAAGTGGATTCGAAAGACGTCAATGGTATCGATCCGAGACAATTAAATGAAAAAGAGGACATGACAGATGACAACAGAGAAAACACTTGAAAAGTTGATTTTGGGTGGAATGAGAAGGTAGATAGATTCATTGCTTAACGAACCGAAGAAAACATGTGAAAGTAGTTTTTTTCTATGAATTCAAGGATGTGGAACAATTATATATATTTCCGTAGTTGTTTTTCGAACGACAAACATAAGTATCTTTTTCCCTAGCTCATGAATTTGTATATTGTGGAAGTTTATAACACAAACTGTTTGTCCTGTCATATTTTCAATCAAATAGAATACTTTAATTTTATAAAAGAAAATGCCAAATAAAGAAATTATGACAATTTTGTTTAATAATTGTGGAAATGTTTTTAAAAATTGTGACAATTTGAATTTTTTTAAATATAATTGCGACAAGTTTTATGAACTATTCCGCACATTATTATCGTACACTATTTAGTACTCCATATATGAGTAAACTCGTTAATACTTAAAACACAAAAGAACCAAAACATGAGATTTAAACGTAAATTTAAACAATTTACCCGAAGTTTTTAAATACACCTTTTTTTAAATAATCAATAAAATATCGTGCATTGCCCAATCACATCCACAGCTCATACTGTACGGTTCATTGGTTAAAAGTACCCGTAGTAGCAACGACTTGACAAAAATGATACAAAAGATAAATCAGGATTCGCCAACAAAATAAGTTATACAAAAGAAAAATAAGACACTAAGTAATGCATTAAATAATGTTCACTCACTGCGCCAACTATAGAAAATCTCGACAATATTCATAGATTCCCTGTAACAACGAAATGTAATAAAAATTTGTTAAGAATATAACAAAGCTCGCTATTAGTTAATTACCTCTGTCGTATCCACTATCCTTATCTCGTTAGCGTTTTCGTCCAAAACGTTTCCCAATATCTCGATATTATCGGGGAGTATTCTCTTTCTTGTCCCGATAGTGACGATACTAATTAAATTTATGTTGTTAGTACACGCCCCTACGTTAATGCACCATGAGTATCCGTAAAGCAGTGATTCAGTTGCTGGAACGTCGTCCATGCAGGGAGTCAAACCAAGATGCCCTTTCTCATACGCTTCAAGACTCCTTTGAGCCACGAGATACTCGCTGAATCTCCATTTGTTATCAAAATCTGAGGGATGACTCATTGGACGATTCTTTCACATGGTCCAAAAAAATCAGCTTGTTGAGGGATTCCAGCAAGGATTGAGGCGCACAGAAATTTGTCACGTAGTCACATTACTGGCTTACATCCAAGAATGTAAAAGGGATATATATGGGCTTGGCACAAACAAAGAGAAGCGAAAACATGTGACAGTGGGATTGGTGAGCTGTGAAATATAAGGCTCAACCACTCCTGTCCTTATTGATTTTTGTCCTTTTATGTACATGTCTCTAGGGTATATGCACCTCTAGTATTTAAGGATGTAAGGCACTATGGCATTTGCAGAAATATGAAAAGAAAGAGCACTGCAGCCGCAATGGACTGACATTAGCTTTTCTCATAAAACTTTCACTAAAATAGTAAAGCACCAAGCTTTCATGGCCTATGTTCTTCAAAATCTTCATGGTATCAGAGCTACAAGCCCATGATAGCCTAGTGTTTGTCGTGTGTAAGTTCTTTTTCTTATCTCTAAGTATTTGTTGTGCTTTTTACTGAGAAAAGGTTGAGTCTTTAAGTCTGTCATCATGCCTGATAGCGAAACAAATACACCAGTAGTAGATATAACCGATCCTCTGTATTTGCATCCTTCCGAGGGAACACAAACCCTTAAGGTTACTCCTGAACTTACTTGGGCAGAAAATTTTACACCTTGGAAAAGGCAAATGGAGTTAGCTTTATCTGCAAAGAGGAAACTGGGATATGTTACTGTTAAGGTGGGTAGGTACGCTTCTAATTCTACTAAACAAGAGGCTTGCGATACATCTAACAACCTTGTTATCTCATGGATACTTCAAAATGTTAGTGAACGGATTAGAAGGTTGGTTATGTACACTCAGTCTGCTGCAGAGATATGGTCAGTCCTTGAGAAGAGGTATACTGTGGCGAATGGAGCACGAAAGTTTAAACTGAACAAAGAGTCCTATGAGATTTCATAAGGCAACATGCCCATTGAAGAATACTATACTCAACTGCAGATTGTATGGGATGAGTTAGAAAATATGAACAATTATCCTTCCATCACCGACAAAACTGCAGAAATTTTTGCCTACATTGATGTCGTAAACCAGCAAACAGAAGAAAAGCATCTCTTTTAGTTTCTCAATGGGCTTGATATGGAGTATGGAATATTGAGGAGTAATATTCTGATGATAAGTCCTCTGCCATCTGTCGATACAACTGTGTCTATGATGCTTCAGGAAGAGGCTCAATCTAAGAATATAACAGGAAGAAATGATCAAGAAATGAGTGCCTTGATGGGTAAAAGAGATGGTGAAAGGGCGAAATGACCACACTGTGGAAGAGTCAATCACAAACCTGAGGATTGTTGGGAAGTGGTAGGATACCCCGCTGGACACCCTAAGAACAGGACTGCAATCAAAAGGGACCTTACAAGGCACAAGAAGGAAGGACTCAAAAATCATCTCAAGGAGGAGGCTCACAACAAGGAGAGAACAGAAAATACACTGGATCTGGAAATTCTGGTCAGAAAAACAAAGGGAAAGCTACACATCAGCAAAGACTGAATCACCAGATCTTGCCTAGGCCATTGAAACAGCTTCTCAACAACTGAAGAGCCTTCTCAAGCTTGTACCAATGAGCAACAGTGGCACAGGGATAGGGGGAGACACTGATGATGAGCTTGAATGCAATTTTGCAGGTATTTTGAACCGCAAAAAAGAAAATTCATCCAAAGATGTCTGGATTGTTGACTCTAGGGCTTCTGACCATATGACTTCTCATTTATCTTTACTTACCAAGGTTCAGCCTTTAAGTGTCAAACCCACGATTAATCTCCCTAATGGGGAGGTTGTTCATGTGACACATAAAGATGACATCACTTTGAAGTGTGGGCTCGTTCTTAAGAATGTCTTGGTGGTTTCTGAATTTAGACAGAACTTGCTGTCAGTTCAGAAATTAACCAAAGATAATATGTGTTTTATTACCTTCTTTAACACTCCTTGCGCTATGCAGGATTGTGTTAGCAAAGAAGTTAAAGAGAAGGGCTATTCAACAGGTGGTCTATACTATCTTGTCAATAACAAAGAACAAAGTACAACACGCACAGCTATAAGAAAATCAATCACATACAAAGCCAGCCTCCACATCTACATCTACAAATGCTTTTATTTCAAGTTCTTGTACTCCTAAGGCTATTCGGTTGACTCAAAAGCCATTAGTAGTTTCTAAACTATCCTATAATCAAAATTCTATCATGAATGAAAAAGTAAGCATTTGTGATTATTCTACCTGGCCTCACAGGCTTGGTCATGCTCCTTTGACCAAGCTGAAGTACATACCATATATTCAGTTGAAACAGAAAACCAAATCTGATTCTATCTGCATTTCCTGTCCCATGGCTAAATTTACTAAACTTCCTTATCCTGTTAGTACCACTACTGTTGCACAGCCCTTTGACTTGATCCATATAGACATATGAGGACCCTATAGGGTGGCATATAAAGAAAAATTTAAATATTTTCTGACAATTGTTGTTGACTTCTCTAAAGGAACTTTGATTTATCTGTTGGCTCAAAAATCTGATGCTTTTGAAAACCTATCAGCCTTTTATGAGTATGTGAATACACAATTTGATAAGAAAATTAAAATTGTGAGATCAGACAATGCCTTGGAGTTTGATGATGACAGGTGTAATAAGTTCTCTGAAAAGAAAGGCATGGTGCACCAAACCAGCATTGTAGATCGCCCACAGCAGAATGGTATAGTGGAGAGGAAACACAGGCATTTGCTTGAAATCAGTAGGGCCTTGAGGTTTCACTCTGGTCTTGATTTGAGGTATTGGGGTGACGGTGTCATGACAACAACTTATCTAATCAATAGGCTTCCATCCTCCTCAAATAAAAATAAAATACCTTATGAAGTAATGCATGGAAGACCTCCTAATTATGATTACTTGAAGACATTTGGATCCCTTATGTTTGCTTATAATCCAGAGAGACACAAGGATAAGTTCGAACCAAGGGGTGTACCATGTGTGTTCCTTGGATATGCCTCGAATCAAAAAGGGTATAGAGTTCAGGGATTGGTGAACAAAAGGATATTTGTTACTTGAGATATTGTGTTTCATGAGAAGATATTTCCGTTCAACAAGCATGCTACAGGAAACTATTTGAATCCTACTCCATTGTGGATACCTCAGGCTCAAGATGAGGCAATTTACAGTACTCCACCTGAGGAAGTGGAGAATCATGAACATGAAGGGGAGTATACTGCAGAAAATGAAGCAGCTGCAGATTCATCTGAACAACCTGAGTAGCCTGAAGAGCCCTTATTACCTCCTATTTCTGAGAGACCTACCAGAGACAGGAGGCCTCCAGGATGGTTGCAGGGATTTATTACTGGTTCCTCCAGGAGATCTGCACTGACAGTTGCTAAGATTGCTGACACCAAAATTGGGCAATCCGTTGCAAATTTTGTGTGCAAGATAATTGATTATAAGGAGCCATACTTCTTTAGTTAGGCAGTCCAGGACCCTAAATGGGTTTCAACTATGAATGATGAGCTTGATGCACTGGAAATCAATGATACTTGGAAGGTGACAGAGTTACCACTGGGACGAAAAGCCATTGGTTGTAGGTGGCTCTATAAACTGAAATTTAAATCTGATTGGAGCCTGGAGAGGTACAAGGAGAGGTTAATTATTCAAGGCTACAAACAAAGGGCAGGTCTGGATTACACAGACACCTTTGCACCAGTGGCAAAAATGATAACTGTGAGAGCCTTGTTTGCTATTATTGCTATGGAAAAGTGCCACACATGTCAGATGGACGTGAGCAATGCCTTCCTTTATGGTGATTTGAGGGAGAATGTTTATATGCAACTGCCCCTTGGATATCAGCAAAGAGGGGAAAGAATTACCATTGATCAGATAGGTCAAATGAGAACCAGAAATGATAAGGTGTGTAGGCTCAAGAAATCTTTATATGGGTTGAAGCAGGCACTTAGACAATGGTTTGAAAAACTGTCCAATACTCTGATTAGTGCAGGATTCAAACAATCTGTATCCGATCACTCCTTGTTTGTTAAAACTGACAACAGAAGTATTACCACCGTGTTAGTCTATGTAGACGATATGGTGACAACAAGCAATTTAGAAGATGAAATACGTGCCTTGAAAGGGGCATTGCAGGCAGAATTTCATATGAAAGATTTGGGGAGTTTGTCTTACTTTCTAGGACTGGAAGTGGCTCACACTCAACATGGGATGTTTGTGTCTCAAAAGAAGTATACCACTGACATGATTAAGGAATTTGGAGTTGGAAAATAGAGACCTCTTAAGATACCCTTGGACTCACATGTTAAGCTTGAGCCTGATAAAGGGACACCTCTTCCAAAACCTGGTGTGTATAGGAGGCTAGTAGGGAAGCTGATTTATCTCAGCCTTTCCAGGCCTGATATAGATTATGTTGTGCATCTATTGAGCCAATTCATGCAGGCACCGACTACAGATCACTGGCAGGCTGCCAAAAGATTATTGAGATACCTGAAGCACACTACAACTCAAGGAATACTCTTTGCTCATTCCTCCAAGGCAAGACTAACAGCTTATTGTGACTCTGATTGGGCATCCTGCCCCTTCTCCAGGAAATCAACAACAGGCTTCTGCATACTCTTGGGAGATTCTCCAATGTCATGGAAAGCTAAGAAACAAGGCATCGTTGCCAGGTCCTCTGCTGAAGCTGAATACAGGGCAATAGCGCTTACAGCTTGTGAAGTAACATGGTTGATGTCTCTTTTAAAGGACCTACGTATCAAGAATCTGCCACCCACTGTCCTTAAATGTGACAATCAAGCAGCTTTGAGCATCGCTGCAAATCCTGTTTATCACGAAAGAACAAAACACATTGAAGTGGATTGCCACTTCATAAGAGAAAAGGCAGCTCAAGGTGTCATTCGTCCTACTTATGTATCTTCTCAGAACCAAGTAGTATATGTCTTGACAAAGCCATTGTCCATGTCTCAACACAAGAAACTCCTCTGCAAGATGGGATTTCGAAGTTCAACTCACTCACCACTTGAGGGGGAGTGTAAAAGGGATATATATGGGCCTGGCATAAACAAAGAGAAGGGAAAACATGTGGCAGTGGGATTGGTGAGCTGTGAAATATAAGGCTCAACCACTCTTGTCCTTATTGATTTTTGTCCTTTTATGTACATGTCTCTAGGGTATATGCACCTCTAGTATTTAAGGATGTAAGGAACTACGGCATTTGCAGAAATATGAAAAGAAAGAGCACTGCAGACGCAATACACTGACAGTAGCTTTTCCCATAAAACTTTCACTAAAATAGTAAAGCACCAAGCTTTCATTGCCTATGTTCTTCAAAATCTTCAGAGAAACATTATTATTTTAAGTAACTGTACTCACTGGAGTCTTGCAATGGCGAAATCTGCCGCTATTACCACAGGTTCATATGCCGTCGACATTACTTTGTTTCATTGTTTGCAATAAGTGTGTTTTTTTCTTATTTATGTTTTAGCATGGAATTTTTCCCGCAAATGATATGTCCGGGATGAGTTTCAATTTGGAGCAGGGCTAACTCATATAACTTTAGCTAACTTTTGGAGATATGCCAATGAGTTGTTGGATGTGGGTATGTTGAACATGCCAACACTTGCGCCATTGTTTACAAAATAAGGATGAAGATAATTAAAAAAATCTTAGACAAGGACGCAATCATTGATGTGATCTTACATTTCTCTATGGTTATGTTGCCTCTTTACCCACCGTTATCCACATCAAACCACGAGAGGATGAGTTTCAAGTCTCTCGTTGGAATTCTTAAATGGGGTACTGTAGACACCCAGATTTGAACCTGGTGGCTGCGGAAGTGCCCACCAAACACCCGATGACGATCGGACTGCAACGCGACACGAGATCGCGATGTTTTAGACAGTTTTTCTATAGAACGGATCAAATAATTACTCGGAAAGATTAGATTAACATCAAGGCAGGCTTAGTCGTGTCATTACGGTCGCGTCGACACTAATTAGAGTCAATTCCGACACCGGAGCCCCGAATCGATCCCGAAATATGCAAAGTGAAACTCGAGTCAACGCGTCGGGCTGAGCAAACCTCGACACACGCGCCCGAGGCCCACCCGGCACTCGACGCTCTAGGGTTAGAGGGAAGCCTTAACCTCCAAGAAAGATTTAGATATGCATCTTCTCCGTTTTGGAAAGTTTTGATATCGGATCTTCAAAACTTCGACGGCCTGAGCTCTGGCACCTGAAGACTGAACTGCCTCACACCAGGCGCCTGAAGACCGAGTCGCTTGACCCCGGGTGTCCATATGGGTGACGAGGACCGAAAACACCTATAAATACCCCCCACTTCATTTATTCGACACAATCACGAGTTCGTGCTTACTTCTACACAACTCGTTCTTCCCTCTCTCTTTCTCGCTAAGGGCTCGCACTCCGACACCCGAGGCAAACGATCCACTCGATCGTAGTTCCGATAAGCGACATCGACGGTACTCCTCACCTTCGAGCACTCCACTCGATCCCGAGGTGCCTATGTTCGACTAGCTACCGAGTTTAGCAACGAAATTCTGCCAGATTAGCCGTAGAACTAGCAAATAGTAGCGGAGCTCTGCCGGATTAGCCGTAGGAGGGTCCAACGGTAACGGAACTCTGCCGAAATCACCAGACAACCTAGGAGGATCCGCCTTTGAAGTTGAATCGTCACTAGGTTGTCATCTAAACAAGACTTTACATTCTTACACTTTCATTATGCACTATGATAATGTCAAATGTGGGCAGTAGGTCCGTGACACCTACTAAGACACGTAACGTCCAAACTTCAACTATATACTAAAATACACTAAATAGAC
Organism: Agrostemma githago; assembly: GCA_958450325.1. Taxonomy (NCBI): domain Eukaryota; kingdom Viridiplantae; phylum Streptophyta; class Magnoliopsida; order Caryophyllales; family Caryophyllaceae; genus Agrostemma; species Agrostemma githago. Next base: position 58,349,984 of record OY288249.1, on the reverse strand, counting down.
CCGAGTAATTCCGAGATCCGTTCTCAACTATCTATGCATCGTGTACCGTTTAGTGTATACTTCGAGGGTGCAACTCCTCACAATGTGATTTACTTACATTCGCATTTACAATTTTTTGTATGATTTATTGCTTTTATGACCTTATAATCGCATGCTAAATCACCTAACACGGAATTCAAAACGTAAAACAACTAAAACTAAACAAAGTGATGGTCGGGTTCCGTATTAGTCCAGGTGCTCACCTTACTAGGTTCGACGCATCTCTATTAATACCGAACCAACGCATCTTAAGCAGAATACCAGGTAAGGTATATCACGAGAACGACTAATATCCGTATTATCACGTTAAATCTGATTTGCTAATACGTATAATACTAGTACTCTCTATTCTCCTATGTGCATCTTTTCATGGCCTGCTTGTCACGTGAAATCGCATGCAAAGAATGTAAACATAACTACTTTGACGACAAAACTTACTTGTCCTTAAACAACCGACGTAGCAAAAGGTATAGGGTGAAAACAACGGATGTTACAGTATTTCCGCCACAACAAAAGAACGAAGTTATCAGCCCACCGATTGATTAGTAGAGGCCGTTATAGTGCGGGCGGAATTGGGTGTTGACATCTATCGCATGTTTGCTTTCAAATACATACCCTAACCCCTTACTCAGAATCGACGGTTTCCGGATGTCCGAAACCATTGGCAATGAGAGTCATTCCAGGCATGGAGTGCTTAAGGGCACAAGTCTTTATTTTTAGGTCTCGTGCCCCTCAACTTTGAGCCGGCTAGGGATCAAAGTTGACTTGAACGATTTCCGAGTCCCCATAATTCACTCGGTGGCGACTCCACAAATTGGCAACAAATTCAGTTCACTAAAAAGGTCGCCTTACCAAACGAATCGGCCTTTAAACATTTACAACCATGACTCGATCGATTCCAAACGGAAACACGGGTGCTCGCACCCGTCTAGTACAAGTCCAGATCGTCATCCGAATCGAGGTCCGAAACATTGCCCCGTACGCGAGATCGGACCGGCCCCCGACAGGGAGGGGGCCGCGTGGGTGGCCGCTGCCACACGTTGAAAAATCGGGACGGTCTCGCGCGGGCGCGCGCGGGGCGCCGGGCGGTGCGGACGGACGTCCACAGTTTGGCGACTCCGCTGGGGATTTGGAAACAAATTTCCAGTGGTGGTGGTGTAACTTGAACGAGGTCGATGAAGCTCATTTCCTAGTTCCTAGTTGTGGTCACTACAGGTTTTGGCCCTAAAAAGCCCACCCTAACCGATATCAGGACCAATCGACCTCTTCCCGGTAAGATCCTTAGGGACACGTGGAGAGATCCCCGATTGACGCTCCGGCCGCCTAACGCGTACCTCGCGGGAATAATAAGCGGATAGTTCCGAACGGACGGTATGACACTCGTCTCCCAAGATGATTTGTCAATGCGTAAGTGAAAACTATTCGTGGGCGGTAGCCTACCCTAACCTACCCGTGTCTGCATCCTGCATGAGTGTATGCATTCCTAGTTATGTGTAGCGTGTTTGGAACAACCCAAATAAAACACTAAAAATCTGGATTCAACCAAGCCAACATATTCAACCGCACCCAACAATGTTTTCGAAAAATACCTCCTCTTTTCAAAACGACCCTTTGAACACCGATACTCCGGTCAAACCATGATTTTACAAATAAAAACGTTTTAGATGCCGTCATCATGGGAAATTTTACACTCACTACTTTCAAAAAAAAAAATTTAGCGTCATCGCATTGGTCGAAAGCAAAACTCGTAGTTTTCCAACAACAATCTGAGCCGCTAATAAATGCCAAATTCCCAATCAATGAGACCAAGGCACCTTAAGCGGTTACATCTTATTTTTTCGCACATACCGTTAACACAACCGAAGCTTCAATTAATGAAGCCAAGGAATCCGAAACGGTCACATTCACAAAACATCATTTTTACACACTGTCACCACCATCAAAATACTAAGGATGGACAAATTTGACCGCACAAAAAAAAAGAGGCTTTCTAAAAATTATCCTTGTTACCTAAACTCGGTATTAAAATCTGGTCACGTTTTCAAAACACCGTCACCAGACATCACGTTCTGCCTACACCATAAATGTCGAACTGACTAATTAATAGTAGTTTCGATAAAAGCACCATGTCATCATTTTCAAAACCGGTTCCCTTAAGAAATGTGCTTCTTTTGAAAAACATCATTTACACTTTTGCTATCGTCGGATTCCCGACGCACGCGTAACAACACACTTTCGCATCACAAACAATGTCACTACACCATCGTCACCCCAATTTTACAAATCATCATTTTTGAAAAAAAAAAACTTCCTTTGCAAAAGCGCGATCGTTTCCTAAAAAACATCAAAAACTCTTTGATCCTGAGCCGGGATGGCGATCAACTTCTTACGTCATACAACCGTGTGATTAACTTTCTGTGTTAGTTACTAGGGCCGCCTCTATTCGAGGTCTTATGTTTTGGGTCGTCTCATCCCGAGAAAGTCTTCTTGAATCTCACCCCCGAGATTTGTGTCAAATTGTCTCGCTCTAGAGACATAGCTTCATTAGGTGTTCTGCCGAATACACCAAGAGTCTAGAACACCCGAGTCCCTAATCCGATGACCGCAAACACGCGCGAATCAAGGGTCCTATTTCCGCGTTGCTCGGTTTTGAGCATTCCTCGAGTCTATAGGACGTCTGGTATACCCACCCTCATCAATATCACCTTTTCCGCAATCATGTCAGGAGATTCAAGCGTAGACACAAGTAACCATAGCGGGAACGACGCTGGACAATCCGTGGATAACACCATAGAAACCCTAACCAACCTAGTCCGAGACTTACAGGTCAGCATCATTACCGTGAACACATCCGTAAACAGCATAGACTCTCGTCTAGGCCACTTGGAAGATAGGGCCTCAGATGAACACCACAACCGGGTCCTCAACGAGGTCCTTTTAAATTCCACTCCGCTGGGCGGAGCACCTGTTGGTGTCATCCCTAATGACCCCATTACCTCACCTCAAGACGACACCCTACAATCCGCCATGAATCGCATAGATTTCCTCGAAAGCCAAATGCGCCTAAACCAGGGAAACAATGTCCACCTATAACCATAGAAAATTTGAAATGGTGAACGACCAATTACCCGAGAACTTTTCCTTAGATGACATACCCAAGTTCCAAGGGACCGAGGATCCCCTCAATCACATCCGGGCCTTTAAGGATTACATGGCCATTAAGGGGGTCAAGCCCAGCCTCTTCACTAGGATATTCTCTTCATCCTTAGGAGACACACCACGATCGTGGTTTTATTCGCTCGATCCCAAAAAGATATCCACTTGGGACGATATCTCCATAGAATTCGCAAAAAAATACGCGGATAATTCCGAGACACAAGTCACCATTAGAAGCCTTGAAATTTTCTCCCAAAATGAGAGGGAAGGCTTCTCAGAATTTCTGACTAGGTGGAGAAAGGTCAGCACTCAACTAATAAACCGTCCGGATGAAGCCACCTTAGTAGAAAAGTTCGTCAATAACCTTAGACCCGCTTGCGCCTCCCACCTTAGATACCAAAACATCCATACCTTCAACGAACTATCCACCTTAGGAATACGTCTAGAGGACGATATGAAAAAGGGAGTTGTAAACACCCGCATTTTGACTGCCAGGTGTCTATAGTAGTTTCCAAAAAACACCCGATGATGATCGGACGCTAACATGTCTCTACGCGCTCGGACATGGGCTCAAAACCATTAGTTGTTGGCTTAAGCACTTATGGAGTACAAATCTCACAGAACTGACCTCAAATTCAGGCCCACTGGGTCGTTTCCAGTCAAACAAGACTAATTTGGGTCAAAACCGACTTTTAGCAATTGAGTCAACCCCGGTCAAAGTCGTTTCCGAAACACACAAAAAACAACCATTCAAAAATCCAAAGTCCAGTCCAAATACAAAACCTACAAAACATCCAAAACCACGGTCCAAAAACCTGATCCGTGCGCACCAGCTGAGCCACTCGATCGAGTGCGCCCCTAATCAAGCCCGACTGCTGGCGCACTGGGCCACTCGACCGAGTCAGCTACCTACTCAGTCGAGTAACCCTAGCCGGGTGTGCATAGCTAGCCTATATAAGCACACCCATGCACACCACTTTTCACAACTTTACAAACCCAAATCGAACTTGTCGAAACCCTAATTCTACCCTAATCACATACAAACCCTAACCCTAGCGTTTAGGAACCCAAACCCTAACCACCACAACTTAACCTACATCTCGATACTCCCATGCAAGCCACAATTACGTCCCGTCCGAGAACAAGAACATGTAGGTTGAGGGTGCAAAACCCATTCTCCTTTCTTCTCCTCTCTTTCTCGTTTTTTTTTTGTTTTTTTTGTCATCGCATATCTAATATCGATAGTATTATTAGTATAAAATACTAAAAATACTTGTGGATTTGTGTCGAGTGCGAAGATGTCGGAATAAGGAAACCCGAATATACAAGAGTATTGCACTCAGCGTTGCCGGTTGCTTATTCTGACACCCTAGCATTTGATTATTGAAACAAGTCAACTTAAACAATAATATTTACTTCGTCCGCATCATTATTCAATCGCATATTTCGTCAAGTACAAAATTATCGAACATCTTTTAATAAGGGTCGAAACCCGTTGACGCGGATCTGACATCACATAATCCCTAGGGATTCTTTACGATGTCTGAGAAGCCGAGGGAATCAAGTCTTTTCATTCGAGTGTCGATCTTTTGATTCGATGCCAATTCCATAATTGGATGTCGAATCTAACGATTTGGTCGAATAATTAAACTAACACGATTTCTCGTTGATGTTAATGTGGACGTCATCTAATTCGACAAGAATTAATGCGACGCCATAAACACGGAGGGAATTTGTATCGTTTTGATTGATTTTTAAAAAAAGACTCATAGCAACTTTCTTTCAACTCACTTTAATATCCGATGTCGATTCAATAATCGCACGTTGGATATGACGAGTACTACATATACGAATCGAGCATAAATTAAGCGATATTTATGCCCGATTCAACAAAATCATCGAGTCATCAAAATCAAAAGCAACTTCAAAATCGATAACAAATTGCAAAACAAATCTTGGTTCGTACAGGGGACACTCGATCGAGTGCCTAGCCCACTCGGTCGAGTGGCACCCCAAAAACAAAACAGAATACTTTTTCGACCTCCACTCGGTCGAGTCTCGCAATGACTTGATCGAGTGGCAACGTACTCGGTCGAGTTGGTCAATAACTCGATCGAGTAGGGTCAAAAATACGAAACATAATACTTTCATGACAATCACTCGGTCGAGTTTCGCAATAACTCGCTCGAGTGGCCGTGCACTCGGCCGAGTTCCCTCATAACTCGGTCGAGTACCATCGTGAAATCTGGACAGAAGTCTTTTTATAGGTCCACTCGGTCGAGTCCCTCAATGACTCGGTCGAGTGGCCCCCTTTATCACGTCAAACCGTGAGTCCTATAAGGCCATTCGAGTCTCGTTAACACCTTTTCATGACATAAGTCAACACGTGCCTAATCCATCACGTGAAACATCATTTTTTTCGAAACTTTGCATCATCCTATTTGCATCATTCCATATTATTTTACATCTTTGCAAACCGTTATAATCGTTGTATCGTTACTAACTGTTTGCTCTTTTGTCAATTTACTTTGTTTATTTTACTGTACAAAATGAACCTTCGCATGCTAAATTTAACTTCGACGTTAGAATTAGTTGCATTAAATTGACATAGAAACCCATTCAATTTCTCAGATGCTTAGGGAAGACAATGTTTGCATAAGCATTTTCATCGTTTAACTAACGCGCGTATTAGAAAGTCTTTCGATATCCTGGTAGAGGCCGCCAATGTGCGGGCGGGGTTGGGTGTCCTTTGTGGGCTTCCCAACATGTACCCTCACCCCTTACTCAGAACCTCGGTTTCCGGATGCCCGAAACCGTTGGCGCACGAGAGTCATTTTATACACGATAACCGGTAGTGACGGTATCGGTATCGCAATCCAAAGGGACGAGCCCAATAAACTCTGACATCAGAAATGGGCCGTATTTTGTACACGGCCCACTACGACATAGAGTGGGTTCGAACGGGCCCGAACTCCCACAAAGTTCGGTGGCGACTCCACTTCGATTTAAATTTCAATTCGATCCATTCTCATATGGAGATTCATTCGCCTCCCCAAACCCGCGCGTGGCCGCGTAGGGGTGGACCTATGTCATGTCCACAATTTGGCGACTCCGCTGGTGATTAACTGATGCGTGACTTACCATCGGCATCCTCAGGGTGAGACTCAAATAGAAATCGTTTTACTAGAACAATATGCGTTTTAGTTTTACGGTTCACGCATAACCCCATATTTTCCCGGGCCGGTACTCGCGACCGATGTCCCACTATACCGTGACGTATTCCAGTATGGATATGTCAAAGGTGTCCATAGTCGATTCGAGTGGGTTTCGCAGCATGTTCTGAGCTCAACTCAACTTAGAAAGTCCGTCCCGATCAACGTTTAGACTATGTGCACTGGTATAGACCCTTTTTAGACCGATCAACCGTCAACTTTTCAAAAAATACATCTTTTTCAAGATATTTAGTTTCAAAACCCGGGACGTATACCAAATTTAGGACTTATGATTTTACTCAAAATAGCCTATTTTTAGCCGGTATGCTGCCCATTTCAAAACTCGAAATTATTTTCGAACTTTCAAATTTGAGGCCCGATGCACTTTCCAATTTTTTTCGAAAAAATCGGGCCCTTTCCCGAGCTTGCTCGGATTTTCCAAAAATAACCCATTTTCAAAACCTTTCTCTTCTTAGGACTTCCCGTATTTAGTAGTGTCGGGTCATGTCATAAGTTGTCAAGGTCTTTAGCGTCGAAACTCTGTCGATCTTACATCACGGGTTTCTTCCCTATCCCAGTCCGCCTTATTAGAGTAAGGCAAGGCCCACCTACGTAGGACATACTCCTACAAAGGAGGGCCCGTTTACGCAATCGAGTCCAAAGTCTGGGAATGTCTCACGTGGACCTTTCTTCGAACAGGACTCGGCCCACCCGCCGAATCCTAAGGAAGGCCCACTTTTTCACAAGTCACCCATCTAGGTGTCTTTTCCGAGTCATTTCCCTTTTCAGTCTTGTTCGGGATGTACTTTCTATTCCGGGTTACGGGCTAGTTTCTGATTACGCGGTGTTCTTACAGACTGGCCACCCGAAACCAGATACCAACGCAAGATGGACGCATTGAAGGATGCCCTAACCAAGATCGAAGCCCAACTGACTGCCATCCAGACTGACCAAACGTCACTTGCCACTCGTGTGAGCGCCATGGAGAAGGGAACTCCCCCTCCTGGATCTGAGCTCACTGGGCCAATAGCTGAACTAGTCAGCGCTGTTCGCAGGCTCGAAGAACAAGTTCACCTGTCAACGAACAACTCGATCCACACTGAAATTGCTCGTTCCTATTCGCCTTTGAATGACGAGCTACCTGCTAACCTCAACCTCACGGGAATTCCAATGTTTGAGGGTACCGAAGACCCGGTCCACCACATCCGGGCTTTCAAAGATTTCATGGCGGTAAAAGGGGTGAAGTCCACCATGTTTACACACTTGTTCCCTTCCTCCCTTGAAAAGCATCCCAAGGCCTGGTACTACATGCTCGATTCAAAAAAATATAAAACTTGGGAAGATGTGGCGACTGAATTTACTCAGAATTACGCTGATAATACCGAGATCCATACTACAATGGGTACTCTGGAATTAATGGCCCGAGAGCCCAAAGAAGGGTTCACCAAATATCTGCAGAGATGGCGGGCCGAGAGTGTGAAGCTGGTTGATAAGCCCAGCGAAAAAGTGCTAGTGGAGGCGTTTGTCAAGAACCTCCTTCCTTTCTACCGGGTCCATCTCCGGTATGTTGTTATCCCCAATTTTGCTACCCTGACTGAAATGGGTACAAGGATCGAGGACGACTTACGGTTAGAGAGCCTGACTAAGGCCTCTACCAAAGGCTATCAAGGGGCAAGCTCATCTGCGAGCAAGCCCACACCTGCAGCTGCAACTCGCAGCATCTTTGACGAGGTAAATCTTCTTGACACCTCATCCAAAAAGAATACACCAAATCGGGTATTCACGGATATAGGGACTACCTATACCTACGCCTTACAAAGGCTATCTTCTAAAGGCCTTATCCAACCAATAGGCCCGACTCCCGAACATCCAGTGGAGAAAAGGCCCAATAGCTACAATGTCCAAGCCTATTGCCAGTATCACCGAGGTAATGGGCATGACACAGAAAAATGTTGGAAGCTGAAGCATCTGATCCAAGATCTGATTGAAAGTGGGAAAATACCATTGCCCGGGGACAAGCCTAGCAACAAATAAAACTCGTTCAGTACCCATGCTATATTCGCCGGCAAGGTAATTGACTGTTCTCACCTCATTTCCCCTTATATCCCACAAATCAACGGGATATGGTTCGATGATGAGAACGACGTCTACCTGGCAAAAGGGGAAACTGTCCCCGTCAAGAGAGAAGAGGTCCGAAAAGCTAAGTCCAAAGCCTTAGCCACTAACCACCTCGCCACAGCTGGGCGCTCTACTCCAACAACCGTCACTGAACCTACCAGGACGGATCCTACCCTCGAAGAACCAAGCAGTGACACGGCTTTGGTCCAGCAATTGAAGAGGGTTCGAGCTGATCTAACCATATGGCAACAACTGGTTTGCTCGCAAGCACATCGGGAAGCACTGACTAAGGCTCTCGATGAAATCAAGATCGACTCACAGGTTACCCCCGCTGAAATGGTAACCACTATCATGCCCTATCTCAAGGGCAAGCCCAAGGAAGAAGGCCCACTCATCACCTTCTCCGAGTTTGATCTGCCAGCGTTCGGGTCCAATCATATTCTGGCCCTATACATCACGGTCATTTGCCGAGGGAAGTACCTCCAAATGACCCTTATCGACGATGGGTCCGGTGTAAATGTCCTTCCCCTAAGGACCACTAAAGCCCTCGGCATCACAGATGCCGACTATTTCCCGACAACACAAACTATTCAGGCTTTCAACGAAAGCCCAAAACCGGTAGCCGGGACCGTTAAATTGACAGTCATAACGGGCCCAATCGAAAAAGAACTGGAGTTCCAGGTGATTGATGTCACCTCATCCTACAACTTGCTACTCGTAAGGCCTTGGATCCACACGGTCAAGGCCGTGTCCTCTACCTTGCATAGGATGGTCAAGATGCCACTTCGGGACGGTGTCGTCACATTAGAAGCCACCCCAATCACCGTAGCAAGCTGTAATGCTACGGGCCGGGCCGACCCACGAGGATTTGACTTCGTGGGCATGATTGAAGAGGAATATCTCTTCAGGTCTTACTTCACCACTAGCATCGACACGATGCTACAAAACTTGGACTATCTACCGGGAGCTACCTCGAGGCCAAATCTTCCAGCTGGGAAGATTATTGAGGTCCTAAACGATGGTGAATCACAGTTCGGATTGGGGTATGCTATAACCCCGGAAAACGTGGTGCGGGCCGATATTCACAAGGCCACCAACATCCTCAAGGGTACTTACGTAGGCCCTTATAGCCCAAAGTTAACTGACTACTTCGTCACTCCAGTTTTCGGAGCTATTCAAGTGGGCCTCTACCAACCCACCGTCACATATCCCGAGACCAAAACGGCTCGGGAATGCAATTTCATCCACGATGATATATTCACCCTTGTTCAAGCCGAGTCCAAGGAAGGGGAGAACAACTCCGAGCCCATGTTAGGGCTCCTATTTGGAGAAGACAAGGCCGTCCCCGCTCCAAAAGATGATTTGGTCAATCTGATCCTCCGCAGCAATCGGTTTGACCCAACAAAGCTGATCTCCGAGGTTGGTACGGACACCGGGAAAAAGGCCTGGAGGAAGACCATCAAGTGGACCGACAGCCATGGACGGATCTACAAGCTGACCACCGGCGAGGGTGACCTGCCGGATACCGAGTATGAGTCTGAGTCTGAGTCAGAGTCGGAGTCTGAGTCCGAGTCTAGAGGGTCTGGTGCTAGAGTCGAGTCTGTAACCCCTCTTCCCTTAGCCACTTCCACTGAGGTCTCGGGGCCTGTCCCAAGACCTCTCCCTATCCCGCCACTGACCAACGAGCAGATGGCCGCTCTATTCGAGCTTTTCTCACCATTAATAATAATAACGAAAACTGTTCTGCTTACGACTTGTCTTATTTCCAAAATTCTTTCAATTTCAAAGATTTTATATGCAATGACATTGAGAAACCCGACGAACAGGTACCTCTGCCTCCGCATCTGATCGAGCAGCTCGAACAAGGGGAGTCCCGAGATCCGGTAATCGAAGAAATCGAGTCCATCAATGTGGGAACCACTTTAGAGCCCCAGATGCTTAAGTTGGGCCTATCCTTAAATCCAGAGGAGAGAAAACAATTCACAGACCTCCTACAAGAGTTCAAAGACGTTTTCGCATGGTCCTACAAGGACATGCCGGGAATAGATCGGGAAATAGCTGAACACCGAATACCCATCAAAGATGGGTGCAAACCGGTAAAACAGAAACTCCGAAGAATGAGGCCCGAATGGTCCCTCAAAGTCAAAGAAGAAGTCGACAAGCAATTCAAAGCAGGCTTTATACAAGTGTCTGAATATCCAGACTGGGTCGCAAACATCGTGCCGGTACCCAAGAAGGACGGCAAGGTGCGGGTATGTGTGGACTTTCGGGACCTTAACAAGGCCAGCCCAAAAGACGATTTTCCGTTACCACACATCAAAATATTGTTGGATAACACAGCCGATCATGCCCTTTTATCATTCATGGACAGGTATGCCGGATACAATCAAATTAAAATGGCAGAGGAGGATATGAGTAAGACCACCTTCATTACACCTTGAGGTACTTACTGTTACACTGTTATGCCATTTGGGCTTATCAACACTGGGCCACTTATCAGCGGACCGCCACTACTTTATTACATGATATGATGCACAAAGAAGTGGAGGTCTATGTGGACGACATGATCGTCAAGTCCAAAGATCGAAGTGGGCATATTGCAGCCCTAAGAAAATTCTTTCCCCGACTACGCAAATACAACATGAGGCTAAACCCTCAAAAATGCAGTTTTGGTGTAACGTCAGGCAAATTAGTGGGCCATATCGTTAGCCAACGCGGCATCGAGGTCGACCCAACTAAAATCAAAGCCATCACCGAGATGCAACCACCCAAGACCGAAAAAGAAATAAGGGGGTTTCTCGGGAAAGTCCAATACATCAGCCGATTCATTTCAAAACTTACCATGGTATGTGAGCCCATTTTCAAAAAACTGAAGATCGGAGAGCGGGTACTATGGGACGATAAATGTCAAGCGGCTTTCGATAAAATCAAGGAGATCTTATCTGCACCGCCGGTTTTAATGCCACCTCAACCTGGTTTACCTTTGCCGTTATACCTAACAACGACCGAGACAGCCATGGGGGCTATGCTGGCCCAGACAGTCGATTCAGAAGAACGGGCTATTTATTACATCAGTAAAAAGTTCCTAGAATACGAATGCAAGTATACAATGCTCGAGAAAACGTGCCTAGCTCTGGTCTGGGCCACTAAAAAGCTCCAACACTACATGCTTAGCCACGAGGTACATGTATTATCCAAAATGGATCCTATCAAGTACCTATTCGAGAAGCCCATCCTCAATGGCAGGATGTCCAGGTGGACTTTAATGTTAGCTGAGTTTGACCTCAAATTTGTACTATTGAAAGCCATCAGGGGCCGGGTAGTGGCCGAGTTCCTCGCCGATAGCCCGATATCTGAAGATGGCCACACCGATACTTGGGCCTTTCCTGATGAAGACATATTCCATACCAACACCGAGACATGGGATTTGTATTTTGATGGAGCATCCAATTTCTGAGGATTTGGGGTCGGGATTCTATTAATCTCGCCACGAGGGGAGCACACCCCCTTATCCATCAAGTTGGACTTCGACGTGACCAATAACGCAGCCGAGTACGAAGCATGCATTCACGGGTTGCAAGCCGCCGCCGATTTAGGGGTAACAAACCTCCGGGTCCACGGTGACTCATCACTGGTCATCAATCAAGCGATCCAAAAGTGGAAAACTCGGAACGCCAATCTCGTGGCTTACCAAGCACGAGTAAGTGTTCTAGAGAAACAATTCCAGAAGATAGAGTACATCTATCTACCCCGGGAGGAAAATCAATTTGCAGACGCGCTTTCCAAATTAGCGCCCCTGCTAAATATCCCGGAGCACCTAACCAGCATGCCAATCTGCGTCGAAAGGCGGTCCGAGCCGGCGTATGTACACGCCATCCAGGACATCGAGCTAACCGACCCAGAACCTTGGTATCAAGCCGTCCTAACCTACTTAGCAACGGGAGAGTATCCCCCGAAAACCGAAAATTGGGCCAAGAAAGTCCTGCAAAGATTGGCAACCCAATTTGTTCGCACGGACGACGGGCAATTATACAAAAAGACAGCACAGGGGGCTCTCCTCCCGTGTATCGACAAAATACAGGCCGAAAAGGTTATGTCCGAGGTACACGACGGTGAAAACGGTTCGCATATGAACGCCCATATGCTAGCCCGAAAAACCATGAGGCTCGGGTATTATTGGAACACCATTGAAACGGACTGTCAGTCATATGTCAAACACTGCCATAACTGTCAGATCTTTGCCAATGTACAGCATATGCCATCTTCCCTATTATATACCATGACATCACCATGGCCATTTTCGACATGGGGTATTGATATAATTGGAAAGATGCACCCTTCCGGGACGGGAGGTCATTGCTACATTTTGGTGGCCATAGACTACTTCACCAAATGGGTCGAAACCGAGTCATACCGTGTCTTGAACGCCAAGCACGTGGCCAAATTTATCCAGAACAAGATCATATGCCGATATGGGATCCCACACGAGTTCATCAGTGATCACGGGACCCATTTTCAAGCTGCAACCGCTGCGTTGCTAGCGAAATACAAAATTCAGAGGCATACATCTTCTCCCTACCGTCCCCAAACAAATGGAGCGGTAGAAGCGGCCAATAAGACAATTGTCACAATACTTAAAAAGATGGCTGAGAATTACCGGGACTGGCCCGACAAAATACCTTTTGCCCTATGGGGATATCGAACGTCAATTCGCACCGCAACCGGAGCAACTCCTTATTATCTGACATACGGAATGGAGCAGTCCAACCGGTCGAGTTGGAAGTACCATCCCTAAGAATTTTACTTGAAAGCCAAGTACTGGAAGCAGATTGGGTCCAAGCCCGATACGATTCGCTAGTCCTTTTAGACGAACGGCGGTCCCGGGCCCTCAACAATATCCAAGTATATCAAAAGAGGATCCAACGGGCTTTCAACAAAAGGATTAGGCCCAGAAACATCAAAGAGGGGGATTTAGTCCTAAAATCGGTTCGTGCCTTACTACCGGTTGACCCAAGAGGGAAATTCAAACCCGATTGGGCTGGGCCATACTTAATCAAGAAGGTCCTATCAGGAGGAGCGGTGATCCTGACAGACCTAGACGGGAACGAATTTGTCAACCCAACCAACTTGGACCAGCTGAAGCGCTACTACCCTTAAACCCTACCTCAATGTCATTTGCAAAAATTTATAAAAAAAATTATTTTTATAAATTTTCAAGAAAAAAGTTATAGACAAGTTAATAAGTTAGAATTAATTATTCTACTGCCGCACATCTCGAACTAATAGTCTTGATGTATTTCAAAAATTGCAAAAATTCATATTCTGAACTACGTTTGGTTTGATTCCGCTAATTGTGGATACGTAGGCAACCCCTCAAAAGGTTACAACCACTGCAATAAATAAAAGACGGGAACGGTATTCACTAATATGTCTTTTATTAAGATCTCGATAAACTCGGGAATTCCAAAAAAAAAACGCCAAAAACGGCAAAAAAAAAATCACACCACAAAAATAGTAATAATACTCAAATAATAAAACAAAGGAGACTAATATTCGGGCATTTTGCCCTTTTCTTTGTCATTTGGGTCGCGTGGGGCCTGAGGTCGCCGGGGCGGGAGCGAGCGTTCCCCGATCACGAGGGGAACCTCCTTAGCTCGAACCCGTTTCTTTCGCAGCGGGTCTTCTGCTATCGTCTTCGGCCCAAGTCGAGCCCGCACGTGCTCGGGTAGCCTATCTCGTGGGCCAAGTCGGTCCTGCACTGCTAGTCTTGGGTCCAGTCTCCTTTCTAGGTCAGTCTGGGGGCTCACTTTCCCCCGTGCACCTTTAGCACTAGACCCTTCAGCTTGAGTCTTAGTCTTTTTTCTCTGACCTGACATTAGACGGACCAGAGTAGCTGGAGTGTCGCCTTCGTCGAAGAAGCCCCTATTGTCTTTAACTTGCTCCCTTCGCAGCAGATCAAAAGCTTCATCGACCTTCAGAGCGGCTCGGGCTTTGGCATCGCCTGCTTTGGTCCACTTCACATAAGAATATGAAACCCAGATTGAGTGACGAGATGTGGGAATAGGCCAAGTATGTCGGGTGTACCATCTTTGCATCCAGGTATCGCACATCACATCAGTCAGTTGGGTACGGTCACTCACAACTGCTTCAATCTCCGGGATCCTTTGGGTCCAACCATACTGCCTTAGTATGCGGTCCGGGTAAAGATGAACTGTCTGCCTGAAAGACAATATTACCTGATAGCGAGCTCTGTCCCTCGGGTCCAAGCCTGTCCAAACATAGATGGGACACCACGGCACTACCCATCGAATCAAGGGCCCACCATGGAATGATAACACCTCGTCCCAACACTTCTGGGTAATCTGGCGAGAAAAATCAACGGTCCGTCTCCTCGTCATCGCCTGATTATGACGGTAATTGCTCGCGTCAAGAGGAGGATCTATCACTGATAGCCTCTCGTATAGCCAAATCTGAAAAAGGAAACAAAAATATGAGTTCCCGGGGCAAAACAGGCGTCCGCCTAAGGACACTCGACCGAGTGCCTAGGACACTCGATCGAGTCGTACCTCTGAACACGAACAGGGGGCTTTTTACGAGGGCACTCGATCGAGTGCCAGGGTGACTCGATCGAGTGCCCACTGCAGCAGAAGACCGCGAAAAAAATCAACCAAAAATCAAGAAAATAAAAAATCAGGAAAAATCCGACATACTTGCAGTAGACGGGTGCTTCCGGTGAGACGAGCCGATGAATCCCTCTTGCGATTATCTAAGCCTTGGATGATTTCACCCGTGATCAGCCAAGTCGGGCTGTACTACGTCTCCATCAAATCAACCATGGTCAAGAGGCGGGCGTTACTCATACAAGACAATAAATCCATGTGACCCTCAAAGGCATAAACATGGAGCATGCAAAAGGAAAAAGGCCTACGGCTGTGAGCCGGTCTGACCCGGGCATCGAGAGGATTCATGAATTTCTCAGCCAAGTTGATCAGAGAAATATTATCACCCTCCATCATACGGGATACCTCGTTGTGAGAAAGCCCCAAAAACTCTCGAAGCTTCCTCCTCGGGTCATAAACTGAATAAGGTATGGCAGGTCGGAGTATCGGGTTCCATCCTCCCACAGCAGCAATCTCCTCGGGTAAAGGGCAAACTTCTCCTCGGGGAAAGGCAAAGACATGATATATGTCATCCCAGTAAGACAAGAACGCATCAAGAAAATAGCGATCAGCCTGCATCTTACGAAACGGGTACAGCTGAGTAATACCCGTCTGATTGAGTGCCACCCTATCCGTGTCCCTGAAACGTCGGGACCATTCCTGCAGCATCACAGTCAATCTGTCAATTCCCATGGCTATTTTCTTGAAAGGAGTAAGAAGACTTTCTTTTGAGAAGGGAGAAATTGTGGAGGAGATTATGAGAAAAATCAAGGGCAAGGGAGGGGTATTTATAGTATTAATTCTATAACCCTCTTTTCATATCTTTCCTTGCATAATAGTTTCCTAATCCTAACGGAATCAGCCCACAAGCCTAGCCTCGATACTAGCACGGAAATAATCATCCCGAACTTTCCTAAACTTCTTTGGAGCCAAAATTTTCAAAAATCCAAAATTTCAAAAATTCAAAATCTCAAAGTTTTCAAAATTTCAAAAATTCAAAAATCGTTTTTCCCAACGCGAGTCATTTTTCTACCTACGTGTTGCATGCAAATTTTATGTGACTTATATAGGTACGACTCAAGCAGGGACATACAACCCACTATATCTCCCCAGCGGAAAGCCCTAGGTGGCATTTTTCCCGGAATAGCACGGGATGGGCCTACATATAGGCGCACCCAGGACTTATGCGACAAGCCCGATTCCCCACGGAGCTATCATCATCAACTCAGGTATGATTTCTATCTTATGGCCGGCGGCCCCTTCACGCGAGTCTAATGGACTATAAACGATCCAATCGAAAGCCTACCAGGTCTTAATTGACTTGGTAGCGACTCTGACTTTCGCCTTGTCCAAGCCTCAGTCAGAGTGGGAGCTCTGTAGACACCCGCATTTTGACTGCCAGGTGTCTATAGTAGTTTTCAAAAAACACCCGACGATGATCGGACGCTAACATGTCTCTACGCGCTCGGACATGGGCTCAAAACCATTAGTTGTTGGCTTAAGCATTTATGGATTACAAATCTCACAGAACTGACCTCAAATTCAGGCCCAGTGGGTCGTTTCCAGTCAAACAAGACTAATTTGGGTCAAAACCGACTTTTAGCAATTGGGTCAACCCTGGTCAAAGTCGTTTCCAAGACACACAAAAAACAGCCATTCAAACATCCAAAGTCCAGTCCAAATACAAAACCTATAAAACATCCAAAACCACGGTCCAAAAAACTGATCCGTGCGCACCAGCTGAGCCACTCGATCGAGTGCTCAGCCCACTCGATCGAGTGGGCCTCTAATCAAGCCCGACTGCTGGCGCACTGGGCCACTCGACCGAGTCAGCTACCTACTCGGTCGAGTAACCCTAGTCGGGTGTGCATAGCTAGCCTATATAAGCACACCCATGCACACCACTTTTCACAACTTTACAAACCCTAATCGAACTTGTCGAAACCCTAATTCTACCCTAATCACATACAAACCCTAACCCTAGCGTTTAGGAACCCAAACCCTAACCACCACAACTTAACCTACATCTCGATACTCCCGTGCAAGCCACAATTACGTCCCGTCCGAGAGCAAGAACATGTAGGTTGAGGGTGCAAAACCCATTCTCCTTTCTTCTCCTCTCTTTCTCGTTTTTTTATTGTTTTTTTTGTCATCGCATATCTAATATCGATAGTATTATTAGTATAAAATACTAAAATACTTGTGGATTTGTGTCGAGTGCGAAGGATGTCGGAATAAGGAAACCCGAATATACAAGAGTATTGCACTCAGCGTTGCCGGTCGCTTATTCTGACACCCTAGCATTTGATTATTGAAACAAGTCAACTTAAACAATAATATTTACTTCGTCCGCATCATTATTCAATCGCATATTTCGTCAAGTACAAAATTATCGAACATCTTTTAATAAGGGTCGAAACCCGTTGACGCGGATCTGACATCACATAATCCCTAGGGATTCTTTACGATGTCGGAGAAGCCGAGGGAATCAAGTCTTTTCATTCGAGTGTCGATCTTTTGATTCGATGCCAATTCCATAATTGGATGTCGAATCTAACGATTTGGTCGAATAATTAAACTAACACGATTTCTCGTTGATGTTAATGTGGACGTCATCTAATTCGACAAGAATTAATGCGACGCCATAAACACGGAGGGAATTTGTATCGTTTTGATTGATTTTTAAAAAAAGACTCATAGCAACTTTCTTTCAACTCACTCTAATATCCGATGTCGATTCAATAATCGCACGTTGGATATGACGAGTACTACATATACGAATCGAGCATAAATTAAGCGATATTTATGCCCGATTCAACAAAATCATCGAGTCATCAAAATCAAAAGCAACTTCAAAATCGATAACAAATTGTAAAACAAATCTTGGTTCGTACAGGGGACACTCGATCGAGTGCCTAGCCCACTCGGTCGAGTGGCACCCCAAAAACAAAACAGAATACTTTTTCGACCTCCACTCGGTCGAGTCTCGCAATGACTTGATCGAGTGGCAACGTACTCGGTCGAGTTGGTCAATAACTCGATCGAGTAGGGTCCAAAATATGAGACAGAATACTTTCATGACAACCACTCGGTCGAGTTTCGCAATAACTCGCTCGAGTGGCCATGCACTCGGCCGAGTTCCCTCATAACTCGGTCAAGTACCTTCATGAAATCTGGACAGAAGCCTTTTTATAGGTCCACTCGGTCGAGTCCCTCAATGACTCGATCGAGTGGACCCCTTTATCACGTCAAACCGTGAGTCCTATAAGGCCATTCGAGTCTCGTTAACACCTTTTCATGACTTAAGTCAACACGTGCCTAATCCATCACGTGAAACATCATTTTTTCGAAACATTGCATCATCCTATTTGCATCATTCCATATTATTTTACATCTTTGCAAACCGTTATAATCGTTGTACCGTTACTAACTGTTTGCTCTTTTGTCAATTTACTTTGTTTATTTTATTGTACAAAATGAACCTTCGCATGCTAAATTTAACTTCGATGTTAGAATTAGTTGCATTAAATTGACATAGAAACTCATTCAATTTCTCACATGCTTAGGGAAGACAATGTTTGCGTAAGCATTTTCATCGTTTAACTAACGCGCGTATTAGAAAGTCTTTCAATATCTTGGTAGAGGCCGCCAATGTGTGGGCGGGGTTGGATGTCCTTTGTGGGCTTCCCAACACGTACCCTCACCCCTTACTCAAAACCTCGGTTTCCATGCCCAAAACCGTTGGCGCACGAGAGTCATTCTATACACGATAACCGGTAGTGACGGTATCGGTATCGCAATGCAAAGGGACGAGCCCAATAAACTCTCACATCGGAAATGGGCCGTATTTTGTACACGGCCCACTACGACATAGAGTGGGTTCGAACGGGCCCGAACTCCCACAAAGTTCGGTGGCGACTCCACTTCGATTTAAATTTCAATTCGATCCATTCTCATATGGAGATTCATTCGCCTCCCCAAACCCGTGCGTGGCCGCGTCGGGGTGGACACATGTCATGTCCATAGGAGTATTCTCCAAGATAATGGGGAAAGGCTATCAGGGACCAACCACTTCCACGGGAACCCGGTCTTATGGAACATCCGGAAATAACAAAGTCGAGGAAGTATACCTTGTTGAACCAACTGCTAGAGGGAGGACGAATTCCACCCCTAGGACATTTTCCAAGCTAGGCATCACATACACCGAAGCCTTAAAAAGACTCACCGAGCAAGGAAAGCTCGAGCCAAGAGGTCCCACTACAGACCCACCCACAAACAAGAGATCAAAGGCATGGGATGCTAATAAGTATTGTCACTTCCACCGTGGCAAAGGCCACGATACCGAATCTTGTTTTTGGCTCAAGCATACCATACAAGATATGATAGAAAATGGGACTATCCCTCTCCCTCCACCCGAAAAACCTAACTATACCACAAACCCCTTTAGCATTCACGCAGTCTTCGACGACGCCATCAATTGTTCCAACCTTGATCTTATAGAGGAGAATGTCCTAAATATCGAGGAAGATCCCGGAAACGCACGGGCGTCCGCCAAGACGAGTAAATCTGTGTCTTAGTCAGAGTCTAGTTCGTCTTAGGGCCTAGACCTAATAGTAAAACAAATGTTGTTTGTTTTTACATCGAGTTAGGAGGGGCGAGGGGATCTGTCCTCCACCTCCCCGAAAACAATATCTCGGGCGCATAGCCCGCTTATTACTATCAATAAAAAGAAAATCACTTTTCTTCTTTACAATGCGCCTAGACAATCGCTTGATTTTAAAATAACGCACCTTCTTGCTTTCGACTTGATGTTATGCCATTTATCGATAACAACCAAACATACCTCGAAACAACGAGGAGTTACAAGAACTGAGATCCCGTGTTCTTTTTTTACCTATTCCATGTTTGGTATAGAAATCCACAATCAATCCCTTAGAACGAGCATTCCCGAATCCTATGACAAATCTAGATAGTCTTTTAGCTTGTGATCAAAGACGGAAGGCAAACTCATTTTCCCACAATAAATACCCCTCAAGTAAAGACCGACCAATACCTACCATAGGTGCTAGTCTGACAAAAAGAAAAAGAAGTCTGAAATGGCCAAAATAGAGCCAAAGAAAAAATGAAACCAAGGCCAAACTAAACCGGCCCAATTCAATGATCAAGACCAAACTCAACGGTCAAAATGAAACCCCCAATTATTCAACTCGACTTCAAATGCAAAGTCCGAACAAAAAGCAAAAAAAGAAAAAATGAACAGACCAGTCAACCAGCACCCAAATACTAGCCTGCCTACATTACAACCCTTAAGACCTTCCCGAGACACTTGTTAGGAGACAGTCCGGAATTTTGAGGATTCAAGCTCAATAGGATAATCCCAACCGTTAAGGCTAGACATGGAAATCAGATCCCACGTAATTTACGTCCCGCCCGATCGAAGCCCGAGTCATTTTTACTCAGCTTCCCTTTTCCTATCACATCACGAAACCGTAACCCCATAGCCTTAACTCCACAAAATCAACTCCAGATTTTGATTTATCGAAACCACTTACTACCTAGCTCCACATTCCAAAACCATCCCAAGCCAGTCACCCTGACCCAAACACGGTATCTCGGTAATTGTCACTTCCAAGGGGTCACACCCAACCACTCCACCTTAGTTCTTTAACTAGGGTGAATACATTCTCAACATCTCACATTGATAATTGGCATAACGAGTCTAAAGCAAAATCACTTACACCTATTATGAACTACGAACATGGTTTGATTCCGTCCAAACGCGGATACTTAGGCAACCCTTCCAAGGGTACAACCAACAAAAATAGCAAAAAATCGCTAACTCAATTCACATGCAAATCGGAACCCCCTATGTTCTGATTAACGAGTGATTTCAACGATGAAGCACAAACGACGAGCCGAGGACGGGGTGAAAACCCGAAAAGGCGCCCCGGGCAAAATGAAGAAACGAGTAGCGAGCCGTCGTAAAAAAGAAGAAGAAGAAGAAGAAGAAGAAGAAGAAGAAGAAGAAGA
Organism: Agrostemma githago; assembly: GCA_958450325.1. NCBI lineage: Eukaryota > Viridiplantae > Streptophyta > Magnoliopsida > Caryophyllales > Caryophyllaceae > Agrostemma > Agrostemma githago. The sequence continues at coordinate 58,328,770 of OY288249.1, read as the reverse complement.
AGAAGAAGAAGAAGAAGAAGAAGAAGAAGAAGAAGAAGAAGAAGAAGAAGAAGAAGAAGAAAAGATAAGAAAGCAAAAAAAAAAAAACAAAAGAGGGTGAGCCGAGGACGGAGTGAAAACCCGAAAGGGCGCTCCGCGCAAAAGGAAGAATCGAGTTGCGAGCCACCACAAAAAAAAGGAAAAAATAAAAAAATGTGCTTCTCATTAATGAAAAATCAATTAAATCAAGCCTTTGTCGAGGCCCTTTACATCGAGCATCTAACATCCGGCCACCCCGGAAAATGACAACATGTCAAGCAAACCCCACAAAAACTAGTACTAATACGCCACATATTATCAATTAATAGAACATAGTACTAAGTGACCGGGCTCTATCGGTCCGACTTTCTCCTTTTCTCGCCATTCGGGTGTGCTTGATCGAGTCTCTCACCATTGCCCCTCCGAACACAAGCTTCCACCGCCCTAGCTAAAGGCGAGCCCAGCCAATCCCACTTCCCTCCTCACTCACTTTCTCAATATGGGTCTTATCGATCTTGGCCCGTTTAGTTGAACTGACGAATACTAGGACCGGTAACGCCGTCTTCGGTCGGGCGCTTAGTGACATTAGCCCACATAGCTTCCCTATTCTGTAATACGGTCATCTACACAATCTTTAACCTTTTTTCTCACATCCGACAACCCCGGACGTCAGGAACGACCTCCTGAAGTCGCTAAACCCCTTTCCAAAAGCCGAAATGCCCGCGCAAGAATAACATGTCCACGCGGACAATACATTACATCTATTGGGTCCACCAGACTTAGACGTTTTGTTTATTTTCTTTTTAGGGTGAAAAGCTACCCCACCTAGGCGTGTCTTAGCCCCGAATGACATTGTCAATTCGCGTATGTAGCCCAGCACGGCATTGTCACTAAGATATAAAAAGTGGTCTAACTTTTTTTTCAAAAGTGGTCCAACTTAACACCGGACACGCACTCGGTCGATACACCTTAGCTACAAAGCACTCTTTATGTTTTTGCACGTCTTGAGTCAAATATTTTAACCGATGTACCACTTGATCCAACTCCCAACTCAAACTAACACATTTCAAAAGTTCGAAAAAAAACCGTTTTCGTACTCTCACGCAACCCTAACACGTTTAAAACATCCTAAACTAAGAATAAATCGCAAATATAATGAACGCGAAGTGATTACTTGTCAATCTAGGTAAACAATTCACCAAACGAAAACACAAGACTATTCCAACTAATTCAAATACTAAAAATCTCAAGAAAATATACAAAACATACAAAGTCATACACAAATCGGGTTTAAAAACTAAGGAGAACCCCTAGAAGCTGCGCCTATAACTATCACAAACTCACTGATATTATCGTCCAAACCTAAGTCCTCTAAAGCAAAGGCAGGAGACTCGCTACCGACCATTCCCGACAACATGTCTAGGGTAACCGTCTCGGGAACTTCTCCAACCTCCCCAGTAGCACCCGTAACACGACCCATAGCCTTAGCCTCAGCCTCTCTCTCCCTCTCAACCCGATGACTAGCCTCACTTAATGCGGAGGTCTCGTCCTGAGACCAAGCCAGCCGCTCCTTAAGTTGAGCATTCTCGTCGGCCCAAAATTGCAGGAGCCGTCGCGCCTCAACCGCTTCCGCCTCAAGCTCGGTCACCCGAGTCTCCAACTGTCCCACCATATCGAAAATGTCTTGCAATCATAACCCGCACTTAAGGAAAACACATAAACAATCTAAGAGCCAACCCTAGGTACACGCACTTACCGTTTGAGGTCCCGAAGTGTCACGGGCGACCCTCAAGGCATAGACCTTGAAGCAGTTGGCAGCCTGCCACAACCGCTGATGGCAAGCCGACGAAACCTGAAAGGTGAAACCACGTAAGTTAGCCAAACAAAACCTAACCCTTAGAATCCAAAACAAAAACCAAAACTTACCCGGTATACCTGATAAGGCTAAAGTCGTATCACCTTAATCAAAATAATCCTAACAAACAGCTAACAGGTAGATAGCAGTAAGTAAGGGTCGAATCCACAGAGAGACGGATGAAAATCGCTAATTATCTAATAATTGATTCTAAATTATTTAAATTCCGGTTTGTTGAATTGTTATCTAAACTAATGCAATAATATAAACTAAGAGGTTCTAACAATATTAAAAGGATCTAGGATTTTTCGGTTCACTATGCAATTAAATTGGGTAAATTTAATTAATCAATCAATCAATCAAAGTTATTTAGGGCAAAGACACGGCCTTTCGGATCTTATGTCAACCTTAGGATAGATTCTGACGGGCTCTCGCAACTTACCAGATTATCCTACCCACTTACTTGTAAGTCTACCCTTACCAGGCTTTCGATCTTAGGTTCGGGTTACTAAACATTCAACTAGTTCAACGTCTCAAACTAATCAAACGATGATACAAAACAAGTAGTAAGGCAATAACATATGAATGATCAATCAAATAAGTAATTAAACTAATATCCCCAATTCAATTAACATAGATCTTCTCCAACCCTAGATAAATAATTTAGGTACTCATACTAAAAGATAAAGCAATAAAGAAATTAAGCATAATAAAGAACAATATGAAACTAAGAGAAAAATACCAATTACGTAGAACTAAAAGATTGACGATCTAAAAGTAGGATTACAAACTTGAAGAATTCTAATGCTAATAAAAAGTCTAAACTAAACTAATGAATCTGAAAGTGTTCATAAATCTAACCCTAAGGAGGGTATATATACTAATAATGATAAGGAGTCATTACTCCTAGTTTCCTAAGGACTAGGAGAAACTAATTAGGAAAGAATATTCCGTAAAATAAGAGTAATGTTAAGTTACGGAGTCTATGAACTAAAAAATCCCGCGAAACAGCTTCAAACCAGTCGGTTCGGGTCTGAACCGACCGGTTCAATCTCGTCCCGACCAGTTCGGGTTTCCTGCAATGCGTGATGAATTTGAAATGCTTGTTGTTTCTTCGTTATTTATCATATTTGGACATGTGATATACCGTTGGAAAGCTAAGAGAAATAGGTTTCCAACGCCACAAAAATAAGCTCAATCGGAGTAGTAGAACTCAAGATATTCACGTTTGAAGTTGACCTTTGTTTTCGCGATCGTTCTTTCTTCTCGATTTGCATTTGTTTGAGCTTTCCAACTTATTTCTTTGTCGTTTCTTATTGTTTCTTCACTTCACATCCTTCCTCAAGTATTCACTTAGTAACTTCTAAGTTTTATCACTTCTTCCTTGTGGATTTCATGGCTCAACTCTCGTTATTACCCAAAATATAGCTCAATTGCCTTCATTTGTTTCGTTTCCTACAAAACGTAAACAAAAAACCCGACATAATAAAGAAGGATGAAAAGCTAGAAAAACAACTCCTAGGACACTTAAAACGAACCAAAATAAAGGAAAAGTTGGGGTTAAATATAAATTACGAAATGAGTTCATCAAATTCCCCCAAACCAAACCTTTGCTTGTCCCTAAGCAAATCAATCATCAAAGATTATGGACAAGACTTAAAACAATGTCTCTGAACTAATTATCAACACGAATCCCAAGATCTATTACTCCAACAAGCGAATGACACCAATGCTAAAGAAACAAATTCTAAAGCAAAAAGTTGAAGAGTAAAAGTATTTCAAAAATCAAGCACCATTCAATATTCAAATGCCAAACTTTTAATCTTGCATAACCTTCTATATGTCGAGATTCCTCACGGTTTACACTCAGCACTCAATAAGGGCAATATTGTGAGTTTAGGTAAAATTGGAAAGACAAAACACTCACCTAACTGCGACTTATATAACATGCATGCAATCTAACATGATATCAATCTCTACCAACCGTACATATACATTCAATCGGACCAAGACACATGTTGAGGACTTACATATGGATAAAGTGAGGGTAATCGGGTAAGAAGGGGCAAAACGATTTGGATATGTGGAGGTAAAAGTCAAACTAGTACAACCGTAACCAAACTAAACTCATTCCATTCTTAACCAACTTCAATCAAAGGAATTACAAGTAATACCAAGCACCTTATTTTCAACTTTTCATAATCGGCTTCTCGCCAACAACTACAAAAACAGAGCGATCAATTCTTTTCTCATAGCAAAAACACATTCCTTTTCTTGTTTCACTTTTTTTTCCAACTATCTCCTTTCTTTTTCTTTTCTTTCATTGATTTTTTTTTTTTCAATCATTCATCATTTTTTTTTTCAATTCCCTTCCTCAATGGTACCAAATTTCACCCGCAAAAAATAATTCTGTCTAATTAACCAACTAGCTTGACTAGGGTAGGCAAATATGGCATGTAGTTAATAAACGGGTCAAAACAGGTCAAATTATGGCTATGTGGAGTTCATGGGAATTAGATAAAAGAAAGGGGATCGCCTCTTTTACATATGTCACAATCACAAATCGAATGCATACAAGTATTTAAGAGACGAATGTCATGCTTATGCAATTTGATGTTACATGTCTCATAAGGAGTACTACTCTCAACCTATATGAAACTGATCATGGATGTCATCAGTTTAAGGCTCTAAGTCTCACAATATAAGTAGTTTACTCGACAACAAGGCAATTTACTCATTTGGCATTTAAAACATAATCGGCGACAAGATTCAAGAAATACTAAACTCAAATAACGGGAAATAAGTATCATTCACAAGAAAGAGCAAAGAACTAGGGAAAATCATGCGACAAACGCAATGTCATCATTGTCGACACGACTCTATACTAAAATACACACAAAAAATCGAAAAAATATAAATAAATAAAAAAACGTTTATTTTTTATTTTTTAAATTAAAACACACCCAAAAGAAAAAATACACAAAACACAAAATATCCCCCCAAACCAAATTACACAATGTCCTCATTGTGAACCAAGAGAAATAAAATAGGACAAAAATATAACGGGTAAAGGAAGTCACAAAAAAACAAAAATAAAAAATAAAATAAGAGAGAAAAAGGAAAGGTACCGAAAATATATTTATGCTGCAAATAATTTCCCCCAAACCAGCAACAAACATGGGGTGAATTAGACTCATAACCATCAGTATCAAAATCATAGCAGGTCAAGGCTCGCAGGAGTAGATCAAATGCATGCGCATGTGCTAAACAGAAGCATAAGTAACACCAAGATACAAAGAAGACATCATATAAAATCAATGTTAGGGACCGTCTCAGCTTATCAGACTTTCCTTGAAAACTCTCTAAAGTCCTCGACATATAATCCCAGCCGTCAACAAATGGTGGAAAATAAAATTGTAAATTATCGGGCATGTAAGACAACTTAACACCTCTTAGATCAGCAATATTATTTTTCGCAATTAATTCATACGAAATGGGAGGAATACCTGTACTAACATCGAAGTTAGGAGGAAGTTCAAGTGGATGAGAATGTTTTATTACCTCAATGGGTGTATCCACGACGATCCCATATACCTCAAGATTTTCTGTTTCGAGAATTCCTGGATGATTTAGTGCCGCTTCTAAAGCATCTACCTCGGCCTTCCAAGGATTTACTTCTCCTGCACAACTGCCCAAACACATCAAATCCTCTAAAGGGGCCTCGGTGAAGAGCCCTTGTCTAGAATAATCAACAAAATTATCAATCACACAAGAAGCATCAATACATGAGTTATTAGGCATAGTGATTTCAGACGAAAGCTCGGTAGGCGGATGACTAGAATCATCAATTGAATCACAAATTGGCTTATTAACAATGCTTAAAATCTCAGGATTTTTCGTCAAAGGTTGAATCATTAAATTGTCAGTCATAACAGAATCAGCTTCAATGTCCGGAGGATGAATTTTCAAAGAAAAAATCAGAGGTTCATCATCATCGTCATCAAATAAGTCAATATCCTCTCTAACATGTGCAACAGACGTACTCATAACACAGTCAGTTGATGATGCAGGACCAACTCTCAAATTTGACTCATGTAGAGTAGCCGTTAATTTTTTCAATATTGCCTTACAGTCCGCCATGAAAGCAATCCACCTCTTCTCTGACTCAGCACTGTTTCGGGCTAAATATTTAAGGAGTTCTCATCGCTTCTCATAAGACATATAGTTAAACATCCCGTCGCAGTTTGCCTCAATAATAGCCCGTGTCTCATCGTCCACACCACCCCACAACATATCACACATCTCCCACACATTAACATGATAGTCAGTTTGAAAAATAAATGACTCAAGTCTTTCCCAATAAATATGCAGTGACTCATGATTAAATTGAGAAAATAGAAGATAGACATAATTGTGAGACAAATAAAAAAATTGGGAATATATATATATATATACAGGAAATAAAAATAAATAAAGATAATTAAATATATACAAAATAATCTAGAACCCAAAACAAATAATAAGCAATAATACAAAACCGTCTCCCCGGCAATGGCGCCAAAATTGATAAGGCTAAAGTCGTATCACCTTAATCAAAATAATCCTAACGAACAGCTAACAGGTAGATAGCAGTAAGTAAGGGTCGAATCCACAGAGAGACGGATGAAAATCGCTAATTATCTAATAATTGATTCTAAACTATTTAAATTCCGGTTTGTTAAATTGTTATCTAAACTAATACAATAATATAAACTAAGAGGTTCTAACAATATTAAAAGGATCTAGGATTTTTTGGTTCACTATGCAATTAAATTGGGTAAAGTTAATAAATCATTCAATCAATCAATCAATCAAAGTTATTTAGGGCAAAGACACGGCCTTTCGGATCTTATGTCAACCTTAGGATAGATTCTGATGGGCTCTCGCAACTTACCAGATTATCCTATCCACTTACTTGTAAGTCTAGCCTTACCAGGCTTTCAATCTTAGGTTCGGGTTACTAAACATTCAACTAGTTCAACGTCTCAAACTAATCAAACGATGATACAAAACAAGTAGTAAGGCAATAACATATGAATGATCAATCAAATAAGTAATTAAACTAACATCCCCAATTCAATTAACATAGATCTCCTTCAACCATAGATAAATAATTTAGGTACTCATACTAAAAGATAAAGCAATAAAGAAATTAAGCATAATAAAGAACAATATGAAACTAAGAGAAAAGAGAAAAATACCAATTACATAGAACTAAAAGATTGACGATCTAAAAGTAGGATTACAAACTTGAAGAATTCTAATGCTAATAAAAAGTCTAAACTAAACTAATGAATCTGAAAGTGTTCATAAATCTAACCTAAGGAGGGTGTATATATACTAATAATGATAAGGAATCATTACTCCTAGTTTCCTAAGGACTAGGAGAAACTAATTAGGAAAGAATATTCCGTAAAATAGGAGTAATGGTAAGTTAAGGAGTCTATGAACTAAAAAATCCCGCGAAACAGCTTCAAACCGGTCGGTTCGGGTCTGAACCGACCGGTTCAATGTCGTCCCGACCGGTTCGGGTTTCCTGCAATGCGCGATGAATTTGAAATGCTTTCTGTTTCTTCATTACTTATCAGATTTGGACATGTGATATACCGTTGGAAAGCTAAGAGAAGTAGGTTTCCAACGCCACAAAAATCAGCTCAATCGAAGTAGTAGAACTCAAGATATTCACGTTTGAAGTTGACCTTTGTTTTCGCGATCGTTCTTTCTTCTCGATTTGCATTTGTTTGAGCTTTCCAACTTATTTCTTTGTCGTTTCTTATTGTTTCTTCACTTCACATCCTTCCTCAAGTATTCACTTAGTAACTTCTAAGTTTTATCACTTCTTCCTTGTGGATTTCATGGCTCGACTCTCGTTATTACCCAAAATATAGCTCAATTGCCTTCATTTGTTTCGTTTCCTACAAAACGTAAACAAAATACCCAACATAACAAAGAAGGATGAAAAGCTAGAAAAACAACTCCTAGGACACGTAAAACGAACCAAAATAAAGGAAAAGTTGGGGTTAAGTATAAATTACAAAATGAGTTCATCAATACCGGGTCACGCCACCCCATCCCATCCTCCATCTCCTCAGCGGAACACGGAGAAAGAGGCTATGTAAAGGTTACCCCAGCCACATCGACCCTGAGCAGTGTCAAAAGGAAGTCTAAGGGCGGAACAGCATCAGCCGAGTCGGCCAGCTAAAAGAAAAGCGAATCGTTCAAAATGAAAGCAAACACTAGACCATAGGACAAAACAAACCATAAAACCAAAACCAACACTTCAATAATCCTAAACCTTGGGGGCTACTAAACAAAACAAATTGTAAGAAAGAAACTTACGTCTGCAAGGCGCAACTAGTTTACCCGCACATTCTCCGACGAGTAATGGCTCATCGTGCTCTTAGCCTGAGCCAACCTCCATTCAATCCCCGCCGGAAACCTAACCGGACGAGCACGCACCGTCTTAGATGCCAATCGAGGGAATTAGAGTAAATTCAAACCCGTAAAGCAAGCCTTAAAACCTCCTCTAGTCGAAATCGACCCCCAGCAATAAACGAACACGAGAACCACGATTAATAAGAATGCTCGCGCTTGACCGCGTGATAAAATGAACAAAACAAATCAACAGTCCCAAAGCACTCGAAGCAATCTGTTAGTCTAAAACAAGCCCCAAAGCATTCGAAGCAATCTGTTATCCTAGCAAGTCCCTAAGCACTCAATTTACATCCCAGGAGGATTATTATTTTAACACATTCCCGGAAGAATTCTCGCTCTAAGCAAATGCAAGCCCAAGAACTAATGTAAAGAGATTACACATCAACGTTAGTAATTTAAAGGCAAAACAATCACTAAGGGCTCGTTTGGTTGCCCCCTCACTTCCCGGGAATTGCAACATCCTATGAAATGCTTTCCTGGGGAGTTGTTTGGTTACCCCAAAACTAAAAAAATGGGGGGACTCAAACTCACCCCATCACTTGCAATTCCTGCAAGATGCGGGAAGTTGCTCACCGACCCCCCCCCCCCCCCCCCCCCCCACCCCCATCCCCCACCCCCGGTGAGTTGCACTTCCCACATCCCAAATTATTCAAATGACTTTTTTGCCCCTTCCCCACTCATCTATTTTTCACTTAACTCTAATTTCTTATCCCCATTCTCCATTTACGGCTTCCTCTCAACTTTTCTGCATTATTTTTTTTTAACTCAGAATTTTTTGGTTAACTCAGAATTTACTCTTCCACTCATCTATTTTTTGGTTAACTCAGAATTAAAAAAAATAATGTTCGTTATTTTTTACGCCAATAATGTAATTTGGTTACGACTGCATATTATAGTGAAGACAATATCAGATATTTCTTAAGTTGCTGAAAAAATAAATTCATAAGTTTTTATACCCTTGATTAATAAAGGGCATAATAGTCATTGTAATCAAAATCATGGGAATTAGGTCGTGTCAACCAAACAAGATGTAGGAATTCAATTCCCGGGAAGTGTGAATTCCAGGATGTCAACCAAACAAATATTTCAAATTCCCGAGAAGTTGAAGTGGAAAGTAACTTCCTGGGAATTGCAACTTCCTCCAGGAAATAAGTTCCCGCATGAACCAAACGAACCCTAAATCCAAACAACCACTCATCAATAGGCCAGGGATAGTCAGAAACCTTCCCGAACAAAACAATAAATCAGGGTTAGTTAGAAACTTTCCCGAAGAAAGCAGTAGACCAGGGATAGTCAGAAACTATCCCGAAGAAAGCAATAGTCCAAGGATACTCAGAAACTATCCCGAAGAAAACAATAATTCAGGGATAGTCAGAAACTATCACGAAGAAATCAATAGTCCAGGGATAGTCAGAAACTATCTCGAAGAAAGCAATAGTCCAGGGATAGTCAGAAACTATCCTGAAGAAAGCAAAAGTCCAGGAATGGATGGAATCCTATTCCGAAGAAAACAAAACTAAATCTAACGCAGCCACCCGAGAGGGATAAATCTAACGCAGCCACCCGAGAGGGACAAATCTAAGGCAGCCACCCGAGAGAGATAAATCTATCGCAGCCACCCGAGACGGATAAATCTAACGCAGCCACCAATGCAGCCACCCGAGAGGGATAAATCTAACGCAGCCACCTGAGAGGGATAAATCTAATGTAGCCACCCGAGAGGGATAAATCTAATACAGCCACCCGGGAGGGATAAATCTAAACTAATGCAACCACCCACAAGGGATTAAATCAAAACTAAGACACCAATAAATACCTAAGCAAAAAGTCGGAAACTACTAACAAAGCAAACCTGAGATGAGACGAGAAGTGCGGGCCCGGGCCCCGACAGGCAACCACAGGGGAAGACGTCAGGTATGATTTCTAAGCCTTGGCTGGCGACCCTCACCACGTAGTCCAACGGACTTAAAACAACCCGACCGGACAGCCACCAGGTCGTAATCCTCGATTGACCTGGATGGCTATACTTTGACTTGGGTGGCTATGCCTCGACAAATAAAGCACGCGAAAATGGTACTAGCATAATTATAAATTTAGTATCGAAGCAACATAATCGTATAATAATCCATCGATCCCCCTCGACCCTAGCGAGAAAATTAGCTACTCATGATAATTACGGAACAACAAATCGCATACATAAAATTCATGATAAATAGTGAAGCAAATAAAATTCACGATAATCAAACGAAAATCTAGCGAACTAAACGGAGCAATGAATTACAAATAGAAAAATTATGACGAACTAAGTAATTTACGATGAAGATTGAAACATAAAACTGAAAATTGCATAAACGAATTTACCAAAATCGAGTAAGAGTTGAATCCGAGTGCTAGAATGCTAAGACTCGCGAGTGTTTTTCTAAGGGAAAATTCTAAGTATGAAAAAAGTGATAATAATAATACAAATCCTCCCTAGTTAAACAAAATAGGCGGAAAAACTGAGGGTGCACACCGACCGGCAGGTAGGGGGCGTGCCACATGCAGGGGCCGAAGCACACTTTAAAATCAAGCTTAAATCGTCTATGTGTCATGTCGGCCGACCGTCAGGCGGCCTGTCGGGGCAGGGTGGCGTGCACATCACTAATGAAACAAGTATTGGGTCGCTCTCCATGGCCCAATGAATCGACTCTTCTCAGGTTCTTCTTCGCCTAGACGTCCTAAAGCACAGGTTTTGTCTCGGGATCGTTCTTCTAACCATATGTGAGTGTAATTGCACATAAAGACCTGAAATCATGTAGAATCTACAAAAACACTCACTCAAAGCAAAATGTTAGAAGAAACGGTTCTAAAGAGCGCGTTCCAACCGGAAAAGACACGGAATCGAGGGAATAAAGCTATATAAACACGACATATCAAACTCCCCCAAACCGAACCCTTGCTTGTCCTCAAGCAAGACCCGTAACAAAACAACTAATATGATACCGAAACAGCTCAAAGCAAAGAATAGGCAACCAAAATACTCAAGTCCATAATAGCAAACATCTAACCAAGTCTAAGAAACGAATTCCAAGACGGGGAAATAGGAAAAATAAATCACCAACAAATACACAACGTCACCAAGCATAATATGTGGAAACCACATTTTCAACCAAAACCCTTGCATAGGCTACACACGGAGCCACTCATCGCTCAATTAGGAAGGGTGCGTATATGTGAAATATATATATATATATATATATATATATATATATATATATATGAAAACGCTCAACTACTCTAACTCATGGAAATATGCCCGCAATCTAGTATGGTATCGACCTCTAAATTTTTACAAAAACATGCTAAGATCACATAGGGAGGCAAGGATGGTGATAAAAAGGTAGAAGGTGGAAATCAATATGGTCATGTGAGGTTTAGGCCAAGCTAGTGAACTAACTAATGCGATAATGCTCAACTCAAAAATTCTTCCACTTCCATAAACAAAACATACCAGTCACCAATCAACGAGAACGTGTCCGGGGTCAAAAGAGGGCGCTCAAATTTCATCAAGTAAACGGAAAATAAAAGTAACGAGAAAAACATATTTTTGTTGTTTTGATTTTTTCTCTTTTTTTTGGATTTTTTTTTCGATTCTTTTTCCATTTTTTTTCCTTTTGATTTGATTTCGCTTTTTTTTTAAAGCTTGATGAAATTAGAAGCAAATGTACAATGACTCAAATTGACCCGGACAAGATCTACAAACTCCCTTGAAACAGAGTCAACCACATCCAAACGTCCATCAAAAATCTCCATATTCACACAATAACGAGCATAGAACGCACTAGGTGACCTACTTCATCAAGCTCGGCTAGGTAGGCAAATTTGATTTTGTAGTTAATTTTGTGAATTCTTAAAATTTTAGCCAAGGAGAAAATGGGTAGAAATGGATGAAAATGAAAATGTCCCAAAATGATCACTAGGCAAGTTAGTCAAAGTAAAGAGAAAAACACCATACTTATGCGTATTGACATAACATATTCCACGAGGAGACCTACACACAATCCTAATTGGTAGCCAGGTATGAATGTATTGGCTAGAGGAGGCTCTAAATCTCACCAATTTTGTAGCTAAAGCCTAGATGCAAGGTCGGTCTAAATGGGAATCACAAATTACAGCTTCGTTGGTTGAATCCTTATCGATTAGTTATTATTCCACATAACAAATGTCAAATGAATGCCAACTAAGAATGAGTAGGTAGCCTAAAGAGTGCAAATTATCATCATTGCTGCATAATCGGTATCATAGACAAACACTAAAACTCGAGAAAATAAAACTAATGAAATACCAAACTCCCCCACGCTAGACTCGACATTGTCCCCAATGTCCAAATCATACAGACTCAAAATCGGTGTGGGGACACAAAAAAACCGAGGATAGAGAAAAGACATTCCAAATATGTACACGAAGAGGTAGCGGAGTCAGCAATCCGCTACTGATCATCATCATCACCAAAATAATCATCCTCCATATCACATCTGCAGCAGCCCCGGAACTAGACGCACCACCCGTATACCAACCACCCCCCTGATACTCACTAGCAGCTCCAAAAGTAGAGCCCGTTGGGGCACTGAAATAGTCAGTGTTAAGATGGAAGCCGCCATGAATCGTAGGGTCAGAATAACCACCCACGGGCCACGAAAAGTACGAGGGGTAAGGGCCCTGTGGTGGCACAGTAGCACGCCTAGCATAGTCATCATAAATGGGATACATCCCGAGACACTGATCAGCATATAACCTGTCTAGGCGAGCGTGAGTAGCAGCGGTGTCGGCACGAGTTTCCGTGGAACGGGACGAACCGGCACTCAACTCCATGCGCTCCATCCATGGAATCACATCGGGATGGAGGGGACCATACTGGGGTGGTGGAGGAGGCTGCTCAAAAGTAGTAGTGGTGGTGGGCTCGGGAGCAGGCTGAGATGGACCGGGCTCAGAGGTGGGCTGGGAGGTGCTAGGCTCAGTCGTGGGACGACGAGTATAAGTCATAGCATGCGAGGAAGGAAGAGAGCTAAGGGCAGCAACGGGTAATAAATAATTAGGCTGATCAGCCTCAAGTGACAAAACTGACCCGGCTTGCTAAATGATAGTCGTCTGCTCATGAATAAGCCAAGCCCAACGATTCTGATGCCTAGAAGAAATCCAGTTAAGAGAAGCTAAATATCGGAGGCTAAGGGTAATCTCACCCGGGACTGGATCATGATCCGCTTCGCGAAAAGCGGTCAACCGAAGAGCTAAGTGCGTGACTAACCCGCCAATATAAATAGGAACATCGGCAACGGCCGTAGCAATTCTCCTAAACTGGAGGACGAGGTGATAGGCAATATTAATAAGCCACACCTTCGGTTTACACCGCAAATACGAGCCCAAAATAAACACCTCCTCGGTGCGTACATTATGTGGCTCCTTTCTAGCAAAAATCGTCCACCCCATAAACCTCTGTCACACCTTAATAACCGGATTATGAATATTGTTTGAACTCATATGCTCCGCGGTAGTGTACGGGGCATCAGCAATACACTCCCAAAAATCACCCACCCTAAAGTTAGCATGCTCGGGTGGTGTACGGTCCTCATAATCCTTAAAATCAAAACAATCCCCAAACTGCTTCAGACTTAGCTCAAAACTAGTTTTCAATAGACGGAAACCAACAGAAATCGCACCTGACTCTCTATTCTTAGTCATTTCAAATGAACTCAGAAATTCCAACGTAAGTTGAGTATACGTATTACAACGCATCGCAAATAATGTACTCAAACCAAGACCTTTACAGAAAAGTTCTAAAGCAGAATCTAAGCCCAAAGTTCTCATAGCATCATGATCGATAAAACAAGTAGGAAAAATAGACCGTTTTCTCAAGTTATGAAATCGTACCTTTTGGTCAAGAGTGGTAAAAATTACACCTGGAAAAACTGGATCAGAAGGAATGTCCGGTTGAGCATGGTCGTTCCTGGTGCACTTGTTCCGAAAAGCCATTGCGAATCTGAGAGTAACAGTAAACTTGGGGAAAAGTTGGGGAAATTTTGAGGAGAGAGAGTGAAGAAGAGGAAGGTGATGAAGCTGTAAAATTTGAAAAGGGGATGAGAGAGAGTAAGGTGGGTCGAATGAATGAATGAACGCACGAGAAAATTGAGTTTGGAGGGTAACGTGCGGTCCGGCCGGTATGGACCGGCGGCCGGCCGCCCGGCCTGACGCCCATTTTGATTTTTTTAATGTTAAACCTTGTCTCACAGCCGGTCGGTCTGGACCGGCAGCCTGCTAGCCGACCTGACTGCACACCTTCTTTTGTTTTTAAGATTTTTGCTCCAATTTTGGCTCTTTTTCTTTGTGTCTCGGCCCCTGAAGTCAATAGGGGGCCTGGGCACAGGCTGAGGCGCACAATTCACTCTTGTCGAACTCAAATTCGTCTCGTACCTCGGCCCCTAGAGTCGATAGGCCCCCCTAGGCCTGGGCTGAGGTGACCTGCTATAAAATCAAGAGCATGATGGAATTTTGGCTTTTTATTTCACTAATATCTTCAATTCAAATCATTTCCGATGATTCTGCACATCTCCAAAAACATTAGTCCCTCCTCTCGTCCGCACTAAGACAACTAAAGGAAAAAATAAAAATAACGAGAATGAGGAAAATTATTTACATACCCGGACTGCCTCCCGGTAGCGCTGGTTTAGAGTCCCGCACGACATGATGAGCAAAAGTTTTTAGTGGGATGAGGGAACGGGATGAAGTTGTATAACTTCAATCGCTCCAGCTTGAGCACCTTCATGATATTATTTTAAACGTTGACCATTCACCTTGAAACGTTCACCCGAATCACTCTCGACTTCAATCAAGCCAAATTTACCAACATTGGTGACGGAAAAAGGTCCGGACCAACGAGATTTTAATTTTCCGAGAAACAACCTAAGTCTAGAATTGAACAACAATACCTTATCCCCCACGTTGAACTCACGATGAAGGATATGTTTGTCATGCCACCGCTTGGTGCGCTCCTTGTAAACTCGAGCACTATCATAGGCACCAAGGCGGAATTCCTCCAATTCATTCAGCTGCATGAGTCTCTTCTCCCCACTCAAATGCGGATCCAAGTTAAGCTCCTTGATCTCCCACCAAGCCTTGTACTCGAGCTCGACGGGTAAATGACATGACTTGACATAGACCAATCGGTAAGGTGAAGTACCAATAGGCATTTTAAAGGCGGTGCGATAGGCCCATAGTGTATCATCTAGCTTAGAGCTCCAATCCTTTCGAGCTTTTGACACGACCTTTTGGAGAATAGACTTGATTTCTCTATTGGACACCTCAACTTGCCCACTCGTTTGAGGGTGGTAGGCAAGACCGGTACGGTGAGAGACACCGTACTTAGCAAGTAAAGCATCAAGTCGCTTCTTATGAAAATGGCTTCCACCATCGCTAATAATCGGCCTTGGAACACCAAAGCGGGGGAAAATGATCTTTTTAAACAGAGATATCACCGTTCTAGCATCATTAGCAGGAGATGCTACCGCATCCACCCACTTGGAGACATAATTAACCGCAACCAAAATATATCGGTTGCCCTTTGATAACGGAAACGGACCTTGATAATCTACACCCCAGACGTCAAAAATTTCTACCTCGAGGATCCCATTTTGAGGCATCTCATGCCTCCTAGAAATATTACCGGTCCTTTGACATTCGTCGCAAGACATGATAAAGGCTTGGCATCCCAAAATAAGGTTGGCCAATAAAAACCCGACTGGAGGACCTTAGCCGTGGTTCGTCTCGGTCCATGATGACCACCATATGGTGATGAATGACAACTTTCTGAAATTTCACGAACTTCCCATTAAGGGACACATCGTCGGAAAATACCATCTGCACACTCCTTAAATAAATAAGGATCATCCCAGAAAAATTGTCGAACATCATGTTGAAATTTTTTCTTTTGCTGATAAGAAAGATCAGAAGGTAATACCTTGCCAACTAAGTAATTAGCATAATCTGCATATCAAGGACACTCGCTTTCACCGGTAATTAAGGCCAGGAGAGAATCATCGGGAAAAGAGTCATTTATGGGAATGACAACACCTTCCTCCTCAACTCTTAGCCTCGATAAATGGTCCGCAACGCCATTTTCCGCTCCCTTCTTATCCCGGATCGATAAATCAAACTCTTGGAGGAGGAGGATCCATCGAAGTAGTCGGGGCTTCGCTTCTTTCTTAGCAAAGAGGTAGTTAAGAGCCGCATGATCGATGAAAACAATGACTTTCGATCCAACCAAGTAGGTTCTGAACTTTTCCAAAGCATACACTATAGCTAGCCATTCCTTCTCGGTGGTTGCATAATTCACTTGAGCATTATAAAGGGTTTTGCTAGCATAGTATATAGCATGCAAGACCTTGTCTTTCCTTTGACCCAAAACCGCTCCCACAGCATAATCGCTTGCGTCACACATTATCTCGAATGGCAAATTCCAATCCGGTGACTGAATAATCGGAGCAGAAATGAGGGCCTGCTTTATTCTGTTAAAAGCTTCCACACACTCATCAGTAAAGTCGAAAGGGGCATCCTTCAGGAGCAATTGTGCAAGTGGCTTAGCAATTTTTGAAAAGTCCTTAATAAAGCGGCGATAAAATCCCGCATGACGAAGAAAACTTCTCACTCCCTTCACATTAACCAGCAAGGGCAATTGCTCAATCACTTGCACTTTTGCGTTGTCTACCTGAATGCCCTTTTTGGAGACCACATGACCAAAAACTACACCCTCAGTGACCATAAAATGACACTTTTCCCAATTCAAGACCAAACTGACCTCGACACATCGGTTTAAGATGGTACCCAAGTTAGCTAAACAAGCCAAAAAACCTCATACCATAGACACTAAAGTCGTCCATAAATACTTCCATGATGGACTAGATGTAGTCGGAAAAGATGCTCATCATGCACCTTTGAAAGGTGGCAGGTGCGTTGTATAACCCGAATGGCATATTGCGATATGCGAAAGCGCCATAGGGACAAGTAAACGTGGTCTTTTCTTGGTCGGCGGGGTGTATCAGGATTTGGAAAAATCACGAATAGCCATCTAAATAGCAAAAATACTTGTGAGAAGCTAGTCTCTCAAGCATTTGGTCGATAAACGCTAACGGGAAATGGTCTTTAAGGGTCGCAATGTTCAACTTTCTATAGTCTATGCACATTCTTCATCCCGTCACAATTCGTGTAGGGATTAATTCATTCTTCTCATTCGGGACCACAGTAGTCCCTCCTTTCTTAGGTACAACTTGTACTGGACTCACCCACTTTGAATCGGGAACCGCATAAATGATTCCCGCATCCAACAATTTCATAACTTCCTTTTTAACAACCTCTTGCATATTCGAGTTCAACTTACGTTGACCCTGGACACAAGGACGATGACCTTCCTCAAGATTAATTCTATGCATACAGAATCGGGACTGATTCCCTTCAAGTCATCAAGACTATACCCCAAAGCTTTCCTATTTTTCTTCAAAACAACTAACAAATCAGAAAGTTGTTGCTTAGTTAAATCAGCACTTACAATCACGGGGAAGCTCTCGGTATCGTATAAAAAGGCATATTTTAGGTGAGACGGAAGTGGGTTACGCTCCAAAGCAGCTTCCAAAGCGTCAACGATAGCAGAATCAACGGAAGCAACACCTGCACATGCTTCCAAACATATCAAAGCCTCTAAGGGATCCCGTATAAGGGACGCCTCGATAGAATCATGAACTACAACATCAACAACATCTATCACGCAACATGAATCCGTTACCATCGGGTTCTTAAGTGTACTATCCAAGCAGAAAACAATGGTGTCTCCACCCACTTCCAAGGTCAATTTGTCGTTCTTGACATCGATCACCGTGCCGGCGGTGTGCAAAAATGGCCTACCCAAAATTATGGGAATTTGAGTGTCCTCGGCCATGTCAAGAACGATAAAATCAACCGGTATAAAAAAATTTCCAACTCTAACGGGTACGTCTTCTAAAACTCCCAAAGGGTGTTTTATGGAACGATCTGCCATCTGCAAAGTAACACTAGTACACTTAAGAGGACCCGTATTAAGTTTTTCACAAATGGATTAAGGCATGACACTTACACTAGCACCTAAATCACATAAAGCCTTATCAATCGATAAGGTGCCTATAGTGCAAGGAATCGAGAAATTACCGGGGTCCTTTAGCTTTGGTGGGGCTTTGTTCTGTAAAAATGCACTACACTCTGCAGTAAGAGGCCTAAGAGCGACGGTTTCTACCTCACCAATGCTTCTCTTCCGAGCCAAGATGTCCTTCATAAACTTGGTGTAAGACGGGACCTGCATAATGAGCTCGGTAAATGGGACCGTAACCTGCAAATTCTTCACAACCTCCATGAACTTGCTAAATTGGGTAGTCTTCTTTCGATTCTTCAAACGACCCAGGAATGGTACTTGGATTGTTGGACTAGTCGGAGTGCGCCAAATTTGATATGGGTTAAGTCGCCTCACCCAATCAAGATAAACCTAATGCTACTAACCAAAATATAGCGGCAAGCAAGGTAGCGTATCCACAGTGAAACAGTTAAACACGTCTAATAGCTATGGCGATTCTAAAATGCTCTAAACGGGTTGATTTATGGAAAAATATAAAAACACTACTGAAATGCGAGAATAAATAATCGAATCTAACAATGAGATGAAAACTAAGGTCACGGGTTCACGATAGATGTTCGACAATTATGCGACAATAATAATAAACACATAAACATGCTAGTCGGCTATAACACGTTCTCTCGTATCGTATCAACCTAGGAAGGATCTAACGGGCTCTCGCAACTTATTAGACTCCTTACCAAATCGCGTGTGATCTAATTCTAATTCGGCTTTCACAAGAGAACTAGAATTTCCCAAACAGATTAAAATGTTGTGGCCTTTAACAAATTAATCGACAAATAAAGCACGCGAAAATGGTACTCGCATGATTATAAATTTAGTATCGAAGCAACATAATCGTATAATAATCCATCGATCCCCCTCGACCCTAGCGAGAAAATTAGCTACTCATGATAATTACGGAACAACAAATCGCATACATAAAATTCATGATAAATAGGGAAGCAAATAAAATTCACGATAATAAAACGAAAATCTAGCGAACTAAACGGAGCAACGAATTGCAAATAGAGAAAATTACGATGAACTAAGTAATTTACGATGAAGATTGAAACATTAAACTGAAAATTGCATAAACGAATTTACCGAAATCGAGTACGAGTTGAATCCGAGTGATAAAATGCTAAGAGTCACGAGTGTTTTTCTAAGGGAAAATTCTAAGTATGAAAAAAAGTGATAATAATAATAATAATACAAATCCTCCCTAGGTAAACAAAATAGGCGGAAAAAACTGAGTGTGCACGCCGGCCGGCCGGTAGGGGGCATGCCACATGCAGGGGTCGAAGCACACTTTAAAATCAAGCTTAAATCGTCTATGTGTCATGCCGGCCGGCAGGCAGGCGGCCTGTCGGGACAGGGTGGCGCGCACATCACTAATGTATTGGGCCGCTCTCCATGGCCTAATGAATCGACTCTTCTCAGGTTCTTCTTCGCCCAGACGTCCTAAAGCACGGGTTTTGTCTCGGGATCGTTCTTCTAACCATATGTGAGTGTAATTGCACATAAAGACCTGAAATTGTGTAGAATCTACAAAAACACTCACTCAAAGCAAAATGTTAGAAGAAACGGCTTTAAAGAGCACCTTCCGACCGAAAAAGACAACGGAATCAAGGGAATAAAGCTATATAAACACGACACATCACCCGGGCGTCCATATGGGTGACAAGGACCGAAAACACCTATAAATATCCCCCTCACCTCATTCATTCAACACAATCACGAGTTCGTGCCTACTTCTACACAACTCGTTCTTCCCTCTCTCTTTCTTACTAAGGGCTCGCACTCCGACACCCGAGGCAAACGATCCACTCGATCGTAGTTCTGATAAGCGACATCGACGCTACTCCTCACCTTCAAGCACTCCACTCGATCCCGAGGTGCCTGTGTTCGACTAGCTACCGAGTTTAGCAACGAATTCTGCCGGATTAGCCGCAGAACTAGCAAATAGTAGCGGAGCTCTGCCGGATTAGCCGCAGGAGGGTCCAACGGTAACAGAACTCTGCCGAAATCACCAGACAAGCTAGGAGGATCCGCCTTTGAAGTCGAATCGTCACTAGGTTGTCATCTAAACAAAACTTTACATTCTTGTACTTTCATTATGCACTATGATAATGTCAAATATGGACAGTAGGTCCGTCACACCTACTAAGACACGTAACGTCCCAACTTCAATCATATACTAAAATACACTAAATAGACCCGAGTAATTCCGAGATCCGTTCTCAACTATCTATGCATCGTATCCCGTTTAGTGTATACTCCGAGGGTGCAACTCCTCACAATGTGATTTACTTACTTTCGCATTTACAGTTTTTCGTATGATTTATTGCTTTTATGACCTTATAATCTCATGCTAAATCACCTAACACGGAATTCAAAACGTAAAACAACTAAAACTGAACAAAGTGATGGTCGGGTTCTGTATTTGTAATCCGAAAATCTAACGCAATATAGTGGCGGAAACACTATAGATTTGGGATTAAAACACACTGAGGTTCTCTATTTTAATAAAAGAACGGTCAGTCAATACAGAGGCCACTTTTTACAAAAGGGCTAAAATAAATATTCTCCAAAAGGGGTTACAAAAATCCATAATTTACATGAATAGAGAAAGAGTAGGATCCACACTACTCGCTAGCTCACACCCAAAACCCAGCAGCAAATACCTGTCATGTTATAAACATAACAGCCACGTCAGTGAGGAGTAACTCGGACGTTCTCCCAGCCATATTATATCATATGGAAAAATAATAGTATTACTATATCAAAATACTTAAAATGAGAAAACATTAAAACGATATGATAAAAAAAATAAGTTTTCAGCGTAACTTAAAGCACTTGCCAACCTGCAAGTCAAATCAATCGATAATAATAATAATATTCAAAAATGGCTTTATGGAAATCAATCGGTGCAACGGAATAGACTTTCACTAGGATAATACTCAAACTAGATTCGAGAACTTAGTCAAAACAAATTAGACTTCGGTCTCTAACTAGGCAACTCAACCATAACAGGACTGCGTGCAGCGAGGTCCTGGTTTAAGTAGTGCACACCCCTCCTGGATAAAAACCATATCCAGTTCAACCCGACGTGACTTACACGATGCGATATCTAAGTTTAAGGTCAAAAATACACACTCCTGAACACAAACCATGCTCAGTTCAACGACCAATGCGTCTCAACATAGACACATCAGCTTTATAGTTGATGGCAAAACGTATACCCTAGACTGTAGGGGTGTTCACCGGTCCAAACCCGGACCGGTTTGACCCGCGGACCGGAAACCCAAAAAACCCAAACCCGCGGACCGGACCGGTTAACAAAGAAACCCGGACAGGACCGGACCGGACCCTCTTAAGACCGGACCGGACCGTAAAAATACACTAAATTTGATATTTTTTTAAAGTGTGGACCGGACCGGACCGGACCGGGGACCGGTTACCTACTTTTTTGGGACCCGGAGACCGGACCGGTACGTGCCCCGGTCTGGACCGACCCGGACCGTGCGGTCCGGTCCGGTCCGGTTTGCCGGTCCGGGTCAATTTTTGAACACCCCTACTAGACTGTATTACTCTACCCATACACTTGTCCTCATTCCATAACTCCAAAACAGCCATTATCGATATTCAAGAATAAATAATCAAAATAAATAATATGAGGATAAAAGAAATAAACATTTATATAAAAGGGGAAAGTTTCTATAAATAGAAACTTACTAATTTTAGAAACTTACTTAAAATAGAATTTTTTATGTAGAAAATACGCAAGTTATTAAAATAGGTGAAATGTTTAAAATAGCATTTCTCACGAAATTAACATTTTATTATTATCGTCGTTATCATAATTTTATTATATTTCTAAATTCGTTTCTCAAAATATAAATATAATATAATAAGTCATTATATAGTATTTTATAAATAATTTAGGAAATCGAGTTAAAACAATAAATCTTAGAAAAGAGATATTTTAAGAAAAACGATATTAAAACTAATTGAGTCAACGAGTTTTATAAATGAAATGAATTTTATAAAGGTTTCAAATTATTTTTAAGAAATATCTTTGATTTATAAATAATACAAATTTTAATAAAAATAGTCAATCGGAAACAAATAGGAAATTATTTGTGAAAATAGTCTCGACTAAAATGTATTTAAAACTAAATAGACTATTTTCTCATTTATTAGTATAAATCGTAAAACGAAAATTAATTTATTAAACAAGTATAAAAATCTCAATTATAATATAAAAATACGATTTTGAGTTAAAATTATAAATTAACGAAATATGAAGAAAATATGAAATCGTTATTATTTAGTTACTAGTGTCACGATAACCAACAAAATATTATAACGATCGTAAATAATAAAATTACTAACGATTTATAAAATGATATAGAAAACTTGTAAAATATTTATAAGGTACACAATTTAAATTAATATTTTTTTGCAAATAATAAATAGCTAAAATTAGAAAACGGAAGTTAAAAATATTTACTACATACTACTACTCAAACATACGATATAAAATCGAGTAACGTCCTAAAGTTACCTTGAGCTGATACCCGCATCACTCACGTACTTGACTCCTCGTATGGTCCAGGCTCCGTGACTTTAATATTAACGTCTTTAAACTCGGAGTTGTAGAACCGATAACCTCAAAAGCGTGCTCCACCAATTAATCGAGAAGACAAAACAAACAATGAAACAAGCGTTCGACACCAGACGAAAAAGAAATTGATGTGTCAAACAGAAACTCGAAGACAGAACGTAATCGAGTCGAACACAACGAACCCAGCAGAAAGACAGTAAGTCTTGAACAGCAGATGCACAAGGACGAGAAGAAAGCAGGACAGAAGAAGAAGAAGAAGAAGAAGAAGAAGAAGAAGAAGAAGAAGAAGAAGAAGAAGAAGAAGAAAGGAAAAACATAGAGCAACAGCAGCACAAAACGCAATAGAAGACACTAGAGAAGGAGCACCAGTAGCGACAACAGTAGCAGCAAATCGTACAGCAACAGTACCAAACACAGCAGCAACAAAACAACAGAACAGAAGAAACGAAAAAGAAGAAGAAGGGGAAAGGAATTACCCTCACGAATTCGGGAAAGCAACACAGCAAGAAGGAGAAAGAAAGAGGAAGAAGGAGGGACGGAAAACAGCATCGGTACAAAAAGAAAGTAAAAACAACGCAGCAACAGGAAGAGGAAGAACGGACAGCATTCCATAACAAACAACACGCAGCAGCCGGACAGCAGTAGTCGAATAGAAAACGGAACGAAAACGGAGCAATCGAGAGGATAATACAAGAGAAGAAGAAGAAAACTGAGAAGGGAACGTAACCGTATAGCAGTAACAGCAAGCGTAGTACAGTGGTAACTGCAACTGAAGCGAACGACAGCAGATCAGCGGCAGACAGGGAGCAGCCTGATTAGCAGGAATGTGAGACAGCCAAAACGAAAGAGAAAAAGAAAGGAATATGAAGGCGAGGAGAAGGCAGATGAAAAGGATGAAGATAAAATGGTGGTGATGGCTGACAGAGGTGACGGAAAAAGAGGGGAAAAATGGGAGGTGAACCAGTCCACAAGTGAAGCGGTAGGAATGTGGGATAAAAGCAAGGGAAACGTAACTTAAGTGGGAAACAGGAAAGTGAAATGAATAGGTGGAGTTAAAAGAAGGAAAGGGGATGAATCACTTAATTAAATGAATCGGGTCGGAACCGAATTCCGAAATGATAAGCTGACTGACCCACGAATCAGATTAAAACAAGTTAATAAAATTAATAAATAATCGGATCGTCAAATATATGAGTGAATAAAGTATTGGAGACGAAAATGAAGCTTAAAGAAATAAATAATTAACGACGAAATAATAATTTCAGATAAATAATAAATTTTCGATAAAGTGAATTAAATTGATTTTTTTCGAGGAAATGAAATAAATATTTTGACGAAACTTAAAATAAATGAGCCTCGAGCCGAAAATAGAAAGTTCGAGCTTAAATATAAATAAATAAAAAGAATTTAGAATTTAAGTCGTCGAAATAGACTTTCGATAAGAATTTAATTAAATGTATAAAATAAATCGAAACAGGAATAAAAATATGTTTTAAATATAAGAAGAGTTTCCGAGACAAATAAAATTTTTAGGAGTTTGAAACGATTAAACGATAAGTTCGTTTTATAAAAAGTTTAAGAATTATGAGTAAAATCGTAAAAATAAAATACGACCAAAATTTTAATTTAATGAAATTTATAAAATCAGGGGTGTTACAATCTTCCCCACTAAAAAGAAGTTTCGTCCTCGAAACTATCAAAAATATAATAATAAAATGGAAGACGAGATTATATCATTTGAACAAAATGAGAATGCTTAACTCACATCACAATCTCGGTTTAAAAAAAAATTACAACTTCAAACGGAATATGAAATCGAAATCGAAGTCAAAATTTATTTCAAGATAATTTGGGCTCGGTTATCCAAAGTTTAAAAATCATTTAAATTAATAAAATCGCAAGTTAAAAATTATTGGATAAAATAATGATGATAAATAATATTTGTAAACGAACTCGAGGGTGAGAGTATCCAAATATTTTCAAAGGAACAGTAAAACGTTTAATTAAGAAATTCAACAATATTTCGTTTTAAGACCAAACAAAAATTAGAGAAAACAAATTTGTAGTTGGTAAATAAAAATCTAACTAGTCGTCAAATATTTCCAATAACATATTTAAAGTCTATCGAAAATAAAACAAAAACTTAGACATGCGAAATTTTTCGAAAATGTTAAATCGTTTTACATGATAATATTATAGAAATCAAAATATTAGCGATTGTGAAAGTTTTCGTAAAATTCAAACGCTTGAACATAGAAATTTGAAACAATTTCGAAATACTTTTAAATGAATTATTAAGGCATTTTGAAACGGAAGTAAATGTAGATATTAACCAAAGATAAAACAAAAACGAAGTACAAAGTTTTGAAATTTATAACTCAAAATGTTAAAATTTCATGATAGCCCAAAATTTTTAAATTAGTCAAACTTTTCATAACATAGGTTTGGGAAAATGATAAACGGATAAATAGAGTCGAAGTCAACGACAAATCGAAACAATAGTTTTCAAACCCGATAAAGAAGTCAAAGGGTTTGGCCGAAGAAGAACTAGCAGGGATTAAGAAAAGCTAAGGGGAGGACGAAATTGAGAGTCAAACGGAGCTCTCAAGGAATTACAGAAGAAGTTAACCATCTCAAGATTCCCGGTACGACTCCCACAACACGGGTTCCTAATTTCCATTAAATAACGCTAAGTCCAACATTAGGCATTGAAATGCTTGTGAGACTTGAGACGATCACTCCTTGTTTTTCTTGCCTCTTCTCTTGCATGTTCTTGTTTGGTGTTGGGTTTGGTTCCTCCACTAGTAGCGAGAGCGTGGTGAGGAGGCCCCTAGGCCGTTTAAGTAGCGAGAGCCCGAATGTTACCTAGGCTACGAAAACATGCTAGCACCTCCGTTTTCCCCTTTTGGTTTCCTTGGCATCTATGAACCCGACCTAGCCCTAGTTTCCCTCTTATTGATTTACCTTGCTTTCATTTATCATTAGTGGTTTGCTTTGCCTTTTTAATTCGTGTTATAGACCTTAGTTTAGGAAAAATGTTAAAATGATATATTTAAAAAACTTCGGATAAATTGTTTAAATTTACGTTTAAATCTCATGTTTTGATTTTTTTGTGTTTTAAACCATAATAATGTACGGAATAGTTCATAAAATTTGTCATATTTAAAAAAACAAAATTGCCACAATTTTTAAAAACATTGCCACAATTGTTTAAAAAGTTGCCACAATTTTTGAATTTGACCTGTTCTTTTATAAAATTAAAGTATTTATATGGCTGAAATGTGTAATGTGATGTGCATGTTTGGAGGTTGGTTAATATCGTACATATATGTATTTTGCAACCTATACTTTGGTTCATTGCAGCTTGGAGTTTTGCTGGAAATCATATACCGGGGATGAGTTTTAATTTGGGACGAGGCGAATCCACGTAGAATCAACCTTAAACTCGGGATTGGTTTATAATGAAATTCACGCTACGAAAGATACAACTGGATATATTGAACGTGCCGACATTTGTGGCATGTTTTACTGAAACACATCGTCAACGTGAGCGAACTCTTGCGGGAATATATTGAAGAATATCGATGAAGATAAGTTTGTTACAAAGGAAGAACCCAATACTTACAAGTACATTAGACAAGGAAGCAGAAATTGTTGTAAACCCAAATCGTCTTTGTTTTTCATCCAAGGAAGAGTAGGAATTTGCCCTGGAAGTAAAGTTATGCCTGAAACCTTCAGGTTATATATCGACTTTATTAATTTGGGAGAAGGAAAATTCGCTCATATTATTACGAGTACAATCCATCTTTACCATAAAAATGGGTACAAAAGGCGTTTGTGGCATCGAGATGAGACTCCTAAAGAGAAGAAAATGGAGAAAGAAGTGTTGCGGCTAACGAAGATATCAAGGGCAAATGGAAAATGACGAAAGAGAAACCAACTGAAAAGTTTGTTTTCGGGGGATTGAGACGGTAGGTAGTTCATTACTTAACAGACTGACGAAAAACATGTGAAAGCTTTTTTTGCTATAACTCGAAGAGGTTGAAAGTTAGATCTGATAATTTCCTTTTGTAAAGATACAATTCTCGATCATTGGGTTACCCTTCCAAGTTTCAACGGACGAGTTTTTTTTGTCAGTTGTGCATTTATGCCTTAATTTGTTACGAGTAGTATTTTTTTTAAAAAAAAACTATTAGAAAAAGGTATATTTAAAAAAATTTGGGTAATTGTTTAAATTTACGTTTAAATTTCATATTTTGATTTTTTTTTGTGTTTTAAATATTAAAGAGTTCACTCATATACGGAGTACTAAATAGTTCACAATAATAATGTACGAAGTAGTTAATAAAACTTGTCGTATTTAAAAGAACAAAATTGCCACAATTGTTAAAACAAATTGCCACAATTTTTGAATTTGACATTTTCTTTTATAAAATTAAAGTATTTTATTAGAGTGAAAATATGATAGTTTGTATAATTAAGTTCCAAATACCTAGATTCATGAGCAACCAAATTAACAAATGAGTAAAAAAAGTAGCTCTAAAGTGACGGATTGGTAAAAAAGTGTCACTGGTGTCAAATAAGTAAAAAAAGTGGCGCCCAAGTGACGGATTAGTAAAAAAAATGTCATCGGTGCCAAATTGGTAAAAAAAAAGTGATACTCACAAATTGGTAAAAAATGTAATCGGTGCCAAAATGTTACGGAGTAAAAAAATTGAACTTGCCGACATTTGCGGCATGTTTTACTGAAACACATCGTCAATGTGAGCGAACTCTTGCGAGAATATTGAAGAATATCGATGCAGATGGAGTTTGTTACAAAGGAAGAATCCAATACTTTACCAATAAGAAGAAGAAAATGGAGAAAGAAGCCATAACTGCGGTTAACGAAGATATTAAGAGCAAAAGAAAAAATGACGGAAGGGGAACCAACTGAAAAGTTGTTTTTGGGGGAATGAGAAGGTAGGTAGTTCATTATTTAACAGACCGAAGAAAAACATGTGAAAGGTTTTTTTTGCTGTAACTCGAAGATGTTGAATGTTAAATCCGATCATTTTCTTTTGTAAAGATACAACTCTCGATCATTGGTTACCCTTCCATGTTTCATGGACGAGTTTTTTTGTCAATTGTGCATTTATACCTTAATTTGTTACAAGTAGTTTTTTTTAATGAAAAGCAGGAGCATCTTGTTCCCTGCCTCACGAGTGCAAGACGACTTCCATTGGTGAAGCATCCTGGGGTGAGTTTGGTAAATTTCCCCGAAACCTAGATGATACTCCTAGTTTACAATAAAAAGTACTCTTGTTATAAAAAATAATTATTTCGAGAAACAACTACTCCCTCCGTTCCAATGAATTGTTTGTCTTTTCTTTTGGCACCAAGGTTAAGGGAACCAATGAGGGAGTGACATGTAGATCAAAACTCATGAGAATGATCAAATTGCATATAAAAAACATTCCTAAAATAGAAAGGCAAACAATTCATTGAGACGCCCCAATATGGAATAGGCAAACAATTCATTGGGACGGAGGAAGTAATAATATACTCCCTCTGTCCCAATGAATTGTTTGTCTATTCCATATTTGGACGTCTCAATGAATTGTTTGTCTTTCTATTTTAGGAATGCTTTTTATATATAATTTGACCATTGACTCCACATGTCACTTCCCATTGGTTCTCTTACCCTTTGTGCCAAAAGTAAAGGCAAACAATTAATTGGAACGGAGGGAATTGTAAGAATATTTTATGCTATAATAATATTACGGGATATGTAATATATCTTCTTTATTATTATGGTAATATTTCTTCCTCATAATTATGGTCTTATTGGAAATCGTGATCTTAAGAGATATGCTATCACAATAATATCGGACTAAATAAGGAGTCTTTCCATATTTACTCAACCTTGATGGAAGGTCGAGATTACGGTATCTAAAACCCTAATAGAAAATTGGTCCTCTCTCTGCCTATATAATGAAGTCTTCCCCATCAGAAACTCAATATTGAATAAAAACGTGGTAAAACAACACTTATTACGTTATAGGACAAGACGGAGAAACCATACCTATTAATTATGAAATCGTACCTGTTATTATTATGATTTGAAGATCATATGAAGACATATTATTATTATTTCAAGTCGTCTTATTATTTATGAAGTCGTCTTATAGAGATCTAATATCGTTCGTATTAGATTTTGACTTATTCCGTAATGAGTAATGTCTTAATCTCGTCTTAATTAATCTTTTGTGACCTTCATGTTGTTCAAAGATTTATGGGAATTATGTTTTATTTATGTCATGTTAATAATATGCTAACATGTGGTATCAGAGCTTAGGTTATTGAACTCAGGATTGTCCATTAATTAAGATTACTATTTTACATCGTAATTGTATGTGAAATTAGGTTATTTTCGATTTTGCGAGTGGTTTTACGTTATCACTTTTGTTATTACTCCGCGTACGTATAATAATCTATGCAAATAATTGACCCTAATGTGTGAAAGTGTGAAAGTATGCAACTCACTCTAATGATGATGTGAGTTGATATGAACTTTGAAACGAGAATGAGAGATATGATTAGTATTCTGAAATGGAACGTGAACAAGTAACCAAAACAGAATGAAAGGATCGTTTTAAGGATGAATAAACCGTAACCAAGGATAGTATGCAAGGTGAAGTAGACCTATACTTCAACAAAGCGGTTGCTAGATCAAACACTCGATTGAAATAGCGAGTTTAGAGCTTGTAACG
This sequence comes from Agrostemma githago, assembly GCA_958450325.1. Taxonomy (NCBI): domain Eukaryota; kingdom Viridiplantae; phylum Streptophyta; class Magnoliopsida; order Caryophyllales; family Caryophyllaceae; genus Agrostemma; species Agrostemma githago. The sequence goes on along the minus strand of OY288249.1, from coordinate 58,298,876 downwards.
CGACTTACTCTAGACTTTGTCTTGTAAACAACAAGGACGTAAAAGAAAGCTTAGCTTTACTCAGGTTTTTGATATGCAAATTGGATGCCTTATTCATTCAACAAGATGGCTATATATAGCCTACAAGAGACCCTTAAACCGGCTGGTTAGGGTGACAAAAACAAAGTTAACAAATTATGTGAACTAGGAGCTAATAACAATGCTATGTAAACTAGGAGCTAATAACAAAGTCATGTAAACTAGGAGCTAATAACAAAGCTCTAACAAAGAGTAATGAGGCGCGGCATTGATGTGAACATGGAGCCAAAAACAAGGCTAGCAAGGGAGCCTTTAGACGTGTACACCATGTGAACACAATCAACCTTAAACACCTTCATAACTTCAGTACACTTCCCATGCTTGAATGAGTGTGAACCCAAGTTAATGTCTTCATTTTACTTTGATTATTTGCGCCTTTATTTAGCTCACATACGAGCTAGCTCACCAATTGTAGTAGGCACACTACTAAGTTGGTAAGAAGGTGCTAGTGTAGCTGAACTAAGGTTATTAGGAGCTAAGGTGACTTCGTTGAACTCTTTAGTAGCTACTTGATTCGGATCATCTCCTCCCCCTTGAAAAGGAATTGTCCTCAATTCTGAAATGCCATCTTCATCAAGATAAGGGGCAAGAACTCCCACTTTGAACGTGGCATGAACTCCATAATCATCCGGCAACTCCACCTTGCAAGCATTGTTGTTTCCCTTGTATGGAACTTCTGTTTGTGGCTTCCACTTGTTCTTCCTTTTGCCTGGAAACCTCTCTTTTCTCAAGTGAACCAAAACCAAGTCACCCTCTTGGAAGAGTCTCGGTTTTCTGTTTTTGTTGGACCTTTCCTTGTAGGTTTCCTTGATCCTTTCCCGAATTACTTCTCTAAAGTACAAGTCAGGCCCTTTGCTAGCTTCATCTGTTGGGTAACAAACACCAAAATGAGTCATTTCGAAAAATGGTAAGTACTCCCTTGTTTTGAAAGGACTCCTTGAGAACGGCTTTGTTAAGCATTTGCTCCCAATGTTCTGATTAACCCCTTGTATCTTTAGCAAAAAGAAGTGTTCTTTTATCACCTCTAAGGTCTTGGTCATGTCAAAAGGTTCAGCTGGTCTTTCTCCATGAGTTTCTCTAGTTATACACTCTGAAACAAGATGCCTTGGGACACAAAGAAGGCTTCCTGTAAAAGGAAGGTCTACCTGCAAAACAAATTCAACAAAAGTACCAAGAACAGCAGCCTTGCACTCGGTGAGTACATCAGCATCCATGGAGTCTTTCAACGTCTCAAATCCAAGCTTGCTTGCATCTAAAGTGGATGAGTGAGTGTAGTGACAAGATAGAGCATTAGCCACGACATTGTTCTTAACATCTTCATACCTTAAGACTTCATGATTTTCCCTAGATGTCAAACCAGCTGGTAGTTCTTTAGGAATGTCCAAACCCAGTTCCTTTGGCAACTCCTCGAATTGTTTTCTTCCAAACCCATTATCAATCCTAAATGGTTCCTCTATAGTACTCATGTCAAAGACACGTTCCCCCCCTTGTAAAGCCTATTCTACCTCACTCTCACTCGCAAAGATGGTAAGGTTAGGCTTCTTGGTTTTGTTGGCGGTCATAGCTCTAACAGCTTGGGGAGTCATAGGTTTTAGAATGATTTTCTTTCCCTTATCCCTCAACTCGTATTCATTTTTTCTCCCATGGTGTACCACATCCCTATCAAACTGCCAAGGACGCCCCAAAAGTATATGACAAGCATCCATAGGGATAACATCACAAAGAACTTCATCGACATAAGACCCCATAGTTAAACCTACTCTTACTTGTTCTGTGACCTTTATTTTGTTTCCATCATCTAACCAATGTAATGCATACGGTCTAGGGTGATTAGTAGTGGTTAGACCTAACTTAGTTACCATTTCAGTAGAGGCAACATTCGTACAACTACCTCCATCAATGATCAAACTACACCATTTGGTATTAACTAGACACTTAGTGTGAAAGAGTTGATCTCTTTGTTCGGTGTTGTGTGGGATGGGTTTAGCATGAAGTGTACGTAGTACTAAAACATTACCATACGTTGGGAGTTCATAGTCTTTTCCTTCCTCCTCCTTTTCTCCCAAGTAGACTTCAGGACCAGATGCGCTATTGGACTTAGAAAGTTCGTCCATTTTGCCGACTGGTTCTCTCCTTAGGCTTTCCAAGAAACTAGAGTCTTCAAAGCTCACAACTCCTGCCATGCTTTACGTCTAACGGATGACCAAAGCTCTGATACCACTAATGATGTGAGTTGATATGAACTTTGAAACGAGAATGAGAGATATGATTAGTATTCTGAAATGGAACGTGAACAAGTAACCAAAACAGAATGAAAGGATAGTTTTAAGGATGAATAAACCGTAACCAAGGATAGTATGCTAGGTGAAGTAGACCTATACTTCAACAAAGCGGTTGCTAGATCAAACACTCGATTGAAATAGCGAGTTTAGAGCTTGTAACGCGACTTACTCTAGACTTTGTCTTGTAAACAACAAGGACGTAAAAGAAAGCTTAGCTTTACTCAGGTTTTTGATATGCAAATTGGATGCCTTATTCATTCAACTAGATGGCTATATATAGCCTACAAGAGACCCTTAAACCGGCTGGTTAGGGTGACAAAAACAAAGTTAACAAATTATGTGAACTAGGAGCTAATAACAATGCTATGTAAACTAGGAGCTAATAACAAAGTCATGTAAACTAGGAGCTAATAACAAAGCTCTAACAAAGAGTAATGAGGCGCGGCATTGATGTGAACATGGAGCCAAAAACAAGGCTAGCAAGGGAGCCTTTAGACGTGTACACCATGTGAACACAATCAACCTTAAACACCTTCATAACTTCAGTACACTTCCCATGCTTGAATGAGTGTGAACCCAAGTTAATGTCTTCATTTTACTTTGATTATTTGCGCCTTTATTTAGCTCACATACGAGCTAGCTCACCAATTGTAGTAGGCACACTACTAAGTTGGTAAGAAGGTGCTAGTGTAGCTGAACTAAGGTTATTAGGAGCTAAGGTGACTTCGTTGAACTCTTTAGTAGCTACTTGATTCGGATCAAATGATCACTATTTAGAGTATATAACACTGGTGCTGCGGTGCTGCTCCCTAACTATTTGTCTTTACCGAATTTCATATTATTCATGCGTTATGCTATTCGCCTAGTAGTCATACAATTTGTTTATTTATCTTACTGATCTATACATGCACATATGTACACTTAAGATCAAAATAAGTTTAATTGTTGATGGACTTTATTGTTTTGGTGATATTACATATAAGTGATTTTTCCATATTTGATCATGTAATGTTTGATGATGAGTAGTTGTCTCCTAAATTTCTTGCCATGACAAAGTTCTTATTATTAATATGGAATTAATGAAAGTTTAACGTGAAATTGATATCATTATTGTCTTGATTATTCTGTTAAATTGATTTTGTCATGATTATATGATTTACTATATGCATATTGATTAGTATATATATTAAAGTGTTAATATGAAGTAAATTAAAATTCTATTATTTGAGAAGTAATTCCATGACAATTTGATTATGAATTATGACATACTCTGTATGATTATGTTTTACTGAAACATGGTTTCACCGCATTGATTATGATCATTCGATATAATTCAATCGTTTGATAAAGAATAATGATTTATGATAAGTTATAATTTCATATTCCGGTTTTAGATAATGTAAATATGAAATTCTTATGGTTAAATTTCACCGCAGTGAATTTACAACTTAAGTTCAATTTTGACTTACTTAGTCATTATATCGTTCACATATAAAAATATATATTTACTCGCAGGTAGATTATATTGACATGTGTAACATTCTATTCATTATATCGTTCACATATAAAAATATATATTTACCCACAGGTAGATTATATTGTCATGTGTAACATTCTATTTATTTAAATATTTTAGTGACTACCCACAGGAGCACTATTATTAAAGATGTGTTGTTTCACATATTAAAGTCTCATATTATTTATGTTGTCTCATTTTATCACAACTAAAATTTACCTAATCAAGTGCAATCTTATGATAACTCTGTTGTTGAGCTTAATTAATGGAACAAACTGCTCTGAATGAAAAGAGTAATTTAAGTTCATCTTGAAGTTGATCAAACCGGAAACTTGTCTTCGCAAAGACAAGCCGTCTGACTTAACTTCTGAAAGTAATGCTCAAATTAAATATTTATCCATGAATCTTGGTAGAGATCTGACAGATTATGCATTTTATTCTTATGTTGGATAATTGTAACCAACACTAAGACTTAAGAATTCATTGTATGGACTGAAACAAACATTGAGACAATGATCCTAAAGTTCGATAAAATCATTACTGATTTTTTAAAGAACTTATCGTGATCCTTGTATAAATCTCAAGATCAGTGGGAGTAAGTTCATATATTTGATTCTATATGATGATATTTTATTAACCATAAACGATCTTGATTTATTACATAGAACCAAGACTTATGTATTGAAATGGCTAAATAAAGAATATCCTTATGCATCTCTGGTTGGGAACTTAATGTACGCTCAGGTAAACCTGACATTATTGATGTTCACATATAGAAAATTAGATCACCCGCAGGTGGCTGGTTATTCAAATTCAGATTTTGGGGATGTTATGATACAATACACTGTACTCACAGTTGTTTTATACCTCTACCATGGAAGCTGAATATGTGGTTTTTTTTAATGAGGCTTTAATATAAGGAGCATGATTGCGTAATTACCGTGATAATAATGAAATTGCAATCTTTTCTAGCTCTATGAATGATAAGATATCTAAGGGATCAAAACACATTAACCTTAAATATCTTTTACTGAAGCAAGATGTTAGATTACGAATTAATGAGATCTCTCTAACGATTCCACACTTGCTAAATAATATTATTCTGTTTTTCCATTGTGTACACATTTATTATTGGATGAATTATAACGGAAATATAGTCTTTTTAAGACATTATGTCGACCATTACGTTAAAACTCCACTTATGGCCTAACTGTTTCAATCGTTGATGTAGTGGTACATGGAAGTAAACATGTTGCAGATTGACATGTGCACGCCATGACTCTCTTTAACGATTGCATCAGTAAGGTGCTTATAAACACCGATTTAAAATATATGTTTTAGCATAGTATGCGCAATATATATTCTCTAACGGACATTACAGATGTTCCAATCGACCAAGTGGGAGACTGTAAGAATATTTTATACTATAATAATATTACGGGATATGTAATATATCTTCCTTATTATTATGGTAATATTTCTTCCTCATAATTATGGTCTTATTGGAAATCGTGATCTTAAGAGATATGTTATCAAAATAATATCGGACTAAATAATGAGTCTTTCCATATTTACTCAATCTTGATGGAAGGTCGAGATTACGGTATCTAAAACCCTAATAGAAAATTGGTCCTCTCTCTGCCTATATAATGGAGTCTTCCCCATCAGAAACTCAATAATGAATAAAAACGTGGTAAAACAACACTTATTACGTTATAGAACAAGACGGAGAAACCATACCTATTAATTATGAAATCGTACCTGTTATTATTATGATTTGAAGATCATATGAAGACATATTATTATTATTTCAAGTCGTCTTATTATTTATGAAGTCGTCTTATAGAGATCTAATATCGTTCGTATTAGATTTCGACTTATTCCGTAATGAGGTATGTCTTAATCTCGTCTTAATTAATCTTTTGTGACCTTCATGTTGTTCAAAGATTTATGAGAATTATGTTTTATTTATGTCATGTTAATAATATGCTAACATGAATAACAAGTACGAATAACACATATAGAGTTACAATAAAAATAGTTTATCAATGATTGAGAGACCGTCTCTTCCTATTTTTTTTCTTATAAAACTTAGATTATCGTGTCAGGTATCTATCCGTATCAGTTTTAATTTATTGATACTACCTAACGAGTGCAATGTAATAAAAGAAAAAATAGAAAAGGTAAAGTAGTCCAATGAGCTATGTCCGAGGTATGACTGAGAGTTAGAGTTAGAGTTGAGAGTTGAGAGTTGAGAGTGAGTTGTTTACGTACTTTACATGTGATGTTATATTAAGTTGGGTGTTTAAGGAAAACGGTGAGATCCATCCCTGAATGGGGATACTAGGAAATACGAGTACGGAGTAGGAGCGAGGAATCAATCATTCTTCCATTCCATTCCATTCCATGGCCATCCAAACTTGTAAGACGACCATGTCCACCTGTCATTAATGTCGCCATTCTCGTCTCCTTTATAAACAAACAAACAAACTTGCCATTTTCTCTGATTTCTTCTCTCTCTTCTTTCTAGGGTTTCCAATCTATGCGTCACGTCTCCCTCCTTCCCCCAATTCAATTCAATTCAACTCAACCTTCAACCATTACTCTCCCTCTTTCTCGACAAAGGACCAACAATTGTATTCCCCAGTCACTGAGATTCATCTGTTTTACCTGGTAAGAATTGTTATTGGATTCCCGATTTGCTCCAACGTCGTTACCTTTTTTAATTTTAGGCCTACTTTGTTGCGTTGTATTCATTCATTGTTATTCAATTCGAAACCTGGTGAATTTTCTCAGGTCGGGCCTTAGTTTATGATCGAAATTCAGTAAGATTTATTGATTGTGTCTGACTTCTTATGAATTGCGTGCGGAGGGGTTTTAAGTGAATTTATCAAAATTGTGTAAATTCATGTGGGGTAGTTTGTCAATTTGATGAATTGCTTATGACCGTAATTGAGTAGAATTTGGTATTCGTAATTTATGTTTCTTCTGGGTGGATTTTGATTAGTGTTTGATGAATTGGGTACATAGGTTTCTGGGTGAATTTGTGAGGATGGTTTGTTAACTTGAAGAATTTGCTTGTGACATCCTCTGGATAGAATTCCAACATTGTAATTTGTGTTTCTTATGCTGAATTTTGATAGCTTCCATGATAGAGAACACCAACAAAATGCCTTTGGTGGATGATGGTGATCTTGACTTTACAAACCAGGAGTTGCTTTCGGGTATGAACATGGCCGATGTTCCAAGTAGCGGGTCAATGGATAGTTTCTTTGATGAACTGTTGAGAGATACCCATGCTTGCACTCATACCCATACTTGCAACCCACCAGGCCCCGATTTAACCCACACTCACACTTGCTTTCATGTCCATACTAAAATCGTGCCTCCCTCAAGTGAGGAGAAGAGTGGTAATAATGACGATTCTGCTGAATCCGGGGGCCAAAAAGGTAACAAACGGGGAAGGGAGCGCGGAGGTAATAGAGAAGCAGTACGCAAGTACCGCCAAAAGAAGAAGGCTCATGCAGCCTCCTTGGAGGACGAGGTCGTGAAGTTAAGGGCTTTGAATCAACAATTACTAAAGAGGTTACAAGGTCAAGCGGCAATGGAGGCTGAGGTAGTTAGGCTTAAGAGCCTTCTTGTGGACATCAGAGGAAGAATCGAAGGGGAGATTGGTAATTTCCCGTATCAAAGATCGGTCAAGGGTGTCGATGTTTACCAAAATGTTGGTAATGCAAGTTTTCCTGGTTCGTATATGATTCCTTGCAATGCACAATGTGGCGATCAGATTTATTGTCTTCATGATGAGAAAGATGTGGATGGTGCAACTTTGAATAATGGTCAAGGTCTAAGTGGGTGTGATTTTGAAAGTCTCAATTGCATGGCGAGCCTTGGACCTCCTCCATCGTTTAGCTGCGCCACAACAAATGTGACAAATACTACTGTTGGTTCATCAGGCAACGCCAGAAGGAAGAGGTACTCAATTTGTGACCTTATACTCTTCTTTTGGCTATTTCATTGCTAATTTTTATACGAGAATAATTCATACGATGATTAAAATGGAGCATATATTCTTGAGTTGATGGGGTAATAGGTATGTGGGTGAGTTTAATAGTTAAATGATTGCCTTTCAAGAGACTAATTGCTATTTTTATTACCCTCTCTTTAGTAGTAGATGTCTTTATGACATTCGCTAGTATTCACTTTCATGATGAAGAGATTCCACCTAGGTAGGGTTGTAAATGAAGTGTCTCGACAAGCCTTGAAATGGTTTGGTCAAAGTTTGGTTTGAGCTTGGTCAAAACGATCTCAAATCCAGTCAAGCTACACCATACTCGAGTTGTCCCGAAAGCTCTTTTTTTAAATCATATTGTTATATTTAATGACCTTTATTTTAAAAAAAGTAGAAAAAGAAGACAACTGAATTGAGTGAACTTGGTTACAACTCATTCTTAGCTCTCGTTATAGCTTTTAGACTTGAGATATCCGACCCAAGTCTGAGCTCGGGCTTAACTTTTCGAGCCGATGAAGAGCTGATCAAAGATTGAGCTCTTGATAGAGGCTCAGTTACACCTCTAGTCTCTACGCATTGGAGGGTAAGGGGAAGGTGAGTGTACTTGCAGAATGTTTGCTGGTAGGGAAGGTGGGTGTAGTCATGGAGATACTTACAAAAGTTTTGGTAGTTGGGGATGGTGGGTGTTCAAATTGCTTGGTAGTAAGTTGGAACTAGAGCTATTTTACTGAATTGGCACATTGATCTTTTAATTCTGCAATCCCTTCTCCCCATCCAGCCCATAAAAGAAGAATCCCATATTTTTAAAATTTCACAATGTTGACAATCTGACATTTTAGTTAATTAGTCCTAGACTCAAAGGATCGTAATTATCAAGGTCAGTCGTTGATTACTGGAGCATTTGACTTTTACTGTCCTTAAAATAAGATTTTGTGCCAGGAATGGCAACGCCTTGTGTACCTAAGGCTCCAATTGAAAGGAGTGAGTTTTGATCAAGGAGTATATGAAGTGCATATATGAGGAATTTACAGGATACATATTTTTGTTTTTTTTTTGTTTTTGGAGAAGTAGTATACAAAATTATCTGGTGTACTTGTTTAGCCGTGCTAAATAATTTGCATTGAAGTTGTGTGAGCATATTACTTCTGTGGCTCCAGAACAAACACACTTTTCAATGGGTATGATGATAACATTAAGCTGATATTTTTAAGGCTCTAACCTATGGTGGGGAAAAAGGTTCCGATGTACGCAATTGCATTGAGAATACAAAATGGTTGTTTTCCAATTAGCATAATTAAAACGGCATTAACAATTGCAGTGTATATATCTTTTACTTTGGTCATATTGCAAAGGCATGAATAATCAGCCGAGTAATGTTTAAGAGATCAAGTCCCTCCTTACCTACTCCTAGACAAGAGCTTTTGAGACACTAGATTAATGAGTTGTAATCAAAGTCAAAGAACAGCAAGTTGTTGGCTTTATTTGAAAGCAATGTGTTGGCATTTTGAGAAATGTTTTGAAGTCTTACTTCATATTCTTCATCTTGAAAACTGGTCTAATACTTTGCAGATGTGCAGTTCTTATGTTGTGACACTCGTACTCCCTCCTTGTTTGCTTGTCCCTAACATTGCTGTCGGGAAGCCTAAGATATGCTGTGCGACTTCATCACAGTTGCATGATCTTTTCTCTACACTCACAAATCAGTTGCATAATCTTCTCTCTACGCTGATTTTATAGACTACAGGCTTTCTGCTTATATGCTGTTATATAACTTACATCCCTAGTTCTTATCGAACTTGTTTGTCTGATACATTTTCCCTGTGTTTTGGTGGCATTTGTATGCTCAGACCAATTTACCTCCTGCTTTTTTCCGTGTCAGCTAGACGTCCAAATTCAGCAAGCTAAGTTTGCTCTTTCCGGTGCTTTGAAGTTAAGAAGTCTATGCTCAGGGAGCGGCATCAGTAAGCGTAATTAAATCTCTCTTATTTTCTAGGGCTCAATCTCTTGCTTCAATTCCTCCAATTTCACCAAGCTGATTTCAGCTTTGAAATTTGTTGAGATTTGTAGAACAGAATTTATGAATGAGTGTAGTTATATTAGTTTTGTTAGCCTTTTATCTCAGAAATCCGTGGTAAAAAGAAATGTAAAGAGGGAAAAGCAGTCTGTCTTTGTGGCACTTGCACCTTTTTATCGAGTTTTAGTTATGTTCAAGATACACAGTTTTACTGATGTCTGTTTGAAGATGGTGTTAATCAGGGTCTATACTCTGAGCTGATTGACCCGGCTGTATCATCACCATTGGCTTCACCCAAGCATCGTTTTTGTTGCACAAGTTGGATTTCTTAGCATTGTGCCCTCCATGCGAGAAGACGAGTTGTGAGGAGGTCGTCTTCTGCTTCTCCTTCCAGTTGGTCATCCCCAATCCTGCAAGTGCAACCATCTTTCTGATTTATATTGTTTTTGCAGTGGAACAGTATTATGTTCAACTCAAAACAAACATTAATAATTCTCATTTTGAGAGGACCGATTAATGTGTTTTATAACACCGATTATAAAGTAGCTCTGCTCTTTTTCGAAGGATAACCAATCATCCCTCTTCTACTAAAAAGAATATGGAGTTTTAAAAAATGGGACACTGCTAGTCTCTCCTTCAATTTTTTTCCGCCCTTTTCATCCACCCTCTCAATCTCATTTCCTTCCTCTTTTAAAATATACTTAATTAAATTGATGATGTACATTGATGACTTAATTACATTGATGATGTACATTCGTTAAATAAGAAACTTAATCAAAATATGTCATTACAATAAATAAGACGATCACATAATATTAGTAATAAGAGTTTATTTTAAACTCAAAAGAACCCACTATTATTTATAATATAAAATTTCAATCACCTTATTATAAATTTTCGGTGTGAAAATAAATTTACATTTGTAGTCTTATTAAGAGATTTTTCAAGACTTAAAAGTTTTTTTATTGATATCCAAGAACAAATGAATTTTTTAATTGATATCTAAGAACGAAAGATTAGTCTTATTTATAATATAAAATTCTATTGCCTCATCATAATTTTTCAATGTAGGATAATTTACTCAAGGTTTATAATCTTAAGATCTGCTTTTAAGACCCAAAAAAACGCACAATTACTCTTATTTATAATATAGAAGCATCGCCTTATTTTAATATTTTCGATGTGGGATAATTTTAGTTTTGTAGTCTTTTTAAAAGTTTTTTAAGACTCAAATGATTTAAGACTCAAGTGATTGTTGGTTGATATTTAAAACCGAAAAATGACTCATTTATGATATAGAATTTCATCACCTCATCACAATTTTTTGATGTGGTATAATTTATTTAATTAAAGTTTATAATTTTAAGAGCTATTTTTAAGACTTAAAAGAGTTTGTTTTTGTATCTAAGTTAAAAGGACAAACGATTACTCTATATTTATATAATCAAATTTGATCATCTTATTATATATTTTTGATGAATGATTACTGATATTTATATAATAAAAAAAATTCACCTTATTATAATTTTTCGACGAATGATTACACTTATTTATAATATATAGAATTTCATCAACCCATCTTAATTTTTCGATGTGGGATAAATATACTTTAACTATATACCTCATTATAATTTTTCGTTGTTGACATCTAAGGATGAATGATTAGTCTTATTTATAATATAGAATTTCATCACCTCATCATAATTTGGAGAAATGGTTACTTTTATTTATAATAGAATTTCATCGTCTTATTATGGTCTTAAGAGTTTTTTAAGACTCAAAAGAGAGGGAGTATAATTTTTTGATGTGTGATAATTTTCTTAAGTTTTATAACCTCATCATAATCTTTTGATGTGGGAGAATTCGATGTGGGAGAATTGCTTTTAAGTTGGTTGATGTCTAGGATTTTTTTTATTAGTTTTATTTATAATATAGAATTATATCACCTTATTATAATTTTTTTATTTAAGTGTATAGTCTTAACAACTTTTTTAAGACTCAAAAGATTTATGTTTGATGACACTTTATAATTTTTCAAATGTGGATAATTTTACTTAAGTTTATAGTCTTAATATATATTTTAAGATTCAAAAGATTTTTGGTTAATATCTAAGAGCACATAATTACTACGGAGTACTCCATTATTTATAATATAGAAATTATAAAGTATCCTTATTTATAATATAGAATCATCACCGTATCTTATTTTAATTGTTTCGATGTGGGATAATTTTAAGTTAATAGTCTTATTAAGACCTTTTTTGAAACTCAAAATATTGTTGGTTTTTTAAAAACTCAAAAGAGAGGGAGTATAATTTTTCGATATGAGATCATTTACTTAAGTTTATAAACTTAAAGAGTTTTTAAGACTCAGAAGATTTTGATTGATATCTAAGAACAAATAATTAGCTTAGTCTTATTTATAATATAGAAATTCATCGTTTTATTATAATTTGTCGATGTGGGATACTTAACTAAAATTTGTTTTCTTATTTATAATATAGAATCATCACCGTACCTAATTTTAATTGTTTCGATGTGGGATAATTTTAAGTTTGTAATCTTATTAAGACTTTTTTTAAACTCAAAATATTATTGATTGATATTTAAAAACAATGATTACTCTTATTTAGTAGAAATTCATGATCTCATCATAATATTTCGATGTGAGCGAATTACTTAAGTTGATTGATGTTTAAAGAAGAAATATTTATTTATAATATAGAATTTCTTCACCTTATTATAATTTTTTTACTTAATTGTATAGTTTTAAGAACGTTTTTAAGACTCAAAAGATTTTTGTTTGATGAAACTTAATAATATTTCGAATGTGAGATAGTTTTATAAGCTTATAGTGTTTATATATTTTTAAGACTCAAAAGATTTTTGGTTAATATCTAAGAGTACATAATTACTTTTATTTATAATATAAATTTTCATCACGAACAAATCATTAGTCTTATTAATAATATAGAATTCATCAACTTATAATAATTTTTTGATGTGAGATAGTCTTCCATTACCTCATCATAATTTTTCGATGTGAGATAATTTACTTAAGATTATAGTCTTAAAAACTTTTTTTAAAACTAAAAAAAATACACCCTTACTTTTGATTATAATATATAATTTCATCACTTCATCATAATTTTTCAATGTAAAATGATTTTAAGTTTGTAGTCCTATATATTAAAAGCTTTTTTAAGAGTTAAAAGTTTTTTTGTCGATATTTAAAATTGAATGATTACTACTCCATCATAATATAGAATTACATAGAATTACATCACCCCATCATAATTTTTCGATGTGGGATAATTTAAATGTTTTTCTTGGTCGATATTTATTTAAAACCGAATGATTACTCTTCTTTATAATATAAAATTTCATCACCGATAATTACTTAAGTTTATAGTCCTAGAACTCTTTTTGAGATTCAAAAGATAATTATTTAAGGTTTATAGTCTTAGGAACTCTTTTTGAGATTCAAAAGACTTTTGGTAGATATCGAAAAACGAATGATTACTCTTATTTATAATATAGAATTTCATCATCATATTAAAATTTGTCGATGTGGGATAACTTTACAATTGTTATATGTAATAAATTCATCACATAATGTGAAACAAATAATATGAAATTTATACTCTAATGAAAGCATTTTTTACCACGAATCTAATTATTTTATTTTTATAATTTTTTTTTCGATTATGTTTTTAAAAAATGAACTCTAAAGGTTTTTACCTCAGAATTGTAAAACATCACATTAATATGATGAATTAAATATATATTATAATAATTAAAAAATTCTCTAGTTAATTTATTATTATTATTTATGATACTTTCTTAATTTGAGGTTTGATGAAACGGATCAATGAGATCGCTCGAAAAAAGCCTAATATATATATATATATATATATATAGAGAGAGAGAGAGAGAGAGAGAGAGAGGGGTACAATTTACCTTTTAATTGTGACCATTGGATCTCAGATCAAGAGCTAAGATTAAAACTCTTTAAATCCCCAAAGCTATTTTTCCTCAGATTTTTATAGTTATTTCGATGTACAAACAAGATTATTTTAATGAAGAAACATAGTTATTTTATAGTTAACTACTAAATTATTTACTGAGAATAATGTTATCAGGTTATACATAGTTATTTTAATATAGATACGTAGTGATTCCAATGTAGAAAGTCAGTTATTGTATTGAATAACTTGTGTTATTGTATTAAGATGAAATTCAAATATAATACTCCGTAAATTTAAGAATAATGTTATCTGTTGTTACGTAGTTATTCCAATGTAGAAACTCGATTATAATAATAAATAAATCATGTTATTCTATGTATTGAGATGAAATTCAAATATAAGTAACTTTATAATAATGTTATCTGATTTTACGTAGTTATTCTAAAGTAGAGACTCAGTTATTATAATGAATAACTCATGTTATTATATTTGCCTGACACTCAAATATAATCAGTTTTAGAATAATATTATCTGATTTTACGTAGTTAGTCAAATGTTTAAACTCAGTCATTGTAATAAATAACTCGTGTTATTGTATTGGGATGAAACATCTTGCATGCAGCCAACAAAAGGAACTTCACTGAAAGGCAAACACAAAGAGAGAGTTAGGTACGGTAAAAATAAATATAATTGAAGTATAATAATCACGTATGTGCAATAGAATAACTATAAAAACCCTATAAAATAATTCTGATTATAAACCATAGTAACTAATATAATGAAATAACTTCAAGAATAATATAGAATAACCGCAACAATAGTATAGAATTACTAGAGTAACATAATAAAATAATTGGGTATTTCATAGTAATAATAATGTATCAAAACCAAAAATTCATACTATGAAATAACATGTAGTTATTTTAATGTTCATGTTCAAGTATTGTAATGTTCATGTTCAATTATTTCATTATTTATATTCAATTATTGCAAGATTTATATTTTCAATCTTTAATCTTGTAATCAAAAATCCAGAAATTACTCAAATAATGTATCAAACCATGTAGAATAACACACAAAATTGAGTCAAATAATCCAGAAATTCATGCTATGAAATAATATGTAGTTATTTCAATGTGCATATTCAATTATTTCATTGTTCATATTCAAATATTGCAATATTCATAATTTCAATTAAAAAACACAGTACCATTGAAAAAAATTGAAAAACGCAGTACATAACAAGATATATGCAAAAAATGAATAAAATTACTACCATATTGATTTCGATCAAATTAAAAACAAAATCAACATAGTAGAAAAAGGAACGAAATTAAACTGTTAAAGAGTGAAATTAACTTAACTTGAAAGTTTAACCCTTAAGTGGAAACTATTTTTGATGAAAAATTGAAGAAAAAAATTGAGAGTTAGAGAGTGAAATTAGATTAACCTAAAAGTTTAATCTTGAATAGAACTGATTTGGTTGAGAAATTGAAGAATAAAAGTGGGAAATTGTGTGTTTATGAAAGATGGCAACTTTGAAATTAATTGATCAAATAAACAC
The DNA here is from genome assembly GCA_958450325.1 of Agrostemma githago. Lineage (NCBI taxonomy): Eukaryota > Viridiplantae > Streptophyta > Magnoliopsida > Caryophyllales > Caryophyllaceae > Agrostemma > Agrostemma githago. The sequence continues at coordinate 58,283,442 of OY288249.1, read as the reverse complement.
GGATCAAATAAACGTAAAGAGGAGGAAGTTGGAAAAAATTTAGGGTTTTACATTGAGTAAGTAGTTAATCTAAGACATTGATCTGATAAAATCCAATTGCTTAGGATGGAAGGTAAATTGTACAAAAAAATAGAGGAGGTAAAAGATCCTACTTCTATATATATGTATATATATATATGTATGTATATATTGATTGTAGTATCATTCTATAATATAATGACATGAAAATAATGAGAATAATACTCATTGATAGGATATATTATCCTTTCATGAATATACTCATTGATACTAAAGGAATATACTTAATACTAATTGATACATGAAATATTTATTTGAGTCAAATAATAATATTATAATAAATACTTAAATCTCTGAATATAATATAACTTAAAGTAATTCGTTAATATTAAAAAATTTCCTCCAAATGTTTCAATTTGTCAATTTTAAAAACAAATAATTTAGGCTAAAAATAATAATTTAACTCATATATATATATATATATTTATAAAATTCTCATAGTACTAATTATCTTTTTTGATAAATTATAAAAATTGAAAAGTATTTTAAAAAAATTTGCAAATATTTACATTGATATTATTTGAATTAGTTTAACCCGCGTATACTAAGAGAATAAGAGAAACTAGAATTGCGATTACGTGTCATCACGAGAATGAAAGTTTTTCCGCTAATAAAATATACTCCCTCTGTTTATTCAACATTTCCTTTTTCAACCATTTATTTGATTTCTTCCACTTTCCTTTTTTCTATCACGCTTCTCTCTTACTATCACGCTTCTCTCTTACCTAGTGACCCACTTACTTTAGCCCCTCTCTACTTTTACTTATTTTAATATTTTTCTTAAGAAATGTGCCACAGGTGGAAGATATCAATGAAATGGAGGGAGTATTATACAATATTTTTAGTATATAACACAATAAATGAGTTATAATATCACCAAATAGTATATATTACTATAAGATGTATCACCAAATAATATAAGAATATAATTGGAAAAAAATAACCAAATATAATAGAGATATTCCTAAATTGACAAATATGGAGAAAAATAAAATTAGCCAATAGGAGAAACCGATGATTTTAGTCAAATATATTACACAATATAAGGATTATAATACACGATACTTTTTATTTTAATTTCTATCAAAAGCCACTAATTTTTAACATCTTATTAAAAATAATCATTAAAAATAACATACCAACATCAAAACACCTATTATGAAAAAATAGGTAATACAAATGTAAATGTTACATAGTACTCCGTATTAGTTGCGTATATAAAGATCTTGACTCATTGTAGACACCCACATTTTGCCTACTAGTGTCTATAGCAGTTTCCGACAAAACACTCGATGATGATCGGACGCAAACGTGCTTTAACGCGCTCGAATATGGGCTCGAAATCATTGGTATTTGGCTTGGACTTTTTATGGAGTATAAATCTCACAAAACCGACCTCGAATTCAGGCCCAGTGGGTCGTTTCCATTCAAATAAGACTAATTTGGGTCAAAATCGACACCGAAAATAAAACCGTCTTTTAGCGACCGGGTCAAAACCCGGTCAAAGACGGATCCGATACAAAAAATCAGCCACATGCGCTTTTAGAAGAGAACCTAACAACCAAAACCTCTTCAAATTAGGATAGGATTTTCTTCCTAAATTCTCTCTTTCGGTTTAACCCACTCGATCGAGTGGTTGAGACCCACTCGATCGAGTAAGCTTGCGAACCAGGCGAACCACTTTAGACCGGGCACTCGATCGAGTGCACCTACACCACTCGATCGAGTGGCCCTAAACCGGGGTATTTTTCCTATAAATACCCCGTCACTTCAACACATTTTCACAACTTTACAACCCCTTTCTTCTACCTCGAAACCTAAACATTTCAGCCATAATCATCATCATCTCGACATCGACATACACATACATACGTCCATAATCCCGAGATCAAAACTCGTCAAATCCATCACTACAAATCATAGACACCATAACTCTCCTATATATACCTCGACGCTCCCGTGTCAAAGCCACATACTAGACGAGCCGATTTCCGAGACTAAGCATGTAGGTTTAGGGTGTAAAATTTAATCCCGACTTCTCCCTTTCTTCCTTCTCTTCTCTTTGTCTTTTTCTTTTTTTTCTTTTTTTTTTCGTTACTATTATCATCATCATCGAATCACCATAAAATATTCGACTATACGTATCGAATACGAGGTATGATGGGATAAGGAAACACGAATACGAGAGTATCGCACTCGATGTTACCGGTCGCTTATCCTATTACCCCGAGAATTTGGTTGTTGAAGCGAATCAACCTAAAAAGAACGTTTTTATTTCGTTTTTAGCATCGCGTTATTAATCTAGTCTAGCATTTTTATTATCGTTATTATTAAATAATACCGCATATATATAAATATATAAACCGCTTTCCGATCGAATGTGTTTAACTACGATTTCCGCTCCAAGTCCGTTTAATCCCTTTACAAGTCGTAACAGTGGTGGCGCCCTTTCGAGGAGCGCCGCCCTAAACACTTAAGGGCGTAACGCGATCGTGGTAATACGTAGTTGAACACGTCCGACACCATTTTCAAGATTGGTACGAAACCCGTTGACGCCGAATTAATTGTCACACGATCCGAGAGGATCGATTACGACATTATGACGCGGAGGGAATTAATTTCGTCCTAATTCGATTCAAAACAATTTTACAACGTCATTTTCAAAATTCTCGATACCGGTTTCGTAATCATAAAATACATGTTACGAGCACCGAAAACCGAATTGAATATAAATTATACCATATTTTTATTTGGCTCGGTTGGTTATCGATTTTAAACGAAACGAATTCGAAATTACCACTTCACGAATTCCGAGCAGCAGCTCGAACAGGGGGCACTCGATCGAGTGCCATAGCCCACTCGATCAAGTAGCACCCCAAAAACGAGGCAGGGGTCTGTAACAGGATCACTCGATCGAGTCCCTCCTATGATTCGATCGAGTGGTCCCTTTTGTACTACAACGTGAGCTTTTAACGTCGAGTTAGCATCATCAAATATTTTTACGACCTTGGTTGTCACGTGTAAAGGCAATCACGTGTCCTTCCTTTTCAAAATCATGCATCATCATTTCATCTTCGAGTCGTTTGATCCGTTTATATTACCGTTACTACATCGTTATTTCGACTTTGCTCGTTATTTTGTTTTGTCCGGGTTGTATTTCCGCCCGCGTAACTTGTAACTTATTCTCATTTCATTTTGCTTTATTCGTTTGCGTTTTACCGCTTTACAAATGAACCTCGCATGCTAAACCACTTTGACGTGAATTAAATGCATTAAAATGATGTAGCAACTTATTCAATCTTTCGCATATCGTAAAACGCTGTTTGCATAACATTTCACCGAATAACTAACGCGCGTATTAAAAACACGAATGATATCTTAGTAGAGGCCGCTAAGTGCGGGCGGGGTTGAGTGTCCTTTGTGGGCTTCCCAACACGTACCCTCACCCCTTACTCAGAACCTCGGTTTCCGGATGTCCGAAACCGTTGGTGCACGAGAGTCATTCGATATACGGTACCCGAAAACTCGGCATCGATATCGTAATGCAAAGGGACGAACCCCACAAGCTCTAGTATCGAAGTGGGCCGTACTTTGTGGACGGTCCACCGAAATATAGAGTGGGTTCGAATGGGCCCGAACTCCCACAATGTTCGGTGGCGACTCGAACTTCGATTTAAATTTCAACCCAAGAACCATCTCACATGGGAAACATTTCGCCCCCCAAACCCGCGCGTGGTCGCGTCGGGGTGGATCTATGTCATGTCCACAGTTTGGCGACTCCACTGGGGACAACTGATGTGTGACTTACCATCGGGATCCTCAAGGTGAGACTCGAGGAGAAATCGTTCGATTAGTACAATACGCGCTTCAGTTTTACGGTTCATGCATAACCCCATGTTTACCCGGGCCGGTACTGGTGACCGACGTCCCACTATACCGTGATATATTCCAAATTGGTTATGTCAAGGTGTTCATGGCTAATTCGTATGGGTTTCGCGGCATGTTCTAAGATCAACTCGACTTAGGAAGTCCGTCCCGATTATCTAAAAGGCCATGTGCACTGGTATAGACTCTATTTAGACCGACCGAGACTTAGTGTAAAGCATACATGGTGTCGTCTTAATGCTTGCGTGACTACCTGCTACTTGGTTTCCGTGTCATCTTTTTTCAAAAACCATCATTTCAAAAATATTCAATTTTTGAAAAAACCGGAATGCTAGCGAAATTAGGACTTGCGATTTGACTCAAAATAGCCTATTTTTAGCCGGTATGCTATCCATTTCAAAATTCAAAAATTTTCCTTTAAAAAAAACACGGGCCCGACGACATTTTTGCCAACTTAAAAGTCGGGACCGTCCTCCGATTTTCTCGGAATTCGAACTTTCCTTTCAAAAACCTTCCTTATCTTAAGACTTACCACATTTAGTAGTGTCGTGTCTTTTCATAAGTCGTCGAAGGTCTTTAGTGTCGAAACTCCGTCGATCTTACATCACGGGTTTCCTCCCTATCCCAGTCCGCCTTATTTCTCAAAGGCATGGCCGACCAACGTAGGGCATACGCCTACACAGGAAAGGCCATATAAACACTTGAGTCCAAAGTCTGGGGAAAATCTCACGTGGACCTTCCTTCGAAGAGGACTCGGCCCATATAGCCGATTCCTAAGGAAGTCGCATCACCCACGAGTCATCTGTCTAGATGTCTTTCTCGAGTCGTTTCCTTTTTTAGTCCTTTACTATTTTGGCTCCGAGGTCTGGGTTCAGTTTCTGATTACGCGGTGTTCTTACAGACAGGCTGCCGTTAACCAGATGCAGACACAAAATGGAGGACGCTTTGAACAAGTTGACAGTCTCGATGGATAACATGGTCGCCAAGCAGACCGATATTGAGGCCCAGCTAACAGCAATGAGGGTCGAGCAAGCGGCTGTCACGGCCCGTCTGACTGCTGTGGAGCAAAGGACTCCTACTATTGAGCCTGAGAACACTGGGCCCCTAGCTAAACTAGTTAGCGCAGTGCGCTGACTAGAGGAACAAGTCCACCTATCAAGGGAAAACAACATTCATCGAGAAAATTCCCAGGACTACTCCCTAGTGAATGACAAGCTTCCAGCAAACCTGAACCTCACAGGTTTGCCCATGTTCGAGGGAACTGAGGATCCGTTACTCCATGTGCGGGCCTTCAAAGAGTTTATGGCTATCAAAGGGGTTGATTCGAGCATGTTCAAAAATTTGTTCGCTGCCTCTCTCGAGAAGCACCCAAAGACCTGGCACTACAGGCTAGACCCCAAGAAATATTCAACTTGGATGACGTGGCTACGGAATTTGCTCAAAACTATGCTGATAACACTGAGATTCAGACCACAATGCGCTCCCTGGAGGTTATGACCCAAGAGCCCAATGAAGGTTTTACCAAATACCTTCAACACTGGAAGGCCGAGAGCGTGAAACTGTTCGACAAGTCCAGTGAGAAAACTTTAGTGGAGGTCTTTGTCAAGAACCTCCTCCCCTCCTACCGGGTCCACCTCCGGTATGCTGTCATACCCAATTTCACCACCCTTACTGAAATGGGTATGAATCGAAGATGATCTGAGGATAGAGGGCCTTACGAAGGCCTCTACCAAGGAATACCAAGGGGCTACCTCTTCCACCACTAAGCCCCCAGCTGCAGCCCGCAGCATTTTTGACGCGATTAATCTACTAGATGCCTCGTCCAAGAAGAATACCCCACCTCGGGTATTCACCGATATTGGTACTACCTATACTTATGCCTTAAAAAGGCTATATTCAAAGGGCCTGATCCAACCGATAGGCCCAACTCCTGAAGCCCCGATCGAGAAATGCTCCAAAAGCTACATTGTCCAAGCCTATTGCCAATATCACCGAGGTAATGGGCACGATACTGAGAAATGCTGGAAGTTGAAGCATTTGATCTAAGACTTGATTGAGAGTGGTAAAATACCGTTGCCCGGAGACAAACCAAGTAACAAAGACAACCCTTTCAGCTCACATGCTATCTTTACCGGGGAGGTGATCGACTGTTCTCACCTCATTTCTCCTTTCACCCCACAAATTAATGGGATCTGGTTCGATGATGAGGATGATGTGTACCTCACCAAAGGGGAAGCTGTCCCCATTACCCCCGAAGAAATCCGAAAGGTTAAGTCTAAGGTCTTAGCCAGTAACCACCTCGCCAATGCCGGTCGTCCTTGTCAAGCTACTAGCTGTAAGAACACCCTTATCCCGGCAACCATCACTGAACCTGCCAGGACGGAAGTTGCCCTCGAAGTGTCAAGCACTGATACGACTCTGGTCAAACAACTGAAGAGGGCTCGAGTTGACCTCACTATATGGCAACTCTTGGTTAGCTCGCAAGAACATCGAGAGGCACTTACTAAGGCTCTCGATCAGATCAAGGTCGACTCCCTGGTTACCCCTACTGAAATGGTAGCCACCATCATGCCCTATCTCAAGGGCAAGTCCAAAAAAGAAGGCCCATTAATTACCTTCTCTGAATCTGACCTATCATCGTTCGGGGCCTCTCATAACTTGGCCCGGTACATCACGGTGATTTGCCGAGGGAAGTACCTCTCAATGACCCTAATTGATGATGGGTCTGCTGTGAATGTCCTCCCTCTAAGGACTGCCAAAGCCCTCGGTATTACCGAGGCCGATTACATACCGACTGCTCAAACCATACAGGCTTTCGATGGAAGCCCAAAGTCGGTCGCTGGGGCCGTTAAGCTGACAATTATAACTGGCCCAATTGAAAAGGAGTTGGAGTTCCAGGTGATTGATGTCACCTCTTCTTTCAACCTGCTCCTCGGAAGGCCGTAGATCCACGCCATTAAGGCAGTGTCCTCCACGCTCCACCGAAAAGTCAAATTGCCCCTGCAAGATAGTGTCATTACCTTGAAGGCAACCCCCATAGTCGTGGCTAGCTGCAACGCCATGGGCCGTACGGACCTCCGAGGGTTCGACATTGTAGGAATGATCGAAGAGGAATATCTCTTCGGGCCTTATTTTACCACTAGCATCGATGCGATGCTACAAAATTTAGGGTATCTTCAGGGGGCTACCTCGAGCCATATCTTCCAGCTGGGAAGATTATTGAAGTCCTGAACGACGGGGAATCACGCTTCGGCCTAGGGTACGCTATGACCCCGGGTAATGTTGTTCGGGCAGGCATTGAAAAGGCCTGCAATGTCATCAAGGGTATCTACTTGAGCCCATATAGCCCAAGATTGACCGGCTACATTGTTACACCGGTATTCGGGGCTGTCCAAGTTGTTCTGTACCAACCAACCCTTACATATCCCGAGAAAAAATTGGCTCGGGAATGTAACTACATTTCGGATGACATCTTTGCCCTCATCCAGTCAGAATCCAAGGAGAGTGCTGATAATGCTGAGCCCGTGCTAGGTCTACTATTTGGGGAAGACAAGCCTATCCCGACTCCTAAGGAAGACCTAGTGAACCTGATCCTCCAAGCAACAGGTTCGCTCCCACGAAGCTGATCTCAGAAGCCGGTTCTGACACCAGGAAAAGGGCATGAAGGAAGACCATCAAGTGGACCGACAACCAGGACCGAGTCTACAAGCTTACCACCGGTGAAGGAGACATGCCGAACACCGATTCAGAGTCTGAGTCAGAGTCAAAGTCTGAGTTCGAGTCTAGAGGGTCTGGTGCTAGAGTCCAATCTTTAACTCCTCTCCCTGTAGTCACTTCCAATGGAGCCTTGGGGTCTGTCCCGAAGGCGCTTCCAATCCCGTCTCTGACCAATGATCAGATGGCCGCTCTCTTTGAGCTGTTTTCCAAATTTTCTATCAATAATAATGATAACCGTTCTACTTACGACTTGTCTTATTTTCAAAATGCTTTCAATTTCAAAAATATTATAAGCAATGACATTGAGAAACCCGACGAATAGGTATCCTTACCTCTGCATCTGAGCGAGCAACTAGAACAAAGTGAATCCCAAGACCCAGTAATCGAAGAAACCGAGTCCATCAATGTAGGAACCACCTTAGAGACCTAGATGCTTAAGATAGGGTTATCTTTAGATCCCGAGGAGAGACAACAATCCACAAACTTCCTCCAAGAGTTCAAGGATGTCTTCGCATGGTCCTACAAGGACATGCCGGGGATAGATCGAGAAATAGCTGAGCACCTTATACCCATCAAAGACGGGTGTAAGCCGGTAAAACAGAAGCTCCGCAGTGTGAGGCCCGAATGGTTTCTCAAGGTCAAGGAAGAGGTCGACAAACAGTTCAAAGCCGGCTTCATACAAGTGTCCAAATATCCGGACTAGGTCGCAAACATCGTGCCAGTACCTAAAAAGGACGGTAAGGTGCGCGTATGTGTAGATTTTCAGGATCTTAACAAAGCAAGCCCGAAAGACGACTTTCCATTGCCACACATCGATATACTGGTGGACAATACCGCTGATCATGCCCTCCTATCCTTTATGGATGGATATGCCGGGTACAATCAGATTAAAATGGCAGAAGAAGATATGAGTAAGACCACCTTCACTACACCTTGGGGTACTTACTGTTATACTGTCATGCCGTTCGGTCTCATCAATGTTGGGGCCACTTATAAACGAACAACTACGACCTTACTACACGACATGATGCACAAGGAAGTGGAAGTTTATGTAGACGATATGATCGTTAAATCCAAAGAATGAGACAGGCATATTGCTGCCCTAGGGGAGTTTTTTGCCCGACTGCGCAAATACGACATGAGGCTAAACCCTCAAAAGTGCAGTTTTGGGGTAACATCTGGAAAATTACGGAGTCATATCGTTAGCCAACGTGGCATCGAGGTCGATCTATCTAAAATCAATGCCATTACCGAGATGCAGCCTCCTAAAACCGAAAAAGAAATAAGGGGATTTCTCGGGAAAGTTCAATATATCAGCCGGTTCATTTCCAAACTGACTATGGTGTGTGAATCGATCTTCAAAAAACTGAAAGTTGGTGAACGAACACTGTGGGACGACAAATGCCAAACGGCTTTCGATAAAATCAAAGAAATCCTGTCTGCTCCGCCGGTATTAATGCCACCTCAACCCGGTTTGCCTTTGTCGTTATACCTAACAACGACTGAGGCAGCCATGGGGGCTATGCTAGCACAGACAGTGGACTCGGAAGAACGAGCCATTTACTACATCAGAAAAAAATTCTTGGAGTATGAATGCAAGTATACCATGCTCAAGAAAACATGTCTAGCCCTAGTCCAGGCCACCAAAAAACTCAGGCATTATATGCTCAGTTATGAGGTACACGTATTATCCAAAATGGATCCTATCCAGTACCTATTCGAGAAGCCCATCCTAAATGGCAGGATGTCTAGATGGAATTTAATGTTGGCAGAGTTCGACCTCAAGTTTGTGCCGTTAAAAGCTATTAAGGGCCGGGTAGTAGACGAATTTCTCGCCGATAGTCCCGTAACTGAAGAATGGCACACTGACACTTGGTCCTTCCCAGATGAAGATATATTCCATACCGACACGGAAACATGGGATTTATATTTTGACGGGGCATCCAATTTCTGAGGGTTCGGAGTCGACATTCTCCTAATATCACCAAAAGGGGAGCATGCTTCGTTATCAATTAAACTAGACTTCGACGTGACTACTAACGCAGCCGAATATGAAGCATGCATTCACGGGTTGCAAGCCGCCGCTGATTTAGGAGTCACAAACCTCCAGGTCCACGGTGACTCATCTCTAGCCATCAACCAAGCTCTCCAAAAATGGAAAACTCGGAACGCCAATCTTGTGGCCTATCTGGCGTGAGTAAGGGTTCTCGAAAATCAATTCCAAAAGGTAGAATACATATATCTACCCCGGGAGGAAAACCAGTTCGCGGATGCACTTTCCAAATTAGCATCCTTACTGAATATCCCGGATCACCTAACCAACATGCCAATCTGCGTCGAAAGATGGTCCGAGACGGTGTATGTCCTCGCAATTCAAGACATCGAGATAACTGATCCGGAAGCTTGGTATCAGGCTGCTCTAACCTACTTGATGACAAGAGAATATCCTCCGGGAACTGAAAACCGGGCCAAGAAAGCCCTGCGGAGACTGGCAACCCAGTTCCTCTGTACGGACAACAGACAATTATACAAAAAGACGGCACATGGGGCCCTCCTTCTATGTGTCGACAAAATAAAGGCCGAGAAGGTTATGGCTGAGGTGCATGACGGTGAATGTGGTGCCCATATGAACGCCCAGATGCTGGTCCGAAAAATCATGAGGCTCAGATATTACTGGAACAATAGGGAGACCGACTGCCAGTTATATGTCAAACACTGCCATAACTGCCAGATTTTTGCCAACGTTCAGCATATGCCATCATCCCTATTATACACCATGACATCACCATGGCCATTTTCGACATGGGGAATTGATATAATTGGGAAAGTAAACCCTTCCGGGATGGGAGGTCTCTGTTTCATTTTGGCGGCTATCGACTATTTCACCAAATGGGTCGAAGCCGAGTCATACCAAATTTTGAATGCTAAGCATGTTGCCAAGTTCATCCAAAACAAGATTATATGCCGGTACGGGATCCCACCCGAGTTCATCAGTGATCACAGGACGCACTTCCAAGCCGAAACCGCTACTTTGCTAGCCAAATATAAAATCCAAAGGCATACATCTCCGCCTTACCGTCCCCAAACAAATAGAGCGGTAGAGGCAGCTAATAAAACAATTGTCACCATACTTAAAAAGATGTCTGATAATTATCGGGACTGGCCTGACAAAATACCTTTTGCCCTGTGGGGGTACCGAACGTCAATCCGCACCGCAACCGGTGCAACTCCAATTTGACGTACGGGATGGAGGCAGTTCAACCAGTCGAGATGGAAATACCGTCACTCAGGATTTTACTAGATAGCCAATTGCCTGAAGCTGATCGGGTCCAAGCTCGATACGATTCGCTAGTTATTTTGGACGAACGGAGGTCCCGGGGCCTCGACAACATTCAAATATATCAAAAAAGGATACAACGGGCCTTCAACAAAAGAGTTAGGCCCAGAAATATCAAAGAAGAGGATTTGGTTCTCATGTCCATTCGGGCATTATTACCAGTTGACCCGAGGGGAAAATTCAAACCCAATTGGGCCGGGCCATATCTGGTAAAAAAGGTTCTATCAGGAAGAGCGGTGAAGCTGAAAGATTTGGACGGGAATGAATTCGTCAACCCAACCAACTTAGACCAGTTGAAGAGCTACTACCCCTAAACCTTATCTCAATGTCATTTGCAAAAAGTTTATTAAAATTTGTTTTTTTTTTCAAATAAACTTTCAAAAATTTAAGCAAGTCAATAAGTTAGGATTATTTATCCTACTGTCGCGCACACCTTGAACTACTAGTCTTGGTGTATTTCGAAATTGCAAAAAATTCTATGTCCGAACTACTTTTGGTTTGATTCCACTAACTGTGGATACGTAGGCAGCCCCTCAAAAATGCACAACCACCGCAATAACGAAAAGACAGAAATAGTATTCACTAATAAATACGTCTTTTATTATCAAAAACGTGATAAATTCGGGAATTTCAAATTACATCACTCCAAAAAAAAGCAACAACAAAAAAACACACTATAAAAAATAGTAATAATATCTAGATAATAAAAAATAAGGAGATAGATATTTAGGGCATCTTGCCCTTGCCTTTGTCTTTTGGGTCATGCGGGGTGATGGGCCGTATTTAGTCGTATTTATTACGACGGTTTTGGTGTATTTTGTGAGCTAAATCGATTGTCTTATATCGCATTTGTGTCCGTTTGGTATAAATGTAATATAGGCTATTTTGTGGATGCTAATCATTGGACCGTTGATTTGGGCCAAGAACGAATGAAACATGAAGAAGAAGAAAGCCCACTTGAAGACCCGGAACGAAAGAATCGAAGAATCGCGAGAAACAGCTGCAGCCTGCCGCGCGAGTCGCGCAGAAACCAGGCGAGTCGCGCAGAAACCAGGCGAGTCGCGCGCTCCTGCGAGTCATGCCACACCCAAGCGAGTCGCGCGGATGCCTGTTACGTCTAACGCGTTCCGTCTTATTTTTGTGTCACATGGCTACGTTTTAAGACTTGGTTTTCAATTAGGAAACTTTATTATTACTAGGATGTTTTTATTTTTATTTTATTATTAGTAAACTATTATTAGGTTAAGCTTAGTTTTAGATTTTATTATTCATATCATCACATCAAGGGTTTAACGGAAGATTAGTGAGAAAAAGGGAGACCTTTGAAGAACCCTAATTTTCCATTGCAAGTATGTGTAACTTATCTTCTCTACTTAGATTCAAGCCTTTGAAAAGCTCAAGAAACGTTTGTGAGTTTGAATGTTTTGATTATTAACCTTGATTAGTATGAATTGCTTTGTTATTAATCTCATGAATGTTGTTGTTGATTGCTAGGTGTACAACTAGTATTTAATTGCATCGTTCTATCGTTAGTATCGTTAATTGAGTAGGATTTACTGATTAACTTTACACTAGTAACAACTAGGAATTAATATTGAACGGGATACGTTGATATTAGTACTTAGAAGCGATTCATATAAATATCTAAGGCGCGACTGGATTGTACGTGCTATTTATTCTCCATCGAATTCTCAAATCTATATTGCTTCCGTCTAATCGAACCTAGAACTGGATTGTTTAGGTTGTTTTACGGTTAGGGTTAATTAAGAACGGGATTCGTTTTAGTTAACTATGCTTAAGAGAATTGGAATTTCATGTTCACGATAGAGTAGTCAAGGTTATTAATTGAAACCGTCTTACGATGACAATCGCTATTGAGTGTGGATTTGTGCTTGTGTCTAAGTTCTTTCTCCTCATTTGATACCTCAAGTTATTGTAGTATTTATTTTAGTTTGTTAGATCATTAATCATACAAACCCCCCTTTGGTTACTAAGGTCTTTAATTACGTTAGAAGTCAATTTCTACACTTTAGTTAGCGTAATTAGATTAAACTGATTCCTTTGGGTTCGACCCTTATTTCTACTTTACTACGTTTTTAGTATTTAGATTTAAGTGCTTATATATTGTAATTTGAGGCATACGACTTTAGCCTGTCAAATTTTGGCGTCGTTGCCGGGGAATCGGTATTAATTATTTTTTGTGTTTTCTAGTGTAGTTTTTTTAATTTTCTTTTTATTATAGATAATTTTATTTATTTTATTTTGTGTAGTTTATGTATAATACTCGTTCTGCTAACTTGAACCTCGAGACATTCGACTCAGAGATTGAACACACCTTTCACAGGTCACGGAGAATCGGAGAAGGAGCAATAGTTATCGGAACATAGGAATTCGAGGACCTAGAGTTTTTCAACGATATTCCTATTATTCCTGTGAATACTGATGTTTCTTTCGAATCCGAAGACGAGTCGAATATCATTGCCAACACAATTAAGCAGCTGACAGCACCCGACCTTGCACAACAACCTTTGTGCATTACGTACCCACCGTTGGGTGCGAATGCCACTTTCGAATTGAAGTCGGGTTTGATCCATCAACTACCCACGTTCCATGGTTTGAGCGATGAGGACTCTAATAAGCATCTGTCGGACTTTCATATTGTTTGCTTGAGTATGAAACCGGCGTCCGTCACTTATGAGCAACTCAAGCTGAGGGCCTTTCCCTTCCCATTGAAGGATTCTGCTAGGGATTGGTTGTATTACTTGCCACCGGCAAGTATTGATACGTGGGTAAAGATGAAGAAGGCGTTCCTCGAAAAGTACTTTCCGGCGTCTCGAGCCTCCCAATTGAAGAAGCAGATTAGTAATGCGGAGCAACGAGATGGTGAGACTATGTACGAGTATTGGGAACGTTTTAAGAAGCTGTGTGCTACATGCCCATATCATGGCTACAATCCTCAAGACCTTGTGATGTATTTTTGTGTGGAGGATGCTCGCACTGTGAATGCGGCATGTGGGGGATCGATCGTGAACAAGAGTCCAGATGCTGCTATAGAGGTTATCCAGGAGCTAGCTGAAAGCTCTCGAGATTTTTCTCGAAAATATAAACGAGGAGTGCATGCCGTAGGTAATTCATCATCCTCGAGCCTTGAACATAAAGTCGATAGCTTAACGGCTCTTGTCCAAAATATGATGTCGGGGAAAACAAATAAATCAAGTTATGATGTGCGGCATTTGTTCCACGGAGGGACACCCGAGTGAGCGTTGCCCTCACATGTACGAAGAAGGTCAAGAAGAGGTGAACGGAGTATGGGACCCCTACTCTAATACCTTTAATCCAGGATGGAGAGACCATCCCAACATGAGGTGGAGAACTCGTCAAGGAGACCAACTAATTACTCAAGGAAATCAAGTTGGTAAACCGAAACAACAATTCTTTGCTAAGCAACAAGTTCCTAACACGGTTCCTACTCCGCCTCCACCTAGTGGTCAAATGTCCACCGAAGATATGATACGTGCTTTGGTTGCTAATCAAGCTACAGTTACGAGTCAAATGTCCAACCTCCAAGCTACGGTTCTTCAAAATCACACGGAGAACAAAGCTAGCATTCAAAATTTGGAAGTTCAAATGGGCCAAAATGGCAACCGCCATTGGTAGGTTGGAGGCTCGAGATTCGGGGAAACTACCTAGTCAAACCATTCTGTCGAAGGAAAACGTGAGTGCGGTATCTTTAAGGAATGGGAGACAATTGGTGGAGGCCGACAAGCCGAAGAGGAAGGCTAAAGAAGCTATGGTTCAAGAAGAGGAGTTAGTGATCGATGAAGGTGAGGAAACTCCGAATGTGCAAGAGAAGGAGTTAATTACTCCTACCACACCGGTGGCAGAACCGGATGTTCCTTTTCCCGAGGCACTCAAGAGGACCCGTCGTTATGAGCATGACAAGGAAATCTACGAGGTATTTGAAAATGCGAGGTAAACATTCCCCTTCTTAATCTTTTAAAGAGTATTCCTAAATATGCTAAATTCTTGAGAGAATTATGTACTATTAAAAGGAATAACAAATCAAAGGGAACTAAGTAAGGGAAGGTTAGTGAATATGTGTCGGCTATTTATCAAAATAAATTACCCCCTAAATGTAGTGACCCGGGCATGTTTACTATACCTTGCACCATAGGAGATACCTTGTTTGACAAGTCTATGTTAGATTTGGGAGCCTCGATTAATGTCATCCCTCTTACCATCTATGAATCTCTTCAACTTGGTCCTATGAAGAGAACCGGGAAAGTAGTGCAACTAGCGGATCGATCGAGTGTCTATCCCAAGGGAGTTGTAGAGAATGTTCTAGTTAAAGTTGATAAGTTGGTTTTTCCGGCCGATTTTTATGTCTTAGACATGGAACGTGATTATAGCGCAACTCCTATCATTCTAGGATGACCGTTCTTAAAGACCGCGGGAACAAAAATCGATGTCCCTAATGGTTCACTTAGCATGGAATTTAAGGGTAGAGTCGTTAAATTTGACATAAATAAACCTATCCCCACTCCCCGAGAGACAATACCTTGTGTCGTGTTGATATTTTTGATCATTCATCTCCTAACTCACAAGAAGAAGTGGTGAAATCGGTTCCTAAACCGATTTCATCTACCCCTTCTAGCAAGGAATTTTTGTTTCGTGAACATATGCAAGAATCTCCTTCTAAGGGACCCAAGTGTGTCATTCTTTGGGAGTCGCGTAAGGACGTGGAGCTGAATAAAGTTAAAACAAGGTCGTGGTTCAATCAATGGATGGTTCGAATGAGCTCAAGCAAGCGTCCAACGGTCTTACAATTTCAAAATGGAAAAGTAAAAGATGAAGTCGGCGTAAGGCTTAAGCCGACTCATACAAGGAGTGACGAATCAGGTGTCGGGAGAAGCAAGCTCTCGAACATGACGTTTTCTACCTAACATCCGTCTCAGTCGAGCGAACGACTTTAAACAAAAGCGCTTCCGGGAGGCAACCCGCTTTGTAGATTTTTGTACAATTTTATTTTACGGGTCATAGGTCGTAGTATTAATTTCGTTATTTCTCTTAATCATTTGTTTTTCTTGAACTTAGTTTTAAATACTAACTTTTGATGTTTTAATAGGAGAAGAGAGTCGATTTTCCAGGGTCTTGGGCGACTAGCATGGGTCCCGGGCGACTAGCGTGGAGACCCCTAGAAATCTGAGCAAAATTGAAGAAAAAAGAACGGAGTTACAGGCATCCGCGCGAGTTGCGCGGACCCTACTCACACAGGTCAGTTTTTTATTATTATTTTAAAAAAAAAATCAAAAATTGAAAACAGATCACCCGACTCCCTCTTTTCACTTCATCTCTCCTCTAATTCAATCTTACCCCAAATTCAAAAACCCTAATTTCTATTTTCCCCAATTCAATATCAATTACTTCAAATTCAAAACTCTTTAATTTCTACACAACCATCATCCTTCCCCCTTCACTTCAAATCTCCTTCACTTTAGTCAGATTCGGTCTAGTCTCGTCGTTCGGCGGTGCTACTGCTGGTCAGGGTTGTCGGTCGCCGTCAGTTGTCGTCGCTGTTCGTGGTCCGGTGGGTGGTCAGGCGAGTCGCGCGGCTATTAGGCGAATCGCGTGTGGGTCTGCCGCCTGGTCTGTCGTTGGTCGCGTGTGGTGCTGTTTTCATCTCTGTTTCGTTCGGTGAGTGATCAAGTGCTTGAGTCGGGTTTCGTCAGTGTTGAGTGGGTACATCTCTGTTTTTTGTCGAGTTCGCATCCGTGGTTCAGTTCAAATCTCTCCTTGTGTGCTGATAGTAAGTCACCCAACTCCCTCCTTTCATTATCCCTTGCTATTTGTGCTCCTGTCGATCTATTTAGAATCTGTTTAGGGATAGTTCTTCGTTGTGTGCTGTGAGTTGTTGGTGTTGCTGATTCGAGTCATAGTCCGCCCCATTCTCTGTCTAGTTGGTCAATTTCGGTAGTGGTTCTGTCTCGGGTTAGTATTGGTTATGTTAGTCTGTGTCATCATGGCCCCAAAGAAGCAAAAGACAACCTCGATTGACTATATGGGGTGTAAGAACTTGAGTGCGAAACAGAAATCAGTATGTCGTCAACTATTTGATCGAGCTATTTTGTCGACTAAGTTTGTCGATAATTTGGCATTGGAGTTGCTCGGGATTAGGGAAGAGGTGTTGACGCTATTGACTCGTATTGGGTTAACAAACTTTTACGATATGCACGCAAACACGTATAAGCGTTATACACTTGAATTCTTGTCCACCTTAGAGGTCCATCGTGAAGACGACCCCCCTCACATTACTTTTCATCTCGGAGATTCAGAACGAGATGTAGACTTCACAGAATTGAGGGAGGCGTTGGGTATAGCACCGAGAGGAGAGACGGAGTTTCTGACTCCTACTTCTCATATGATGGATGCGTTTTGGTTGAAAATTGCCGGCCATGCATATGGTAACATAGGGGCAAAGAATGCTGATATTCGTCACCCTGCCCTTCGTTATGTTCACCGACTTTTGAACTCCACATTTCTTTGTAAAGGTGAACCGATCCATCTACCTAGGGCGGATTTGATGTATTTGTGGGCCATGATGCCCGAATGTTTGGGAATCCCGGATTGGATTGATATATTCTTGAAGTGTTGTGAGAAGCACCAAAAGGCGGTCTCGGGGAATATTCCGATGGGTGGTATGATTACTCTTCTAGCTCAGTATCTTGGACTACCCAAGATGACGGATTCTCCTATCGTAGGTGATACTACTATTAGTATTAAGTTCATGGAGAGTTGTTCCATGATTTCGCGACCGATTGCTAAACACCACCTAATCTGGACGTTCGGCACGTCCCACCAGCATTTCATGATTTTGCCTCGTCCGAATGGGAAACCGTTACCGTTGGGGCCTACTGCGGCTGCGTTTTACCTTCCTCATGATGCGGAATTCCCTAAGCCGACTACCGAGTCTAGTGCCCCGGTTGTGGAGGAGCCCGAGGGTACGTCTGATTTTGATCGTTGGAGCGGTTGGCGGGAATCAACAGAAGATCGAGTGGAAGAATATGTTGATAATAGTTCGGTCGATGTATGAATCGGTTACAATTGAAGTTGCATCCTAATGACTACTCGGAACCATCTCCCGAGTTTTATGAAGAGCTTGCGGCCCGTGAGCAAGCGAGATCATCTAGGAGGGCGGCACGTGAGGCTAAGTCACGTGACGCCGGCTCCTCTTCTCACTCTTGAGCCTCCGAGGTATTTCTCTTCCCATTTATTTTGTTGTCCTTAATTCACACATACGAGGACGATGTGTTATTCAAGCGTGGGGAGGGAAATTATCTCGTTGTATATAGTAGTTATTTCGTATTACGTTGTCTATTTCAATTTCAAAAAAAAAATTCGGAAAAAGGAAAAAAAAAGGAAAAATAAATAAATAAACCCGCCTAGGTGAAAACCCGGAAAGGGCGCCTAGGCAAGAATGGGGAATGTGGCCGAGGATGGAGTGAAAACCCGAAAGGGCGCTCCGGGTAAAAAGAAAAATCGAGTTGCGTGCCACGAGAGTAGTGTGAAGAAAAAAATGAAAGCTAGAGTGAAAATCTGCAAGGGCGGACGCTCTAGGCAAAATGAGGGAATTGGGAAAAAAATCACTACTACTTTCTCCATTTTTGGTGTTGGCGTCGTAAGAAGGGCGACAGAGAAGGTCGGAAGGGTAGGATTAGTTGGCTAAGGTGAGAAGAATCGCGGTGCGGTGTAGTCGTAGCACTATATTCTATGCGATTGGTGATGTTTGTTTGGTATATTGAACTATTAGAGGCGTTTAGGATTGATCACATGTGTGGGTTGTAGAATATTGTGGTATATGTTTTGTACCACCGGTGACATTTGTAGCACACGTGATCCATTCTAGGATTGGAGAAATAAGGGGCGTTAGATGTGAATTTTAGCTTATATTTATTTGCTAATGTGCCTTGTTTTGATGAATTGGGTTAATGATAATAGTTTGATATTGGGTGTGTTAAGTCAATTGAGCCTTTGAGTTGAATTTCATGAGAATGTTGGATTAGAAGGTGCATTATCTCATAACGAGGGAGTTTGGTGGAAGACGAGTGAGGGCCGGTGTGGAATGTTATTCTCACGTATTTTGAATCAGTGATGGTTGTGTTTAGGATGTTCTTCGAGTTTTACTCGAGGCCAAGTAAAGGTTCAAGCGTGGGGATATTTTATGGGCCGTATTTAGTCGTATTTATTACGACGGTTTTGGTGTATTTTGTGAGCTAAATCGGTTGTCTTATATCGCATTTGTGTCAGTTTGGTATAAATGTAATATAGGTTATTTTGTGGATGCTAATCATTGGACCGTTGATTTGGGCCAAGAACGAATGAAACATGAAGAAGAAGAAAGCCCACTTGAAGACCCGGAACGAAAGAATCGAAGAATCGCGAGAAACAGCTGCAGCCTGCCGCGCGAGTCGCGCAGAAACCAGGCGAGTCGCGCCACATCCAAGCGAGTCGCGCGAATGCTTGTTACGTCTAACGCGTTTCGTCTTATTTTTGTGTTACATGGCCACGTTTTAAGACTTGGTTTTCAATTAGGAAACTTTATTATTACTAGGATGTTTTTATTATTATTTTATTATTAGTAAACTATTATCAGGTTAAGCTTAGTTTTAGATTTTATTATTCATATCATCACATCAAGGGTTTAACGGAAGATTAGAGAGAAAAAGGGAGACCTTTGAAGAACCCTAATTTTCCATTGCAAGTATGTGTAACTAATCTTCTCTACTTAGATTCAAGCCTTTGAAACGCTCAAGAAACGTTTGTGAGTTTGAATGTTTTGATTATTAACCTTGATTATTATGAATTGCTTTGTTATTAATCTCATGAATGTTGTTGTTGATTGCTAGGTGTACAACTAGTATTTAATTGCATCGTTCTATCGTTAGTATCGTTAATTGAGTAGGATTTACTGATTAACTTTACACTAGTAACAACTAGGAATTAATATTGAACGGGATACGTTGATATTAGTACTTAGAAGCGATTCATATAAATATCTAAGGCGCGACTGGATTGTACGTGCGATTTATTCTCCATCGAATTCTCAGATCTATATTGCTTCCGTCTAATCGAGCCTAGAACTGGATTGTTTAGGTTGTTTTACGGTTAGAGTTAATTAAGAACGGGATTCGTTTTAGTTAACTATGCTTAAGAGAATTGGAATTTCATGTTCACGATAGAGTAGTCAAGGTTATTAATTGAAACCGTCTTACGATGATCAATCGCTATTGAGTGTGGAATTGTGCTTGTGTCTAACTTCTTTCTCATCATTTGATACCTCAAGTTATTGTAGTATTTATTGTTAGATCATTAATCATACAAACCCCCCTTTGGTTACTACGGTCTTTAATTACGTTAGAAGTCAATTTCTACACTTTAGTTAGCATAATTAGACTAAACTGATTCCTTTGGGTTCGACCCTTATCTCTACTTTACTACGTTTTTAGTATTTACATTTAAGTGCTTATAAATTGTAATTTGAGGCATACGACTTTAGCCTGTCACGGGGCCCGTTGTCGCCGGGGCGGAGGCGAGCTTTCCTGGATCACAAGGGGAACCTCCTTAGCTCGAACCCGTTTCTTCGACAGTGGGTCTTCTGCTATTGTAACAGGTCCAAGTCGAGCCCATACATGCTTCGGTAGCCTGTCCCGAGTATCAAGTCGGTCCTGAACTGACAATCTGGGCCCGAGTCTCCTTTCCAAGTCTTGTTGATCGTTATTTTTTTCATCGTATTGTGGCTATTTTCTCTAGATTTTATTTGCATCGTTTTTAGATCGTTTTATGTCTATTTTGTTTATTGCTATTTTATTTACCGTTCCGTCGTTATTTTCTCTAGATTTCGTTAGTGTCGTTCTTAGATCGTCTTTATCGCTTTGTTGTTATTTTCATTGATTTACTTTTATTGCTCTTAGATCGATTTCCTAGTCTAATTAGTAGATCGTGACTTTCTTTATTGTTTTGTAGTCATTTCCCTAGATTTAATCAATATGATTGTTTTTGTTGTTTTCTCTATTGCCATTGTTTTATTAGTTTTCATTATGATGTGTGAGTAGATTTCTTGTTGGGGGTTTATGGAGGAGGATCTTGGATTATTTGAACTGAGAAGTTTTTGGTTGGTTGGTTGCTTGTTGGTTTATGTTGCTTGAGGTTGCTGTGTCATTGTTGTTTTAGTCCGGCCAACTAGACCGACCTTGACTCATTTCTATCAATATGGGGAAGCTCGGGGTAGAAATTACCTTAACTTTAGACTTACACTTCTTCGCCGCGAAAGCAGGTTTTTAGGTGAGCTGGGTGAAGAAACCGAAAGGTGACATCCTCCCTCTACCAATGTTGTGACCGACCCGACTCCCATCTTCTTAGACCCCAATTTCCGAATCCTGACTTCCCCCTAACACCTTTTCCATATTTGATCAGCTCTTGTCATTTATTGCGTTTTAGTATAGACTCGACCCTTAAAACCCCCATTAGATTCCAAACACGCCACTTTTTACTCAATTTCGTTCCGTTCCCTGTGGACCGACCTTGACTTACCACGAATACACTAGTTGTTTTTGTGTTTTTGCGAGTCTTACAAATATTGTTTGATCCCCCATCCTTCGCTAAATGACCGATCCGATTGGGAGGCGATCAAAATGGCGCCGTTGCCAGGGAACGGTGATTTAATTGAGTTTTAGTTATTCTGTTTTGTTATTTGCTTTAATTTTATTTTTCTCTCTTTTCCCTAGTACTGATAGGTGCTAGGAGACTTACCGTTTAATTGAGTTTATGTCCAGGAATACATCATCGCCCTTGTGGTTCGATCCAGAGCCGAAAATGACATTTAGAGCTTTGCGATTTCGGGGTAATAACTCAACCACTATTATTCCACACCCTTCATTATCATAACCCAATCAAAATCCCAATTTACCACTTACTTCACATACACCTTCTACACCCTCTACACCTTCTACACCAAATAATCTCATTCCAAATAATTCTTCCACATCATCTACTTCACAAAATTCACCACCAACCCCACCATCACCAAGAACTCCACCACCAAATCAAAATCTAACCCCTCCAAATCATCCAAATCCAAATCTATCACCACCACCAATCCAACCAATGGCTACCTTAGGTTCCCATGCTCAACTTACACATGAAGAAACACCTTCACCGGTTGATTTCGGGGTGATTCCCGAAAATTATAAATTGAAAGCTTCTTTGACAAATGCAGTTCAACAAGATACATTTCATGGTTTTTCCCAAGAAGATGCCCAAGAGCATATTGCATCATTCAAAGAGAAATTAGTCGAGACCCGTCTTAATGGGCTAACTTCATGCCAATTGCACCGATTATTATTTCCAAAGTGATGGGAAGGGATTTGTCGTGGATCCCGCCACCAAATAATTAACCGGCTATTCCTAACTAGGGTAGATAGGGTAAGTCGGGTCGAATCCACAGGGACGGGAGGTCGGACTAAAGTATGCTACGGTCTAGGACTAGGTTCGAGACGAGCTAATCTAAGGAGGGGGAGACTAGGACTAAGCTAGGTCTAAAGCAAGAAAACAAACAAAGGAAACGGGCTAGGATTAGGTCGGGGTCAAAGGGGTAATGGAATGGTCAAGGCAGAGCTAGAGTGAAGGAGGTAGTAGGGTAATCTAGGTCGGTCCGGGCGGTCGCAACTTAGACCGACCTAGAGGTTCCTCATGGAACCCATTTTGGCGACACACATGGCAAACGGGGTTCTAGCGCGCTATGGCCTAGATCGAATCCGGGCGGTCGCAACTTAGACCGACCTAGGGGTCGTCCTCACCGGGCTCTCGCAACTTAGTGAGGGAACCGAACCCACAACAAACTAACACCCACAAGGGAAAGGCAAGAAAAACAAGCAATCTAACTTACTTAGTCATTCAAGCATTTCATCAAACATGTAACATGCATCAACCAAGAGGAAACCCAAATCTTCCACCCACATATCCAACAAACCCTTAATCACCCAATTAACACCCAAATCACCCTACTAACCCTAGCAAGAACACTACTCTAACATTATCAAACTACAACTAACACTATGAAGAGAAATCCATTCAAACAACCAAACTAGCATAATGAAACTAACAAGAACTATGAACTATGAGCAATCCACACAACAAAGATTCAAACTTTAATGAAAGAACAAGATTAAGAGAAAGGAAAAGAAGATTATACCATACTAGAAGATGAAAGGAAGAAAGAAACTTGCATAGATGAGAAAAACCCAAAACAAACATTCAAGTTTGTCAAGCTTGGTGAAGATCTTGAAGAATTCCCAAATTACAAGCATTAAACTAAGATTAACGATAATCTAAAGACTAATCTACTCTAATCTAATCTAATCTATGCTAAAACTAGGCTAGGGTTTGTGGGTAATGTCTAACATAAGCTTTACAAATAAAGGGAAGAGTATATATAGGGTTACAAATGGAAGGGAGAAGAAAGAAAGGAAATGCGGGCTGAAGCTGGGTGGTCCCGACCGGGACGGGTCATCCCGACCGGGACGGCTGGGTGGTCCCGACCGGGACGGGTTGGTCCCGACCGGGACGGGTTGGTCCCGACCGGGACGGACGGTCTGTCAGTGGCTCCCTTAAACTCGCACTTCATCCCCGACGGGATGAGGTGCATACCCGTCGGGGATGAGTCTTGTAGGCCTCCAATATGACCTTTTTGGTTCCTCCTTGCCTCACATGGACTTCTCATCGATTCTCGGGACTCGGGATCGGGTCTCGGAGGCTCGGGATTGGGTCCCAAGGTCTCGGGGTCGATTCCAAAGCATCGAGTCATCGTTCCTTTATCTCGTTGGCTCCAAAATGTGTATGTATCGAGTCGGAATCGCTCCAACTCTTCCAAATCGGTCTCGGGAACCTGAAACGAACTAAAGGAAGCATAAGAAGCCCCTAAACCGCTCCCAAGGAGCGATTCTACAAGGAAAATGGGACCAAAACACTACAAAATAGGCACTACAAACCACACTTATCAACTCCCCCACACTTAACCCTTACTCGCCCTCGAGTAAGCACATACTAACTACTATACTAGCCGAATGGGTATTAGCGCACCCTACGCCCTTTCAACTCACGCGAGTGCACTTAGAGGAAAAGTGCACTCCGCAAGGCAAGTCGGGTCTTGCGACAAAACTGCGGATGCATCCGGACACAAGACACAAAAACAAACAAACACACAAACGAACACATAATCGATTGCACCCAAAGAAAAACAAATACCGCTTCCCTCAAACAAGCGGTGAAAGAAGCACCGGTTTAGGACTCAAGGCAAGTGACAACGTTCCCAAGCTAGCAATACAAACCAAGATGGACTAAACCCTAATAGTATGACGACAAAGCAACGAAAACGTTGGTAACTTACCTCGGTTCCTCCTAACCTTCTAAGAACGTACTATGGGACGATCGGCGGAGTGGGAAGTGAAGAACCACGGTGTTAGTCGACACTGTAGGTAAGTGAGACCCCGCCCCCTTTAGCGTGAGCCAAGAGGGTCGTCCCGTGTCCAAAACCGCCTAACTACTCCAAGTAAAAAGGTGGAAATAATTGCAAAATGAGGGAAGACCGACTAATGCCTCTATCATCCTTCCTCGAGACTCGGTCCTTTGGTAGGCTCTTCATGGCAAAAGTCGGGAAAAGGCTTATTTTGAGGGGTAGGGGTTATTTTTGTGTGACGGTTTTCTTTTGGCATTTTCTCTTTTCTTTTGCATTTTTGCCTTGTTTTGCCATGCCATTCTTTTTTCATCTTTTCTATTTTATTTTTGGCTTTTGTGCCTTTTCTTTTTTTTCTTCATTCTTTTCTTTCTTTCATTTTCTTTCATTTTCTTTTCTTTGCCCTTTTTGGCAAGATTTGGCTTTTTGACATTTCTTATTGGGTAACAAGAAAGAGAGAATTCAACAAATTGCAACTTATTGTGTGGGTATGTGTAGGAGGTAGGGGAATGGGTGAGTCGGGGGTCGCGATTTCCCTTCAAACCCACAAAAAGTGGAGAACTTGGACTAATCAAACAATCCTAGACACGGTCACCTAAGGGACGAGACTCGGTAACCAAGGCCTTTTCACACCGTGGGTGGTCAAAATGGTCAAAATGCAAATCCCGTAGTAAATCCCTAGTAATCTAGGTGGACTCAAGGTAAGAAACCAACGAAATCATTGATTTAGGGCCATTCTACTAGATTAAAGTCCAGGACTCGATTTACACTACTAGGAAGGAAAAGTACATACTCACACACTAGCCTCTAAACCGGGTTTTCGAAAACGGTTTACACACATGACACACAACATAGCACAACACAAAATCAAAGACATGACGAAAATGAACGAAAGAAAAAGAAGCAAAAGCAACAAAACAAAAACAAAACAAAACGAACACATGCACAACACAAACACCACCCATAGCTTCCAAACAAATCACCAAATCACCTACAAACTTTACAAAGCTCCACCCGAGCACACAACATCACAATCTCCTCCAAACTCCGCGAGAGGTAAAGAGGAAAAAGGGATAAGATGTTACCGGTAGTCTTGAAAGCTCTCCAAAGCTAGCGGTGATTTAAGCAATCTATAAGAAAAGAGGAGGCAAAACACACACAATACAACAAATACACGACACAAAGACATAAAAGGAAAACACACAAAAGGAAAATCTTTTTGATTTTTGTGAAAAAATTTCAATTTTTTAGGGTTTTTAAAGATTTTTCGAAAAACTACAAAAATAAAGCTAACTACGATAGAATATCGCTCCCCCCACACTTAAACCGAGCCATGTCCTCATGCTCGATCGTAGTGTGCGGAGAGACAAAAGAAAAAGAAGAGAAACTACGAAAATAAAGCTAAAAATCATAAATAAAGGTGAAGAAAAGGGTAGAAGGTGTTCGGCCGGGGTGTAGTCAAGTCACCATGGGCCGAGACAAGAAAAAGATATGGATGGGGGAAGAAAATAAAAAGAAGGAAATAAAAGGAAATGAGAGGGGAGGACTAGGTGTAATCACGTCACCTAGCCCGGATCCCGCCTAAATTCGACTAAATCCTCAAAAAGAAAGAGTGAAAAACTTGTAAATTTTGGATTTTGAAAATGACTCTCGATGTAGTCACATCATCGAGAGTCGAGAGCAACCACTACCAAGGCCTCGAAGGCCACTAAGATACCATGACTCAAGGGGAAGGGAATAAACACAAAAGAAAACAAGCTATAAAAGACGGGAAAGAAAGGATAGTTGCCGTACCAATAGGTTAGCAACTCACTCGCTCCATCGTCTCATAGATCAATATAGGCACAAAACTTGTCTTCGTCATTGCTATTCCTCTTCATTCTCGATCAAACCGCATGGTGAGGTAGTAATGGTGTGAGGGGAGTGGGATTCGATGTGAAACTCGGTGTAAAGGGAAGAGAAATGAGGTGAGGGTATGTAAATGAAGTGTAATGGTCATATGACGTGAGCAAGGATGGGTAGGGAGGTTGGGTGGGGGTATACAATGGTTGGGTGGGCCCAAATGTCGAAGAAGAGGCCAAAAGAGGAGAAAGGAGACCATCCCGGTCGGGATGGATGGTCCCGATCGGGAAGACACACTCGTCCCGGTCGGGAAGCCACCTTCCCGGTCGGGACGGCACTCAAGTAAGCTCCAATTTTTGCACCTCCATCCCGATCGGGACGGCTCCTTCCCGGTCGGGATGGCATAACCTTCCCGGCCGGGAAGCTCCCTTCCCGCCCCGGGGTGGGTCTTCTTGACCTCCAAAACCCCAAAAGCTTCACCGAAGCTTCAAAAACCGACATCCATACTTATCACAAAGACATTGAAAGATGGAGCTCGTAGATGGATTCGTGACCATCCCGATAATACATTCGCAACACGGGCTCAATTATCCAATGCGTTCTTGGAGAAATACTATCCACCGTCAAAGACCAATCAATATCGCATGGAAATACAAACTTAGCAAGATGAATTTCAAACCCTAAGTGAGGTGATGGATTATGAGGTTAGGGGTTTGGAGTAATTAGATTTGAATAAGAAGAGATTAGGGTGTTAGAATTTGATTTGGGGTAATTGAGGTTGAATTGGGAAAGGAATTTAGGGTTTTGTATTTGGGGTAATTAGATTAGGAATAAGGAAAGATGAGGGGGAGAGGGAGTCGGGTAACCTGTTTTTAATTATTGATTTTGTTGATTTTTTTTTTCTGAAATAATAAAAAAACAGACCTGTGAGAGGGGGATCCCGCGAGTCGCATAGAGTCCGCGCGACTCGCGCGGATGCCTGAAACTCCGTTCCTTTTTCTTCAATTTTTGCTCAGATTTTGAAGGCTCTCCATGCTAGTCGCCCAGGACCCATGCTAGTCGCCCCATCTCCTGGAAAATCGACGCTTTTCTCCTAATAAAACATCAAAATTAGTAATAAAAACCTAGTTTAAGAAAAACAACGAAATTAAAACTACGACCTATGACCCAAAAAAAAAAAAAATTTACAATAAAAATCTACAAAGCGGGTTGCCTCCCGGAAGCGCTTTTGTTTAAAGTCGTTCGCTCGACTGTGACGGAGGTTAGGTAGAAGACGTCATGTCCGAGAGCTTGCTTCTCCCGACACCCGATCCGTCACTCCTTTCACTAGTCGGCTTAAGCCTTATGCCGACTAAATCTTTTACTTTTCCATTTTGAAATTGTAAAACCGTTGGATGCTTGCTTGAGCTCTTTCGAACCATCCATTGATCGAACCATGACCTCGTTTTACCTTTATTTAGCTCCGCGTCCTTACGCGACTCCCAAAGAATGACACACTTGGGTCCCTTAGAAGGAGATTCCTGCACAACTTCAGACAAAATTTCCTTGCTAGAAGAGGTAGATGAGATCGGTTTAGGAACCGATTTCACCGCTTCTTCTTGTGAGTTAGGAGATAAATGATCAAAAATATCAACACGACATAAGGTATTGTCTTTCGGGGAACGGGAACTAGGCTTATTTATGTCGAATTTAACGACTCTCCCCTCAAATTGCATGCTAAGTGAGCCATTAGGGACATCGATTTTTGTTCCTGCGGTCTTTAGGAACGGTCGTCCTAGAATGATAGGGGTTGCACTATAGTCATGTTCCATGTCCAAAACATAAAAATCGGCCGGAAAGACCAACTTATCAACTTTAACTAGAACATTCTCTACAACTCCCTTAGGATAGACACTCGATCGATCCGCTAGTTGCACTACTTTCCCGGTTTCCCTCATAGGACCAAGTCTAAGAGATTCATAGATAGAAAGAGAGATGACATTAATAGAAGCTCCCAAATCTAACATAGACTTGTCAAACAAAGTATCTCCTATGGTGCAAGGTATAGTGAACATGCCCGGGTCGCCACATTTAGGGGGTAATTTCTTTTGAAAAATAGCGGACACATACTCACTACCCTTCCCTTTCTTAGCTCCCTTCAACTTGTTATTCCTTTTAATAGTACATAATTCTTTCAAGAATTTAGCATATTTAGGAATACTCTTTAAAAGATTAAGAAGGGGAATGTTTACCTCACACTTTTCAAATACCTCGTAGATATCCTTGTCATGCTCATAACGACGGGTCCTCTTGAGTGCCTTGGGGAAAGGGACATCCGGTTCCGACACCGTGTAGTAGGAGTAATTGACTCCTTCTCTTGCACATTCGAAGTTTCCTCACCTTCCTCGATCACTAGCTCCTCTTCTTGAACCATAGCTTCTTTGGCCTTCCTCTTCGGCTTCTCGGCCTCCACCAATTGTCTCCCATTCCTTAAAGATACGGCACTCACGTTTTCCTTCGTAAGAATGGTTTGACTAGGTAACTTCCCCGAATCTCGAGCCTTCAACCTACCAATGGCGGTCGCCATTTGGCCCATTTGAACTTCCAAATTTTGAATGCTAGCTTTGTTCTCCGTGTGATGTTGAAGAACCGTAGCTTGGAGGTTGGACATTTGGGTGGTCACCGTAGCTTGGTTAGCCGCCAAAGCATGTATCATATCTTCGGTGGACATTTGACCACTAGGTGGAGGCGGAGTAGGAACCGTGTTAGGAATAACTTGTTGCTTAGCAAAGAGTTGTTGCTTCGGTTGACCAACTTGATTACCTTGATTAATTTCTTGGTCGCCTTCCCGATTCCTCCACCTCATGTTCGGGTGATATCTCCATCCAGGATTGAAAGTGTTAGAGTATGGATCCCACTTTTTATTTTGCCCGGTTTCCCACACTCCGTTCACCTCCTCTTGACCTTCATACATTTGAGGACAATGCTCACTCGGATGTCCCTCGGTAGAACAAATACCGCACATCATAACTTGATTTGTTTTTCCTGACATCATATTCTGGACAAGAGATGTTAAACTATCAACTTTTTGTTCAAGACTCGAGGATGATGAATTACCTATGGCATGCACTCCCCGTTTAGGGAACTTCCGAGAGAAATCTCGAGAGCTTTCAGCTAGCTCCTGGATAACTTCTATAGCAGCATCTGGACTCTTGTTCACGATCGATCCCCCACATGCCGCGTTCACAGTGCGAGCATCCTCCACACAAAGACCTCCGCAAAAGTACATCACAAGGTCTTGAGGATTGTATCCATGATATGGGCATGTAGCACACAGCTTCTTAAAGCGTTCCCAATACTCATACATCGTCTCACCATCTCGTTGCTCCGCATTACTAATCTGCTTCTTCAATTGGGAGGCTCGAGATGCCGGAAAGTACTTCTCAAGGAACGCCTTCTTCATTTTCACCCATGTATCAATACTTGCCGGTGGCAAGTAATACAACCAATCTCTTGCAGAATCCTTCAATGAGAAGGGAAATGCCCTTAGCTTAAGCTGCTCATCAGTGATAGATGTCGGTTTCATACTCAAGCAAACAATGTGAAAATCCGACAAGTGCTTGTTAGGGTCCTCATCGCTCATGCCATGGAATGTGGGTAATTGATGGATCAAACCCGACTTCAATTCGAAAGTGGCATTCGCCCCCAATGGTGGGTATGTGATGCACAAAGGTTGTTTTGCAAGGTCGGGTGCTGTCAGCTGCTTGATTGTGTTGGCCATGATATTCGACTCGGATTCGGATTCGGATTCGGATTCGGAGGAAACTTCAGTGTTCACGGGATTAATAGGAATATCGTCGAAAAACTCTAAATCCTCGAATTCTTGCGTTCCAATAACTATTGCTCCCTCTCCGATTCTCTGTGACCTGTGAAAGGTGCGTTCAATCTCTGAGTCGAATGCCTCGAGGTTCAAGTTAGAAGAGCGAGTATTATACATAAACTACACAAAATAAAATAAAATAAAATAAAATAAAATAAAAAAATTAGCTTAAAAAAAAAATTAATTAAAAACTACACTAGAAAACACAAAAATAATTAATACCGATTCCCCGGCAACGGCGCCAAAATTTGATGGACTAAATTCGTATGCCTCAAATTACTAATTTATAATCACTTATAACCAACAAACTAAAACAGTAGTATAATGGAAATAAGGGTCGAACCCACAAGGAATTGGTTTAACTATAACTGCGTTCTAGTATAGAATGATAAATAACTAATTAATTAAACAATAAGAAGGGGGGGGTTTTGAATAATTATCTAACAACTAAATCTAATAAAGATGAAAACTTTGACTAAATCAAATGATGAGAAAGAACTTAGATCCAAGCACAAATCCACACTCAATAGCGATTGATCATTGTAAGATGGTTTCAATTAATAATCTTGACTACTCTATTGTGAATATGAAATTCCAATTCTCTTAAGAATAGTTAACTAAAACGAATCCCGTTCTTAATTAACCCTAACCGTAAAACAACCTAAACAATCCAGTTCTAGGTTCAATTAGACAGAAGCAATATAGATCTGAGAATTCAATAGAGAATAAATAGCACGTACAATCCAGTCGTACCTTAGATATTTATGTGAATTGCTTCTAAGTACTAATATCAACGTATCCCGTTCAATATTAATTCCTAGTTGTTACTAGTGTAAAGTTAATCAGTAAATCCTACTCAATTAACAATACTAACGATAGAATGAAGAAATCAAGCACTAGTTGTACACCTAGCAATCAATAACAACATTCATAGATTTAATAACAAAGCAATTCACAATAATCAAGATTAATAATTAAAACATTCAAACTCACAAACGATTATCAAGTGCTTCAAAGGCTTAAATCTAAGTAGAGAAGATTAGTTACACATACTTGCAATGGAAAATTAGGGTTCTTCAAAGTTCTCCCTTTTCTTCCTCTAATGTTACGTTAAACTTGATGTATTGATAATATCCCTAATAATCTCAACCTAAAGCTCTATTTATCCTAATAAAAGTTTCCTAATAATAAAATAATAATAAAATATCTTAAGGATACTAGTAATACTAATAATAATAAAAACTAGTAATAGAGTTTCCTAAATAATATCAAAGTCTTAAAATATAGCAAATATCACGAGATAGGACGGAATCGCGCATAAAGTTCCAGAATCTCATGCGACTCGCCCAACCCTCGCGCGACTCGCGGGAACACCGCGCGACTCGCCTGACGTCCTGTTGCTGCTTCGTTCAATTCCTTGCTTCCGTCGTTCCGGGTCTTCAAGTGGGCTTCCTTCTTCTTCATGCTTTAGTCGTTCTTAGCCCAAATCGACGGTCCAATGGTTAACATGCTCAAAATAGCCTATATTACATTTATACCAAATCGACACAAATGCAATACAAGATAACCGATTTAGCTCACAAAATCAACCAAAAACCGTCGTAATAACTACGACTAAATACGGCCCATCATGAGGCTTGGGAGAGATTTAGAGATTTATTGCGCAAATGTCCTCACCATGGAATACCTGATTGGCTAACAACCCACACATTTTATAACACCCTTTCATCGAGAACCAAGAAAAACCTCAATTCGGCCGCCGGAGGAGATTTCTCTTCCCTTACCAATGAGGCATCTAAAAGTCTTATTGAAAAGATGACAATGAGTGATTCTAGAGTGGGTCAATCAAGGGATTCTAGAAAGAAAGTTGAAGTGAACTCATCTAAGAGTTCTAATGAATTGAAACTTGAAGCAAAAGTTGAAGAATTGACAAAGAGAATGGATGCCATGAATTCAAAGCCAACTTCTAGAGGTATGTACCAAATTCAAGGGAGTGTTCCAACAAGGCAACCATCACCTCCTAAGCAACAAATAACATGGGAAGTTCAATGTGATCATTGTGACAATTATGGCCATGATTCTAGCTCTTATATTCCTAATGAAGAAACTTATTTTGAAGAGCCAAATGAAGTCCAAGCTATACATGTGTATGGGCAAACACCTCAATTTGATCCCTTTTCTAATACTTACAATGCCAGCACAAGATTTCATCCCAATCTTTCTTATGGAAACCAAAATGTTCAATACCTGATACCACGTGCCCAAGGGAGTCAACTGAGGCCCTTTAATCAAAGTCAACAAAGACCCTTTAATCAAGGTTCTTCAAAGATGCCCCCATATTTGCCTTCCCACCAAAGGAGAAACTTCAATCAACAAGGTAGTAACTTCCATGTTCCCAACAATTACAACAATTACCATAATCAACATGGTAATAATTTCAATCATGGATACAATCAAGGGTTCCAAAGTAATTTTCAAGGTAATCAAGCTTACAATCAACAACCATTTAATAAACCCTCTCAATCTTATGGCCAATCAAGTAATTTTTAATATGGTCAAGGAGGAGTTCCATGGGATACTACTAGGGATGGCAACGGATCCGTGATCCGATCCGGATCCGCAAGATCCGGTCCGCATTGATCGGATATGGATCCTAAATTTTGAGATCCGTTGGATATGGATCCGGATCCAGATCCGCTATCTTTAAAATAAATAAACGTAACAAGAATAATGGAGGTTTTGTGATTGAATATACTAATAACTAAATTAACGGAAGTAAAATAACTAATAATGATGAAATCAGACGATTAAGAAACTCGACTCAAAGAAAATCCACTAACTAGTTAAACAATTGATCATCGACTACTAACCTTGATTTAATCCTTGAGTATTCTATTGTGAAACTGAAAGTCTCAATTGTTCCGTAGATGATATTACTTAGGTCAAAACGCGATACTAAGCAACCTAATTATTGAACAACCTAATCCACACGTCTAGAGTTAATTTAATAACAACATGAACGATATGAACAAATCAATAGAATAATGACCTTTAACACACGCGGTTATTGGTTCGAATTATATGTTTATTCCTCCCTTTACCCAATTATGATGAAACACATACAAATAATTAGGTCTAAAGGTTGCAACTTTATCTAGTGAATTGAACAATTACGGATTCAAACACAAAGAATTGCAATAGATTGAAGATTGAAATAATCAATTGGCCAAAAAGATTAAACAAACAACAATCATAAATTAGTCACAAAGAATAAACAATACTCAAATAATTAAATTAAGGATTTGGAAAAGTCTCACAATCAATTAACTAGTAGCTTCAAATCCTTGATCTGAGAAGAAAGATTAGTTGCACATGCTTAGGGTTTTCTCTCTCTTTTTGGGAAAGTAACGTCAATGGTGAATAATGAAAAACTAATAGTATATAGTCTTATAATGATAGGAAATTCCACTAATTTCCTAAATCTAATAATAATATAATAATAAATAATAATTAAGCTGACACGGAACCCGAAGTAGTTCCGTCTTCAATTCCCGAGCTGCGCTTTGACTTTTCACTCGGTTTTTTGGGCTTGTTCTTCACACACTCCATCTCGGGCTCAAATCACATACCACGGAATTAAGATCTCTAAAAACCGTCTTTTCTTCAATAAAGCACAATTTCCCAGATAAAACTAAATAGACGATTTTCACTCTAAATCCGCACCTTTCATCATCGAATCAAGCTTAAATCTCCGTCATAAACACATACGAAACACGCTAGATCAACTTCCCCACACTTAGACCCTTGCTCGTCCCGAGCAAAACTCAGAAACATA
This sequence comes from Agrostemma githago, assembly GCA_958450325.1. Taxonomy (NCBI): domain Eukaryota; kingdom Viridiplantae; phylum Streptophyta; class Magnoliopsida; order Caryophyllales; family Caryophyllaceae; genus Agrostemma; species Agrostemma githago. The sequence goes on along the minus strand of OY288249.1, from coordinate 58,249,382 downwards.
AACAATAAAACACAAGATCTTACAAACGAAACATGGGAAGCTCGACATCAAACAATAAACTCATCCCTTCAACCACCCTTCTTATATCATCCTAAGGTTAAGCACAAGGTCACAATAACATGAACATTCTCTACCACAACCAAAGATTGTGACCACAAAACAACACCCAAAATCATCAAAAAATGGCACTACACCCCTTATTTCTCCGAATCCTAAATAAGATCACATGTGCTACAAATGACACCAATGGTAAAAGATATATACCACTATTCTCCACAACCCACACATGTGATCGACCTAAACACCTCTAACACAAAACAATACTCCAATCGCATAATATTTAGTGCTACGACTACATCCGCACCACGATTCTTCTCACCTTAACCAACTATTCTACCCGACTGACCTTCTATGTCACCCTTCTTATGACACCAACACCAAGAATGGAGAAAGTAAATGTGATTTTTTTTCCTAAATCCCTCATTTTGCCTAGAGTGTCCGCCCTTGCGGATTTTCACTCTAGCTTTTCATTTTTTTTAAAACTCACACTACTCTCGTGGCACGCAACTCGATTTTTCTTTTTACCCAGAGCGCACTTTCGGGTTTTCACTCCGTCCTCGTCCACTTTTCTCATTCTTGCTTAGGCGCCCTTTCGGGTTTTCACCTAAGCGGGTTTATTTATTTTTCTTTTTTCATTTTTTTAAATTTTTCTTGAACTTTTTCCTTGCATCTTTTTTTTCTTCAAATAACATCATAATTACAACACAACAGACGGTTACGAAGACGAGACAAATATATCCCTCCTTACACTTATTCCGAGCATTGTCCTCAATGTGAGACTAAGGACATAAATAAAAATAACAAACGGGGAAAGAGACCTTGAACATCGATAATTAACTCGTCACAGCCCGTAACGTCACATGCATTCACGAGTACCAAAGAATAGCTCGATATTAATCAATCAAACCTCACATCCTCATGACAGTCACAAACTCACTTCAATTAAGTTGACACTAGCGAGCAACACTAACCAACTTCGCACCAAAACAAAACAACGCGGCCAATATCAACAATGGTTACTACCGACACAACTCGGCCAAAGATCCACAACAACCACGAAACAAAGCCACCAACACAATTGATAACCAAACCGACAACCTCGAAAACCAAATCATCCACGATAATACGGACTCAACAATACAGCTCACACGAAAACAACCACTAACCTGACAGCAACTCAGTACTACGCAACTCCCAACAATACCAAACTCGGCCGAGACGGAATAATTCCAAACCGACTTTACATAGAACACAACCAACATCAACCTAAACCAACTACCGCCAACAGCAACAACGACCCAACTTGACCAAAACTAATACTAACAACGATACAGTGTCACCAACCTCAAGTCGACTAACTCAATTTGAATTGGAGATCAAAACTGAGCCAAATTAACGAAACAAGGCAGAATATTCTTACCCAATTCGTGACACACCCGTGGACCACTAGCAACACGAACAGACTGATTGAAAAGCAATCGGACGACGACCTGAAAAACATAAACTGACCGACGACCTTCAGACCGACGACTGACAGAACTGGGACGACGCACAGACGACGGCCCTGACCGGCGCAGACACCGTGTGTACGAACAGTGACATGCAGACTGACGGACAACAGCGACACCCCACACAGACCGGACGGCACCTGACACGCAGGAACTGGGATCGGACACGGATGACCAGCGACACAGACTGACCCGGAAAGTTGCGTGATAAAAAACGAAACCCAGGTTTGAATTGGGAGATTGAAAGTAAAGAAGGGATTTGAGAGATTGAGCGAGGTAGAGTAATGGAGTTGATGATGTGAATTGAGGATGGAGGCTGAAAAGGGAATTAATGAGGGGATGAAGATGGTGATTGAAAATTGAAATTCAGATTGGGAGGGGATTGAAAAGTAGATTAATGGAGGGAGGAAACAAAAGGAATTGAAGATAGGGATTTTAAGATGGTGAGTTGAAGATGGAGAAGAAGGGTTGCGTGTGTTCTGTATTTTTTTTTGTTTTTTCTCTTTTTTTTCTTTTTTTTCAAAATAGCAAAACAGACCTATTTTCGCAAAGAGGACGCGCGACTCGCCTGGATCGCTAGAATTTCGTCCCAAAAGACGATTTCCTTCAATTTTTCTTCGATTTCGAGGGGCCGCCATGTTAGTCGTTCCATTTCCTGAAAAATCGATGGTCTCTTCTCCTATCAAAACATCAAACATTAGTAATAAAATTAAGTAAATAAAAAAAAACGATTAATAAAATAACGAAAACTAATACTACAACCTATGACCCTAAATAAAAAGAATATGAAAACTATATAGGACACGGGTTGCCTCCCGGAAGCGCTCTTGTTTTACGTCGTTCGCTTGACATATTGCACGATAGCTCACTAAGTCACTACCCGCCTTGATCTAGAGTTTCATCTTTTGAACGAAAGACGACCCATTATCATGATGATAGACGCGAAATACTGGAGGGTCGTCATCTTTCCCCGTCTTCTTCTTAATCCACTCTTCGCACCACGCTTTGGTCTTATCTCGATGAATTCTTGCATCTTTACGACTGCCCCATAATATTCTACACTTCGGTGGTGTAAGAGTGGGATCCTGCAATTCACAATTAATGCTCGAAATTGGTAGTTCCCGACTTCTCCTAGAAGGAGGGTTAGTAGAAATAACACATAGAGAACGGACCTCTATATTAGTCGAATTAGGTGGACTAATTTCAAATTTAACCACCCTCCCATCAAATTCCATGGTCAATGAACCGTTAGGAACATCAATCCGGGTTCATGCGGTTTTCAAGAAAGGTCGCCCCAATAAAATTGGGATAGCATCGGCATCATGTGCCATATCTAAAACATAAAAATCAGCCGGAAAGACTAATTTATCGACCTTGACCATCACATTCTCTACAACCCTTCTAGGTACAACGCTAGACCGATTAGCAAGTTGAAAACCACTTTTGTACTCTTTAGAGGACCAAGTGCCAACGACTCATAAACCTGGAACGGGAGGACATTTATCGATGCCCCTAAATCTAACATGGCTCTTTCGAACCGCATATGACCTATAGTGCAAGGTATAGTAAACATACCCGGATCACTACACTTGGGAGGGGTCTTAGTCCTAAACAAAGCCGACACAAATTCACTAGCTTTACCCTTAGGCTTTTTCACATTGCGTTCCTTTTGATTTCTCTTGATTGTACAAATTTCTTTTAAGAACTTAGCATATCTAGGAACGTTTTTAAGTAGGTCAAGTAAAGGAATATTTACCTCGCATCTACGAAAGGTTTCGTAAATATCGGTGTCATGCTCCTTCTTTCTAGTATCTTTTAAAGACTCAACCAATTGCCTACCATTCCGCAAAGAAACCGCGCTCACATTATGCTTCAGAGTTTCTACCGTTTGAGAAAGTAAACCACCTGACTGTTTAGCATCCAAACGATTGACTGCGGTAGCTAGTTGGCTCATTTGATTCTCAAGATTTTTAAAATTCTGCTTATTCGCGGCTCGATCTCGTGACACTTACAGTGAGTGCCCTAATCATGTCCTCCGTGGACATTGACGAACTCGGTGTTGCTTGTTGCTGTGGCACTGGTGTTGTGAACTGTTGTCCTTGAGGCCGTGGAATAAATTGACCCTTAAGAGGACCAACTTGGTGAGATTGCCCCTTCCAACCGAAGTTGTAAGTATTAGAGTACGGATCCCACTTCCTATTATTGGACTAACTTTCCCAAATATCATTCACCATCTCAGAATCATGCTCTTGGATTTGGGGACAAAGATCGCTCGGCTGACCTGAAATAGAGCAAATACCACAAACAATAGTTGATTCCTTACCTACCATCATAGCATGCACCATCGAGGTTAAACTATCAACTTTCTTCTCTAAGCTCGTATCTGAACTCAATGAGTTCACACCGCGTCGTCCATCTTTTCTAGCAAAATCCCTAGAACTCTCGGCTAGCTCTGTGATAATATTCCAAGCATCCGTGGGATTCTTGTTCACTATGCCTCCACCGCTAGCAGAATGAACCATACGACCATCCTCCGGGGTAAGTCCACCACAAAAGTATAAGATGAGGTCTTGGTCAGAATACCCATGATAAGGAAAACCGGCGCATAGTTGCTTGAAGCGTTCAAGGAACTCATACATAGTTTCTCCATCTCGTTGTTCCACATTGCTAATGGCTTTCTTTAGGTGTGCGGAACGGGATGGTGGGAAGTACTTCTCTAAGAATGCCTTTTTCATATCCACCCAAGTTGTGACACTATTAGGTGGTAGATAATACAACCAGTCTCTTGCATTCCCTCTCAATGAAAAAGGAAAAGCTCGTAGTAGCAGTTGTTCATCTGTCACACCGGCCGACTTCATGCTAGAACATACAATGTCAAAATCCGAAAGATGTTTATTCGGATCTTCGATGCTTGTTCCATTGAAAGTCGGTAGATGATGGATCAGACCCGACTTCAATTCAAAAGTTGCTCCCTCGGCTAGAGTTAGAAAAGTAATGCATAACGGTTGAACAGCAAGATCAAGAGCTGTGAGCTCCTTCAGAGTACGTGTTTCTCTCGCCATAATTACTTCGTCCACAGATTCGGGTACAGACTCTGGTGTATACTCTAGATCACTTTCGGGCTCGGGTTGCTGAAAAATGACCAATTCGCTATTATCACCCTGTCTCCACCTGAAAATTGAACGTTCGATCTCTGAGTCGAAGGGCTCGAGTGGATTGTTAGTGGAACGAGTATTATGCATATACTAGCGTAGCTAAAAGTAAAAATAAAATAAAAATCTAAACAAAACAAAACACAAAAATTAACTATTGCCTCCCCGGCAACGACGCCAAAATTTGGTGAGCCTAGGTCGTATGCTCCCAAAGATAAATAATTAAGTCCTATTACCTTTAACAATATAGTAGAGGTAAGTCGGGTGTCGAATCCGCAGGGAAGACGATGTAAATTAATGTGTGAATAAAATAAATAAATGTAACACGAATAATGGAGGTTTTGTGATTGAATAGACTAATAACTAAATTAACGGAAGTAAAATAACTAATAATGATGAAATCAGATGATTAAGAAACTCGACTCAAAGAAAATTCACTAACTAGTTAAACAATTGATCATCGACTACCAACCTTTATTTAATCCTTGAATATTCTATTGTGAAACTGAAAGTCTCAATTGTTCCGTAGATGATATTACTTAGGTCGAAACGCGATACTAAGCAACCTAATTATTGAACAACCTAATCTACGCGTCTAGATTTAATTCAATTACAGCATGAACGATATGAACAAATCAATAGAAATAACGACCTTTAACACACGCGGTTATTGGTTCGAATTATTTGTTTATTCCTCCCTTTACCCAATTACGATGAAACGCATACAAATAATTAGGTCTAAAGGTTGCAACTTTATCTAGTGAGTTGAACAATTACGGATTCAAACACAAAGAATTGCAATAGATTGAAGATTGAAATAATCAATTGGCCAAAAAGATTAAACAAACCACAATCATAAATTAGGCACAAAGAATAAACAATACTCAAGTAATTAAATTAAGGATTATGAAAAGTCTCACAATCAATTAACTAGTAGCTTCAAATCCTTGATCCGAGAAGAAAGATTAGTTACACATGCTTAGCGTTTTCTCTCTTTTTTGGGGAAAGTAACGTTGATGCGCGTCAGATTGTCGTTTATCTAACACGATCAAACAATATTTATAAACTCCAACTAACTACTACGTAGTAGCGGTAAGTCGGGATCGATCCTCAGGGACGGTCTAGGTAAAGTCGGTCGAGTCAAAGTCTAAGCACGTTTGGACGTTCGGGGTCTATTTTTGGGGTTTTATGGGTTAAGTCTACACTAGTCTATACTAAGAAGCTATAAACTACGAGAAGCTAGTCTAATAAGGAGAAGGTGTTAGGGGAAGTCGGGAATCGGAAATCGGGTTCTATGAGTCTCGGAATCGAGTTTTAGTCACAACGTCGATAAGGGAGAATGTCACCTTTCGGTTTCTTCACCCAACCTACCTATACCCGCTTTCGCGGCGAAAGGGTAAGTCTCAAGTTAAGGTAACTTCTACCCCGAGTTTCCCCATATTGGTAGAAATGACTCAAGGTCGACCTAGTCGCGATTCTAAGTTAACAAAGACACAAAAACCTCAAAATTGACAAATCATCAGGCAAACAACCCACCAACATCCCTCAATTCAAATAATCCAAGTTCTTCCTCCCTTAACCCCTAACAAGAAATCTACACAAAATTCATAATGGAAACTACTAAAATAATAATTAAGGAGAAATCAACTAAAACATGCATAATAACTAAATCTAGAGAAAAACAACAACTAAATTAAATCTAGACGAGAGAGAATGAAATTAAATCTAACTAGAGATTAGGGAGAGGAAGAGAAATATACCGACTATTGAAGAAAACGACAATAAAAATAAGATAAGGAGAAGCTTGATGAAGATGACAATGGATCTGTCACTAACCCCTTAAAAATCTCCAAAAGAACTTCGATAAAAACCTGAATATAAAGACGGAGTCTTTACATTAATTAAAAAAGAAACTAATTAGATCTAAATAGGTGGAGATTTTTGGATTGTCACCTTCCAAAAATATCCCTAATAATTAATCTACTAATAAGCTAATAATAATCTGCTAATATAATCTACTACTAATTTACTAATAGCTTAGGTAGTGTTGTGGTGGAGTTGTGGAATGGTGTCTCTTCAAATGAGAAGTTACATATATATATATATATATAGAGGTAGGTTCAAATAAGGTCAACAACTTTTTTAAGTTCCTAAGTTCCAGTGTTAAAGTTACACAAAAAGTGCTTAAAGTTACACGAGATGAATGATAAAGTTGCACTTTATCACTTGAAGTGATAAAAGTGTTGAATGTTATAGCTACATATCAATTTTGAACAAATGCAACTTTATCGTATGTCATATGTAACTTTAATATAGACTTAAAAAAATTGCTGACCTTATTTGAACCTACCTCTATATATATATATATATATATATATATAGAGAGAGAGGAGAGAAAAGAGGGGGTCTCAAAACCCTAATCTTCTAGGTCCAATAAGTGGCAGCCCAATACTTCAATACCCACATCCTTTATTTCACCCTATGAAATCCATCCGACGAAACTTCACCTTGCGGTTATGCATAATTCACCACCGGGCAAAACTTTGCCCCGCGGTTTTCTCGATTTCGCCCGGTCGCTTCATAGGGTGGAGAATCACCCGACACCTCGCCTTTACTCGTCCCAACTCGATTATAATCTCGACCCAATTAAATTTTACCCGCCCTTCTCGATCCAAATTAGATCTGACCGTTCATTCCAATTAAACTCCTCTAGTCTTCATTCAATTGACGATTTATACTTCTGGAACTCCGGATATGGGTCGAACCGGGTCGACACCGGAGTTGGTGTCGACGTCGGCGATACTCGCCGGAAAATAGACCCGAGGAGTAGGTTGGCCGAGCTGTTGTTGTTGTTTGTTGTGGGGCTGCCGTGCGAACTGCTGCTGTTGTGTCGTCGTTGTTGGTTGTTGCTCCAGTGGCTGCTGGTGTTGGTTTGGCCGGAGATCGGAGGTGGAGGGCGCGTCTGGTTAGAGGTGAAGGAGGGGGTCGACGCTGGCGAACAGAGGAGGCCGACGGAGGGAGTTGCTGACGCGCGGTGCTGTTGCCGCCTGCGTTGTGATGTCGTCGCCGGCATTCTGCTGCTGCCGCGATGCTGTTGCTGGTGTTGCCGGTGCCGCTGCTGTTCGCTGGAGAAGAGGAAGAAGAAGGGGAGATCGAGTATGGTGGAGGTCGACGAAGGTGAGGGTCGCGGTTCGTGGTGTTGGCTGCTGTTTGTGGTGGTCGGAGGCGGTGGTCAGGCGATGGTAGGGTCGTGGTGGTCGGAGTCGACAGCCGGATGTTCGCCGGAGTTTCTGTCGGAGGTCGGGTTGCAGGTTGGTGGAGGTAAGTGGTGGTGGCTATGGTGGTTAGTGGAGTAAGGTTGAAGATGGGTCAAGGGTCAAGGTCAAAGTCGGTTTGACCTTGACTAGGGTATGGGTTGGTTTGGGTGATTGGGTTGGTGGATTTGGGTTGATTTGTGATGGGTTGTGGGTTAATGGAGTGTTGGTTTGTATTTGGGCTGAAATGGTGAGTTGAAGATGGGTTAGTCAAGTGATGGAATGGGTTAGGAAAGTGGGTTATGAGTGGGTTAATTTAGGAGGGTAGTTTGGGTGAAATGGGTTAGGTGAATCGGGTTTGACTCGGGGTTTGACTCGATCTCTTGACTTGGCTCCTCTCACTTCAATTCTCCCCTTTATTCACGAACACGTACCTAAAAGACAAAAACACACAAAAGCAGTACGAAATTCTACGAAAAAGACGATAAATACGAAAAAAACCAAATTCAAAATAGAAAATACAAAATATAGTCAAAAATGAGTTATATTGACGTTAAAGCGCACAAAATCGAGTCAAATACGATTGAAAATAGGGGGTAAAACGGTCCAAATTTGCGTGTTATCAATTCCCCACACTTAAACTTTACTCGTCCTCGAGTAACTCATTAGACTAATCTACGACCCATAAATAAATAACACGCAAAAACAAAACACAAGAACGAGAAACAAACATCAGAAGCAAATCACAAGTTTTCAAATCAAAAATCACAATTCTAAAATTCAACTAAAATATAGAATATGAATATTAAAATTACTAAATCGGTTGCAAGAATAATTATTACATATTTCTTGGCCTCGGTCCAAGCTATGTCGGGATGTGTGGCGGAGATGGAAGGAGTACTCCCATGAAGTTATCGACAAAAGCATACATGTCTCGGCCACTTGCAAAAACAAGGGCTAGGGTTGTCCTAATGGCCCAAGTGACATAAGAACCGATCCAAAAATGGAAGATAAGGATATCAAAAATACTCGGGGGAGGATTTGTCTTTCTTTTCTTTTTTTTTTGTTTTTGTTTTCTTCTTCTCCCCATTATTCTTTTCTTTTGAGTTTTTGAGAATTTTTCTTTGTGAGCACATTTTGATGTTTGAGTTCATTTGAATGGGAAATGGAATGCAAAACTCTATATCAATCATAACCGAACTCGTATTTGTGGAGTATTTTTGTGGAATGATGGATCGTAAAAGGGTAAAAGTCACTTGGGTTATAGTCACCTAGACAAGCATACAATGTCGAAATCACAACACGGGAGGTGGAAGGTGGACATAAGCGAGGTACACACCCGAGTGACTTACAGTAGGAGGACAATCAATATATAATACTTAAAATCAACCAATAAGGAATATTAAAATCCATACTCTTTAAAGAAGTTGAGAGTTAGAAAACTGATTTTATCAAGGAAAACAAGTGAAACACGTAAACAAAAATCTTTTTGGAATTTTTAAGTTTTTAGGATTTTTCAAGTTTTATCAAATGAAAACAAAAAACAAACAAGACACAAAAACAACAAACAAAACACAAGGCTACAATCCATAACAACCACAAATAAACATATAAACTCCACCGAAGTATCCTCCAACAACAACAATATCAACCACAATCCTAAAGCAACGATGAATCGTCAATACAAACACACTCCCCCCCACACTTAAACCGAACATTGTCCTCAATGTTCAAAATTAAATTAGGGAGGGAAAGGAAGGGTGGGTAAGAAATTACCGTTTAAAGCATAAGTTGCCCCCCACACTTGAACGATTCTGTGCTTCTTATTTTTTTCTCATCCGTTGTCGTTGTTTGTTGGAGGTACCTACAACAAAAAACACACAAACAAGCACACACATAAAAAGAACACAACAAAGGTTATTAGAATAAAAACTACTACTAAACTAAACCAAGCCGATACGGGGCAATTAACGGGCCCGCTCCGTCCCTTCAACTCACATCGAAATACCTATGAGGTAAGTTACTTCAATGCAAGGCAAGTTGGGTCTTGCTCAAAATTGCGGACGCAAGTAAACTCACACAAAACAAAAACAGACAAACACACAAACGAACGAACAAACAAACAAATAAACAAATAAACAAACAAACAAGAATAGTTGCATCCAAACATGAAAACACCGAATCCCTCATCGAGACGGCGGGAAAGACACCAATCGTTTATTCGAGACAAGTACAAACGTTCCAAAGTTAGTTACTCAAAATGAAGTGGACTAAAGTCTAATAGGATGACATTAAATCACTAAAAACATTGATGATTTATCTAGGTCCTCTTAATCAACTAAAAAGCGTACAACGGGGCGTAAATGGGATGGAAATGAGTGAACCATGGAGTTAGTCGACACTGGAGGTAAGTGTAATCCCGACCTTTTCGCAAAAGCAAAGAGGATCGTCCCAAACCTAAAGATATCTTCAAGTAAGGTCACCTATAGGCACGGGATCCGGTAACCAAGGCATTATCACTCCATGGGGGGTCAAGGTGGTCAAATGCAAACTCCGATGTAAACATCCTAGTATAAAAAGTGTACTCAAGTTAAAGGATCAATGAAATTTTTGTTTTATTGTCATACTATTAGAATAAAGGCCAAAATCAAAATGGATTACTAACAAGGGAAGGTGAACACTCGTAAGCAAGTCTCACAATCGGGTTTTCGAAAACATTTACCTAAACACACTAAACAAAACACAAAAGAACATGACAAAAATAAAAACAAAATCAACTACAAGTAAAGCCAAGTTCTCCAATCTTCTTCAAATAGTCAACACAATCACAACCACCAATTCCAAAATGTTCAACAAGTGAACCTCCAAAGCATACAAGCCCATACTCCCATGTGATTAAGGGAAGGGAAGAAAAATAAGGGTAAAAAGGTATTACCAAAAGGTCTTCACTTTTTAATGCCTCATGTCCTTATGCTATGAAGTGGGTGGTATTCCTGTAAGAAAGGAGAGAGCAAGGCAATACAAGAAAGACAATAACTACAATCCCACAACAACTACTAAAAACAACGCAATTACAACACGATTACAAATACACCACCAATCCTCCAACAAGATACAAGCAAACATCACAATCCATAATCCAAAATGGAACAATCAAGCAAAATCTCTTCCAAACTTGATCACTTCCAAATTCTTCATCATCTATCCATGTTGCCTTCCTGTTGGAGATTCCTACAAACGAAAACAAAACACAAAAAGCGTAAATATGCACTAAAAAGCTTGGGTTGCCTCCCAAGAAGCGCGGTTTTGGCTAGGACCGCCAAACCTTAAAGTTTATTTGTCTTCAAAGTGTAATCTCCACCATACCCATCAAGGGCTCGGAGGAGTAGGTCAAAGGCTCTAGAAGATTCTTCAGAAAGGCTCATGTAGCCGAGCCAAGCTATCATGAGAAGCTTCCATGTCGGAAGCGATAAGCAGTCTTCAAATCCACGAAGCCTGGGTTTGTAGTGGTCTCCCAGGTCTTTCCACTTCACAAGTCCAAGCGACCATTTCTTTCCAAAACACCTTCTAGCTTTCCAAAACTTCACAATCACACCACTCAACATGAAAGACGGTTTAGGCTTTAATTCCCCATTGAACATCCCCATATCTTCTCTATCGGGAATGGAGGAGTCACTAACAATGACATACCAATACATCAATGATTTTACCCCTTTAATCTCAAAGCTATCACCAAAAGAGCCTTCAATTTTCTCATTCAAAGAATTTTCAATTGTGTCATCTTCCTCAACAAATTCTTCATGAGTAGGGGATTCAAAGCATAAAGAGTCAATGGTAGTGAGTGGTTCATCCCAAATACAAGGTTTAGAGAAATCGATCTCAACAATGGTGTCCTCTAAAGGGTGTTCCTCAAAAATCCCCGACACATTGTACATCCCCATATCTTCTTCAAGTTGCGGGCCCATATCCCTAAATCTCAAAACGTCACTTGTCCCCATATCATTGTGAAGGAGAGATTTGAAACTTTTACCGGCGATTTCTATTTCTCCTAAACCAAAGTTTAGCTTACTAGCAAAGGACTCGTGATGTTCTTCAACATTCTTGCACAAGGGCAACTTGATTTCATCACCATTCCAAGACTTAACAAGGCCTATAACATCATTCAACTCATCCCGTAGATTCGTATCCTCTACATTCTCGATTGCATTTTCCATGTGACAATCTTGGCATTCGAGTTCCTTGTTGGGAGTAAAAGTGGTGATCTCTATCTTTGATGACAAGATGTTGCCATTCTTATCGATATCTTCAAGGATCACTACTTCACCTTGAATGGGTTTCTTGGATTGCCTTTTGGAGGAAGGAAACGTGATGTCTATAGACTTTTCACCATTTTTCACCCCACTAGTGAGGGTTGATTTTCTTGAACGGCCTTGGTGAATGGCAAGGATACTTCTACTTTTTCGATCGTGTCCACAAGTTGGCTACACTTGATATTATCTTTTTGAATTTTAGCTTGTTGTGGAAATGGTAAAGTTGGCGCATAGATCGATGGAGGTGGAACATTGGATTCCTTCTCCTCAATTGCTTGCTCGGTCACTTGCCTTCTAGCTTCCTTCATTTTTTGATGTTTTTCTTCGGCCTTTGCAACTAACTCAAATTCTTCTCGAATTCCCCGGTTTTGTTTGGGAGAATTGGGAGTAGTGGCATGTAGGGTTTTTTTGTTGCAAATTCGGGGTTACCTTGGTACTCAAGTGATTGTGAGGGTTTTCAAACTCTTTTCCTTATCTTTTGATAACAACATGGGTTTGGCATGATGGATCCCTTGGGTATTGAGGTTTACCGGGAAAGTCAAGAGGTGGGTGCACGGGAGCGACTAAGGCTTTGGATGCTTGTCGAGATTTCAATAGTTCGAGCCTTGCCTTGTCTTTCGCATTTTCATTCATTAAATACTCTATTGTTCTTCGCAATTCATTTAATGAATTGTCCCATTGACTGCTTCCTTGACTTTGTTGAGAATGACCTTGGTTGCCAAAGAATTGAGAGGGTCCATTATAGCTTTGAGAGTGTAATCCTTTATGACCTTGATTACCTTGGTAATTCGGGTTTCCTTGATACACTTCGTTGACTAAAGCCTTTCTCATATCAATGGTCGAACCATACCCTTGACCACTACCTTCACCATGTTGATAATTACCTTGATTTTCATAAAAAGGAGAGGGTTGATTATGTCTTTGAAAATTGAATCCTTGGTACCCTTGATTTAGCCCTTGGTTACCTTGATAATTGCATTGATAGCCTTGATTGAACCCTTGATTATGATAATTACTTCCTTGATTATGGTGATTGTTCTCTTGATTTGTACTCTGATTATGAAAGTCCCTTTGAACATGATAGTTTCTACCTTGATTGTTGAAGTTTTCCCTTTGACAAGAAGGCATATGTGGAGGCACTTCGACAGACCCTTGGTTGGAAAATGTTTGTTGATTGGAATTGAAGGGTCTTTGCTTTGGAGTACGCTTTGCATTCATAGCCTCGAGTTTCTTGGTTAGCTCTTCCTTTTCCAATTGGAGTTTCATTTCATTGGTCATAGGAGAATTTTCATCTCCCATCTTCTTAATAAGCTCGGCTCCAACTAGCTTTTCTTTGGAAGAGCAAACATGTTCAAAAGCATCTTCTTGAGGGAGCCAATAGAAGGTATCTAGTTTTTCTTCATTAATCAAGGAATCTTTAAGCTCAAACTCATTTGGAATGGTTCCATAGGAAACGGGGGAAGAAAAATCCTCGTGAGTGAGTTGTGAATGTGAATCAAGAGTTATCATGTTTGCTTTTTGAAAGCTTTTTGGTGATGGAGGTGATTTGTGAGGTGAATGGGTTGGAGAATTTTCTTGTGGAGATGGTGTTTCTTGTGGATTTGGAGTGATGAGAGGAGTTGTAGAAGGTGAATTTTGTGGAATGAAAGGTGTAGGTGGTGTGGATGTTGGTGATATGGGTGGATTTGGAGGGGATGGAAGGATAGTATGTATGGATGGTGGTGTGAGGTACGGATGTGGAATCACTCTAGTCGAGATATTTCCCCGGAATTTCTTAGCTTTAAATGTCATCTTTGGCTCGAAATCGAACCGAAGAGGCGATAACCTGTTCCTGGCAAACATACTCAAATAGAAGGCGAGTCTCCTAGCACCAAGAGGCACTAGGGTAGAGGGAGAACAATAACCAAACACAAAAAGACTAAAACTCAACTAACTAATCGCCGTACCCGGCAACGGCACCATTTTGATGCGCGTCAGATTGTAGCTTATCTAACACGATCAAACAATATTTATAAACTCCAACGAACTACTACTTAGTAGCGGTAAGTCGGGATCGATCCTCAGGGACAGTCTAGGTAAAGTCGGTCTAGTCAAAGTCTAAGCACGTTTGGACGTTCGGGGTCTATTTTTGGGGTTTTATGGGTTAAGTCTACACTAGTCTATACTAAGAAGCTATAAACTACGAGAAGCTAGTCTAATAAGGAGAAGGTGTTAGGGGAAGTCAGGAATCGGAAATCGGGTTCTATGAGTCTCGGAATCGAGTTTTAGTCACAACGCCGATAAGGGAGAATGTAACCTTTCGGTTTCTTCACCCAACCTACCTATACCCGCTTTCGCGGCGAAAGGGTAAGTCTCAAGTTAAGGTAACTTCTACCCCGAGTTTCCTCATATTGTTAGAAATGAGTCAAGGTCGACCTAGTCGCGATTCTAAGTAAACAAAGACACAAAAACCTCAAAATTGACAAATCAACAAGCAAACAACCCACCAACATCCCTCAATTCAAATAATCCAAGTTCTTCCTCCCTTAACCCCTAACAAGAAATCTACTCAAAATTCATAATGGCAACTACTAAAATAATAACTAAGGAGAAATCAACTAAAACATGCATAAAATAAATCTAGAGAAAAACAACAACTAAATTAAATCTAGACGAGAGATTAAATACAGAATGAAATTAAATCTAACTAGATATTAGGGAGAGGAAGAGAAATATACCGACTATTGAAGAAAACGACAATAATAATAAGATAAGGAGAAGCTTGATGAAGATAACAATGGATCTGTCACTAACCCCTTGAAAATCTCCAAAAGAACTTCGATAAAAACTTGAATATAAAGATGGAGTCTTTACACTAATTAAAAAGGAAACTAATTAGATCTAAATAGGTGGATATTTTTGGATTGTCATCCTCCAAAAATCTCCCTAATAATTAATCTACTAATAAGCTAATAATAATCTAATAATATAATCTACTACTAATTTACTAATAGCTTAGGTAGTGTTGTGGTGGAGTTGTGGAATGGTGTCTCTTCAAATGAGGAGTTACATATATATAGAGAGGAGAGAAAAGAGGGGTCTCAAAACCCTAATCTTCTAGGCCCAATAAGTGGCAGCCCAATACTTCAATACTCACATCCTTTATTTCACCCTATGAAACCCATCCGGCGAAACTTCACCTTGCGGTTATGCATAATTCACCACCGGTCAAAACTTTGCCCCGCGGTTTTCTCGATTTCGCCCGGTCGCTTCATAGGGTGGAGAATCACCCGACACCTCGCCTTTACTCGTCCCAACTCGATTATAATCTCGACCCAATTAAATTTTACCCGTCCTTCTCAATCCAAATTAGATCTCACCGTTCATTCCAATTAAACTCCTCGAGTCTCCATTCAATTGATGGTTTATACTTCTCGAACTCCGGATCCGGGTCGAACCGGGTCGACACCGGAGTTGGTGTCGACGTCGGCGATACTCGCCGGAAAATAGAACCGAGGAGTAGGCTGGCCGAGCTGTTGTTGTTGTTTGTTGTGGGGCTGCCGTGCGAACTGTTGCTGTTGTGTCGTCGTTGTTGGTTGTTGCTCCGGTGGCTGCTGGTGTTGGTTTGGCCGGAGATCGGAGGTGGAGGGCGCATCTGGTTAGAGGTGAAGGAGGGGGTCGACGCCGGCGAACAGAGGAGGCCGACGGAGGGAGTTGCTGACGCGCGGTGCTGTTGCCGCCTGCGTTGTGATGTCGTCGCCGGCATTCTGCTGCTGCCGCGATGCTGTTGCTGGTGTTGCCGGTGCCGCTGCTGTTCGCCGGAGAAGAGGAAGAAGAAGGGGAGATCGAGTATGGTGGAGGTCGACGAAGGTGAGGGTCGCGGTTCGTGGTGTTGGCTGGTGTTTGTGGTGGTCGGAGGCGGTGGTCAGGCGATGGTAGGGTCGTGGTGGTCGAAGTCGATAGCCGGAGGTTCGACGGAGTTTCTGTCGGAGGTCGAGTTGCTGGTTGATGGAGGTAAGTGGTGGTGGCTATGGTGGTTAGTGGAGTAAGGTTGAAGATGGGTCAAGGGTCAAGGTCAAAGTCGGTTTGACCTTGACTAGGGTATGGGTTGGTTTGGGTGATTGGGTTGGTGGATTTGGGTTGATTTGTGATAGGTTGTGGGTTGATGGAGTGTTGGTTTGTATTTGGGCTGAAATGGTGAGTTGAAGATAGGTTAGTCAAGTGATGGAATGGGTTAGGAAAGTGGGTTATGAGTGGGTTAATTTAGGAGGGTAGTTTGGGTGAAATGGGTTAGGTGAATCGGGTTTGACTCGGGGTTTGACTCGATCTCTTGACTTGGCTCCCCTCGCTTCAATTCGCCCCTTTATTCACGAACACGTACCTAAAAGACAAAAACACACAAAAGAAGTACGAAATTCTACGTAAAAGACGATAAATACGAAAAAACCAAATTCAAAATAGAATATACGAAATATAGTCAAAAATGAGTTATATTGACGTTAAAGCGCACAAAATCGAGTCAAATACGAGTGAAAATAGGGGGTAAAACGGTCCAAATTTGCGTGTTATCAAACGTCAATGGTGAATAATGAAAAACTAATAGTATATAGTCTAATAATGATAGGAAATTCCACTAAGTTCCTAAGTCTAATAATAATATAATAATAAATAATAATAATTAAGATGACACGGAACCCGAAGTAGTTCCGTCTTCAATTCCCGAGCTGCGCTTTGACTTTTCACTCGGTTTGTTGGACTTGTTCTTCACACTCTCCATCTCGGGCCCAAATCAAATACCACGGAATTAAGAGCTCTAAAAACCGTATTTTCTTCAACAAAGCACAATTTTCCGGATAAAACTAAATAGACGATTTTCACTCTAAATCCGCACCTTTCATCATCGAATCTAGCTTAAATCTCCGTCATAAACACATACGAAACATGCTAGATCAACGAGCAACGGTTTAGTGTAGGAGATTTGATTTGTGCTAAATTTAGAGCATTTTTCCTCCCATTTAGATTCGTTTTCCCTCGTTTTGTGAGATTAGAGTGCGATTATCGCCTTATTTTATGTCTTTCTCGCATTAGCTTCCCTTTTGTGCGTTTTACGTGTTTTTGGTAGTTTTTCAATCAATTTTGATAGGATTGGCGCCGAAAGCATGATCGAGGTTCCACGAGCATAAGAGAGGGGAATATCGTCCGAAAAGCAAACCACAAAACTTAAAGTTCAAAGCCATCCAATCATACGACGAAGAATGAGACGAGAAAAGAGGCTAGAAAACCATCGGGTGAAGTTTCACCGGATGAGAAATGACCGGGCGAAGTTTCGCCCGACGGTAATTTTATCTCCCCGAAGATCTTCAGGAAAGCTTCTCCACCGGGCGAAATGACCGAGTGAAACTTTCACCCATCGGGTGAAGTTTCGCCCGACGGTAAAGACGTCCAAAAACGCAAATCTGGAAGAAGTTCACCGGGTGAAACCGCCGGGTGAAGTTTCACCCGGCGGTATTGGTCCATGTATGGCAGATTTCGCAGGGTGAAGTTTCACCATATGAAGACACAAAGGGTAGAAGTCTCACTAATGAAGCAAAAAGTTGGATTTGGGCTTAGGTTTAAGGATCCATTAACGCTTTACTATATATATAGATACCCTAGTTATTTGCACATTATCACTCCATTAGAATTAGAACTCAGTTAGCATTTCTTTAGATCACATTAATACCATCCATTTTATTATATCATTTTCCTCTAGCTTAGTTAGTAAGCTAGAGTTCTTCATAGTTTTCATCAATTTCCTTTATCTAGATCTTTATTCAAGCTTTGTAGAAGATTTATTCAAGTTTGTATTGAAGATTTTTGGAGATTATTAAAGGATTAGTGACAAATCCTTTGTCCTCTTTATCAAGCCTCATCTTATTTATTTATCTTTGCAACCTTCTTCTTTATTGTTGATCTTCTTCATAGTTGGTATATTTTTCTTCCACTCCCTAATCTCTAGACTAGATTTAATTTCGTTCTTTCGTTATTGCATCATTTCAATTTATTTTACTTGCATTGTTCTTTGATCGTCTTATAGTTAATTTGTTGATCGTTATTTTCTTCATCGTATTGTGGCTATTTTCTCTAGATTTTATTTGCATCGTTTTAAATCATTTTATGTCTATTTTGTTAATTGGTATTTTATTTGTCGTTCCATCGTTATTTTCTCTAGATTTCGTTAGTGTCGTTCTTAGATCGTCTTTATCGCTTTGTTGTTATTTTCATTGATCTTACTTTTATTGCTCTTAGATCGATTTCCTAGTCTAATTAGTAGATCGTGACTTTCTTTATTGTTTATTTGTCATTTCCCTAGATTTAATCATTATGCTTGTTTTTGTTGTTTTCTCTATTGTTATTGTTTTATTAGTTTTCACTATGATGTGTGAGTAGATTTCTTGTTAGGGGGTTTAGGGAGGAGGATCTTGGATTATTTGAATTGATGAGTTTTTGGTTGGTTGGTTGCTTGTTGGTTCATCTTGCTTGAGGGTGTTGTGTCATTGTTGTTTTAGTCCAGCCAACTAGACCGACCTTGACTCATTTCTATCAATATGGGGAAACTCGGGGTAGAAATTACCTTAATTTGAGACTTACCCTTCTTCACCGCGAAAGCGGGTTTTTAGGTGAGTTGGGTGAAGAAACCGAAAGGTGGCATTCTCCCTCTACCAATGTTGTGACCGACCCAGCTCCCATCTTCTTAGACCCCAATTTCCGAATCCCGACTTCCCCCTAATACTTTTTCCATATTTGATATCTCTTGTCATTTATTGCGTTTTAGTATAGACTCGACCCTTAAAACCCCCATTAGATCTCAAACACGCCGTTTTTTACTCAATTTTGTTTAGTTCCCTGTGGACCGACCTCGACTTACCACGAATACACTAGTTGTTTTTGTGTTTTTGCGAGTCTTACAAATATTGTTTGATCCTCCATCCTTCGCTAAACGACCGATCCGATTGGGAGGCGATCAAAGTGCAGTCATCTTATGAGAAGAGGTCGGGGCACATCAACCAATCTACTTTGTAAGCCATGCCATGGGGGCAGCTGAGAAAAACTACCCGGTGGTCGAAAAAGCGGCATATGCGGTCGTCATCGCGACACGAAAACTTAGGCCATACTTTGATGCACACCCAGTCGTCGTACTTACCGACCAACACCTAGAGAAAGTACTTGAGAAATTTGAGAAGTCTGGAAGGCTGTTAAAGTGGGCTATAGAGCTATGTTGATTAGGAATATCCTACCAGCCCAGGGCCGCCATCAAGGCACATGCCCTGGCGGACTTCTTAGCCGAATGCTCCCACTCCGAAGAGGACGACCCCTCCACCGGTGAGTGGCTAGTATACGGCTCATCTACGGCCAACGGTGTGGGGGCAGGGATTGTATTGACTAGCCCTGAAGGGGTCGACTTTGAGCATACTCTCAGATTCACTTTCCCAGCATCCAGTAACGAAGTTGAGTATGTGGCCGTCCTGGCAGACATTCACCTAGCTACGGCAGCAAGAGCAGAGAGGGTCATCCTGGTCACCAACTCTTAACTCATTGCAAACCAAATCCATGGCGAGTACGATGCCAGAGACCAGACCATGGTTTCATACCTGGAGAAGGTCAAGCAACAGCTGTCAAGGTTAAAATCATACGAAGTTAGGTAGGTCCCCCGATTACAAAATAATCGAGCTGATGCTCTATCCAAGCTAGTAAGCACTAGCCTGCGGGACATCAGAAGGTCGGTCTGGGTCGATGTAATACAGGAAAAATCCACAACACCTTGCCAGCAAGTCAGCATGGTGATAGGATAAGAGGTCGAGAACTGGATGGCCCCAATTATCAGGTTCAAAAAGACGGAACCCTGCCACAAGACCCTGCTCAACAGAAAAGAATGTCATCCAAGGCTGCATGGTATATACTGATTGAAGGAGAATTATACTGAAAGTCATTTTCTGTACCCCTACTCAGGTGTCTGGGGGCAGAGCAAGACAGCGAGGTACTAGATGATATCCACTCAGGAATCTACGGGCACCACATTGGGGGAAGGACACTTGCTCACAAAGCCTTAAGGGCAGGGTACTAGTGGCCCACTATGCTAGCTGACGCAACAGACTTAACCCTGAAATGCATTTGCCCTAGTGATACATGCTCTAGCACAAGACCTCAGGCCAATCCTATCCCCCATCCCCTTCGCTCAGTGGGGAATGGACATACTGGGTCTATTCACTGTCGCGACTGGGGGCAGGAAGTTCCTCATTGTAGCCATAGACTACTTCACTAAGTGGATAGAAGCTGAAGTCGTCCCGAATATCACAAAGCCAGCAGTTCGGAAAGTCATATGGAGAAATGTGATTACAAGATATGGTCTGCCAATGGTACTCGTATTTGACCATGATAAGCAATTCGATAACGACCCCTTGAGGACCTGGCTAGAAGGCCATGGAATCACGGTCGCTTACTCCACCGTGTGCCACCCTCAGACCAATGGTCAGGCCGAGGCGGCGAATAAGCAGATCTTGAATTGGTTAAAGAAAATGGTGGATGACCTCAAAGGCAGTTGAGCAGATGAGCTCCCAAGTGTCCTGTGGTCAATCAGAACTACCAGGAAAGAATCCACAGGACAGACCCTCTTTGGACTAGTCTACGAGACAGAAGCCTTGTTACCCATTGAGGAGCGCATCCCTACTCTCAGGTCTCAGCAGTTTGATAGGGCTAGTAACGAGGCAACAATGGTGGGTGAAGTAAGGCAAGAGGCTAGCGCCAACATCGCAGCCTATCAGCAGAAAATGAGAAGAATCTACAACAGGAAGGTGAATACAAGAAGCTTCCAGTTAGGCGACCTGGTCTTGCATAAAACCCAAGCGGTAGGAAAAGCAAGAGAGCACCGGAAGTTAAGTGCCAACTGGGAAGGCCCCTATCAAGTTACGCAGGTCTTAGGAGCAGGAACCTAGAAGCTCGCCAATGCTGAAGGCCAAGAGTTGGCAGCGCATTGGAACGCAGATACCCTAAAGAAATACTATGTTTAATGTAAGTCTAAATTCCCTAAGGATAACGGAGAACGTTCAGAATTGAATGTCGACGGCTCCGTCCAAAGTGTAAAAAGTTCTTAAGAACTGAAAGTTTGTCTCCTACTCATGCTCGTTGTCAGTTCAGTTTTGAACTTCACACACAAACGAGCAAGGGGCAATAGGGGAAGGGCCCCCTGTTGCAAAATCCTGATAAAATAGGCCCTCAACGCAAAATCCCCCTGCCTACCTCCAGGCAGGCAGGGGGCAGGCCCCCTGACTCATTCCAAGAGTTAGGGCTAGGCTGGACACCCGTGCCGAACTAACAAGGAATGAGACACAATCAACCTTGTATAAAAAGTGTTAAGCCCCCTGCCTTCGTCCAGGCAGGCATAGAGCAGGGCCTCTTACTCCATCCAAGAGTCAGGGCCAGGCCGGGCACCCTTGACGAAATAACAAGGACCGGGACACAATCAGCCTTGTATAAAAAACGCTAAACCCCCTGCCTATCTCCAGGCAGGCGGAGAGCAGGCCCCCTGACTTCAACAGGGAGTTAGGGCCAGGCTGGGCACCCGTGCCGAACTAACAAGGACTGAGACACAATCAGCCTTGTATAAAAAACGCTAAACCCCCTGCCTACCTCCAGGCATGCAGAGGGCAGGCCCCCTGAGTTCAACCAGAGTCAGGGACAGGCCGGGCACCAACATCGAGCTAACAAGGACTGACACAGTCAACCATGCATAAAAAACACTGAAGTCCCCCTACCTACCCCCAGGTAGACAGGAAGCAGACCCTCTGACCCTAGTCAGAGGTCAGGGACAAGTCGTATACCAACAATCAACTTAACAAAATACAACAAGCATTCAAGTTTGAATAAGGAACAACGAATAAGAGAAGGCCAATAAGGCTAAATAAAGTCAGGAGAAAAGTTTACAAACCAAGCAGTAAGCAAGTTCAGGAAATAGAGAAATAAAAATTACAATACCGGCAACCGGACACATTTTGGCTCGGCGCACAAAATGTTAGATCATAAACAGGGAGGAAAAGGCGTTGAAGGGTAGGGGCACGAGCCCTCAGAGGACGACTGCCCTAGATCTCATGCAGGAGGCGCCTCCTGGACAGCATCAGACGATCCGTCAAGACCTTCCTGAGGAAATTTGCTGGTCCTAGCCTCATTCTTGGCAGTGTATAGCTGATTAAAGGCATCTTCATCAAAGTCCGGTAACAACTCCCTGATGACCTCCAAGCAGAACTCAGTAGAAGATTTAGCACCTACAGCAAAGGCCTCGTCAACTTTTACATTAGCCTCGTGCACAATATCCTCCTTCACCTTCAACCATCTCTCCTCCTGAGTCTTCAGCTCTCCCTGGGCTGCTTGCAAGTCAAATTCCGCCTTGGACAAGCGGTCAGCAAAATCCTTGAGGCGCCCTTCCAGCTCTGCCGCGTGCTTCTTTGCTTGCTCCAACCCCGCCTCTAATTCCGACGCCTTCTTCATAGCTTTCTCCCCCTGAGGTTTCCACTTCGCCGACTGACGTTTAGCCTCCTCTAGCTCACCCTCACATTCTGATAGCTTGAGCCTCAAGTCAGCAATAAAGGCAGCATCCCTCTCAACCACCGCAATAGGGTCAGAGAGAGAGGACTCAAGGGTAATACACTAGTACAAAAACTACATATCGCAACGGTCAAAAACTGCATATCGCAACGGTCGTTGACCATTGTATTCCGCGGGGTTGCAATAGGTCCACCACTTATCGCAACGGTTCTACAACCGTTGCAAAAACATATTTTGCATCGGTTAAATAAAATAACCGTTGCTAAAGATGTACATTTCGCATCGATTAAAATGGTAACCGTTGCGAAAAGTTCATATATCGTAACGGTTGTAAAAGGTGACCGTTGCAAAAAGTGTACATTTTGTATCAGTTATTAATTTCGACCGTTGCAAAAAGTATATATTTTGCATCGATTGACATCAGTGACCGTTGCTTAAAGTGGTAATAAATTAGCATCAGTCAGTGACCGTTGTAAAAAGTTTTTTTTCAAAATAATACAGCTACTGTAGCTGATATGCCACAATTGAACCATAACATTACATAAATAATCTTATACAACTACAAAAGTAAATAGTTTGCACCAATAATCGCACCTCAACCACGCACAATTAACTAATAATGTATATATATATAGATATATAAAATTCATCCAATTACATATGGTGTACGTTACATTAATAATCATGCACAACTCCAAAATTAAATACATACTAGTTGGAGCGATCGTTCTTTCAAAAATGCCGAACTAATCAAGTAGTGCATGATTAAGTAATAATGCCAAACTAATCAAGTAGTAGGAGCGATTGTTCTTTCAAAAATACATATAGAAGAAAATCCATATATTCTAATTCATACGATATATACCAATACTATATCTACGACCAATTCAAGCTAAAGATGATTCTCCATAAAATAGGTAGCCCACAAATCTTGAACCTCATTCATCTCTTCAACCGTATAAGCATTCTTCGTTCCGAACTACTACCAAATCAAAAGATTTTTATTAGACCACAAAACATATACAAGTAACCCAAATCAATTATTCTTACATTTTTTTTCTTCAAAAAACCAATCAAATAAAAATCCAATGATTGAAAATTAAACGTCAAGTGAAAATATTTAACTAATAAATACCTTCTTATGATCTTCGATGTTCCGATACCGTCGAACTATATCTAACATGTACCGCATGACATAATAGCCACACTCCGTGCTTCCATTTTGTTGATGACACTAGGAAAAAAACATTGATGCAACATTAAATGTGGCATGAGAAAAGGTGAAATTACATTGAAACACAAACGAGAGAATCCAAAAAGAAGAATACGATCAAGAAAAAAGGTGACTAACATAAGTAACATTCCAACCCACTTGTCTAAAACATGAACATACCACACCCACCCTTCTTATTATCATGTCATCGAATAATCACCTCATCGTATTTCAATCATTATATTCAAATACACACCCATAAGACAGCTACAAATTCAATCATAAATCAACACAAATCATCAGTTCAGCTTCACATTAGCGAACTTACACAAACCAACCTTAAATAAGCATATATGCACCAAATTTGTACAATTGACAAATAATTAACTCAATGCACAACCGCGAAAAATGTTGATGATGACAACTTACTTCAATGTTGCTCCATTTCATTGATGAGCCTGATTTCGATGTCGAACCTCCACGAGCGGTCTTAAAAGTTCGAAATGCACTACGCCTCGAAAAAAAAGAAGATATATGAAAAAAAAAATATCACTCAAAATGAAAGTTTGATTTTTTTATAAATACATAGGTATTATAGCTTCATCAAAATACTAACATCTGTATTAGTTGTTTAAATGATGCATCATGCTTTATACTTGCCATTGGATCACAGAAACATGCCTCATGAATGAGCGGAAAGATAATGGCTAGCATCCAATGTTTTATGTACAATAACAGAGGACAAATATAAAATTAGCCACATATAACATTCTTGTGGAGAATTGAATTATTCAAGAAAAAAGAACTATTGGACTTTGGTAAAAACATACTCACAAAGTTCTCTTTCACAAAATTCACAAATTCGGGGGTGGAACGTTTCATATTATACATCCAACTTCGATCCATCTCTATAGACACGAAAGAACACCACATTCAATAAAAAAAAATTCATACCTAAAAACAATATTCAATCATATAAACTTTAATGAACCGTGAAGTAGAGACATATACATTATTGTCCACTACCTCTTTTTTTATTTAATACTATACGACACTAAGGCATTGGAGCTAATTAATTGTGTGAACTGTTATTAGTATGCATATCACTACTTTAGACAAAGTGATTGCTTGTAAAAACCCCATTATATTGTTCTAATCCAAAAGGAATTAATTACATAGTATTCATATTCATATTATTATTATTTTTCATGTTGAACTTCTCTTATAAAATACAAAAATACAAAAAAAAAAAACATTCCAATACATCGCCAGAAAACAACAATACTAGAACAATTATCTAAAATAAATCAAAAATCTAAAAGAATAACACAAAAAATAATAATCCTAACAATAATAAGTTTATTATTAGTAATATATATCACAACGGACTACTCAAATCAACCTAACTAATCTTCAATAATACTAACTTAAATGAAAACCGTGAGAACTAGATAGTCCTTAGATATACAATTGCATCTATTCATTTGAGAGTTTTGGAGACAAGTAGCCTAGAAATCTCAATTGGCATAGTTTTGGAGACAATTCCATTTATTTGAATTGCAACTAACATAAATAATTGTATACTTAAAAACAACAAAACAATGAAGAAACAACTACTCTGTAGTAGTAGTTAAGTATGTATGTATGTATGTATGTATGTACCCATCAAGAATGAAGAAAGTAGCACGAGATTGCATCTCATAGGCAAGTATATAAGTGATATTCCGAACTCCCTTTTTCAAACTATTCATTGTTTCAATATTACTATTCATTGTTTCAATATTGTATTATTGCATCTCAGATAGAATTAATCCTCATTTGGACACTAACATTGACTACACTAGTATAATGATAAGAATTAATCCTCATTTTGACCTACAATCATCATCTCACGTCTCTACACTAACATTGACTACACTAACAATCACAAAGGATCATCCTCCTCCTCTCAGGTACCGGTCGAAATTACTACCTAAACATATTGTTGTAACATTCGTGGAAAAGGTTATCCCCTGTCGAAATTCTTCATTTTCTCAGAAATTAGGGTATTGAGGCCTGAATGTGAAAATTTTATATCTACAAACTTCTGCAGATTGCCTATCCATTAGTCAAATTCAGTCAAACACTTAACCCATCATAAAAAGATTCAAACTTGAACATCGAAACCAGTTCATGAACCAACCTCAACAAAGCAAAAGTCAGCAAATTTCATCAACTTAACACATTGAAAAAGTCCTACTGCATTACAAATGACCCGTTACAAATTTAACAAAGAAACTCATATTGAATCATAACCCAGTAAAAAAATCAATCAAAGATATGAGAAACATAATAAAAAACAAAGAAACTCATATTGAATCATAACCCAGTAAAAAAACCAATCAAAGATATGAGAAACATAATAAAAAACATGCGTAGCAAAATGAGGGAATCAATCATGATAATTTAGAGAGTTTGGAGCTAATACCTGAGATTTTCAATTGTTAGACCTGGAGAATGTGGGGTTCTTCAAGCAGATAAATATGAACTTGTTGACTGAAACATTAGCAAGAGTGCAGAACAACTGGCGAAGAAGAAGAAGCTGCAGTCGGCGAAAATAAGTGAAGTGGGTGAGCAGTTGTAAAATTAGATGAGAGCCGATTTGTAGGTCATTTTGGTTAATTAGTTTGTGGTTTGGGCCTAATGGGTAAGTGTCGTTTTTTATGGATTAATATTTTAGAAATGGTTTGAGGTGGAAATCAGGCGGGCGGATCGAGTTTGGGTCGGAAATTTTTTGGGTCGGGTCGTCTTTCGGATCGAGTCGGGTCAGATAATTTATCGGGTCGGGTTTCGGTCGGCCTGAAGCGGGTCGTATCGGGTTATGGGTCATCATCGGGTCGGGTAATGTCACTACATTTTTGTTCGTCAATTTTACTCGGGTTTTGGGTCGGGTCAGTTGGGTCGGATTAGGCTTGTCAACTCTAGAAATGGTTAATAATATGTTTTTATATTATTAAGCATGGTGTTACGGTAAATTTGTATATGTGATTAAGCCTTTATATATTATTACACAAATTTGTATATAATCACAAATTTGTATATTATTAAAATATGGTATTATTAAGCATGCTTGTCAACTCTAGAAATGGATTAGCCTTTATATTATTAGTCATAAAAAATTTGTGATTATTATTAATAATGATCTTGACCGTCTTATGGTAAATTATTGTAAAACATACTAATAAAAAATGATATATTATTAAAAGTATGTAACTTGTATGTAAGTGTTTTCACAATAAATTTATCGTGAGACCGTCTTACGATAAATTATTATGATGAGACATACTAACAAAAAAAATATTAAAAGTAACTCCCTTATATGTAATTAAAAAATAAATAAACAAGTAACCACTCATGTTATGAGAGGTCTCACAATAACATTATTGTGAGACCGTCTGAGAATTTGTGGTGACTATATGTGAGCGATCTCACAATAACAAGAATTTGTGATTATATTATTCAACGGTCAAAATGGTCGTCGTGTTAAATATTATATAGATCATTTTCGCAATGGTCGTAAATCTTGACTGATGCGGTTAAGTTTTATATACGTACACATTTTGCAACGGTCAAAATAGTCGTCGTGTTAAATATTATACAAGACGTTTTCGCAACGGTCGTAAATTTTAACTGATGCGGTTATATATATTTCGTAACGGTCATTATGGCCGTCGTTTTAAATATTATACAAAACCTTTTCGCAACGGTCGCAAATCTTGACTGATGCGGTTATATTTTACACATATATATCGCATCGGTCGTACAGTTTGACCGATGCAGTTACATTTCCTATAAACATTTCGCATCGGTCGCTTCCCAATAACCGTTGCCTTTTATAATACGCAACGGTTATTTATAACAACCGTCATATTAGCTATTTGTCAAATGTCATTTCTCTACTAGTAATAGTCAGCTCCTCATTACTCAAGCGATTGAGGGCTGCCAACTCAGCAGAGGCCTGGAAAACCAGGGAGCAGCGATAGAGGAGTTGGGCCGCCTGAGAGCTGGCATGTGACAATACCTTAGCAGCCTGATCCAGAGAGGCAGTGCTGGAATCCGAAAGGAGGGCAGAAGCAGCAACGCTCTCTACAACATAGTTAAACTCAGTATTCCCTTGATCGAGCGGCGCCTCAGAAAGGTTGGGGGGCATGGCGTTTGGGCTGAGGAGTGCTGACCTCAACCTCCAGGTCAATCAGTTGCTCGGCAACCACTGGCTCTTTGTCTTTCCTCTTCCTGTGGAGGGGGGAACTATCTCCTCCGTCTCCTCAGATGGAGAAGGCCCTGCAACAACAGAAGGACGAGCGCAGGAAGAATAGCCCTCACACCGGGCAGCCGATGGACTAGCGTCCTCTGGATTCTCTCTTCTTGTAGTTGTCCTGGGGACAGGAGTTGGGGGGAGGAGGGAAGCACGCCTGGAGGACTGCCAGGGGGAAAGCTTGGTCTTCTTAGGTGATATGCTCTTTAAATGACTCATAAGGCTTTCCTTCTTGTATTCAGAGGGAGCGACAGGGCGAGGAGTGATGGGCTTTTAATCCTTGTCCAATCCAAGGGCACGCAGATGTCGAGCGGTCCCAAAATTGTCGTAAGCGTCTGCTAAAAAAGACAACAAAGTAACCAAGTTAGCACACAAGTTCTCCCAAACAAGTTGTATAGCTGCAGAGCCCTTAAACTTCCTTTGGGACGGGCAGGATTCAGCCCTACTGGGGTCAAAAGTTCATCAGTGACTATGAGATCTGCTGGAGGGAGCCAGTTGATGGACTAACCCCCCTCGCGATGAATGTACAAGAAGTTGTTTTTCCAGTTCTTGATGCTGATCAATACCGGCCAAACCGACATATAGCCTTTCATCCTATGCATAGAGATGTAGCCCGAGGGTCCTTCCGCTGAAGATATCATCTGTAGGCCTATCATATACCTAAAGACGTCTATCGAAGGCTCATGCCCCGTGAAAAGGCAGACCCAGGTATAGGACATCAGGGTCCTGATAGATATTGCCATCAGTTGAGCGATAGCCACATTCATGCGCTTAAAAGCCTTTTCAAGAAAGGGGTGAAGCGGAAACCGGAGGCCAGGCATTTATGGTAAATAGCTATACAGTCCTCCGGAGGATTGAAAACAATATCCTTCTCTCCGGGGATGATGACCGAGTAATCCGGCCCAAAATCATAATAATTGGCAATGGCCTCAACAGCGTCGTTGACTAGTGTGGACATGACGTAGGTCCACCCCGACGCGGCCACGCGCGGGTTTGGGTAGGCGAATGAATCTCGTGGTGAGATTGCTCTCGGGTTCGAAATTTAAGTCAAAATGGAGTCGCCACCGAATTTTGTGGTTATTCGGAACCATACGAGCCCACTCTATGTCGTCATGGGCTATACACAAAGTAAGTCCACTTCGATTTCAGAGTTTATGGGGCCCGTCCCTTTGCATTGCGATACCGATACCATCTACACCGGTATCGTGTAAAGAATGACTCTCGTGCGCCAAGGGTTTCGGACATCCGGAAACCAAAGGTTCTGAGTAAGGGGTGAGGGTACGTGTTGGGAAGCCCACTAAGGACACCCAACCCCGCCCGCACATGGCGACCTCTACTAAGACACCGTTCGTGTTCGTGTACGCGCGCTAGTAAAATGATAAAATGATATGCAAACAGCATTTTCGGGCTAAGCATGTGAGTTATTGGTTAACTACGTCATTTAATGCATCTTGATTCACGTCAAAGTGATTTAGCATGTGATGTTCATTTAAGGCGATAAATGGCAAACATCAAGAATAGAAAACTCGTAAATAAATTACAAATTACACGGGCGGAATACAACCCGGAATTCACAATACAACGAGCAATAAAATAGAATAATTGAA
Source organism: Agrostemma githago (assembly GCA_958450325.1). NCBI lineage: Eukaryota > Viridiplantae > Streptophyta > Magnoliopsida > Caryophyllales > Caryophyllaceae > Agrostemma > Agrostemma githago. Next base: position 58,219,427 of record OY288249.1, on the reverse strand, counting down.
TTAAATAAGAAGAGCGATAAATAAATACACGACTCGACAAAGACCCGTATATAATAAATACTCACTAGATCGTGAATTAGCTAGACGGACCAACCTTAATTAATTACGCATTATATTGCATATTAATCAAAGGACGGAGGTTCGAGACCTAGGCGTGATTCTAACCCGATCCCGAACCTTGATGTCTTGTCCCGACTTATCACCTCGAAAAATGAAGTCTAAATTAATTATGTGGCGGATACGACTAAAGAGTCGTCGACACAAAAATTAATAGTGTGAGACCGTCGAGCAAAGTCATTTTAAGTGTCGTGATGTGCATGAGTTTTTAGAAAAATGGGTTCACGTGATGGCCTTTACACGCGTTGACTAAAAGTCGCAAAGAAAAGACGAGTCTTGAAATATGGTCAAATGTCGCGAAGATCGCATATTAATGTAAGGACCGAGAAGGGTAGAAAGTTGGGAAAACGGGAAAAATGGTCTCGGCCGGACAGGCCTGCCCGCGAGTCGCATGGCCGGTCGCGCGACTCGCGTGTGGGCCTGGTCGGGCATTTTCTATTTGTCGAAAAATCGTCAATTTTTATAATCACGTGCCAATGTGGGTTTATTTACTCGATTTATGTTTTTGCTAGATTAGGAATTTTGAATTAGTAGCGAAATTGCATCCCTCTACGTCACGACATCGAAACTAATCCTTCCGGATTATGTAATGTCGGTTTTCGTGTCAACGGGTTTCGTACTAATTGAAATGGGATCGAATGCGTTCAACTACGACCGATTGCAATCACGTCACGCCCTTGAGAACATTGGGGCGGGGCTCCTCGAAAGGGCTCCACCTCCGTCGTTGCTCGTAAAGGGATTAGACGGACTTTAGGCGATCGTCGTAGTCAAACGTATTTGAAACCGAGTTTTGGTATTAATATATATATGTACGCGGTATTAATTGTTAATGACGAAATTTAAATAAATAAATAAATAATGTTAGTGGTTAGAGTACATAAATAAAATGTTAGGTGTTAGAGTACATAAATAAAATGTTAGTAGCAAAATTAAAATAATGTTAGCAACGGAATTAAAATGTTAGTGCTAGTAATAATAATAATAATAATAATAATAATAATAATAATAATAATAATAATAATAATAATAATAATAATAATAATAATAATAATAATAATAATAATAATAATATACATAGTCAAAAGGAAAAGAGAAAGGAGAAAGAGATGTCGGGATTTGAATTACACCCTCAACCTACATGCTTAATGGCCTCGGAAACGAACTCGTAATAGCGACGGGAGCGCGGGAGTGTCGAGATATGTAGGGTGAGTTATGGTGTGTGTCTTTGACGAGTTTTGATCTCGGGATTTTGAATATGTATGTGTGTGTGTATGTATGCCGCCGGTTTGTTTGAGAGCAAAATGGCTCGGTTTTTGGTGGTGTTTTGCTTAGGGTTTGTAGAGTAGGATGTTTAGGCTTTTTAAGGCTTTTTGTTTCAGCTTTTTTAAGGCTTAATTATGCTGAAAAGTCTTGAAAATGGTGAGGATTAGGTAGGTATTTATAGAGTGAGTGAGTGATTAGGGTTAATTTAGGAAGGGTTGACCTTTTTGACTTGATCTTGCTTTTTTGAATTTTGATTTGGGCGCAATCTTCTAGAAGCTGAACTTGGCTGGTTTGTGTGACGGGTTCGTCCTTGACCGGGTTTTGACCCGGTCGCTAAAAGACAGGATTTATTTTTGGTGTCGGTTTTGGCCCAAATTAGTCTTATTTTGCTCGGAACGACCCACTGGGCCTGGATTTGAAGTCTGTTTTGTGAGATTATTACTCCGCTAAATGCCCACGTCGGATACTATTGATTCCGAGTCCGTATTCGAGCGTATTAAGTCACGTTAGCGTCCGATCATCATCGGGTGTTTTTTGGAAACTGCTATAGACACCTAACGGCCAAATGCGGGTGTCTACAACTAGTAACCCCCCCCCCCCAATGTCCTTGGCAATTTGCGCCCCCGCTATCTTCTGAGGGTGGCCCTTGAGCCATAGTGACAACCGGACCAGTGGAGGAGGAGGGGCGACTGATAATAGCCTCCTCGTCATCCCCCGCTGAAGTCCCAGCAGATAGGTCGGAGAATGACAAAATCTGGCGACGACTTTGTGTCATGTTTTTTCCAGAAAAAAGAAAAAACAGGCAAGAACGAACGGAAAGTGAGGAGTTAGGTTTAAGGTTCTAACCTAGTCAAGCTTTCAAGATCGCCGGAAGCAGGCGCCGGAGAAATCCTCAACTAAATCGCCCAACAGAGAAGAAGAAGAAGATTTGAGGGAGATGGAGTTTGAGTGTTGAGAGTGTGAAAAGAGGGGAATGAAGAAGGATAGGGTCTTTTATAGTGGAAGAAAACTGAAGAGTCCCTCCTTTATGCTGTATTGTCAGGCCTCTTCCCCATAAAACCTCCCAACACGTGTCACACATTCAATCAACTCATCCATCACATCTCAAAGCTTCGAAAACACAAAAAGGTGAGAAGAGGAAGAGTCATATTGCGTTATCCAAGGTGTGATTCAAAAAAAAAGAGGAGAAACACATGCAAAAATAGAAGTCATATTACTTTGTCATTAAGAAAGAGGCCCAGAGGCCAGAATTACAAGATCAGTAGACAAATTCAAAACAAAGTGAATTACAAAGAAAAATAGGCCTGGAGTCCAGCTAGGCCAAACAAGAGGCAGAGGAAGCTTCAATCTTCGTCAGAGCCAGGGAAGGAGTAGTCCCTGAAGCTGCTGCAGCCCTCATCATTGGATCCCCGGTCCCAACCGCCCGGGGTATCCATGGGGTCATCAGCCCCTTCCTCTTCATCCCCAACGCCTCGCGGCCTGACGAGTAGCCCTTACCCCTTCTGTCTCCCGAGTCATGGCTGCTGGCATCCCAAGCCTCCCCGAACTTAGCCAGCTTGGTGTCCTCAAGGTAGACGAGGTCACCTTTCAGCCTCTTGGGCGTGAGGGGCGAGGACCTTGAGTCTGGGATATCAGGGTCGACATTCTCTGGCCTCAGCCAGGGGAAATACCGGCGGCAACCCCGGTAGGAGCAGCCCCCTGCCTGCGAACAAGAGTCGGGCCTCCATTTCATAAAGAACGAGAGTTTTTTTGGACGGCGAATAGCTTTTGGCAACTCATTTGCCCCAGGGGCATAAGGGGATCGGAGAGCTATTAGCTTGCAGCGGTTGATGATCACCCGCACCATTTTTGGATATTTGAACTTCGGAGTAGGCCCCGTGTACCTGAGAGTGTTAACAAGGACTCCTCGCCTAAAAAATTTGCCTTCTATCCAATGCGTTGTGAAAAAGAAAGATGAAGCAACGAGGATGTTCAAAATTTGCGAAGATGAGCTAAAAATAACTTCCTCCTTTATAGTCATAAAGGAGGGAGGCCGAGCATTTAATAGTCTCAACCGTCCCTGCAAAAATGAGACAAGTGTCATCCAGGCGCAAAGCTCGAGGGATCTTCCAGAAGTACAATCATGATGAAGGATTTTCTGACGCCTCGCATGCCCAGACAATTAAGACATTCCCCCTAGGGAATATGCATTGCATTTAATGCAAGGAAGTTCAAACGCCAGCCTCCCACCTAGTTCAGCTAAGGGTCGACAGCCGGCACGAGCTATGCTCCCCCGGCTGCCGGAGGGCAATTGATGGGGTCATTTGCCCATCCCGGGTCACCTACCAGTTAGGCCTGGGTCAGAACCGGCCCTGATAGGAATCTGAGCCTTGAAATAGCCTGCTGCGTGGATCATCAGTCGGACCCGACCAATCAGCCCTCTGGGGCATCCCTAAAAGTCCCACCAGGTCCAGGATCAAAGGCCCAGCTCTCGGCCAACCGAGCCGAGCCCTTCTGTGCCCCTCTCACGAGGAAGGGATACCCTCTGCTCTCCTGACCTCGGAATAGCCTACCCAGCTGGCCCTAGGTTGGGTGAGTCAGACCCTTCCGAGTAAGCCTAAGGTAAAAGGAAATGTGTGGGGGCCACACCTCCACGTGTTCCCTCTCTCTCTCTCTCTTGTGGGAACCTATAAATACCTCCTTATTTTCTTTCATAAAGGACAATTTTACTTTCTTTTACTAGACTCTCACTCTAGAAAACGCCACCTTATTCCTCACGAATAAGGTTCGTCAAGCGCATACACGGACTGACTTAGGCATCGAAGAGGGTTTCCTCGGACACCTCTGAGGCCCTGTGCGTTCCTTCTGTAGGTTACATGCCCCCTCTGCCGGGAAAGTCTAATCACTAGAGGAGAGAAAAGGTGAGGCGTGAGGATCAAGTTAGATCCAAGTTGAATGCAAATATAATCTAAAATCCGGATCCGATTCGGGTAGGAATGTTTCCAAGCCGGAACACTGTCTATTTAGAAAGAAATAAGTGAAATATGATTAAAATAAAATATTTTTTAGGTTACTAATTTATGCTATTAATATAATACAGAAATAAGCATAAAAATACTAAAGTCAAATTAAAATATGACCACAATTATAAATACATAAACTACATACAGTACAAAACATAAAGTACATGAAATAAATACACATAGTAAATAGAAATAAATAAATAAATAAAGTACAATGAAAATTATTTAAGTAAATTTTATTGTTTTAAGTTCTTTTACCCGTTTAATCAAATTTTTTTATATAAACAAAAATGTAAATGTGATAATTAAATTAAACAAGTGATAATTTAGTTAGGTTAATTTTTGTCATAAATAAAAATATATATAAATAATTAAAATATCATATAACATTTTATATACTTAAGTGAATTTAGTCATTAATGAAATATAACAAAATTTGAATAACATATTAACGCACGCGCGCGCGCGCGCGCACACACACACACACATATATATATATATATGAGAAGAGATCAAATAAGTTCACCATATGTCATTAAGTATATATATTAAAGTTACAGATGACATACGTTAAAGTTGCATTTGTTCAAGATTGATATGTAACTATAACATTCAGCACTGTTATCACTTAAAGTGATAAAGTGCAAGTTTAACACTCATCTCGTGTAACTTTAAGCACTTTTTGTGTAACTTTAACACCGGAACTTATGAACTTATAAGAGTTGTTGGCCTTATGTGAACCTATCTCATATATATATATATATATATATATATATATATATATATATATATATATATATATATATAGTCATAAAAATATAAGTCTAAATAGTTAACTAAGCAATTTATTAAGTTAGTGACATGATATACTTATATGTATATAAAATATAAAATGTAAATAGAAGAAAAGTTTGATACCTTAATAGCTACTACGGAGTATTTATTAACGTTATTACGAATTAAAGGTTGTCGGGGTCGATGATTATCGTCTACGTTAGGAAAATCGTCTTCTCCTTCTTCTAAAGTGTCACGTTCTAACCTTGCTAGGAATAACAGAGTAAAGTAATAAAAATAGTAAGTGAAGTGGAGTAATTGGATGAAAGCCTTAAGGAGTAGTGAATTGACGTAAAGGTGTACGTAGTTAAATCAGTTAAATGAATAAGTGTATGTATGTAATATTTCAATGTTTTTACCTTATGCCTTAGGTGTAAGTCATTACTATTTATAGGCCCCGTTTGGTAAACGGCATATTGGGGAAAAATTAGCAGATTCCGGCCTAAATAGTAGATTGACCATCAAACTACTAATTTCATGTGTTTGGTAAATGGCATATTGCAATATCATCATATTGATCGGAATCTACTGTTTTTGAATAAGCAGCTAATAGGAGCATATTGAAACAGCATATTGAATTTATACTTGAAAATAACTCGATTCTTCCATAATCTGCTAATTACTAAACATTATTTTTTAATTCTGCTAATTTAATTTGATAGTCAAACCTAGTAATACAATCTGCTACTACTATTTGCCAAACAGGACCATAGTGAGAAAACACATCTTCATCATCTAGGCTATATTGAGAGTAGCTGACACTCAAATGACATGCAAACAACAATATTTATGCATAACATACGTGGGCATGAATTAAGGAATGAAGTAATTCAGCTCGATCCATTTCTCAGACAAACGTCTTTCTTCTTTTCTTACAAAGTTGAAATATAAGAGTACGAAATTAAAATAACGGGAACCGTAAAATTTATATCTGAAACGGAGTTTGTGAGACAGTATCTAAAACAGGCGATAAATAGCATTATGGGACAATAGTTAAAAGTAATCATTACTTGGTTTAAAATAGCTAAAATAGCCTTTATCGCATTTTTACAGGTGTCGTTCCGTAATTTTGTTCACGTCTTTGTATAACCGGGTTTTAAAACATTATTATAAAAATTCGATAAATCATTTTTAAATTTTACGAGACGAGAAAATAATTTTAAATTTGGTCGGAACAATGGGTCACTATTCAAAAAAATAATTCTTCGAGCTTTAAACTCGGTCTAACGAAAAGTTAAAACTTTAATAATTCGATAAATAAATTTCTATGTTTTTATATTGAAATTTTAAATCGACGAAAATAAAATATTTTTATTCACGGAAACAATTTTTTTCAAGCGTTAAAATTAGTTAAAATAAATGTTTACAATTTTAACATTATTTGAAAAATACGAGGTATTACACGATGACTCTCTAAATTACCATCTCAAGAGTATTACGGAGTATATAAAATACGATTACTTTGTAAATAAGCTTCATTGTTGTGAGTATAAATTTCGGGAAGGGTATGAGGGAAAATTCTTGCGCAATGCAATCTTATTCTCAATAAAAGGTTTAAAAGTATATGGCTTCCAACCCCTTTTTACCATAATGCAGTTGCGTATATTTGGTGTTTAGTGTGTGATTATTTTGGTCGATCGTTTTTATATTTCGGTATTTAGTGTATATGTTTGTGCTTTGATGTTGTTCATATTCATTTCTTACTTAGTACGAGTATTATTTACACTCTGAAGAAAATAATAATTTTTGTTGTTATCTATGGTTTCTCGATTACGTGTCTCTATCTCTTAGTAACTTCACATTAATTACATGAGTTGTTGGATGTATTATTTATTTCTTCTAAATGGGTTCAAATTGTACAAAAAAATACTAACGCAACTAGATGTAGTTTCCTGCCTGCTTTTATTCGTGCTTTTATTTTCGTCTAATACTAACCCTCCACTTTTTTGGGTTTCTTTCCACTTCACTATGATATGTGAGAAATATTTTAATGAAGTGAGACATTGTACAGTATAATTATTTCAAAATAATTTTCGTTAAAGTAGTCCTAGATGAACCCGTGTATTCCACGGGAACAAAAACTAGTTGGAGCTTCATAACCTAGAGTTTGTGAACAAGACCTTTATTCCAATAAGTTTTTCAACCAGGGGTGTTTTTGACTTTGTCAAAACAACAAAATGGGCCCAAAAAATCGAAAGCCTCTCCCTAATTTATACTCCCTCCGTTTCATTAAATTGTTTGTCTTTAATTAAAATATTCCTCACAATGAATATAAAAGGCAAACAATTGAATGAAACGGAGGGAGTAATGTAACTTTTAAATAGATCGGAGTATCATATAGAATTTATAATATATTAAAATAGAAATTAAATAAGATTATCAACTAGATATTTATAAGTAATTAAGTAGTGATAAATATAAAATTATAAACATTATTGCACAAGATCGTACTGGTTAATTAATGATATGATAAAATAAATACTCCGTAACAAATACTCTATTCGTCGAGTCATTTGTTTACTTTTATATATTTGTGTTTTAAATAGGGTGAGCAAAATTTACGATACGTTTTTATTATACGTATACGATACTGTATATGTTAATGATATGAATTTTTGAATATTTGATACTAATAACCGGATATTCGATATAGGTTTTCATGTATAGGATATACATATCAGAAAAGTTGAAAGTGAATATAAGTTTCCAATCTGTTTTTTTAAATAAAATGATAAATCAAACTTTAATACTCCCTCCTATTCCTCTTAAGCTTCCTTTCTTTTGGACATTTTTTTTTAAAAAAAAATAATAAAAAATTGATTAAAGTAAGGAAAAAGAAAGTATAAAGTGAAAATATTGTGAGGTTTGTGTGTAAAGCAAAAAATAAAGAATTGATTAAAAGTGTAACCCAACAAGAAAAGAGGAAAGAAAATGGCCCAAAACGGGAAGAAAGAAGAAAAAGAGGGATAGGAGGGAGTGTGAATTCTCGACAATCAAACAAACCAAACCCCATTTTAACATTATTCACAAGTTAAAGGAACTTTCGATATTCTCGACAATGCACAAGAAAAAATATAGTTACGTGGGATTTTGTTTGATTCGTCTGTTTAAGAATATCAAATTTTTATAATCCCTCTCCTTCAAAAACTAAACACACCAAATTTCATTTAGGCACTATTCACAAATCAAGAGAATCTTCAATATTTTCATTAATATACAATAGAAAATATGGTCATGTGAAATCCTTATGAGTAGATTAAGAATATCAAATTTTTATAATTTTTAGTTACGTAAAACGAAAGATGTTGATGATGTAAAATGTGTCTCGACAAATGTGAAAAAACCAAATGATGTTTTTGGTTATTAAGGAAGGGAGTAACTTTTAGTAATGTAAAATGAAATATATTGATAATATAAAACGCGTCTCCATAAATTTGAAAAAAAAAAAAAAAGTATTTTCGGTTACCAAGGGAGGGACTCGAGGGAGTAATATCAAGAATTCAACATTCAACCATTATTCTAATCGTCTAACCGAAAAGTGATGAGCAAAGTAAAGAGGATGAGTTGGATATGGGATGAGCTGGTAATACGGGTAGGGGGTGCAAGTGCAACTACGTGTAGCAAGTGGAACGTCCAAAATTAATTCTCAGCTTCAGCCGACCTCCCCTCAAAACCCTCCACGATCTCCCTTCCCCTTCCCTTCCTCCCTCGCTCAACACCACGACGACAGCAATCAATCAAACCAACAAACAAAACAAATGGCTGCGAATCTGAGCCGTAGGATTGCATCGATGATCCCGATCTCACGCCCTCCAACACTGACTCACCTCTCCGATTCCGCAACTCGGAACTCCCTTGCTGTTTATCTCATGAGCTCATCCGCCCCCAAGGACCCCACCAAAGATCCCAATCGCGCCAAGGAAGAAGAGACTAACAAATCGACACACGACAGTAGCAGCAGCAGCAGCAGCAGCAGCAGCAGCGACAGTGATTCCGATTCCGATGGCGATGTGGGAGAATTGGTTAACAAGGAGACGGGTGAAGTTGGGGGGCCAAGAGGCCCCGAACCCACCCGTTACGGTGATTGGGAGAAAGGCGGTCGTTGCTGTGATTTTTGATGCCTTTCCATAATTACTGCCCTTTGTTTTTTTTTTTTTTTTTAATTGTGACACTTTTGCGCATTTTGCAAAAGGATAGTTAATGTTGATTGGGTTGCATGGTACGCAATACGATCATTGTGATGGATGAATAAGAAAGACAAAGATGGGGTCGTTTTACGTTCGTTCTACTATACACTGCTAGTCTTGTTTGACAAATGGATTTTAATTATATATTGCAACACTACTCCATAGTCCATATTATAGTCGATGAATCAGACTAATGAATTAAGTAGGGGTTGTTTGAGTTCATCATGTTTACTCTTGTCATCTCATCTCAGTCATTAGTCGTTTAAATTGAATTGTTTCCGTTCTCTCAGTCACTTGATTGATTGGAAGGGAGTGGTATTGTATTAACAAAGGTGGATGTCAAAGGCTGTGATTGGTGCAAATTTGGGTTTGCATTCAGCATTGGTGGTGATATCGCCGTTGCAATCAGTGTCGTTTGTTGTGAGTTGTGAGTTGTGAGTTGTGAGGGTATGGTATGGGAGGGAGTAAAAGAGAAGATTTTGTGCGATAAGCTCGATACCTCCTGGCTTCTATCGTAAGAGTGGAATGATTAGTTTATAAATCCGCTGACTACTCAATTCATCACCAGTTTTGAGAGATGCAACTATATATGAACGGGTATTCTCCGTCTTAATCAATCAATAGCTTACACTTTTTATTCACGTTGGTATGAACCATTACATTCCTAAGCAATCACCCTCCCAAATCTTCAACCTCATATAGCTTCATTCTCAACCTCAACTACCGCCCAAGCAATCGGATAGGATAAATGTTGTTGTTCCCTTCTTCGCCAATTGCAACCAGACAAATGCTAGAAAAAGCTCCTTTCAAGTGACATTCATCGACACCAACTAGTAGCCTACTGCTTACATACTGCTAAACCCGTTATTGACTTAACAACTTGACATCTCGACGATGACTTGAGTTAAACTCATTATTGACGTGGCGCGACCCAAACCCGAGACGTCCTCACATGCTTTAACCCAATCAGTAACCAATCCCAGTGACAATTGCCGCCTCTTGATCAACCGGTAAAGCATAATATTAGAGGCTTATACTGAGTCATATTGGTGTGTTACAACTTAGTACAAAACCAATCTCTTATCTCTTCTCTTATCTTTTATATATTAAAGCTGAAGAAAATACTAGCACCACATTCACCCACGTCATCGTCTCACGTGGCGCTGATTTGTCGCTGACGTGGCAAGTACTACGTGTTGATTATTTAGCACGATGTTACCCTAAAGTATAACTGATGAGCAATTTTTTTTTTAAAGAAACCGTCCAGCAGTTTAAAACTCATGAGCAGTTTTTTTTAAAGAAACTGTCAAACAGTTTGAAACTCATTGACTTTTAAACACACAAAAAAAATCCATTTCAGTTTACAAGAATTAATCACTTTTTTAAAGAGAGACTTATTTATCTTCCGCCAAATTTTACAAATCCTTCCAATTAACAAAAAAAATTAATTTCCGCTTATTGAGTTTATGATTGTCTCCTTATTATGCTCTCTCCCTTTCTTCTTTGATTTAGATGATGATGATGATGATGTCACTGCATATTGATTTTTGATTGATTATGTTGGGTTCTCGAAGTAATGTCGATTATTGATTGATTAAGCTTTGATCTGATATTGATTTTTCTTTTGTTCGCAGGATTGTCGTCCCTACGCCCCCGACCATCGTCCCTCTCCTGCCACCGTATGTCCCTCTGTCTAAAACTCAAAAAAAAATTAACCCTAATTTTTTCTAACTGATTTTGGTATAATTGATAAATATTACAGTATATGATTATGATTATATGGATAAATAGTAGAAATAAATGATATTATATTTTTCTAACTAATTTATATGTTTTCTTTCATTTGATGAATCTTTGTGCAGTTATTCTTCGAGTTACCCTAAAATATTGAATTGATTCAATATTTCAATTAGAAATTGTGATTCAAAGGTTTATTAAATTGTTGTGTGATTTTTTAGTTATAAATATTTATTTTTGCCAATGGAATACAACTGACTCCCGATCACCTTCCTTTTAAAGCACTTGAAGCTAATTCATGTGCTAAGGTATTGAGTGATCTAGGAATAAACATAAAAGCTAAGCAGTGGAAGGCAGTCACCTCATAAAATATGTCCTTCACAATAGCATCAATCTCATAATGGACTTTCACTACTCCTGTCAGCTGCCAAACTAGGTTTAAACAGTCTGTCTTCATCCGAATATGGAGTATACCGTTAGAACTTGCATCCCTAAGAGTTCCTAAAATTGCTCGAGCCTCAGCTTGAAGAGGAGATTTAGCCATAAAACAAGATTAAGACTTACCCATCAGAAGTTTATCACCATTAAAACATACCCTTTAGTTATAAATATTGTTTTCACTATTTCACTAATATTTATAAAAGTATGGGGAAATCACCTTAACCTCGGCCTCAATTAGTAATCACTCTACCGCTTAATCTTCCACCCCCTCCTTAATTTGGTGAATTTGACTAAGTTAATCCGTTAACAATGGTAGCTGATTGATTTCTCTCTCTTTTTGGTATGTGAGCGGAAATGTGCGGAGGAATACAAGGAGTTTATGTCGAGGAGCTTATTTAATTACATTAAAATTATGCTATGAATTGTAAATGCATTATATGATTCAAATTATATATTTTGTCATAATTTCTACATTATAACAACATATTAGAACATACCCATGAAATTCACGGGTTTCAGTTAATCTAATTTGAGGAGCCAAATCTTTAAGAAGATAGATAACCACCAAAAAAATAATTGGGAAAACTATTGTTGGACTAACTTTATAAATTATCTGAAATATCAACTATTAATCGATTACTATTTTTCTATACGAGTAATGTGTTTAAATATAAGTATTAAAATGAATTTTAAGTTCAAAGGAAAAAAACCATTTCACATTTCCTCGAAATTCTTGAGAAAAATATTAATAATACATGTAGACATTTTTCACTTTGAAGAGTAGCACAATTTTTTTTTAAAAAAATCTCGCCTGAGACGATTTGACAATAATCATCACATAAGAATTTATATAATCTTTGAATGAACAACCCCGCAATTTGCGCGGGATTAAAACTAGTTTATATATTAAAGCTGAAGAAAATAGAGCCACCATATTCATCCACCTAAGCATCCACGTAAGCATCCAATTTGGCTCCAACATGGCGTCCTATGTGGCAGTTTAACTTTAAATTAAAAAAAATGTCTACGTAACTTCCCCATTAATTCTAGGAGAAGTTGAGTAACTTATAGTAACTTCTAAAACTTCCCACTACTCTTCAACTTCTAAAACTTTTGACTACTCTTCAACTTCCCAATTCAACCAATACTCTTCAACTTCCCAACTCTCCCTTATAAATTTGATAGAATTTCATTGAATAGAGAGCAGAAAAAAATTGATATACATAATGGCATTCCAATTTCAGCCGAAGTCAATCACCGAAATCACAGAAAACATGAATCGAATTTCTATTACTGCAAGGGTTATGCGAAAGTGGGTTCGAAAGAAGAGGCAACCGGAATCTATCAACGAGAATAGTCAGCTTAAAAACGATCCAATTTTTGGCATTGAAATGATCTTCGTCGATAGCTCAGTAAGAATCTCATTTATATCAATATGTGATGTCCATTTCACTCTATGTATGAACGTTATTAATTTCTAAATTCTTGATGTTCAGGGAGCAACGATTTAAGGCACCGTTAAACAAAGATTGGTCAAGTCTTTCGACTCTCTTTTTAAGGAAGGGAAAATTTATACAATTTTCAAATTTTTGACTTCATCAAATGTGGCAAACGAGGAGGCTACTTCTCATAAATGCCGTATTTGGATCGAATATAGCACAAAAGTCATGAAGATGCACCCTGACTCGAGTATTCCTACGTGTGTGTACAACTTCATCAGTTTTGATGATATAATACACAGCCATGTTGATTCCATTCTATATTTTGGTAAGTTCCCATCGGGGAGAATGAAAGGTTTTATCTCAGTTTTTCTATCTCTTAGAAATGCAAAAGGTCTTCGTCCTATAGCGAGCATATGATGTGTATTTTTAAAATAGGTAAATGAGGGGAAAATGTAGGAGGAAATTCACACTATACGAACAATAATCGGGTAAAAGATTGTTCCACATGCGTCGTCATGCATGGATGAACTCGAGTCTTTAATTTGTAAAAGTTCATGGAGAGTGAGCTACCCCTCTCATCTACGGAAGTTGCTGTTGACCTTGGAGAAATTAGTGAAAAGCTTCACTTTCTATGTCAATTATTGGTGTTAAGTAGAGACTTAATCTGACTGTTTTGCATGAATTATTGATTGTACTTATTAAGAACTTGGTATATCGTAAATTGATATTCGATTATTGTGTTTTTTTCTTCATAATTTGTGTATCATGAGGCTTAATTTGTTGATCGTGTGTGACAAAAATGAAGTAATCTCGATTTTTGTATTTGATATCGTGGTCAAAGTTCATTTTTTGTACATCTAACACAACATCGTTTTTTTACCCTATAACCACATATAAGAACATATCCGTGAAATTTATGGGTTTAAACCCTTTAAACTTATTAATCAAATTTGAGAAGCCAAATTATGAAGGTAGAAATTAAAACCAGCAAAAAAAATTGGAAAAAAATTGTTAGACTAACTTTATAAATTATTTGAAACATCAAACATTAATCAGCTATTTTTCCGTCTCGGTCATTTGTCGTCTTTATATTATTGTGAGAGTAGGTCTCACATGATATTTTGTACAATTTTTTAAAAACAACCGCGCAATTTGCGCGGGATGAAAACTAGTATATATTAATGCTGAAGAAAATCCTTGCACCACATTCACCCACGTCAACTGCCACGTAATCGTCCTAATTGGCACCACGATGGATCCGACGTGGCGGATACATAATTTTTTTTTTTAAAAAAAATTGACCAAAAACCAACAGCAGTTACTCCCCACTTAACCTCAACTTCCCACTTCACGTTAACTTCCCACATCCAATTAACTTCTCACTTCATTTAACTCCTCCATGATGCATATTATATGTGTTACTGGTTTCAGTAATTGTTTTTTTACTCTGTTTACTGATTTTCACAAATTCACAAATAAACTCAATATTTATCCTTTTTTCACTGTTTCAATATGGGGTCCAATTTCAACCAAAATCCATCGCTGAGATTACCGAAAGCATGAATGCAGTTTCCATTACGGGTAAGGTTATGCGAAAGTGGCTCTGAAGGAAGAAGCAGCTAGAAAACGTCAACCAGAATGTTAAATCTAATGAAATAATTTTTGGCATCGAGCTTATTTTTGTCGATAGCTCAGTACGAATATCATGCAAATAAGTAACGTAGTTTTTACATAATATTTGAACAATGGTATTAATTTCGAATTTTTTGATGAACAGGGAGCAACGATTCAAGGCACAGTCCGACAAAAAATGGTCAAGTCATACAATTCGGGTTTCACGGAGGGTGAAATTTATGCAATTTCTAAATTTTCAACTTCATCAAATGTTGCGGAAGAAAAAGTAACCTCTCACAAGTGTCGTATTTGGTTCGAGTATTGCACAAAGGTCATGAAGATGCATCCTGACCCGAACATTCCTCTATGTGTGTACAACTTTGTCGATTTTGAGGATATAATACACGACAATGTTGACTCGAATGTATACTTTGGTAAGTACAGATATGTTAGATGCTGAAATCATTTCCTAACTCAAAATATTACATTCCACATGAAAATAATTTGACAGTTTGAATTGTTGTCTTTCATAATATAGATGTGATAGGCAAGTTTGTTGAGTACCAGGCTATTCAGAAATCTGCAAAAGGGTTTCATTGGAAAGCTATTACCCTTGAAAATGCAAAGTAATTATTCTACTATCATTCACTTACGATCTACAACCATATAAGTGTGTGTATATATATGTATATATATATATATATATATATATATATATATATATATATATATATATAGAGAGAGAGAGAGAGAGAGAGAGAGAGAGAGAGAGAGAGAGAGAGAGAGAGAGAGAGAGAGAGAGAGAGAGAGGATCAAGTGAGTCCCTTTTTATTTTGATTCCATGAGCCCTATTCTTAGCCATTGATCTAAAGAGAATGAATGGTTGAGATTGCATGTAGTAATTAAGGTAGTAACTAACTATATTTTGGAAATAATATGAGAAAATCCTCCCTCCTCCCTAGATTACTGCCAACTGATATCTTCTTCTCTCTCATCTCTTTCATTTTTTTCATTCAAACACCCGCCTAACACAAAAACCCTTCACCTTCATCATCTCTCATCTCATTCAATTTTTTCGCTCAACTCAAGCACACCCAAGCACTCAATCGCTCAACTCAACTCAATCGCTCAACTTAACTCAATCACTCATCTTCAACTCGAGCAAGGTTATATTGAAGCAGCTTTCTAACTTTAGCAAACATAATGAACAAGGTGCGATCGCGATTGTTGGAAAACGTAGACAAGTATGCGGACGCTAGACAAAAGATCATCGACGCTCCCAAGAGCAAGCCAACAAAGGGTCGAAAAAAATAACGTGTGTACTGAATCATGTCATCTCTTTTCTAACTACGAATTAATGGTTTGTATTTTTAGTTACATGTCTAATTACATTGGTATTTTGACTATCACCAATGCATTGAAGCTGTTAAACTCTGTTACATTGACTAGCTGTACCTGTTGCTCTAATTTACTGCTGGTGTTACTATGGGGATTACCGAAGTTAACCCAATTTTCTTTGGTCTCACAATCTGTGTGTTACACCGAAGCACTGTAAATGTTACTTTAATGAACAATTTATGTTACTTTAAGTTATTAGTGGTGTTTGTACAATGATATTGCAATCAATTCCTCTGACACATTATATATTGTTTTTTGAAGAACAAATGTTGGTACTTTGTCAATGAATGGGACCAATCCAAGTTATCCCCAGTTACTTTGTGTAATCCCCTAGAAATTCTAACGCAATACAGTGGCGGAAACACTGTAGAAGTGGGATTATAACACACTGTAACTATGTTTTGATAAAATTTAGATGGTAAAGTCAAACATTAGGCCTTAAATAAAATGGCCAAAATTAAAACAATCCACAAGACAAAATTGTAAAATAATAATAAGCAGGATCCACAATGCCCGCTAGCCCACACCCGGAAACAAGCATACCTGCCATGTTAAAAACATAACAGCCACAATCACTGGGGAGGAACGTCAACGTTTTCCCAGCCGTATAACAGGATTTTAAAACTGTAATTAATACTATAGAAAAATAGTAAAAAAAAACAAAAAAAGAAACAGTAAAACATTATAATGAAAATAAGTTTTCAGTGAAAAACTTCACGTATCGAACAATATAATAAAAATGAGTTTTCCGAAGAAAACATAAAACATTTGCCAACCTGCAACCAAATTATATCGATAATAATAAAAATATTCAAAATAGCGTTATGGATAGGATTAATGTAGACGGCTAGACTTTCACTAGGAGAATACTAAAAACTAGCTTCGAGAACTTAGTTCAAACAAATCAAACCTCGATCTCTAACTAGGCTACTCAACCATAATAGAGCGACGACTTATAAATGCGTGACCTTTGTTTAAGATAATGCACACCCCTCCTGGGATTATCTGTCACCCAGTTCAACTTATGACGGCGACTTACTGCGAGACCTAAGCTTAAGGTCAAAATGTACACAACTCCCGGGATACTTGTCACCCGGTTCAACAACCAATGTACCGATTCCTGATACACTAGCCTTGATGGCAAAACCATAAACCCTAGAATATATTACTCTAACCTCACACTTGTCCTTATTCCATAACTCCAAAATAAAGCCATTATCGATATTTAAAAGATGTATTCAATATAAACAAGAAGAGAACAAAAGGAAAAGGAATCACTTTCCAAAAGAGGAAACTTTCTATTTTTAGAAACTTTACTAAAATAGCATCATATCAAAACAGCACAAATATTAGTTTATACTAATAAACATTTTTAGTAAACAATGTAGAATTATAAAACTAGTACTTTCGGCCTTAACGATATTAATTTCTTAAACGAGAACATTTGAGTTTATGAAATTATTGAAATGTCATACAAGTGTTTATAAAATGATTTAGAAATGTCTTAAACATTTTAAATACTACTAATTAGGGTGTCTCCAAAATTTACAAAACTAAAATTCTCTAATTATTATTAGTTTCGACAATACGATTATAAATAGGATTTTACGGCAAATGTCAAATTAAATCTTTTAACGTCTTTTATTTAATTAAAACATTGAATATATTTAGAGTATGTTAAGGGATGATTTAAATCTTAAAGTTTCAGATTTAAATATTTTCAAAATGGCTGGAAAAATAATTCTTTTAGGTAAGACAAAACATTTTAACGAGAAATCTCAATTTGTCCAAAAATCAATACTTATTAATTAAAGACTTTAATAAATAGTACAAAAATTACGTAAAATAGTTAAAATATATTTATGGACATTCTGTCCAGAATTTTTTTTTTTCCAGAATCCTAAAACACGGTTTTTAAAGCGTTTTCTCGTTAATCGTCTAATCTCGACAATAACGATTAATAAAAATAGTAATTACAAAACGATTTAAGTATTAATATCCAAAAATTATTATTAGACTTAAAAATCATGATTTTCCAGAAAATATTATTTTTCCAGATTTCCAAAAATTCCAGATTTAATAAATCCTGTCAAAACCGTCTTTAAAACCCGTTTTCACATTTAACGATTCCATTAATAAAACTTATCGTTCCTAACATTTTATTAAGGCACTAAAAATCATAAAATTACATTTTATTATGAAATCATCAGAATCATATTTTTTTTCCATATTTAAACCAAAGACTAGAAATCGAGAATTTAAACGACAAACACGGTTTTAACGATAAACGATGATTTAAAGTGACTAATTAATTCATCCACTTAAAAATTCTGAAAAATTATGAAACAATTCGTAAAATTCAATTTCATCATAAAGTTTCACCACGTCAAAAATCAGATTAAAATAAAATGCTTAGGTACTAGAACTCAAAATCGGCTTTTAATCGTTTTTGTCCGTAAACGGTAATAATTCAATAATCGATAACTAAAATATCAGAAAAATAATAAATTATTAAAAATCATCAAAATCATCATTTTTACAGAATATAAACATATATTAAATGTTTAGGCCGAATATTGTTTTGCAAATTAATATGACAATTTAATCGTTAATCTCATAAAAGCGATAAAAATACCGAAACATGCAAATTTTCAACTTTTAAAATTTTTCCAGATTATATGACATACATATATTGTCAAAAATAAAATCATAAATATATACATGCAAATACAACAATAAAATCAAGCAATACCGAGTAACACCGACGTTACCTTCACTCCAAATCCGAGTCTACGATAAATTCGTCGGCTTCGGGGTCGACCAAGACTCCTACATCACATGACATACATGGTACAAAAATACCATGAGAAAACTGAAAGAAACAAGGTAAATAACGATCGGAAATAACATCGGTTATTACCTTAACGAAGGGAAACGATAGACGATTAATTTGGAGATGAAAATGAGATGATCAATACTCGATTTTGAGACAAATGTAGGCTGGAAAATCTGATGAAACTCATGGCCAAAGGAGAGGAAATGAAGGGTATTTCTTGTTTAATGTGTTGAATAAAAATGAATGAAAAAATTGTGATGAGATGAGTGTATGAATGTGGACTATTAAAATGATAACAACTATGTTAAACCATCCAAAACACCAGCCAAAATGAATAAGAAGAGAGTGTGAAGAGTCTTGTAATAAGTCCAAAAATGATTGTAGGAAAATAAAATATCTAAGGCATTTAATCAAGTTATAATACCAAGTGTTAAAAAAAAAGTGAAAGTGTGTGACCAAGGGTGTCATGGTCCAAAAAGAAGTCAAAAGATTTCTTTTAATTGTGGGTTGCTTAAAAATAAGAATCATAAAATTATTAAAAGCATTTCAAAGCAATTTGAGTAAACCTCGCGTTGGAAAATAATTATTTACGAAACTTCGTATTAAAATCAAAAATGGCTTATTTTTAGTAAATAAAAATATTTCTTAGTTGAAAAATATTATATAAATGTATTTAAACATTTTTAGGACAATGAATAACTTAAATCCGAGCTTAAAAACGTCAATTCAAAGATAAATAGGATTCCTCGCGGAAAAATTAAATAGTTTACGAAGAAAACCAAATAAATGGATTTAAGAGAATTAAAATCTTTAACAATAAAAATAAATATCATTAAACTCAAAAATAAAAATAAAGTTTGGTAAAACGATGAAATACGAGGCTGAAATTTGACAGAGTTATGACGAAGTCATAACGGAAAGGATAAAACTCAAGGAAAAATAGCGGGTGTTACACTTTGGCAATGATTTTGTGTAAACAACGATGTTGTCTTCAGTTACTTCAATGCATTGTTTCTGTTACTGTAACAGACGAATAATGTTACTCTGACACACATGAGATGTTACTCTAACCAAAAACACGTGTATTAAATAAATATAGTGTTAAATGCACCGTAACACAACGCTATGGAAAGATTAAAAGTAACAATTAACCTTCAAAATAGAGAGAGAAGGGCGATTTTCAGCTCCTTCTTCCCCTTCCTGTGCTCCGGTGTCGGCGGTCTGATTCCGACAGTCTGTCCCCCGGCGCATCCGTCCGATGAGAAAGAAGAACCGCCCTTCCGGGAAGGGCCCCAAGTCTACGATCCGTAACATTGCGAAAGAGGTATTAATTCGAAAAACTCAATTGAACCCTAATTCTAGTGTTGTAATTGATGATCATACCATCAATGAGAAAATCATAGAGATTCCTGGATTGATCTATGAAACCGATTTTGAGGTGAATGAAGCTTTGGAGCTTGATACTGAGGTTGTGCCGGAAGCTAACCCTACCCCTATTGATTGTATTGGGTGGAAACAAAAGGATGAGAAAAAAGTCATAGACTTTGAGGAAGAAGAGGAAATGATGAGGTTTACCCTTGATGATGTTGAAGATGAAATTGAATATTGGAGTAATGTCGTATATTGCCTTATCATGGGAGCTAACCCTCCATGGGAAGTGATTGAAGGGTATGTGAGAAGAATTTGGAAGGAACATGGGATTGACGAAATTGCTTTTCTTCCTAATGGAATTTTTATAGTTCGGTTCAAGGAAAAGGCTGCCAAGGTAACTGTTCTCAATCATGGAATTTTTATGTTTGATAACAAGTCACTTGTTGTGAAAGAATGGACCCGTGGTGCTAAAATGGACAAGGATGATGTGGAAGAAGTTCCTATTTGGATACAATTGCACGATTTACCCTTAAAATTTTGGGGCCAATGCCTTACCCGGATTGCCTCCTCGGTGGGTCCGTATGTTAAGTCTGACTTAGCTACGGAAGAGCGCACTAGATTGGGTTATGCTCGGGTCATGGTGTTGGTCAAAGTGGGGCATAAACTCAAGAGCTCAATCAAATTCTTGGATGAGCTTGATAATATAATTGAGGTTGTGATTAAGTATGAGTGGAAACCCATTTGGTGTACCAAATGTAGAGGATACGGCCATGATTCTATAGATTGCAGGAAGGAGGAATTGAAAAAATCAAGATCGGATGCTAAGAAAAATCAGGTCGTGGGAGTACCTGTGACCAGACAGGCTGTTGCTGGTCTGCAGGTTACTACGAATGCTGTTCGTCAGGCTGCTTCTGTTCGGACTGCTGCGGCTGCTGGTGCTGCTGTTTCGGCGTTGCAGTTCGCTGATTCATGGGCTACTGCCAGGTCTGGTGCGTCTGCTGGTGCTGCTGGTGCGTCTGCGGCTGCTGTTTCTGGTTCTGCTGCTGTCGGGACTGCTGTTTCGCCATTATCGCGGGCTGGAATGGCCGGGGGACAGCAGCAGGCAGCTGCGATTCATGGTCGGACCAAAGCAGCGGCTGGTCGTTTGCATTCTACAAAGATGACGAGTATTTTGGTTAACCCGGACGTCCCTTATGGGGAAATGTTACGTGGTACACCAAATATATCGAGATTGGAGGAAAAGGAAGGGGCTGGGTTGGAATTGGTTGTCCATGGAAGTTCATAATATAGGATGTTGGAATGTACGTGGCATGTGTAACATTAGCAAGCAGCGTGCTATTTGTGAGTTTGTTAGGAAACAGCATGTCGATATTTTTGGTCTTCTTGAGACAAAAATTAAAAATAAATCGTACGCTAAAGTTCAGCAGAATATTTTCTCTGAATGGAGTATTACGACAAATAATCATTGTCATGAGGGAGGTCGAATTTGGCTTTTGTGGAAACATGAAAGGGTTAATTTGACGATTGTGGAGTATAGTAATCAAAGTATTCATATCAAAGTTACTACTTTATCAGGGAAGGATTATTGGCTCACTCTTGTGTATGCCTTTAACTCGGCTTCGGGGAGGACGGAGCTTTGGAGAAGACTAGAAGATTATGCTCATAAAGGGCCTTGGATGATTATGGGGGACTTCAACTGTGTTGTGGAAGCTCGTGAACGTCTCGGGGGGACTTCTTCGGAGGAAGCTATGAATCAATTTCGTGACTGTTTGGCGAACTGTGAGGTAAGTGATTGCAAGGCTAGTGGGTCTTGGTTCACTTGGAATAATAAACATAGGGTGGCTGAAACTAGAGTTTATAGTCGTATTGATAGGTGCTTAATTAATGATGAGATGATGGGTCTGTTTCCGAATGGTTTTGCGAACTTCTTACCTGAAGGAACCTTTGACCATTGTCCTTGTATTGTTCAACTGGAGAATCCTCCGGTAAGGAAAAATCGCAGCTTCAAGTACATGAATATGTGGAGCAAAGCGCCGAATTTTCGTTCTTGTGTCAAGGATGTGTGGAAGGAGACGATCTTTGGGACGCCTATGTTTCGGATAGTGAAGAAATTGGGCTGTCTTAAAAGACCGTTGAAGATGCTGAATACTGATTGTTTCTCGGATAAAGAAAATCGGTGTAATCAGGCTGAGCTCAGGCTCGACCAATTGCAGCAGCGCCTCAGGTCTGACATGTCTGTGGCACTAATGCAAGAGGAGAGCGAAATGAACAAGCAGGTTAGGTTGTTACAGGCTGCTAGGGCTGAATTTTGGAGTCAAAAATCTAAGCTTAAATGGGTCCGTGATGGGGATGTCAACTCGGCTTACTTCCATGGCCTCCTCCGTGGACGACGTGCTCACAACGCTATAACTAAGATTTCAGATGCGGACGGCCTAGAGTGTGATAATAAGGCCTCGATCGAGGATGCTTTCACGCGGTTTTATCGAGGGCTACTCGGTGATTCTCGGGTTGTTGAGGATATTGATGTTGACTTGATTAGACGGGGTCCCATTTGTTCACAGGAGCATAAATTGATTCTGGAGGCAAGTGTGACATCGGAAAAGATCAAGGGGGCTCTTTTTAGTATTCCTCGGGATAAATCGCCGGGACCGGATGGTTTCTCGAGCCAATTCTTTATTGATTCGTGGGACATTATTGGTGAGGAAGTTGTGATGGCTATCCAGGATTTGTTTATCTCAGGTATGCTTTTAAAACAACTGAATTGTGCGAATATCGTTCTGATCCCTAAGGTGAATAGGCCTCAAAATGTGAAAGAATTCAGGCCGATTGCTTGCTGTAATGTCTTGTACAAGTGTATTGCTAAAATTATTTGTGCGAGGATGGCTAAGGTTTTGCCTCTGATAATATCTCCTAATCAAGGAGGTTTTATTGAAGGTCGTAGTATTGTGGAGAATGTGCTGATTTGTCAGGACTTGGTGCGTTTGTATAAGAGAGGGAGAATTTCGCCAAGATGCCTGTTTAAAGTGGATATCCATAAGGCGTATGACAGTGTTGAGTGGAGATTTGTGGACCAGATGTTGAGAGCTTTGGACTTTCCTGACCATTTTCGTCGGTTGGTTATGGAATGCGTCGAGACCGTCTCCTTTTCTCTTTGTGCTAATGGAGATAATTTTGGGTTTTTTCGAGGGAAAAGGGGTTTGAGACAAGGGGATCCCATGTCGCCTTTGTTATTCACGATATGCATGGAATACTTCTCTCGAATTATGGATTTTGGAAGAGTGGATAGGAATTTTAAATTCCATCCGAAATGTGGTCCTTTAAAGCTGACTCACTTGCTCTTTGCGGATGATCTCCTCCTTTTTTGTAAAGGGGACCGGGAATCGATGGAATTCTTGTGGAGTGCTTTTGCAACCTTTAGCAGGGCCTCGGGTCTTTGCGTAAGTGTGGGTAAGTCTCATGCTTATTTCGCTGGAGTGGATGAGGACAGGAAGACTGCGATCCTTCAGCTCTCGGGGTGCATCGAAGGTACGTTTCCTTTTCGGTATCTTGGGTTACCTATCCAAAGTACTCGTTTAGGTAAGCTTGATTGTGAAAAATTGATAGCCCGTATTATCTCGAGAATATCTGGTATTGGAGCCCGTAAGCTGTCTTATGCTGGGAGATTGACTCTGGTCCATTCTGTTCTATCTCAACTGCATAATTATTGGGCTATGATTTTTATCATTCCTAAGTTTGTCATGGCTCGAATTATTTCACTATGTCGTAATTTCTTATGGGAAGGAGGTGTAGAAGGAAATAATCGAGCTTTGGTTAGTTGGGAAAAAATTTGTCGGCCTAAAGATGAAGGAGGTTTGGGAATTAGGGATCTGTATATCTGGAATGAAGCTGCTGTGGCGAAACTTGCCTCGTGGGTGTTTGATCAGCCGGACCGGTTGTGGGTTCGATGGGTCAATAGCATTTATCTGAAAGGGGGGGAGTGGTATGATTATCAGCCTCATTCAGATGTTACGTGGGCGTGGAGGAAAATTTGTCAGGCTAAGGAGAAAATAAAGAATATGTTCGACAATGGTACTTGGCATGGAGCGGAATCATGCTTCTCGATTGCGAAGGCATATCAGGATTTGAGACCTTGCGACTCGCTGGTTCCGTGGGCGAGACTGGTGTGGAGCGCGTGGAGTGTGCCGAGACATAGCTTCATCTCATGGCTAGTGTTTCGAGGGGCCCTTAATACAAGGAAAAAGCTTTTTAGGATCGGGGTTGCTGATTCGGATCGTTGCTTTATCTGTGAACTGGAAGAAGAGAGTTTAGAACATATTTTCTTTGGTTGCAGATGGAGTACTCGGGTGATGGGTCTGTTGAGCAATTGGGTGAGGAAACCAATCCCGTGTATCACGGGGATGGTTTGGGCAACGAAATTGAGGGGTTCGAAGTTGCGACCATTTACCATATTTGGAGACAAAGGAATTCTTGCAGAATTGATGGAGTGGTGAGACATCCACAGGAGATAGTCAAATTGATCGTGTCGGATGTTAAGAATAGGATTTTGTGTAAGATTAAATACCCTGTAACGGCTAAGGATGCTAAATGGCTACATAATTTGATGTAGTCATTGTTTGTTGGTTTTGTTGTTTCCTTTTTAATCTACTTACCTTTTACCAAAAAAAAAACACAACGCTATGTGTAAAATAAATTGTACAAAATTAGTTTTTCCTGTAAACCAGAAAAAAAGAAAAAAATTCTTATAATGACAAAAAAACACGAGTATTCTCAAAACACTTGTTCATCCTCCTCGTCTTCCTCGGTGTCTTCTTTAGTTTCCTCTCCTTCGATGTCTTCATCTACTTCATCCTCGTCATCCTCATCATTGGTTGGCTTAGTAGGCTGTTTAGGCGGTCGTGCTGCGTACGGATTTGGACAATTTCGTTTGGTTGGCTTAGTATACTTTCTCACATCAAATCCGCAAGCCAGCGCGTAGATTTTGTAAAATTCCACTGGCTCATCAATCGTTCCGAATACTTGCTCCATGTACGGAGTGAAAACCTCACCCACATCTCTGCACCATTCCTGTGCATTCGGTTCTTTGCCAATGATTCCTGCAAGAAATTAAAAAATGTCACGTCCGTGGACATAAGTGCTACTTCAACTCATAAGTTGTGTTACTTTAACCCTTCAAGGATGTTACTCCAACGTCAACGCCAAAAACCCTTTTCAGTGTTACGTGTTTGTGTTACTCTAATTAGAATTAGATATTACTGTAATTCATAACTTGTGTTACTTCAACGCCATGACTGCTTCAACATAAAGCAAAACAATAATATCAGTGAAACAATAATATCAATGAACCATTGTTATTAATCCATGATTGATCAAATGAATCAAATTCTACCTTTTCCAGTGTTGTCATGTGCGTTCGCATCTTTGGAAAAACCACCTGCACAAAATCAAACAGCGTTACACCCATGCAAATAATGTGTTACTACAATTCCTAAGTGGTATTACTCTAACGCGTACAATACGTTACCCTAACATCATCATCAAAACCCTTTTTCTGAACGTTCATTTGTGTTACTGTAATTGCAAGTAAGTGTTACTTTAATGCAGAAGGCATGTTACTTCAACGACGTTTATGCGTTAATTGAAATCAAAACAATAGTATCAATGGATATCATGGAAAATCTGAATAAAAAGCATAAAACCCTGTAATCTATAAAGATAGAGAGAGCAAATAACCATTGATACGAAACTGTGATATCAAAACGCAATGACATAAAAAAAACGCAAATTGATACGAAATTGTGATACGAAATGACAATGAAAGCACTATAAACATGAAAATCGACGTAAAAAAAACACAATTTGACGCGATAAACCATTGATATTAAAACGCACATTAAAAGCAATATGACCATCGAAATCCATGAATAAAAATTGAATCAAAACGTGAATGAAATACTGAAACTCACCATTGTTATACTCGATCAGTTGCTTATCAACCGTTGAAGACGATGACGCGGTCATTGAATCCATTGTAACAGAATTCCGAGTACAAAATCGATGACTGAACGTGAATGAAGAAATGTTTTTTTTGGTGTTTGAATGAACGTGAAATGATGAATGAACGTGAATGATGAATGAATGTGATAGGGAGTTATTGTTTCCTAAATTCATGGGAGCTATTTTAGGAACGTAAATTTTTTTTTTTAATGGATGCATCTTGTCCATCCATCCTCATCCCATCCAATGGATGGGATGAGGACTTAGGGACTCACAAAGAGTAAATGACTCATAAGAGTCTTACTCTATATTTATATATCTTACTCTGTCTGAGACATTCGTACAGGAAAGAATAGCTTCGTTGTTCTATTTGGAGAATTCATATCAAGCATCATACACATCGTTAATAGCTACATTGACAAGTCTAGACCCGTGTTAGTGCTTCGACACGTCAAGAGAAATGAATGGAGAGGTATGTTTAGCTCTTTACGTTTACAGAACATTTGAACTGTTATCCTTCTACTCTAACATAAGCTAATACATTATCTCATTTACAAAGACAAAATCAACATTGTGACGAGGGATGCAACATTGCTTATTGTTAATCCAGAAATGGAAGAGGTTGACCGTTTCAAAAGCATGTAAGTTTAATATTTGACTGACTCCATGGCAAACAACGTAATATCCCAACTCTAAAATTAATGGTGCTATAATGATGTTTTATTAGGTACACTCCTAGCAAGAGCCCAGATCGGTGGAAGTTACGCTATCCACCGACCCTACCTCCCGGCTCAGCCAGTATACTACATGGAAGTAAATGCCTTTCTTTGAAGGAGATTAAGAGTAGTAAGAAGATACAATTATCTATTTCAACACTAAAACATATTAATATAAATTCATTGTCCCCTAATTTCATTATCCTTTCTAATTTTTTCATCGTTCAATATTGTAAACAACTTACTAATTCCATTATCTTTTAATCCTTTAATTAAAAGGCCAGAGTCTTTGTAACCTTAGCAATATTTTACGAGAAGGACACGTCAAAGGAGTGGTGCTACAATTCGTGTGAAGAATGCAGATCCAAAATCATAATAAGTGACAACAATATGTGGTACTGCAAGAAAGAGATGTGCAAGTTATACAGTGTTGCTAAGCGAGAACCAAAGATAAGGTCAACAACAATCACACTTATCGTTTCCCCCTATCTCAAACAAATACAGTACACTAAGGCCCTGTTCTTTTCGGCTGAAACAGGGCTGAGCTGAGCTGATAGGAGCTGAGCTGGACTGATAGAAGCTGAGCTGAATTAAAAGAAGCTGAAACTAATAACTACTCATATAAATTATCTAATAATATGTTAAAAAATGAAAAAAAAATATAAAAAAATTCTAACACTAAATAATAATAATAATAATAATAATTAATTAATTATAATAGTAATAATAATAATAATAATAATAATAATAATAATAATAATTTATTTATTTATTTAATTAATAATAATAGTAGTAATGATAATAACAACAACATAGTACTCACTTCAATTCATTTGATTTTTACTTTTTTTTTTTAGTATTTGGCAACAGAAAATGTTATGTATACATCTTTGATTACTAATATACAAAATTTTAAATTTTCATATTTTTAAGTCTTAATACAATACAAATAATACTCATATGTTATATTGTGTGTGTGTGTGTGAGTGAGTTGTAAATATTTGAATGTAACATCTATTTCAAGACCACAAAATATTATGGAGTGCATAATAATATTAATAATTATTATAATGACAATGATGATAAAAAAAATAGAAAATAATAATAATAACGATAATAATAACAATGACAATGATGATGACAATGATGATGACGACAACGACAATGACGATGATAATAATAATTTGTTACGGAGTATTATTATTAATATTAAGAGATACAAGTAATAAAAATAACAACAACAATAATATTATTATCATTATTATTAATTTTTTATGAAAAGAAACTTGTATTAATATCGAAATGTAATAACAACAACAACAACAATAATAACAACTTATTGTAATTTGTTTCAATCTTTATGCAACTTCCGTTTCATATAAATAAATAAATAAATAATAATAATAATAATAATAATAATTTGTTGATATTAATATATATTAATAATATTATTATTATTATTGAAGCATTGTTTTAGGAGCTGAAAATATTGGAGCTGAGCTGAAAATATTAGAGCTGAGCTGAGCTGAGCTTATAGGAGCTGGGCTGAGCTGAAACGAGCTGGGCTGAGCTGATAGAAGCTGAGCTGGTCTGAAACGGGCTGAAAATAAGCTGAAAAGAACAGGGCCTAACAGCATGGTTTACGCTCATTAGATTCCAAGCAAAGTTCTTAATTATGGATGACGCATGTGAGTTTGCTGAAATTATAATATGGGATGAAGATATGACAAAGTTACTGTCAAAGTCAGCATCAAAAATTTTAGAAGAGCATGAGGTAATTACGTTTTATTTTCCAGTTTACGTATTTAGATTCGTGTATTTTAAGGAACGTTACACATAACTAATCTTACACTATAATTTGTAGGACGCTAGGCTAGACGGTCTCCCACCGGCAAATTTTAGAGCACTCATAGACAAGGAGTATCTTTTCAAGCTACAGGCCTGGTAACATAAGCATTCAACATTAAAAAAAAACTCACAGTGCTACACTGTCACAGGCATGTCAAACAAATAAAGAAGCAGAAATCATGGAGTGGAGAGAGGTTATGAAGTTAAGTGAGGTATGATCTATGTAGGATTCAGTCGATCGTTATTGACTACATAGTTCACAGGTGCCTAATTGTCCCAACTCTAATTGGCAATGTCTTAGGTTTCACACAATTCGACGGTTGTTAAAGACATGCAGAACATTGTTACTATTGACCCGGGTACAGGAAAGAGTGAGCTTCACTTGCTACCGGATGTAGGGAACATCATTTCGCTTTACTCTAATATGTTCACTATTATTTTCATGCAATACACTATCTAATTACCCATGTACCACATTATGTAGGAGGCTAATGAGGCAGCAGCAAGCAGTGAACAACATAGTACAAACAACATAGAGGTACGAGTTTAGGCTATTAATTCTCCCCCACTCTCATCTACTAAATTTAGGTACTTCCTAATAGACTGATATGCCCTTATATTTTCTAATCATTCAATATTCAGCGTGGTTCACACCAACCCACAGAATCAACTACAGATGAAAATATCATAGGGGAAGATGCAGCTAATCAGGTAGAAATTCTGTGTAACTAAGCATGCAGTAGGATGGCTAAGCATTGAGACAACCATAATTTACACTATCAATTAATTTCTACTGGAAAACAGCTGACGCATGCATTCTATATTGCTACTTACACCAGGCTCTTCCAAGTGATAGTTCGATGACTGGGGAGCCATCAGCCTCCATCAAGTCAGTGTCAAGGTTAAGGGAGCGTTCTCATGGGAAACTATGTATTAACTAACGACCTCTACTATTTCATATTCAGATTATTCACTTATAACAGACTTTATTGGGTTTTTGTTCAGTTTTTTGATGGGTTTGATTTATCCTAAAGGATTTTACTTTGTTTTTGTTTGGTTTAATTTGGCTCTTAATTGGAATGCTTTTATTTGAAATTTGGTGTTTTATTTGTTATTATCATGCAACCAGTTTATCTCTCAGGCAATTGTTTTCAACATAACGTCTGAGTGTTGACGTACAAACTCCACTATAGTCCACTGATAAGAGGTGTCGCTTCAATTAGATTGAGAAAATATTGTAGTCTACCCATTTATTCTAAGAGCATATTACTCTTTCGCTAAGGTTTAGTGATAGAGTTAACACTTCAATCAGAATGGACAGACTTTTGTTTTCTTCTCATGTATCTAAGAGCATCTTCCTCCTAATCAGAGACTTTTGTGGAGAAGTAAGCTGCACTCAAGACGTCACAGTTGATTTACGATTATTGCGCATCACCGAGATCTTATAGCCCCGTTGCGCCCTATCACTTTTAATGCATTTCAGCTGCGAAACTGTAACTACTTAGGCTGCCCTATAAGTGACTGGAGATGCAATGGGTGTACAACTGATTGACAACAAAAACAAAACAGCATCTAAACTACTACTATTAATAACCCAAATCAGTTAGCAACCAGCACTATAGGGAACTCCCATCATTTGTTTGCCTGTGTCAGACCTGCACATCAGAAATTATGAGTGTGAGTTATAAGTTGAACCACATAATGAGAGTGTATATATATATGGTATACATATGAGGTTTATGAATAAAAGCATACAATCAATACGTATTCAACCATTCCACAGCATTTGATATAAAGTGTATGAAACTGACATATTAGATGAGAAAAAAGTCTATTTTGTTAAACTGTTACACAAGACATGAGGAGGGAGGAACTTTCAAATTATTCATTGTTCAGCCACATTTGAGCTTATATAAAGGATGTTTAGCAATGTTTCAGCAATGTATGCGCATCAGTAAATGATAATAGTTGTGCTTAGATACATTCAAGAATGTTTGTAGTCAGATCTAAAGATAATATCTCCAAATTTTGATGCCAACGAATAACACAATTGAGTTTTGAGACTACGATTATATCAGACAAGCTATTATTATTATGAACACAATAGTAAACCAGAAATTAGGTAATACCCTAGCAGTTACTACAGACTTCTACATGCATATATTTCATGAAGCAAGAAAAACACCACTCTACTCACTTCTTCATTCCCACTTCTTCATAATAACTTCCCACTATTATTATTTACTATTTATATACACCAACACTGTTTGTTTGCTAACACTATCAAACTGAACTAAATTTATATATTGCTTCCAAAATTCTATAATTGATTTTGTAATGGAGCCAAATCAAATTCTCCCCAATATCTCGAAAAAAAAAGCACATAGAGGGACATATTTTAATAGTTTGGCATGGCAAGTCACCACTTTTCCGCCCACAGGTGCAAGAGACACTTTCTCTAGAGATGTTATTGCTCAACGAAACGGTATTTTTTGGCTTTTTGTCATGTTATATATCAGTGTACCCCACAAATCAATTTCTTACTACTTACTTTTCACTTTCTGACTTCCCTTGGTTTATATAGGGATTTGTTATCCAATGTTCGATCCAACGTCCCTTTATGGCAAAATTTGAAGGTTTGATAATGAAGGGCGCCACATGTAAGATAAACCAATTTGATTGTGGCTTGAACAAGGGGTGGGATGTTGCAACACCTCACCCAATTAGAATAGTATTCACTTCAGAAACTGTCATCAATCATCAATTGTTAGTGCCAATACCGTTATTTGGTTTCAACTTTGTACCAATTGGTGAAATACCACAAATGATTATTGGAGACCGAACTCTTATAGGTGCATTTCTCACATCATTACACAATTTTCAGATTCTACTACAATTTAGTTTGTCTTCTAAATGATTTTTTATTCTACTCAAATTTAATTGCCAAGGTGGATGAGTACAAGGTTCTCTATCCGGACACTGTGCTGCAATGCATACGCTTTCAATTGGTGGACAACAAGTATGTCTCGATTTGTGTGAATTCATTTTATCTCCTCAAAATCTATGCTGATTTTTTTAGTAAAACTTTACAGTGGCCACAAGATTACAGTGCATATTTGGGAAGATATTGACTGCCACCTTTCAGCACTCTCTACAACTGAGACTTATATTTCGGAAAAACCATTAGTTGTTTTTCAATGTCTTAAGGTTAAGTGCCATGGTAAGAAAAGCCAAGGTTGACTTAATATCATAAATGTTAATTTTTTTTAGAGTGAATTAAAAATTACTCCATTTTAAAATATCAATTTTAAAATTTACTCCCTTTTGAAATTTTTATTAAAAATAACTCCCAAAATTTATTAAAAGTTCAGAAATTGCTCCCAAATTTATTTTTAGGACGAAAATGCCCTTGGTTAGATGGTGAGGTGAAGTAATATGACATAAAAAAGTTATGGCCATTTTCGTCCAAAAATTATATTTTGGAGTAATTTTTGAACTTTTAGTAGATTTTGGGAGTTATTTTTAACAAAAATTTCAAAAGAGAGTAAATTTTAAAATTGGTATTTTAAAAGAGAGTAATTTTTAATTTATTCTTTTTTTTATAAAAGTTTTAATACTTGGATTTATGTATATTTGCAGATTTTGTCAGACTTGAGTCCACAAAAGCAACTAAATTGTATATACAACCAATGATCTCTGAAGTTGCTGTAACACCCCGTTATTTTCCGAGTCAATTATAAAACGTTACTTCTCTAAATTATTTAAATCGGGTTTTTAAGTGGGAAACAAATATTTTCGAGGCCTTTATAAAATTAAAGAATTTTGGACCTTTTTATAGTAAATTGATTTTGGATTTTAAAATTGGAGTTTTATCTATCAACCGACTTAGTATCGGGTTGAATTTGAGTCAAAAAAAAAAAAACGGAAACCTAAAACTATTTAAAACCCCACGCCCCTTTTCTTTTCCCAATTCATTCATTCACCCTTCTGTTTCCTTTGTTTTCTTCCTGCCGCAAGTGCCTTCTCCATCTTCCTCTGTTTCTTGATTTCAATTCCCAACCGTTTCTTCACCTGCGTAAATCGGATCTTAATCCTTTGCTTGCAATTGTCCGTCTTGACTTCCTTTTTCAAAAATATTGTAAGTACTCTGCTTAATTAACGTCTTTCTTTTATAAATTGTCTTATAGTTTTAAAACCGATTCTTTAAGAATTTTTCTGTCATGGATTAACAGTAATGTGAGTAATTAATATTGGATAGGTTGTTGGATGCGTTTTTATAATGGGTCAGAGTTAAGGGATGTTGTGTCAAACAATTTGTTTATAGGTGTTGGTATCGGATTATTTTGATGGTATTATTTGGCTCGTGGAGTAGTAATCAGCATGTTGGGTCATTTTGATTTAGGCGTGGCTAGGAGAATATAGAAGTGCAGGTGTGGA
Organism: Agrostemma githago; assembly: GCA_958450325.1. Classification (NCBI taxonomy): domain Eukaryota; kingdom Viridiplantae; phylum Streptophyta; class Magnoliopsida; order Caryophyllales; family Caryophyllaceae; genus Agrostemma; species Agrostemma githago. The sequence goes on along the minus strand of OY288249.1, from coordinate 58,186,190 downwards.
AATTTTATTGATGATGCAATGTTGAGGCAGTGATGATGCAGGCGATAGGAATTAATGGCAGTATAATGAAGTGAAATTTGTTGGGCGTGTATTGTTGTTAATGATTTTTGGTCATGAATTAATGAGTGCGAATTAATGAGGCAGTGATGATTTTGGTCGTTTTCTCGATTACTTGGGGTTTAATTTATTTATCGGGGTATCCGATTTTTGGTCAAGTAATTTGGATCGAGTGATATTTTACATTATCGAGTGAGTAAATTGTTAGTGTCTTGAGGTTGAGTGGTTTTGGTAGTATAGATGGGTATTATTTAGGTTGGACCGTTTTAATGTTAATTAGTTATTGAATTATATTTATATTAATTGTAGCTTGTGGATTCGAGGAGAAAGAGTTTTTGGACTAATAATAGCTGAGTTTTATCCGTCTTGAGAGGTAAGGACGTTTTACCCTTTTCACTTTTAAGTAAAGAGCATGTTCGGATTAAAACATATTTTTATAACGGTTTTGTAAATTATTTCGTCGATCGTAAATATTTTTTATAATACATGTAATGTTCGGATATTGAACTTTGTGACACGAGTCACACGTTGGTACTGTTTTGGTAAAATTTTGGTAACTTATAACAGACTCTGGGAGTTCTGTTGGTCTAGACGGTTTTAAGGTGCGTCTAAGACGTTCCTGAGACTTTGTCACGAAACTATTTTTGAGTGAGGATTGTCCGGCCTTCACTCGCTAGGGAGTTAGACTTTCTCCTTTGGCAGTTTCATCCTACTGACTGTCCAAATGTGAGAGGTATGCACTATTATGAGTCTAGCTAACCACAGGTGGTTACCTCTAGACCGTGCAAGGGTAGGACCTTGGCACACAGGTTGCGAAAAATATATATTTTGGGTAGTTTGGATTTGACTACTATTTTTATGGTATTCTGGTATCTAAACGATGATTTTTAACTCCAGTTTCGGTTTACTATAAATTATTATCATCATCATCATCATTATTATTTCACGAATTATTATATTATTATATTTTTACTCAGCTTTGCTGACGTCCTTTTGTTTTGGGTCGTTCCCCCGCTGGAACCTGTACCTATTTGTGTTTTTGGGTACAGCTGATAGGTACACGTGATTTGCTGCATGGGTGCATTCTGGTATCGGGTTATGCTGAGCGAGGAAGGATTTTTATAATTTAACTTTGACTACAAACTATTTACATTATTATTGGATTTATCGGTTTGCTATTGTGTTAAACCGTTTTGGATTTTGTAAGACTTAAGACTTCCGCTGCAACGTTTCCATTTAATTAGCTATCAAATTTCTATTTTTATTTATTTATTATTTATCATCTTCCTTACACTTGGCTCGATAAGCTAAGTGTGGAGTAACAACTTTGAGTTTTCTGTTTTCGGTTTATTATTTTGGTTGAGAAAATTTAGGGCTGTTACAGTTGCAGACTACCGGTGTTCCTGAGGATTAAGGAAAGTGATTAAGGACTTATGTTTTAAATTTCTTTAAGTTCTGTTTTAGTTCATCTTTTTCTTTATTCTCGACTACTGTTGTTTTTCATTTCTTTCATTTATACTCCTTTGTTTATGCTGTCCCTTTTATCAGGAGCAGTTGTACTGAGTGCCTTTGTTTCATTGCTTAATATTATGTCTACGATTACTATTATTTAAATATTCCGAAGTTGCTGTATAGTTATTTATTGATCCAATTATTTAAATTTTATTATTAGTATCAAAACACAATTATAACATATTCATACGAATATCTTATTTTATGTTGTGTATTCCAATTATATGTTACTTTATTTAACCAAAACCAGTATGTTAATTGATGTTTTAGGCGATTAATCTTCACAGTCATTTTGAGAACAATGTGAAGGGACAATATAAAGAAAAAAAGCATGAAATTAATGGTATTCTTGAAGCTAATGATTTTTATATTACAGTTCAATTGCAGAACACAAGTGAATCAATTTAAAGCCAAAAATCATCAGTAAGGACAAAATCACAGCATAGTTATACCCAAATTCTTTAATTTATCTAATAATTAATGGTATTCTTGAAGCTATTGATACTAATATCTATATTACAACACAATTACAACACAAAAGTACATCAATTTAGAGCATAAAATCAACAATAAGCATAAAAGTAAAGCATAATTATAACCAAATAAAAAAGAGTAGGAGTTTACTTATCTTTTAACTGCATAAACCCATCATGTTTTCAACTCCCCACTTCCTTCATGTGTGAAAACAATTTAATTTCAACCACCCCATCTCTCATGTCCATTGCAACTCCCCATGTCATCAAATATATATAAGAGATGTTAGTATCTAAAAAAAATCAAGGCAAAATAGAAATTACAAAACATTCTACCCATCTGAAATGGAAACAAATTCAATGTCTTCACTAATATATCACAAATCTTTGAGTGCTTCTAATCAACGCCCTTTCATACTGAATAACATTTCTGAATTAATCGCACTTCACAACGTAAGACATTGAACCTATCTTTTCGTGTATTTTTTTCATACCATCTTCTCTGACTAATGAGATTCTCATTTTTCAGCCTGGAAAGTATTCCATTTTAGCAACATTGAAGGACGATGATACTACCAAAAATTGGTACATTAACAAATGCAAGAGATGTGGACATACAATTGGAATGAACTAAGATAAGTTATGGCACTGTATTATGGACATCTGCTCTAAACTTGACGTTGGTGTCAAAGAACGAGATATAATGTGGGTAACAAAGGCAATTTTCGTTATTCCAAGAAAAAATTTCGAATGTGCATTTATTAATCTCTTTTTTGGTGACAGATACGATGTTACTTTTTTAGAGGAGGATCACAACAGTGACAACACTAACATCACTACCAACAATGCACAAATGGAAGATGAAACAGAATACAATGCATCTGAGTCCATGGAAATGTGTCAAGAGGTACAATTATCCTAAAAAAATTCATTACAGATAGTCAGGTCATCTATGATGATTTCCTTATCTATTATATTTAATGCTTTATCTTTAAAATTCTTAATGATAGATTGATTCAAAAGAAATCTCAATCACAATAAAGACACTATTAGGAAAGGAATTTATCATAGATTTGGAAGTGTGTCGCTACTTTAATGTTGTGATTGATACAAGATGTTATTCGACGATTGATCTATGTGCCAAGACAGACGTAATACAAAGAAGGAAAGTTTATTTGTGGTCAATGCAGGTATAAGAATAAGAAGATAACTCATGAGAATAGTAAAGCCATGTGTTTAAATAAATTGTAAAGTTAAGTCTTTCATGTATAACAAGAATCAAGTTCATTAACTACATTTTTCGAGTTGTTAGATTATAACTCTGACAGAATTGACGAGAAGACATCCATGAGCAAACTGCCACGTAAAAGATTATCTTCGTCCATATGTGAGACAAGTTTGTCAAGATCAGAATCATCGGATGAAGAATCCACGGTCAAGGGAGGGTTAAAAAAACAGAAGAAGTGAAGATTGGTTGCAACAATTATTTTGATTATGTTTTTGTCTCCTTTCTTAATTTAAATTGAACTATTTAATGCCTTTTCAATTAATTTGCTCATGTTTTTTCAATTAGTTGAACCATTTATTGTTATTTCCTTTTATTCAGAATTTATTTTCCCTGATTCATTGAGTTTCTCAAATGTCACGCATATATTTTACATATTCAGGTTTTAGACATTTAAGACTTGCCCACATAATCCGATATCAGTTCCACAATTGTTGAATACAATTATTGAATACATCTTACTTGCATAATTAATTTTATAAAGTCTAACATTTACAATAGACTTAATGAACTGATTTATAAACTCTTAACATGTATCCTCCACAAAAACTATTAAATAAGTCACTATTTAAAAACTGTGGGACATATTAACACCATGACATTTACCACAATTGTAGTTTATTTGGTATAATATCTGAAATTAGTGTGTAAAAACAATCACCATTCTTCGAATGGTGACCCTCAGGCCACATATTTTCAGCATGATACTTTAATCCATGCATAAAAACCCCAAAGATTCAAGCATATACAGAAGACACTTCAATTAGGTAGATGGGCAAATAATCAAAGTCTGTCCAATTTTAAGAGTGAATTACTCACAAAGTGGAAATTAAGGAGTTATCACTACAATTAGGTGGACAAACTACTGCTACTCCCATTCTTTTATCCCTACTATTTGATTAAAATATGATTCTCATATATCGAACAATAGTAGGGATTAAAAGAATGGGGGGAGTGTATTGTGTCCATTCATGCTAAGAGTGTAAATCTGCAATCCAGGATCTTAGTAGGTAAATAGGCTGTATTCAAGCTTTATATCTGACTCATAGTTGCTCATCATTGAGATTTTTACACACCATTACACTTTAAAATCAAGATAATATGCCTCAATATGTTTATGTGAAGATCAGATATTCCAATATGTATAAGAGATTTTATTAGTTTAATTATACATCAAATGTTAAGTATAAACTAATTTTAGTTTACTTATTTAAGTCCAAAACAACCAAGTAGCAGACACTTTCTACACATATCTGCTAATTCTTTCCAGCTTGACCCATTATTGTTATGTCCTAAACAAGTTTTTCAATGACATTCAATTTTGTCATGCTTAATTGATATGCTACTTAATTTTAAATTAGGTTACAAAAAATCTGTTCATTTCATTTAGTTTTTCTCAATCATTTAGCATCATGACAACAGTTACCAGCAACATATTAAATTTATTTAAGTACAAAACAATTAAGCCACTGACATTTTCTGCAAATTTCAGCTGCTTTTTCCCAGTTTGAACCATTGTTATTATGTCCTAAGCAAGCATTTCAATATCATTCAGTTTTCCTATGTTTAACTGATTAATATGTTGCTTAATTTAAAATTAGGTACAAAAAAATTGTTAATTTCATTTAGTTTTCCTTAATCATTCAGCCTCATGACTACAGTTATCAACAATGCACATCAACACTGTCACAGTTTTTCTCAATCAAGTATATGAAAGTAGTTTATAATAATAAATCAAATCTCCATCAAAACAGGTAAGTAGTCCACTCCTTCTAGAGTTCTACTAAAATTAAAAAATTAAGCCCCATGAAGACAGTTATTAGCCATCTTATCTCAACAATACCCACTATCTTCTTAACCAAGTATAACTTCTCTTATGAAATACCTACAACTAGCATGATAGTCTAGACTTCGGTTAATGCTTCAGCATTATAAATACAGCAGAAATACAATATTCTTTATGCACAGTACCACACTTGAAAAATAGATAACACAAAAAATGGCAGAATCAGGAATCAACAAACCAATGTTCTCTACTTTTGATAAGTTGCAGCCATCTCGCATTGAATTTTTCTTTGAGGCTAGAGTTTTACGTGTTTGGAAAGCTGAAGAAGATCTTTTCGATAGGTTCAATCAAGCTTCCAACTCAATTGAGGTCTTAATGGTAGACATAAAAGTGAGCACCATATATCAGTTATGTAATTAGAATCTTATTTAATATTATTATGCTAACAATATTCAAAATTGATAAATTTAGGTTGATACGATGCAAGCAAGAATAATGCATGACTTGAAATCAGAATTTGAGGGAAAGGTACTGGAAGGGAAAATTTACAGAATAAGTAAATCACTAAAAAAATCAAGCCAGAATTGCGTCGGACAAATCCGACGCAAATTGTATAATGCGTCGGATTAGCCGACGCAAAAGACCGCCATTATTTTTTGACGTAATTTTTTTCATCGGCTAATCCGACGCATGCCCTTTGCGTCTACTCTGCATCGGCTAATCTGACGCTCCCTTTTGGGGGTCAATAGTCCAGTCAATGAGCCCTGCGTCAGATTAGCCGACGCAAGATCGAACCTCCCATCGACCTTGCGTCGGCTAATCCGACGCAACGCTTTCAGACAATGAGCCCTGCGTCGGATTAGCCGACGCAAAGGCGAACCTCACATCGACTAATCCAACACAGCGCTCTCAGACAACGAGCCATGCGTCGGATTAGCCGACGCAAGATCGATGGGAGGTTCGCCTTTGTGTCGCCTAATCCGACGCAGGGCTGGTTATAAAGTTACATCGATTCTTTGTTTTTAGCTCCCTATATGTGCGAGATTAAACAACCTGCATTTACACCCCACTCCTACAACAAACCACAACTGGAGCACATCCCCCCACAAAAATGACCCAATAACTCCAATCAAAGCGCCCGTACATATCTTCTTCACATAAGTTCACATAACTTTACAAAACTTCACAAAACTCCACAAAACTCAACAATTCTAAACCAGTGTAATGTTATAGAAAATGATAATATATTACAAAGAAAACCGGTGCTGGGTTCACAATTCTATCTAGGAGTTGGAGAAATATCTGGCTTCACAACCATAGTCTAAGCAAGTAACATAAAAGAGATGAACTACCTACGCAAGGGGCTCAATCCGCTCCGACACATAGGGATGACCATCGTCGTTGTTGTCATCCCGTCTACTAGTATGTGGTCCTCTGCTGCAGTTCTCGTTCTCCATGGCCCACCGTTCCCTCATCATCTCAATAAACCTGTCCAGCTCCTTACACCTCTTCTCCAATGTCTGCAGGCGCTCTTCTTGTCTCTTGAATTTCTCCTCCATGCTCTCGTTAAGTGTGCGTTCCTGGGAGGCAGCGGTAGGGAGGTACGTGTCCGCAGATGGATCCTTACCACGGTTCAAGCACGGGCGAAAGAGATCGTTTGCGTTACCTATCCCCCAAAACCTTTTCTTCTGGTTGTAGCCACCCGTGACATCGTGGAAGATCTTCAAGGTGTTGGGTGCCTGATTAGAAGCTCGTGCCTCCTCCACTGCTTTCTCATAGTTCTCCTGAAACAGCAACATGAAACTGTGTTATAACTTTTAGAACAACACACACTATCACATCGTAATGTTTGGGGCTAGTATATTTTTAAAAAACATTTCTACTAGTCACAACGATCTGCGGTCCTCGGGGGTCAATCCACTTGCCATCCTTCCCCTTCTTTGTCTTCTCCAAGAGCTGCACCGGAGATGCAGTTGGGCTCTTCATAGAACAGTGTTAAAACTTTCAGCATTTATTTACCAATATTATATATTGAATTATACTCAAATTGATTACTTGTGTTATAAGCACTTACCATTTGCGCGAAGGCTGTTGCTACGCTCCTACTCCCAAGGCAGCTGGTGGGTTTGGCCAGCCCGTCCACTTGCCCACCTCTCCTGTTCGACGACTTAACCGCCGACTTCTTCTTGAAGTTTGGGTCCTCAGCTTTCCTCTTCAGTTCCTCCCACTTCTCCTGCGGAATCCAATCTGTCTTCTGAACCCTCGGAATAGCTCTCTGAAATATGTTAGTTATTTTCTTCTTTATCTGACTTTCATAGTCCGACCTGAGGTCGTACCCCAAGTCTATACGCACTCTCTTCTGTTTGTCAAAAAAAATGATTCGTTAGTTACAATTTATGTATAAATCGTGCAACGAAAACCTCAGAATGACAGACGAGGCAATTACCGCGAAGTGCATATACATGGCGTCCCGAGCTTCCTGGGGTGCCTCCGTCCAGCTATGGTAGGCGCCTGAGGTATACACGTAGGTCATGGTTATGGAATCCCGCATATAATCAGAGTAATTCTTATCCTCCCACCTACACAAGTAATTTATGATACTGTGAAGCAAATAAATGAGCGAAAATATAGAAAACAACTGGTTACAACAACTTAAACTCACCAAATAGCGGTAGGGACTTTCCATCGTGATAGGTAGCGCTTCGAAGGCGTCGCAACATAGACCGTCGCCCCGATTTCTTGCACAGCGTCCACACTTTTGACTTCGACTACAGGCACGTCCTCCTCCATAGCGGTGGCGTCACCGTGGCTACTGCTACCCATCACCATCTCACTGCCACCTGCCTTAATCACGTCTACAAAATATGTTTGCGCAAAGTTAAAATGTAGAGTCAGTTAGTTTAGGGTAATCTAAGAATTTCATTGATTACCAAAATAGTCTTCAATTACAAATAAATAAATTACAACTTATACTAAATAAAATAAAATGAACTACATAATTGTTAATTATCGTCACTATCACTGTCCGCATCGGTGTGCGCTTCAATGAACCCCTCTTCCCCGTCTTCATCGTCATCGTCCCAATCACTATTAACCTCATCACCGTCATCTTCATCGACGACCAACTCTTCCTCATCACCCTCTCCCTCAGGAACAATCCAATCGGCAAATTCGTCGGCCTCCCTTCAGCACCACCAACTTCAACTAAATATTCTTTCTCATTGACGTCATTGTCTTCGATCAAAATTGATGATATTGGCTGATTAGTACCAACTACATTCTCTTGGTAGACGTCATCGTCGATGATAGGATTATCAACTTGTTATCTTGCCTTGATTTTGAAAACCGCAGACCAATTCGTATTCCTTTTTCCCTTCGGGTAAGGAGCGTAGCAGACTTGATTGATTTGATACGCCAACACAAAAGGGTTGTGCCCTCGCAGTTTTCTTGTCAGGTCGACATCCACAAGTTCGTACAACTCATGAACACTGACTCCGTGCGAGGAGTTTTCTATCCAATCACATTTGAACAGTACGGCCTTGCAGCTTTCGTTGCTGTCGTAGTAGTCGAGCTCGATCACTTCGAATAGGGTTCCATAATAATCTGACCCCTCGGTGGACAACACACGTACGCCGTTACTTTTAGTCAGTTTTGGAACGTCAACACCCTCTACAAACGCACGGAACTAGTACCCGTTAATTGCATATCGCCTCCAAGTTCCGACTCGTGAAGACGGCTCAGTGACTAGAGGTCTTACTATGGGATCCTCCAACGCTTCAGGCTATTGTGAAGGAAAAATATATCAACAAACAATGCAATTTAATTTCAACCAAACACAGACACAATTTGTAATGTTCATTCAAATAGCATTTCAACATACTTGAGTACGTAGCCAGGAGGGAAACAGTGACTCATATTTGACCCAAACATCGTCAGATGTTTTCACTTCCGTGTGTTCTTCCATAATAAAAGCCTCGAATTTCCTGAAATGGTTAGCAGCTGTAGCTAATCAAACATACTACCAATTATGAGGAGGGTATGTTGTACGTGAGTCACTTACTCCTCGTATGGTCGGATGACAGTGCCACAGTTTCTCAGAACGTAGGAGTGTGCCTGCTTGTACTCAACATCAGTCAACCACCTCTCCTTACATTTTCCAGTGGTGCTTCCAACGTCAGTCTGAAATGGTTCCACCTTTCTGTGACGGTCTTCAGTTTCATGCACACCCACGTCCAGGTCTTCAGTTTCATGCACACCCACGTCCAGGTCTTTGGCTTTTGTGTCAACGTGCTCTTCGAAGTAGAAGGAGCAGAAGTTTGATGTCTCCTCTAACAAATACGCGTTGCATATTGAACCCTCGACACGTGCTTTGTTACCAATTTATTTTTCAAATAGTTTAAGAACCTGCAAATTAAAATGGTGGTGGGCAAATGTAACACTTACTTGGTAATCAATACACGGAAAGTCATACTAAGGATATTTGAGGATGTCACCTTTCAAATGGGTACATCCACCGGTACTGAATTGGACCGCCAACCCTTGCCTCATATGGCAAGTGAAGTGGGAGATGCTCCAATGAGTTGAAGAATGACGGAGGAAATATTTTCTCCAACTTGCAAAGGATCTCGGGAATATTGTTTTCCAGCCGATTCATGGACTCGACTGACACTGTAATGGAACACAAATCATGGAAGAATTGACTGATCTCTGTTAATGCATTCCACGTGTTCATAGGCACCAGCTGCTTCAATGCTACTGGCATCAAGCGCGCCATAAACACGTGACAGTCGTGGCTTTTCATGCAATACAAAATTAACTTCGACTAGTCCACACACCGAGATAAGTCGGATGCGTAACCATCCGGGAACTTCAAACTAGCCACCCAGTCGCACAAAGCCTTCCTTTCATTTTTGTCCATAACAAACGAGGACGGTTTGGGTCGCCCAAGACACAGTTCCTTGAAATCGGCTTTGCCTTTTGGTCCGAAGGTTGTTTTGTTCGGTACATCCATTACGGTGTTGATAATCTGCTCAAAGAAGTTCTTCTCGATATGCATAACATCCAGGTTTTGTCTTATTAGAAGAGTGTTCCAGTAAGGAAGCTCCCAGAATATGCTCTGCTTCCACCAACCTTCCTTCTTATCCTTTAATTTTTTCAACTGTTGGTGGGTAGCATATACTATTGTAGGGTACTTCTGGACATCTGCCCATATCTCATCGCCTGTTAACCGTTTACATGCGATCCTACTTTCATTGGGTTGTTTCTTCAGGAAACTCTTACAGTTATGCCTAAATGGATGGTCGGAAGGTAGAAACTGTCTATGACAGTCAAACCAAGACACCTTTCCGCTATTTTTAAGCCAAAAGGATCTTCGGTCGTTCGATTGACAGTAAGGACAAGCACGGTAACCCGTTGTACTCCAACCAGACAACATCCCGTAAGCTGGGAAGTCGTTGATGGTCCACATCAGTGCTGCCCTTAGATTGAAACTACTCTTCCTCGACACATCGTACGTGTAAACCCCATTATCCCACAAACTTTTTAACTCCTCAACTAGAGGTTGGAGATACACGTCCATATTGGATTTCGGGTTCCTAGGGCCAGGAACAATAAGGGACAGGAGCATAAATTATCTCTTATTGCATAACCACGGAGGTAGGTTGTACGGTGTCAAAATCACCGGCCAACATGAGTACGACTTGCCGAACTGCCCGTACGGTGAGAAACCATCTGTGCACGAACCCAAACGTACGTTGCGCGGCTCTTTTGAGAACTCCGGATGTTTGACATCAAATGTCTTCCAAGCTTCACCGTCGATAGGGTGTGTCATCATACCACTAACCGTTATTTTTGAGTTACTGTGGTGCCAACTCATCTCGGCCGCAATTTTCTTTGTTGCATAAAGTCGTTGCAGCCTCGGACCTACTGGGAAGTAATTCATAACCTTAGTTGGTACTCTCTTCCCCCTAGTATTTGCAGTTGGACTCTTGTACCTCTCCGAACCACATTTCCTACACGCCTCGAGGTCCGAATCTCCCTTCCAGAACAACATGCATTCGTTCGGACACGAATTTATCTTTTCATGGGGGAGTTGGAGGCCCTTCAACACATTTTAAACCTCGTAGAAATTATTTGACATGACATTCTCCTTTTTCGGTAGAAGTTCACTAATCAGTTGGATCCAACCATCTAAATGTCTTAAGGCCATGTTGCTATCGCACTTCAAAGTCATCATCCTTGAAGCGACTTGCAACAGACTCATATCGCACCCGCCATAAACTGGGAGCTCAGCATTTTTTAGCATTTGAAAAAAGGAAAGGACTTGTGGGTTGGGTTCGTGCTGCACTTCTTCGTCGCTTATGTTGTCTGGGTTACACTCCTCCTCCATTATGTCCTCAACCGTCGTACGCAGTGCGTCTTCCACGAAGTCCCGGTACGGATTTTCGCGAACAGGTTCTTGCAGGCGACTGGTGATATTTTCATTTTCACCATGATACGTCCACACGTAGTAGTTCTCAACAAAACTGTGCTTGTATAGATGTTGTCTGACATCTACTTCATGTTTTAAGGCATGGTTTTGACATTTTTTACATGGGCACCTAAGTTGCTCGCTGGTGTAGTGGGGGTCATTATCTAAGGAAAACTTGATGAACTCCTCGACACCGTCTCTAAATTCTATTTTCGACCACTTATTGTCGACCAGTCTCTCGTACATCCACCTCCGTTCTACTCTGTTCATTCTATATGGATTGAACTATGAATGATCAGGGTATGTACACATGAAAAAAATGGCGTGGGGAAAGAACTCAACAACAACGAATTTGAAGTAGGCAACAACAACAACAGGGGAAATGAACATTGAAGAAAAGTTCGCGAATTTCACCATCAGTTCGAACTCTCACAACCATCAATTTAGAAACGATTCATCACCGGGGACCTTATCACTCCAACCTAAACCCATTCTTGTACGTTCCATGTCACTGATAAACACGAAATTGTGTTATGTCGATCAGAGAAAAATTCGGCAGAAATTCGTCTCAGTTCTCCAAAAGCACAATGTGGAATATATGAAAACTCCACATATGCAATCGAAGAACATTGAGGGAATTGTCACCAAGTTTTCCTCTTACCAACACAACACAATTCCATGTTTACCACCTAAGCGACATGAAAAGTACAATAACAATCCCAAAACGGGGACTGTCCAAGAATTACTCCTAATGAGTAACTCTTGAACGGGCACTAGGTGGGTTTGAGTAGATATCAAACAATCCTCATACATCGTGAACTTGCGTCCCGTTGCAGTCTGATCATCATCGGGTGTTTGTCGGGCACTTCTGGAGCCACCAGGTCAGAATCTGGGTGTCTACACCAGGTAAGGTATACCACGAGAATGACTAGTATCCGTATTACCACGTTAAAACTGATTTGCTAATATGAATACTATCTAGTACTCTCTACTCTCCTACGTTCATCTTTTCATGGCCTGTCTGTCACGTGAAATCGCATGCAAAGAATGTAAAAGCATTTACTTCGACGATAAAACTTACTTGTTCTTAAACAACCGACATAGAAATGGCATAGGGTTCAAACAACAAATGTTATCGCATTTTCGCCGCAACTAGGAACGAAGTTATCAGCCCATCGATTGATTAGTAGAGGCCGCTACGTGCGGGCGGGATTGGGTGTTGATGTCTGCTGGATGTTGGCTTCCGAATACGTACCCTCACCCCTTACTCAGAATCCATGGTTTCTGGATGCCCGAAACCAATTGCAATGAGAGTCATTCTAGACATGGAAAGTTTACGGGTACAATTCTTTATCTTTAAGTCCCCATGTCACTCAACTTTGAGCCGGCTAAGGATTAAAGTTGACTTGAACAGTTTTCGAATATCCCAAAATTACTCGGTGGCGACTCCACAAATCGGCAACAAATTCGGTTCACTAAAAAGGTCTTCGGACCAAACATGTCGGCCTTTAAACATTTATAACCACGTCTTGATCGATTCTAAAGGAAACATGGATGTCCCTACATCCGTCTAGTACAACTCAAATCGTCAGCCAAATCGAGGTCCGACACATCGTCCCGAACGCGAGATCGGATCGGCCCGAACGCGCTGAGCGTTCAACGGTAGGCCGTGTGGGTGGCCGCCGTGACCGATCCTGCACGAGTGCGCGCAGGCAGCGGTTTGGGCGAGCGTCTACAATCTTCAGTGGGTCTCTTGGTCACACCAATTAGAAACTCGAGCTTCCTTTTGGAGCAGATGGCTATCTCCATTTGCCTTTTCCGCTCCGAGTAATTTCTAATGCCTGACAACTTAGTGTCAACCACCATGGGATGTGCACTCTCTGCTGGGTGCAGGCATGTAGAGGGGGTCTGTTGGTTCCATGAAAGTAGGTGCTTTCGAGATTGGGATGTTAGTGTTTGTGGGGGTCGGATGGGGGGGGGGGGGTTCTACTTCGTTAGACATTGTTGAGTTAGAACTTGTTGTTTGAAGAGATTTGTGTTTTCAGCAGATCCATGATAGTTCTATTAATAAGCACCTGATTTAATGTTGTTGTACTTCTGCTGCTCGAGTTTAATGCTCAACATAAATTTGGTTATTGATGGGGGTTGGAAGCCTGCAAACGGGCCGCCCGCCATTTGGGTCCCGGGGTGGCCCGACCCGGGAATAAAGGACCTACCAGGCAGGTCACGAAGCAAGAAGCCATCACTCTAAGGCATCCTCCTGCCTGGCAGGGCATCACCGCCCTGTCGAGCAGGGCGACCAGTATTCCCTGCCTCCTGGTTCTCAGGTGTTCGCATGTCCAGCAGGGACAGGGGAAACCAGGGACCTTCCCGTCATTTTTCCTAAGGTAAGGGGGAATGAGTGGATGAGGTGAAGCCACTTGTCACCTTCTCATCCACCCGTTCTCCCACTCTCTCTCCTCCTTCCTCTCTCTTGTAGGAAGGTATAAATACTCTTCCATTTCCCACAAGAAAGGTGGTTGGAAATTCTCTCTCTAGACTCTCACTCTAAAAACCGCCACCTAGTTCCTCACGAGCTAGGTTCGTTAAGGCATTCCACGAACTGACTTAGGCATCAGAGAAGGTTCCCCCGGACACCTCCAGGGCCCTGTGTGTTCCTTGTGCAGGGGCAGGCCATCTCCGCCGGGGAAGTTCGACCATCGGAGTGAGGGAAAGGGGAGAGTCAATAGAAGACTTGCATTGATCACCTTAGGACTTAAAACGTCATAGCAAAAGATCCGAACTCAGAATCGGGTCTAATTGTTTTCATACCGGAACAATTTGACGCCGTCTGTGGGGAAGATCTGGTTGTACCCACGAAATTACCCACAAAAATCAACCTCAATCAAATCACTACAAACATGCCTGAAATCATAGAAGCAAGCTCCGGGGTGGGTCCGACGGTACCACCGGTGATCCCCCCATATGGAATGCCTGCGCCTGGGAGAACGCCTGCTGCAACAATCCCAGGGGTAGGGCATACCAACCTTCGCGAGACACCTGAGGGAGGTGCTGCAGTCACAGCTGGGCAGGTTGGCCATCAAAGACCCAATTTAAACCTCACTCCTGCCCAGGTTCTGCAAACTGCAGCCTTCTTCTCAGCGATGCTTAACCAAGAGTTCACTCCAGAGGACTTGGTTGGCACGATTGCTACTACTCCCAGGCAACTTCACTTTAAGAGTGGGGAGGGTGCCAGGGGTACGAAGCGAACCGCCGCTAGGAACATCCAGCGCAAGGCACTGAAAGTGGCCAAGGGGTACCAGCAAACCCAGAAACGTATTACCGGCAATCAGGAGCAAGCAGCTCAACGGCATGCGTTCTCCATACACACTACAGAGTCCACGGCTGCCAGAGAAAAAAGGGGATTATCCCAGGGCCTTCAAGACCGAATGAAGCATAAAGAGCCTGCTTCCAAACGCCTGGGAGAAAAGCAGGGTGGAGTCTTCTCCCGGTTGACGCCAGCAGCAGAGGAACAGCCAACTCCAGGGCTGTCTCAAAGTCTGCAATCCAGGCTCAACCGGGGGCAACCACTCGAGTCAAGGCATCGCCAGGGCGACAACCTTGACCAGCCCCAGAGAAAAAGAACTAGACTTCCCACTCCGAATAGAGAGGATGAGGCTATGAGCAGGCTGCCACCAAGGCACCGCTCCCCCGGTCCAAGGAAACCGACCCCTGGAAGATGGGATGACCACGGTTACCCTTATGGAGGGAGCAGGTCACGATTGGTAGGCAGGCCCACCAAGACACCACTACACCCTGACGTACAGGAGTACCCCATCCCGAAGATTAAAATGCCTTCTGTCAAATTCGACGGAACTTTAGACCCAGAAGATCACTTGGCAGCCTTTGAGAGCCACATGGGCATGTACGACGTAGATGACGCGGTCTGGTGCAAAGTCTTCCCAACTACCCTGGTTGGGCTAGCACAAGGATGGTTCAGGGATCTACGTCAGGGGTCAATCAGTTTCTTTATAGAGCTAGCTGAAGCTTTCTTAGAACAATATGCAGGGAACAAGAAGCGCCGGCTCACTCGTTTTGACCTGATGACTCTGAAGCAAAAGAAGGGGGAAAGTGTTAGGGTGTACCTAAAGAGATTTGACCTGTCCTACCAGCAGGTCAGGGAGATCGATGACTCAACAGCTGCATACGCCCTGACCATCTCCCTACTCCCAGGGGAAATGAAGAATCAGATGATCAGAGCTCAGCCTGAGACCCTGGCTAAAGCCAGGAAAATCGCTGAGGGCTTCATATTGCAAGAAGAATTCCACAGCCTGCCGGATACCCCCGCAGGGCCAACCAGGCCGCAGAGGGGACCCCAGGGTGGACGCAGCAGGAACGAGCAAAACAGGCAGAAAGACGAGGGGGGAGATACCCCCAGGAAAGAACGCACAACATATCAACCCAGATTCGATAGTTACACAGCCCTTAACAAATCCAGGGTAGAGATCTTCGAACTTGAAAAGGAGACGGCAAAATGGAATCGTCCCAACAAGCCTCGCAGCCCAAAAGGGGATCCGAAAAAATTCTGTACATTCCACGATTGTGTGGGGCACACCACCGAGGAGTGCCGCCACCTGAAGGACGAAATTGAGAAGCTTATCAGAAATGGATGGCTGAGCAATTACGCAGCGAGAAACAAGAGCCAGAAAGAGGTGGCAGATAAGCCTGAGGGTTTGGCGCAAACCCGCATGATAATCCATGTGATATCAGGGGATGCAGAGGGCCAGTCAAGTAGGAGAAGTCAAAAAAGACAGATCCGGGAATTACGAAACCAAGTCTGCTATGCTGAGAAGGCAGGGAGTCCCAAGGGCGCGACCCTGAGCATCACCCCAGAGGATGCAGGGCGGGTAATATACCCCCACAGCGACCCCCTGGTATTATCCCTAGTAATCAGCAACCACATCGTAAAAAGGTGCATGGTAGACACCGGAGCTTATACCAACCTAATGTACAAGGACGCATTCGAGAAGATGGGCCTGGAGAAGAGGCACCTGAGGCCAGCCCCTGGGTCCTTATTTGGATTCAGCGGGGCAGGTGTACTCCCCATGGGTATCATCGACCTGCCCGTAACATTTGGGGAAGGAGCCTCCGCCAGAAATGTCAGGGCCTCATTTGTTGTAGTAGACGCAAGGTCTGCATACAACGCCCTGATAGGCAGAGCTACCTTGGACGAAATCGAAGCAGCCATATCCATCAGGGCTCTGACTATAGCCTATATAACAGATTTTGGCATGGAAGGGAAAATTCATGAAGACCAGGAGTCAGCCAGGCAGTGCTACTCGGTGGACCTCAAAACCCATGAAAC
Source organism: Agrostemma githago (assembly GCA_958450325.1). Classification (NCBI taxonomy): domain Eukaryota; kingdom Viridiplantae; phylum Streptophyta; class Magnoliopsida; order Caryophyllales; family Caryophyllaceae; genus Agrostemma; species Agrostemma githago. The sequence continues at coordinate 58,169,264 of OY288249.1, read as the reverse complement.
TGAGAGAAAGGGAAAAAGGAAAGTTGACAGTTCCCCCAGCAGGGAGGGTGAGATCCCAGCCAGACAGCAGGCGGCTGACCACCTGGAACCTGGGGGGGAAAGTATGCTGGTGGATCTGGAGCCTGGCAGACAAGTCCTCATAGGAGCTGATCTGGAGGCGTCCTACCAGGCGGAACTAGTCAAGGTCCTAAGAGATAACAAGGACGTATTCGCCTACTCGGCGGACGAAATGCCAGGGGTCGACCCAGCTTACATCGTTCACAGGCTGAACGTGAATCCGGAGGCCCGCCCCGTCAAACAAAAGAAAAGAAACATGTCAGCAGAGAAAGACCTAGCCATAAAGGAAGAGATAGAGAAACTTTTGAAAGCGGATTTCATGAAATCTGTGATTACCCTGAATGGCTGGCAAACGTCGTAATGGTGAAAAAGTCCTCGGGTGCATGGAGAATGTGCGTGGACTTCACAAATCTCAACAAGGCCTGCCCAAAAGACTGCTATCCCCTTCCCAGAATAGACCAATTGGTAGACGCCACCAGTGGGTACTCCATGCTAAGCTTTCTGGATGCCTTCTCAGGATACCACCAAGTGTACTTGTGGCAGATTGACAGGGTAAGGTGTGCCTTCATCACCAGTCATGGCACTTATATGTACAAGATGATGCCCTTCGGACTGAAGAATGCAGGCGCCACCTACCAACGATTAGTGGATAAGGTCTTTGAAAAACAGAAGGGTAGAAATTTGGAGGCCTACGTCGACGACGCAATAGTAAAAAGCAAGGGAGACAATCAACACTTGACAGACTTACAAGAAACCTTCTCCTCCCTGCGCGCTTACAAGATGAAGCTTAACCCCAAAATATGCACATTCGGGGTTCGCTCCGGAAAATTCCTAGGTTTTCTGGTCAGTGAAAGGGGAATAGACGCCAATCCTGAAAAGGTTCAGGCAGTCTTGGACCTTCCAGAACCAAAAACCATCAGGGACATCCAGCGCCTAACTGGCAGGATGACTGCCCTGGCACGCTTCATCGCCAGGTCAGCAGACAAATCAACACTATTCTTCAAGATATTGAAGGGCAACAAACAGTTCAAGTGGGAGAATGAGCAAAACGAAACCTTTGAACAATTAAAGGAACACTTGAAAAAACTCCCCACCCTGGCGAGGCCAGTGGCAGGGGAAAAACTTTTCCTTTACATCGCTGTCACCAACTCGACAGTAAGTGCGGTTATCTTAAGAGAGGAAGCAGGCTCTCAACAGCCCATATACTTTGTAAGTCATGCCCTGGGAGCAGCCGAAAAGAATTACCCTGTGGTTGAGAAGGCGGCATACGCAGTCGTCATTGCAGCCCGAAAACTTAGACCTTACTTTGAAGCGCACCCTGTTGTAGTATTGACTGATCAACCATTGGAAAAAGTCTTGGAAAAGTTTGAAAAATCAGGAAAACTGTTGAAATGGGCCGTCGAGTTAAGCGGACTAGGAATATCTTATCAGCCCAGGGCAGCCATAAAAGCGCAGGCCCTGGCGGATTTCCTGGCCGAGTGCTCCCACTCAGAGGAAGATGATCCCCCCACTGGAGAATGGGTAGTGTACACGGACGGATCTTCCACGACCAACGGTGCAGGGGCAGGGGTCGTATTAACCAGCCCTGAAGGAACGGACTTTGAGCATGCTCTCAGGTTCACCTTCCCTGCATCTAACAACGAAGCCGAGTATGAGGCCATCCTGGCAGGCGTAAAATTGGCCAAAGCCGCCGGAGCAGAGCGGGTAATTCTGGCAACAGACTCCCAGCTCATCGCCAACCAAATCAATGAAGAGTATGAGGCAAGAGACCAGGCTATGGCCATGTATTTGGACAGGGTAAAGCAAGAGTTGTCGGGGCTCAAGTCCTACGAAATCAGGCAGATTCCCCGGTCCCAGAATAACCGGGCAGACGCCCTGTCAAAGCTGGCCAGCTCAAGTTTACAAGACATACGAAGATCGGTCTGGGTGGACATAATCCAAGAAAAATCTACCCCCCCCCCCCCAGCCGGTTAATATCATTGAAGAGGATGACCTAGAAAATTGGATGACCCCAATCATCCAATTCAAGAAGCATGGAATCTTACCTCTTGACCCTGCTCAAAAGAGAAAAACGCTGGCAAGGGCCACATGGTTCGTACTAATAGGAGATGACTTATACAAAAAGTCATTTTCCTCACCCCTGCTCAAATGCCTGGGGGCAGGGCAGGCGGAAGAAGTTCTAGACGACATCCACTCAGGAATTTGCGGGCACCACATAGGAGGAAGATCCCTGGCGCACAAAGCCCTGAGGGCAGGGTACTACTGGCCGACCCTGCTAGTAGACGCAAGAGATCTGACTCGAAAATGCAGAAAATGCCAACTCTTTGCCCCTTCAATCCATGCTCCCGCCCAGGAACTCAAGCCAATCCTTTCCCCCATTCCTTTCGCTCAATGGGGAATGGACATACTGGGCCCCTTTACTACAGCTACCGGAGGTCGGAAGTTCTTAATAGTAGGGATTGACTACTTTACCAAATGGATCGAGGCTGAAGCAGTCCCTAACATCACCGAACCTGCAGTCAGAAAAGTCATCTGGAGGAATATCATAACCAGATTTGGCGTACCAAAGATGCTGGTGTTCGACCACGGAAGGCAGTTTGACAATGACCCCCTGAGAACCTGGCTGGAGGGGCATGGAATAGCAGTCGCCTACTCCGCTATCTGCCACCCACAAACTAATGGGCAGGCTGAAGCTGCCAATAAGCAGATTCTGAATGGATTAAAGAGAATGGTAGATGACCTTAAAGGTAGGTGGGCAGATGAATTGCCAAGCATTCTGTGGTCAATTAGAACCACACGCAAGGAGTCCACAGGCCAGACACCCTTTGGCCTAGTCTACGGAGCAGAGGCGTTGTTACCTATAGAAGCCCGGATACCAACTCTGAGATCCCAACAATATAATCAGGCAGATAACGAAGCATCAATGGCTGAAGCCTTAGACCTGGTCCAGGAAGTCAAGGAGGAGGCCAGCATTAACATAGCGGCCTACCAACAAAGAATGAGAAGAGCATACAACAGAAGAGTAAATGAGAGGAGTTTTCAGGTGGGAGACCTGGTCCTAAGAAAAACGCAGACGGTAGGAAAAGCACATGAACATGGAAAATTAAGCGCCAACTGGGAAGGCCCATACAGGGTAACCCAGATTAAAGGCCCAGGCACCTACAAGATCGCCAACCTAGAAGGCCACGAGTTAGCCGCACACTGGAATATAGACACCCTAAAGAAGTACTATCTTTAAAAACAGGAGGCTAGATAGCTTTTTTATTTTACTTGTCAAAGAAAAACCGGCAGAGGACGGTCAAAACAGAATTGTCGACGACTCCTGCCACGAATGATTGTAGCAAACCCCGAAGAAATGAAAAGCTTTCAGTCCATACTCGTTGTCTGTTCAAAATTTACAATTTTTTACACACAAACGAGCAGGGGGCAATAGAGGGAGGCCCCCCTGTTGCTGAAACCAAGGAAAATAGGCCCCCCAAGAAAAATTCCAGCCCCCCTGACTACTTCTGGGCAGGCCAGGGGCAGGCCCCCTGGACTTCGAATAAGAAGCCAGGATCAGGCTAGGCTTCATACGCCAGAAACAAGGACTGGGGGCAATCCCCCCAACCTTGTATAAAAAACACCAAAACCCCTCTAGCCTCTGGGCAGGCAGGGGGCAGGCTCCCTGGACTTCGAATAAGAAGCCAGGGCCAGGCCAGGCTTGGCACACCAAAAACAAGGACAGGGGGCAATCCCCCCAACCTTGTATAAAAAACACCAAAACCCCTCCCAGCCTCTGGGCAGGCAGGGGGCAGGCCCCCCTGGACTTCGAATAAGAAGCCAGGGTCAGGTCAGGCTTCGCACACCAAAAACAAGGACTGGGGGCAATCCCCCCAACCTTGTATAAAAAAAGCCAAAACTCCTCCCTGCCCATGGGCAGGCAGGGGGTAGGCTCCCTGGACTTCGGACAGAAGCCAGGGTCAGGCCGGGCTTCGCACACCAAAAACAAGGACTGGGGGCAATCCCCCCAACCTTGTATAAAAAACGCCAAAACCCCTCCCTGCCCCTGGGCAGGCAGGGGGCAGGCCCCCTGGACTTCGGACAGAAGCCAGGGTAAGGCCAGGTTTCGCAAGCCAAAAACAAGGACTGGGGGCAATCCCCCCAACCTTGTATAAAAAAAGACAATAAAAAACCCCTCCCTGCCTCTGGGCAGGCAGGGGGCAAGCTCTCTGAGCTTCAAACAAAGGGCAAAGGTCAGGTCGTACCTTTGAAAAAGGAAAAAGCAGGCTGAAATGAAAGACGTTCATAGCAGATTCAAGTGTTTTTACAAAAACATTAAGAAGATCCAAAAAGCAAAGAGGTTAAAAATTACAAAGATGGCCGGCCCATCAGAGCTCGGGCACGAAAGTTAAAGATTATCACAAGGAAAAAATACAGTAGGATCAGAGCAAAAGAAAATGGCAGATCCCCTGCACATCAGACGTCGGGGTCATCCTTACTGGCACCATCAGCCTCCTCAGCCGCCTTGCTAGCTCGAGCTTCATTCTTGACGGAGTAAAGATTCCTGAAAGCTTCCTCATCAAAATCAGGGAACATCTCCCTGATTACCTCCATGATGAGTTCCAGCGAGGAGTTAGCCCCATCCTGAAAACTCGTATCCACTGCAATCTCAGTCTCCTTCAGGATGGTATCTTTCTCCCTTTGCCATTCTTCGCCCTTGGCCTTCAAGTCAGCCTGAGCCTGCTTAAGCTCCGAGTCAGCGTTCGACAAACGCTCCTCCAGGTCGACTGCCTTTCTTTTTGTATGTTCCATTTCAGCCAGAGACTTGTTTGCCTGCTCCACCGCCAGCTTGCTCCCTTTCAAATCCGCTTCCAGCTTCGACACCTCTTTCATGGCCTTCTCCCCCTGGAGCTTCCATCGAGTCGCCTGACCCTTCATTTCCTCCATCTCACCTTCCTGTTTCGCCAACTTATCCTTCAAGTTGCTGATCAGGGTGACATCCCTTTCCACCATGGCCAGACGATCAGGAGGGGGAGCCCTAGGAATGACAATCAGCTCCTCATCGCTCAGGCGGCTGAGAGCCGCCAACTCAGCTGAGGCTTGTAGCACCCTGGAAGTGCGCTGAATATATTGGATCACTTGATGGGAGGTAGAAGTCACAGACTTGGTGAGGCGATCCGCCAGGACGACCCCAAAATCTGAAAGCAGGGCAGAGACATCCACACTATCACCCGCAGTATAATGGAACTCCGTGTTCTCTTCTGAGAAGAGAGTACCTAGAATCTCACGGGCTGTGCGTTTAGGCTCAGGGGTCTCAACGTCGGTCTCCAGGTACATGAGCAGCCCTAGAGGATTCTCTACCTCTTTTTCTCCTGCATTCCAGGGGGACGCTCTCCCCAGTTCCTTCGGAGTTGGCAGGGTGTGATCCCTGGGGGGTGTAGGTCCCAGCAGGGGAATCACCTCGTTTGCCGGCAGGGGAAGGGGTGGCCTCTGAGGTAACCTCTGCCTCTGTACCCTGAACATTTGAGGGAGGAGCCGTCGGCTTTACAAGCGGCAGCCTTGGAGGAAGAGGAAGCCTTCGGCTGGCTGAAAGACTTTTCACAAACTTCATTAGGTTCTTTTCACCCTTCTTATAACTCGAAGGAAGGGAGGGACGCTTTGAAATAATCACAAAATCCTCGGTCAAGCCAAGCCTCCTTATTTCCCTCTTCGACCAAAAGCGAGATTTGGGATCTGCAGGGCAAAAAAGAACAACCGGTTAGGAAGAAACATAGAAAAACAGAGCAACAAGGCCGGCAAAATCCCTAAACTACCTTCTTCAAGGCCAGGAATCAGGCCCACACGGGCCAAATAGTTATCCGTGGCAATGAGCTCTGCGTGAGGAAGCCAGAAGGCAGGGCCGCAGACGCCGAATTTATCAGTGACAGTCGCAAATTTCTTGATCACTTACTCGTCCAGCATGCTTAATTTTACCTCCAAGGCTGATGGGTGGGATTTGTCGTGGATCCCGCCACCAAATAATAACCAACTGTTCCTAACTGGGTAGCTAGGGCAAGTCGGGTCGATCCACAGGGACGGGGTGTAGGACTAAAGTGTGCTACGGTCCAAGACTCGGTCCGAGACAAGCTAAACTAGGGGATAGACTAAGGACTAAGCTAGGGTCTATGACAAGAACTAACAAGGCAAAACAAGCATCTAATGACTAACGGAAGCTAATAAAACGATAAGAAGAAACTAGGGTTAGGTCGGGTTCATGGGTGCAACGAAGACAAAAAGGGGAAAGACGGGGTTACTAGCGTGCTCACGTAGCTTAGGCAACGCCGATCGGGCTCTCGCTACGTAATCGGCCTAGGGGTCATCCTCACCGGGCTCTCGCTACGTAATGAGGAAACCAAACCAACCAAACAAACACACACATACAAGAGAATATGCAAGAAAAACAAGGATTGATCGTCTCTAGTCTCACAAGCAATTCATCAAACATGTGGAGTGCAAGGTAAATGGGAAACAACAAACACAACATCTAATACCACCCATCTCACCCTAATCATCCACAATCACAACCAATCACCCTAATAACCCTAGCAAGAATCTACTCAAACATATCTAATGCTAAAAACAACAAGAACAAGATGAATCAACTCAAACAACAAAACATGCATAATGAAACTAGTGAAAACAATGAACTATGAACAATATAATGAACAAAGATTAAAACTTGGATGAACAGACAAGATTAAGAGTAAAAAAAGGATGAGAAAGTTTATACCAACTACAAAGGATGAAAAGAAGAACACTTACATAGAAGAAAACCCAAACAAAATCTTCCAAGGTTGTCAATCTTGGTGGAGATCTTCAAGAATTCCTTAATACAAGATTAGCTAACTAGATTAGGGACTAATTACCGACTAATCTACTCTAATCTATGCTATCTATGCTAAAATAGTCTAGGGTTTAGTGGGTAATGTCTAACATAACATAAGATTACAAGAGGGGGGGTATATATAGGGTTACAAGAGTAAGGGAAGCGAGAAAAGCGAAACAACCCATTTCTGGGTCCATCTCGGCCGAGATGGAAGTGGTCTCGCCCGAGATGGTGTGGTCTCGCTCGAGATGAAGGTGGTCTCGGCCGAGACGGCCCATAACAGGAGCTGTTCCTTTTGTGCACTCCTTCCCGACCGAGAGGGCTATTCTTCCCGCCCGGGAAGGGTCTTGTAGGCCTCCAATATGATCTTTAAGATTCCCCCTTGCTTCACATGGGCTTCTCATCGACTCTCGGGTCTCGTGATCGAGTCTAAGGGGCTCGGGATCGGGTCCCAAGGTCTCGGGGTCGAATCCAAGGCATCGAGTGATCGTTCCTTCGCTTCTTTGGCTCCGAAAAGTGTATGTATTGAGTCGGAATCGCTCCAACTCTTCATGAATGGTTTCGGGAACCTAAAACGAACTAAAGGAAGCATAAGTAACCCATAAACTGCTCCCAAGGAGCGGTTCCACAAGGAAAATGGGACCAAAACACAACAAATTAGGCACTACAAACTACACTTATCAAAGGCCTTCCCCCCAACACCTGGGTGGTACTCCTCACGAGTTTCCAGGCGAGTATGGACGTGATTTCTAAAATGTATGGGAATCTTCCACCCAGAGGCGTTGTGTACATATAAAAAATTGTTTTTCCAGTCTTTCAGGCTGTTTAAGGCCGGCCAGACTAAGGTATAACCCTTCTGCCTCTGAAGGGACCAATATCGAGGGGAGCCATCCCCCCTGATGAGGATACCATTTGCAGCCCCACCATAAAACACAGGGCATCAATAGTGGGTCCCTCCCCATGGAAGATGCAGGTCCAAGTGTAGGATATTAACGACCTGTTCGCGCTGGCTGTCAACTGAGCTATGGCTACATTCATTCTCCTGAAGGCCTCCTCCAGGAAAGGGTGCAGGGGGAATCGCAGGCCGAACTCCAAACTTTTGTGATAAACGGCTATGCAGCCGTCAGGGGGGCAACACACTGTGTCCTTCTCCCCAGGAATCACAATTGTATACCCTTCCCCAAAATTGTAAAAACCCTCTATGGCCTCAGCGGCTTTCAGTGCCAAAATCAAATCTCGATTCTTGCCTTCAGGGTAAGTCCTCAAGGGGATGTGGTACTTGACTTTATCTAGATAGTATGTCCTCCCCCTTTCCCTGGGGACAAGGGGGCCGGCTATCCTAGAGGGGTTTATCTCTAAAGCCCCGTTGTCGGAATCAACGACGTCAAAGAGGGCAGGCTCAAGGGAATTAGCATCTTCTTCCTCAAGGTAATCCTCCCCAGGGGACCTAATCCCAGATGAGGAGGCCAGGTTGGTCCTATCCTCCCCTCCATCCCCCGTCCTCTCAAACGACGGCTCAAGAAAAGAACGAATACGAGCGCGAGACATTGATTCAAGAAGAGAAAATGTGAAGAAACTAAAAAGAAAAGGGTTTTAGGGGCGAGATTCTAACCTAGAGACGGTGATCGCCGCGTGAAAATCTGACGGAAGAAGCTTCTCAGTCTTGAGAGAAGAGTTCTCAAACAGCGAAGGAATAAAGAGGGTCTTTTGAATTTGAAAAGTGAGAAAAAGAGAAATAGGGGGAGGAGAGAGGCTTATATAAGCCCAGGAAGCCGAAGGGCCGCGTCTCTGACAGTACTTCCCCAAAAAAACTACCCCACGTGTCGCGTTTTGAACATGAACCGCTCGCCTCTTCCCAAGAAGGGCCTCGGAAAAACAAAGGGTGTCAGAGGGCTGATCGCCCAATGACGTCACCCCCGCATTCATTCGAAAAAAAAAACAAATAACAAAAACATAACCAAGCAGCCTGATCTTTTTTCATTCATTAGGGAAAAAGGCCCAAAATGGGCAAGTTACATCTGAAACAAATAGAAAATACATAAAAGAGCCCAACTCTGGCTCAACCCACCAGCCTGCAAACCCTGGGCAGACCTAGTCATCCTCGGGGCCTGAATAATCCCTTGGGCTGTTGTCACCCAAAGCTGACCCCCAGTCCCAATCATCTGAATCCTTAAAAGGATCAGTGGGGAGGTCCTCCTCGCCACCGCCGGAGGAGTAGCCTTGGCCCTCACTATCCCCGGAGTCACGACTGCTGATATCCCAGTCCCTGCCATAGGGGACCGTCCTGACGTCGTCACAGGAACCACAGCCCGTCTTCCTCACAGGGGAAGAAGGGCCTGACTCAGGGGATGAAGTAAGCTCAGGGCAATTAGGAACAAATTGCTCGGGGTGTAGCCAGGGGAAACACGTATAGCATCCCCTATCAAAGCAGCCAGAGCAGCGCCCAGTCATGAGCCCAGGTGGAGATAAAGATCAGATAGGACGCTTGCCTGCCCCGGCAACTTTCCTTCTGGCAGCCCTCCTCCTGGCATTCAGAGAGGAACGAAGTCGAAGTCGCCTACTGCGACGCAGGGCTAGAAAAGCCGCCCTTGGATATCTTAATCTCCAAAATCCCTTGAAGCGAAACGTGCCCACACGAACCCCGCAGCGAAGAACTGTTTTCTTAACCCAAGACATTGTTCTTGTAAAGAGAAAATAAAAGCTAGAAGAAGGATTGAAGATGAAACGTAAGAAGTGGTAAGGATTGGAATTTATACAAGGGTAGAGCACACCATTTATGGCACCCCAACCACTTCAATAGAAGAAGAGCCAATCACTGAGGAGGCACGCTGCCCAAAAATCCTATTTGCAAGAGGTAATCATGAGCTGAAAGACATTCCGACTCTTCGCATATCCCATGCAGTTGAGCTTCCTTCCTTGGGAACATGCAACGCATTAAATGCTAAGAAGTCAACCTCCCATCCTGAGAGATCGCCTGCCAAGGAGAGCCTTGCTTCCCCTTAGCCGACGAGGGCCAATTGATGGGGGTCGGAAGCCTGCAAACGGGCCGCCCGCCATTTGGGTCCCGGGGTGGCCCGACCCGGGAATAAAGGACATACCAGGCAGGTCACGAAGCAAGAAGTCATCACTGTAAGGCATCCGCCTGCCTGGCAGGGCATCACCGCCCTGCCGAGCGGAGCGACCAGTATTCTCTGCCTCCTGGTTCTCAGGTGTTCGCATGTCCAGCAGGGACAGGGGAAACCAGGGACCTTCCCGTCATTTTGCCTAAGGTAAGTGGGAATGAGTGGATGAGGTGAAGCCACTTGTCACCTTCTCATCCACCCGTTCTCCCACTCTCTCTCCTCCTTCCTCTCTCTTGTAGGAAGGTATAAATACTCTTCCATTTCCCACAAGAAAGGTGGTTGGAAATTCTCTCTCTAGACTCTCACTCTAAAAACCGTCACCTAGTTCCTCACGAGCTAGGTTCGTTAAGGCATTCCACGAACTGACTTAGGCATCGGAGAAGGTTCCCCCGGACACCTCCGGGGCCCTGTGTGTTCCTTGTGCAGGGGCAGACCATCTCCGCCGGGGAAGTTCGACCATCGGAGTCAAGGGAAGGGGAGAGTCAATAGAAGACTTGCATTGATCACCTTAGGACTTAAAACGTCATAGCAAAAGATCCGAACTCAGAATCGGGTCTAATTGTTTCCATACCGGAACAGTTATCAGTCCCCTTCTCCCACCTGCTCTGATACCATATTAACGTTTAATGTGGTTTAAACCAACATGGGAAACAAAAGACATTGATAATGAAGAGACACTGTGTAGTTGAGGATGAAGAGAGATTTTTATTATATGAATTAAATGATTTACAAAGTATTGAAGTAAAAGCATAAAAAGAGATAAAGCTGGGTAATGATCAACAGTCGTCTATTGTCCATATATATAGGACTTCACAGTGTATCAAGTATACATTGGAGTCTACTATCTACTCTATTGAAGATTAGTCTTATCACTTGTATCCTTTCTAGGACCATTTCCTTCTAGTTCTTGTGTATGAATACCTTCTTAATGTCATTGAGGTACCCGGACTGTTAGTCGCATTGGATGAGTTTAGAGTGTCTCCTGTATCTTCTTCTTTACAACTCTCTCCGTCTTTCTCAGTAATTACATATATTTGGAATCTTCCTCACACAAAAAGATAATAGATAATTATTATTGAGTGAGACGGATGGATCAGAGTAACACGTATACAAACAGATACAAAAGTATAAAAAATGGTTAAATTGAAGTAAAAAGATACAAATAACGTTGTTATCAATCCGCCCTAAGCTAAGCAATTTTGGATCAAAAGTTAGAAGAGTTGATGTTTGAACTGTTGGCCACATGTATAATATACGAACTACTATTCCGTAATTAGTTAAAGTTGAGCACTTGATTGTGTTTCAAAAATGGTTGCTTTTCTAGATGTTGATGGCCACTTTCGGTTTTTTCTGTTCGTGCGTTCTTTGGTTTTATACTATTGTTTCCTTGTTGTTACGTCAGAGGGAGGCCTAATTTGAAGAGTGGAATTTCATCACATTCCCATTATACGTTGAGACTCATGACCACCATCAGTTCATCATGTGAGTCTTAAGAGTGGAATTATGGAATTTTCTGTTGAAAAACATGAATTCGTTAATACCTTAAATAAAATACGATTAACATGGGTACTGTCTAAGTATAATAAATAGAACTTAATATTTAAATTTCTTGTGATTATATTTAGGTTAATCTTTCATATGTTAGAAAAATCCTAACAAGAATTTCAATTTCATTTTGAGTCTTATTCAAGTGGACTAGTACAAAGTGAAGTAAATTATACTTTCTCCATATTTTATTGTTCTTTTCTTTTCTCTAGTAGTATATATGAGGAGTATTTTATCGAAAGAGTAAAACATTACGATACCGAAGGAGTATTTGATTCCTTGTTTGAGAACCAAACAATCACAAAGGGATATTCAGAGGTGCTATCATTTCTTTTCCAGGTTAAACCAAACAAGTTTAATTTAAAGTAATCTCTTCTCATTCCTCTTGTTTCTTTTTCCTAATTTCTAACTATTTCCCTTTTGCGAACCAAATGCCCCAAACAACACACTTAACATTTTACTAAAACACGATTTATGGTTCAGGTTACTTGGCCGACTCGGTTTCTAATACCATGCTACAAAAGCGAGTATTACAGTAAGCAACCCAAAACAAACCTGAACCTGGCTTGAAGCTAAGGTAATCAAACCTGGTATGACATGACTAACTCGATTGCCTCCTATAAGGCTATAATATATTCCCTCATATTTTAAATGATTACCTCATTTGGATAATAAATGTGAGGAGTATTACACTCCGTATCGAAATGTGGGCAATCATTTAAAATCAGGGAGAGTATATTATACTCTCTCCCATTCACTGGAAAGCTACCATATGTTGAATATGGAGTATATGTGAGGTATATATTTTAATCAAATGGTAAATTTCTAGTAAATAGAACGAAGGTAGTATATTACTCCCTCCCATTTACTGGAATCCTACCGTTTGATTAAAATATACCTCACATATATTCAATCTTTGGTAGGTTTCCAGTGAATGGGAGGTAGTATATACTAACGGTCTTTTTGAATTACGAATTTACGATTGAAGAAAAAAAAATCCCAAAGTATTTACACACAAGCTTTTTGAAAGTCAAATCAAGAAATTTAAGTAAATATGTTTGAAATTTGATAGACGAGTACCCATTCCTCTTCATTAAGATCTTCCACGTTTCCTTTTCAATACCTTTATTGTACATCTTTTATGGTTCCTATTATTTTGTGACTTCTTCTTTTCACACTTTCATTTTCATCCACATATTTCACCCTTCTTAATTTTTTCCCCAAACAATTGTAGAAGATTATTAAAAAGCGGAGGGTGTATCATAGGAGCTAGTATATTATTTGGATTTGTTATAAAAGACTTTTCATAAAATTAGACATTTTTCTTAAAAAAATAAGCAAACAACAAAAAAATATTGTTATGTATAAGTGGAGAAAAAGTCGGTCAAAATTATATTTCAAAAATCACCCAAAAGTAAGTGACTAGACTTGTTTGGATGAAAGAAGTACGGAGTATAAACTTACAAAAAGAACTCTGTGATCCCTCATTCTCTCTAACTCACTAAGATTTTCCCGTTTTTATTTCATTGTGAGAGACTGAGAGATATAATAATGAAATGAAAATATCATTTTGGTATGGAGGGAGTATAAATCAGTTCCTTAAACAAACAAAAATCATTTTAACAAATTTGAACCCCACTTCGGAATGGATACTTAAACAAACACGCCATTTGATTTTTGACACTATTCAAAACTCACGAGAACTGTCAATATTCTTGACAATCTACAAGAGAAAAAAATATGATCATGCGGGTTCTTGTTTGATTCGTCTTTACAAGGATTTTTGGGTTTTTTTAATGAATTTTGTTATTGCATAAAGATATCTATAGTATAAAATGGGTCTCGATAAGTGTAATAAAACAAATAAGGCGTTTTGTTACAAATGGAGGAAGTCATAAATAGTTAAATACAACATAATGATAATACACTATAATCTAAAGTAAAAGGTTTAAAAAGAATTCACCAACGGTTATAGGGTTATTTGACCATCTCTTACAAAAATTATTGGTGATGATGTTTATCAATTTGGTGAAGAAATAAATTAGAAATTGAGATGAATTGGTTTATTTGTACCAGGAATGAAATAGTATTGAATTATAGTCCATAGAGCATATAGGAAGGAAAATAGAAGAGTAATTTAAGCATAACGTTAGAAATAAGATGTGAACCTCAGCTCCCATCAAAAAAAAAAAAGATGTGAACCTCAGCTGGGGCTGGGTATGTGAATCTGTGAGCATGACTGGAATTATTGCTATTCTCTGATCCGATACTTTAGTCATAAAAATCTGCATGTTTACGTACGTTCTTTTCTTCAACCAGCCAGTTACCAACTTACCACGCACTCTTTATTGCTATTCTTTGGCATAATATCCCATTAATAAATAAACTAACTTCTCCAACTGTACACATTTTTCAAAAAAAAACCACCGAAAACTCATCACTTGACAAAGTAAAATTAAACCAAAATTAAATCTCTATCTCTATTTTTAATACTCCTAATTTTTTTAAAATAAAAACGGAAAATACGTAGGGATTAAATTAAATGAGGTAAATGGCAGAATCCTAGGGCCTTTCATTTCCAAAATTTTCAGTTACTTTTCAATCAATTACTCCAACAAATAATAATGTAAAATCAAATCTGTTCCTATGTCTATTATTATTGTATTCCTTAATTAATTAAAATAATAATAATAGAGGAGTGATCCAAATTTCCCAATCTCATGAGTTGTAACCTTCACGTTCATACATAACATAAGCACTTATATAAAGGCAAAGCTAAAGCCTTTTTCTCTGCTCTTCATTCATTTCATTCTGTCTTCCTTATAAACCTGCAACAAAGTTAAAGCCTTTTTTCCCTCAAAATTGTCAACATTTCTTGCCTTCCTTTTCCTTTTTAAATAGTTCAATCTGAATACAAGGAAGAAAATTATATGGCAATTGAAGCACAGGTATATCCCCAAAATCTTGAGTTGCCAATATCATCTCAAGATTATTTTTCCATGGCAAACAACTTCTTCTTCATCAACAACAATACCAACAACATCGACATCGACAACAATTTTTTCTACGATGAATGCGGGTTTAATGGTCTCAATTCACAACAAAAAATTGTACAAGAACAGCAATTCCAACAACACGAACAACAACGATTATTACTACTACAACAACGACAACAACAGCAGCAGCAGCAGCAGTATATGGCTCATCTACAAAATTCGAAACGCGGAAATTCTTTTGTGAACGACAGCAGTTTTGTGCATATGCAACTGTCAAAAAAGATGAAATTTCCGAGCACTCTATCAACACCAGCGACCACCGCAACAGCAGCCAGTACGATAACAAACGACAGTGATAATCGTTTTACAACGAGTTTATCTTTACAACTTGAGAAACAGAGGCATGAGATTGACAGATACGTCGAATTACAGGTTTGTTAATTGTAACAAATTACATACGGAGTATTTGAGTACCCTTTTGGCTTTAATGGGTTAATACTCTTTTTTCACTGACTGTATGCCATTTTATTTGTTGCTAATTCTTGGCTGTAATCTTGATGTTTTTTTTTTTCAGAATGAGTGGTTGAAATTGGCACTGCAAGAGCAAAGCAAGCAACAAGTAGGAGCGATAATCAGGAAATTAGAAGTAAAGGCAGTGCAGTTATTAAAACAAAAGGATGATGAAATCGCAGAAGCAACAAAGAAAACAATGGAATTACAAGAAGTTGTGAGGAAAATGGAGATTGAAAACGAAACATGGCGAAGAATTTCAGCAGAAAATGAAGCACTAGTTATTTCATTGCAAAACGCACTTGAACAGGTAAAAGAACAACTACAGCAACAACAACAACAAGAAGAAGCGTGTTCATCATCATCATCATCATCTTCTTCTAATAACAAGAGTCAAATTGAAGAAGCAGGGGAGAAAGGGGGAGTTATTGGGGGTGAAGGTGGAGAAACAGCAACAGTGGGGTTTTGCAAAGTTTGCAATTCCAGAAGTGGAAGCGTTTTAATGTTGCCTTGCAGGCACTTGTGTTGCTGTAAAGTCTGTGATGCTCTTCTTCATGCTTGTCCTGTATGTAAATCACCAAAGATGGCAAGCATTGATGCTCTCATTTCTTGATTAAATAAATTAGGTTAATCTTTTTAGTCTTTTTTTTTACTTTTACTTTTGGGTAATGGAGAAAAGTGAACGAAACGTTGTCTAGTAATGAATCAGTGAACAGATTGACTGAGAATACCAGAAAAAGATTATTGATAGTAGTGATCAAATTTTCCAAATTTATTATTACTTTATATATATATACTCTGTACAGAGTATTTTTATAACCAAGGGCGGGTGCAGTCGGTGCATTATGCTGTCTCGTATCATATTTAATCCGTTATAAGATGAACACGATTAGATCTCGAATAAGACTTTGTACTAAATCCAAAGATTGATCTTCTTGTTGGAGGTCCACTCTAGCTAAGCTTCTTAGCCTAAGATTAAGTGGAGTCTGAAGTTGAGTTTAAGCAAGAATCTTAGGGTTAGATTCGTAGTTGAGACTCAGAATTGTAGAGTATGAGGCTTAAATTTGAGATTAAATGGTTATGAAGCTGTGTTTGAGCAAGAATCTGAATTTAGATTGACAGAGTGTGAGGGTCAAACATTGTTAAAGTAGCTAGGGCTGTGATCGAGCCAAACTATACCGAATAATGACATTATTTGGTTTGATTTGATATTTTTTCGAGCCGATGTTTGATTTGGTTTGAAAACGTCGAATAATGAAAGTTGTTATTTGGTTTGATATTTGATTTATCGAATCGAATATCGAATAATATTTGATTTGACCTAATAAAATAAAAAACTAAACAAAATGCAAATCTACCTAACAAAATCTCTATTTTAGAGACTTTAATATCTATTACAATAAAAATTCATCCACAAATAATAAGTTTTTCAAATTAAATCTAGTTTTAAATTCTTCTTTGCTTTTCTGTGCTCGACAACGGTTGTTTTTGCAAATTTTCTTTGTGATTTTGCAACTGATGGTTGTGAAACTTCTGACGATAAATCAACATTCGGCTCTACATTGACGGTTTCAATGTTTCATACTTTCAATTGGTCATGAGTTTAAGAAAATTGGACGTGTATTAAGTAAAATGGACCGTGAATATCAATATTTAAGTAAAATTTTAGGGTAAATTTTCTAAATGGACCTTGAATTATACACCGAAAAAATGGATCAAGTAATGAGGAGAAACGAATCGAGCCGAATATTTGGCTTGATTTGGTTCGAATACCAAATTATTATTTGACCCTATATTTGATCGGACGAATCGAACCTTTTTCGAGCCGAGCTTCACGAATCGAATCGAATAGTTCGGTTCACTCACAACCCTAAAAGTAGCTGAGTGTGGACATGACATAGGTCCACCCCGACGCGGCCACGCGCGGGTTTGGGGAGGCGAATGAATCTCCATGAGATGGTCAAATGGAAATTTAAATCGAAGTCGGAGTCGCCACCGAATTTTATGGTTATTCGGAACCGTTCGAGCCCACTCTATGTCGTAGTGGGCCGTGTACAAAATACGGCCCATTTCCGATGTCAGAGTTTATTGGGCTCGTCCCTTTGCAGTTCGATATAGATGCCGACTTGAGCGGTTAATCGTATATTGAATGACTCTCGTTGCCAATGGTTTCGGACATCCGGAAACCACGGTTCTGAGTAAGGGGTGAGGGTACGTGTTGGGAAGTTCACTAAGAACACCCAACCCCGCCCGCACATTAGCGGCCTCTACTAGGATATCGAATGACGTTTTAATGCGCGCGTTAGTAGAACGATGAATGATTATGCAAACATTGTTTTCTAAACATGTGAGGAATTGAATGGGTTGCTAAGTGATTTAATGCATGCAAATTGATTGATGTCAAAGTCAAATTTAACATGTGAGATTCGTTTTAGTATAATAAAACAAACGAAATAAAAAGATGAATTTGCTACAAAACAAACAAACGAGTTAGTATCGATTTGTGAATAATAATAGCGAGAAATAAATACGCGAAATCGAGAAAATAAATTTTAGTCGAGATCTGAAAAATATCTTTGAAAAGAACGTTGTTTTGTATAAAAAACGAAGTTCGAAAGATAATAAAAAAAAGACGGAAAAGGCCGCGGCATAACAGCCGGCCGCACGACTCGCCCGAGATGCCGGCGGGTCGCGTGGTAGCCTGTCTCGGTGCCGGTTTTCGAAAAAGTCGATGTTCGTATTAAATCGCGTACGAATATTGCATGATTCGTACTCGACTTAATATTTTCGATATTCTTTATATTCGACAGTTGACTACGAAATCAATATCAAATACTTGGAATAGTTTTAGAAAAGATGTTAATTTTTAGAAATCGATCGAAGAATAAATAATAAAACGAACGAAAACGAAGAAAAAAGAAATCCCGAATTCCAGGCCTGCGCGCGAGTCGCCCGGGCATGGCGCGACTCGCGTGCGGGTCTGTCCGTCTTTGTTCGAAAATTGTTATTTTGAACGAAAAGTAAAAGAAAAGAATTTTGACGAAAAAAAGATGTAACGATTTCTGATATCGTCGAAATCTTAATATAATTCTTTTCGATACGATATTCGATTATAGAAAAATCGATATCGTATGTTTAAGAATATTCGTTATGAAAATAGTTTTTCGTTAATAACGATATTAGAAAAATAATAAGAAAACGACTCTTGACCCATAAGAAACGGACGAAGAGGAGAAATGGAGAGAAAGGAAGAAATCGGGTTTTGTACACCCTCAACCTACATGCTCTTGTTGACTCGGATCGGGACTCGTCGGAATGTGGCTAGGCACGGGAGTGTCGAGGCAACGTCGGTTGGGTTAGGGTGATACGGTTTTGACGGGTGAAGGGTGTCGGATATCGGGACCGGTTTCCTTCGGGTTTTGGATGTATTATCGGTTTCTCGATGCTAAAGGAATTATGTGTGTGTGTATGAATTGTGTAGGAAGGATTGTTGGTAGAAATCGTGTTGATTAATCGTGTGTAAAAATTGATGTTGATAATTGATGGATGCAAGGGGCTATTTATAGGAAATTCCCGACCTTGACTTAGGAGAGTTTGACTACCGCTTAGGATAGGAAACGAGGGAATTTGAGGGAAATAAGAATTCCGCTTTCTTGTGGAGGAAGAAAGAGGATCTCGGCTGGTTTGCCACTGTTTTTGGGCTGTTTCGGCCGAGTGTTTTACACTCGGTCGGATGCTCGAATCGGTTTTTGAATAGGACTCCTGTTTGAGCTAGAATTACCGCTTGAGTAAGAAGCTGAGAGGAACGAGGATTCCGTTTTCTTGTGAGGGAAGAAAAGAGGAAAAAACCGGCTGACTCCTACTACTTGGCCGAGTGTTTCAACTTGGTTTAGTGTTTGAGTCGGTTCTCGGATAGGATTCCTACTCGGGATCGAATTCTACCTTAAACGGAATTGTTTATTATTTTTTGTATGGCTGATTTTGTAGAGTTGGAGTCCGAATAGGACGTGTGGTATGTCACGGTCAGCCTACGAGTTTCGGGAAATATCTTTGACCGGGTTTTGACTCGGTCGCTAAAAGACGGTTTTACCCCTGGTGTCGGATTCGACCCAAATTAGTGTTATTTGACTCGAAACGACCCACTGGGCCTGAATTTGAGGTTGGTTTTGTGAAATTTGTACTCCGTAAAATGCCTAGGCCAAATGTCCATCATTACGAGCCCATTTCCGAGTATGTCAAGGCACGTTAGCGTCCGATCATCATCGGGTGTTTGTCGGAAACTACTATAGACACCTGGCGGTCAAAATGTGGGTGTCTACAGAGCCCCCACTCTGACTGAGGCTTGGACAGGGCGAAAGTCAGAGTAGCTACCAGGTCAATCAAGGATTAAAACCCGGTAGCTTCCGGTCGGGTCGTTTAAGGTCCATTAGACCTGCGTGGAGGGCCCGCCGGCCATGGGCTAGAAATGTACCTGAACTGATGATGATAACTCCGTGGGGAATTGAACTCGTCGCATGAGACTTAAAATGGGCCTGTATGTGGGCTCATCTTGTTTAAATGCCGCTGGGGAGTTATGTGAATAGCGCTGTCGTCATTTGTACCTGTATAAGTTACATAAAATTTTGCATGCAACACGTAGGCGAAACAAATATGACTCGCGCTGGGGAATAAAAATGATTTTTGCTGCATTTTGAAATCAAAGTCCTGAAAGCAACTCACGTGCTAGGAGATAAGTTTCCAAAATTGAAAGGGTTGAAAAGAAATTTGCAGTTTAAATAGACTTGAAATTTGACCTTGTCGAAAAGGATTTTTTTTCAAATGGCTAAGTTTTTGCAAATTTTAAAATGAGAATTTGAAAAGAGAGGCCTGTCGGCAGACTCGACTCTGGACGCGACAGGACGAGTTGACAGACACGACTGGACTCTAGAGAGGTTGGACCGTGACTCGGTAGGGGGTGGGCCACCTAAGATGACAAGACTCTTAAGTTGCGCTATTCCGTAGCTTAGGCGAGTGACAACACGGTCGAATCCTCAGAATAGAAAGGATGTGCTATGGGGGGATTGCAATAGTCTGTAATGAGACCGTTTTGGCGTGACAGGACTTTTAGCAGTAACAATGCCGTAGTCTAGTGCTCTTCTGGATTTTTGATTTTTGGGTACATTTCCAAAGTGGGCATTGCCTCGAGTCCTGATAGATTCTTGTCCTCGGGTGAGCCGAGTACTAGGACATACTATAGAAAGGAGGCTAGATTTTGAAAGTATTTGGATCATGTGAGTGGATGGAGAACTTCTGCCTAGGAGAAGCCCCCAGAATGACAAAGCTAGCTGTCGAGAACATGACAGTGTCGTGACCGGAATGATGGTGCTTTTTGAATGTGTGTCAATGTGAGTGGTTGTGCCTCTATTGAAAGGCTGCCTACGTATTCACGTGTGGTGAAATCAAACCAAGCCGTAGTTCAGTGGATTATGGTGCCTAGTTTATTAGGGCTTTGTGTGTAACTAGCCATAGCAATGGTGTAGGCTAGGTGCATTCCCAGTGATGTCTTGATCAAAGGGCTAGGATGGTTAGGATATTGATCCTGTGACTGTGAGCGTTCTCCGGGATAGCCCCCAGAGGTGGTGTGCACTATTTGGGCATGTTCTATGCCGACCGCAAGTTGAGTTCCCGTGTTTGGGGTTGGTAACTGGTTTGAATGAGAAGAATTGGGATGGGATTTTAACGAGTTCTGCTCTCGGGGATTTTAACGAGTTCTGTTCTCGGAGATTTTAACGAGTTTTGCTCTCTGGGATTTTAACGAGTTTTGCTCTCGGGGATTTTAACGAGTTCTGTTCTCGGGGATTTTAACGAGTTTTGCTCTCGGGGATTTGATGAGTTTTGCTCTCGGGGGGATTTGACGAGTTTTGCTCTCGGGGGATTTGACGAGTTTTGCTCTCGGGGGATTTGACGAGTTTTGCTCTCGGGGATTTGACGAGTTTTGCTCTCGGGGGATTTGACGAGTTTTGCTCTCGGGGATTTGACGAGTTTTGCTCTCGGGTTTGCGTATGGTGATTGTGAATTTTGTTATGTAAAGGGGAAGTCGAGTAGAAGGGCTCGAACTTTGATCGGGATAAGTTTTGATAATGCGAGATCTGATTTCCATGTCTGGCCGTAATGGTTAGGGGTATCCTATGGAGCTTGAATCCTCAAAATTCCGGGCTGTCTCTGGCCTGGGTCTCGGGAAGGTCTTGAGGGTTGTAATGTGGGAAGGCCAAATGTGGTGTTAGTTGACCAGCTCGATTGTCTCTCCCTTATTGGATGGTATGAGTATTGATAATTTTGAATTGATCGTTTTCACTACGGTCATGGTTTTTTTGAATATTTTTTTGGTTGACCTCTTAGCCCCGGTCTCGGGATTCTTCATTTGGATTGACCGCTTAACCTCGGTCATGGGTGCCTCTTTTTTTTTGATAATGGCCTGCTTTTTTGTTTTGGCCTTTTGCTTTTTTCTTGTATTGGACTTTTGATTTTTTTTTTGTCCAGTTTTTTTTTATCATGGCCAGCTCTTTTATTTTGGCCTTTTGCTTTTTTTTTGGCTGGTCAGACTAACACCTAAGGTAGGGATCGGTTAGTCTTATTGGATGGGTGTTTTATTGTGGGAAATGGGCTTGCCTCCCGTCTTTAACCCAAACTAGGAGATTACCTAGATTTGTCATAGGATTCGATACCGCTCCTGCTAAGGGTAGTTATGTGGCTTTCTATACCAGACATGGAACAGGTAAAGGAAAACACGGGTCTCATTTCCTGCAGTCATTATAGATGTGCCTATAATAGTCACGTGCGTGTGCTCACAGTGTATGACGGTGTTCATCATGTTCTCGGAAACACATAAGGAAATTATAGATGAGAGATTTGAAAAGCTGACTTTATTGAATTTTGAAAAAAGAGGATAGAGTACAACCGACTCTGACTTTGAAATTGAAAGAAATAGAACATCCTAGACTCGGACTCAGACTCGGACTTAAACCAAATCTAGACTCTCGGATAGTGTTGTCAATTCAGCTTCTAAGGACTCAAGTTGATGTCCAGTATAGCCTCCAATAGACGCTTCACCCAGATCTTCATTTTGTCGAAGATCATCTTCAATCCTAATGCCCATTTCGGTAAGCACTGCAAAGTTTGAAATGCCGGCATACCTAAGATGGACGCGATAGGAAGGGAGGAGGTTGTTGATGAACGCCTCCACTAGTGTCTTCTCGTTGGGCTTGTCTACCAACTTTACACTTTCAGCCCTCCACCTTTGAAGGTATTTAGTGAAACCTTCCTTAGACTCTTGGGCCATAACCTCCAGAGTGCGCGTGGTAGTCTGGATCTCGGCGTTATTCGCGTAGTTTCGCGCGAATTCCGTTGCAACATCGTCCCAGGTTTTGTATTTCTTGGGATCAAGCCTGTAGTACCAGGCTTTCGGGTGTTTCTCCAGAGAGGAAGCGAAGAGATGCTTGAACATGGTCGATTTGACCCCCTTAACAGCCATAAAGTCCTTGAAAGCCCGAATATGGAGCACCGGGTCTTCCGTCCCGTCAAACATTGGTAAGCCCGTTAAGTTGAGGTTAGCGGGCAGTTCATCGGTCAAGGGCGAGTAGGTACGGGCATTTTCCGTGAGGATGGTGTTTCTGGTGGTCGAGTGGACCTGTTCTTCAAGTTTGCGAACGACGCTGACCAGTTCAGCTATGGGCCCCGTGGTTTCATTCCTGACCTTAAAAGTCCTTTGCTCCATGATACTCAAACGGGTGGCAATGGTCGTTTGTTCGGCCCTGATAACCGTCAATTGGGCTTCAAGCTCAGCTAGGGAGGTTGCCAATTGGTCCAAAGTTTCTTGCATTTTTTGGTGTTTGGTTACCGGTGACCTGTCTGTAAGAATACCGCGTAATCAGAGAAGTTGCTTCGGAACTCAATTTCACCAAGGCATAGGAAATAGCGCGAGAGGAGAGACGACTCCAGTTTGACTCGGGTTAGACTCTCCTAAGACAAATGTGTAGGGTACGATTCTCGTAGTGATTGTGATTTAATCACTCCGTCAGAGAATAGCCCCCAAGTGAGACTAAGGACTTTGATAGGACCTAGATGGTGTGGCTCCTAAGTGACTCGAAAGTGGGGTATGTGAGACATTGCGTGCAAATCATGACCCTTAGAGCAACCGTGATTGATCGCTCTGCTGAAGGGTAGCCCCCGACTGGGATTGAAGACTTTGTTAAGACTCGAGTGAGTGATCCTTAGACGTAAGGACCGTGAACCTTTTGTTATAGGGCTATGCCTTGTAAAAGGTTGACTCGGAAAAGACACTTAGACGGGTGATTTGTGAAAAGGTGGGTTCCTCAGGATCCAACTATGTGGGTTGGGCCCTGTTCGTAGGAAGGTTCACGTGAGACGACATTCCCAGACTTTAGACTCGATTGTGTTAATGGGCCAACCTTTGTAGGAGTATGTCCCACGTAGGTGGGCCTTGCCTTAGTAAAATAAGGCGGACTAGGATAGGGGGAAACTCGTGATATAAGATCGACGGAGTTTCGACGCTAGAGACTTCAACGACTTATGACACGACCCGACACTGCTAAATACGGGAAGTCTAAGAAGAGGAAGTTTTAAAATATGAATTTTTTGAAAAGCCCGAAATGAATCGGGTGAAGAAATTCGGCCCTTTTTTTCGAAAAAGAAAAATAAGAGTGGGCCGAATGACGGGTTTTGAAAGTTTCGAAAATATTTTCGAGTTTTGAATTGGGCATAATACCGGCTAGAAAAAGGCTATTTTGAGTAAAATCATAAGTCCTAAGTTCGGTATATGACCCGGGTTTTGAAATTGGATATTTTGAAAAAGGATGCAAATTTTGAAAAGATGACGGTTTTGAAAAAAGATGTGGATCAAGTAGCACGTAGTCATGGAAACAGTATAATGACGCCATGTATGCTCTTAATCTAAGTCTCGGTCAGTCTATAAGGGTCTATACCAGTGTACATAGCCTATCAAGAATCGGGGCGGACTCCCTAACTCGAGTTGAGATTAGGACATGCCGTAAAACCCATATGAATCGGCTAATGGACACCTTTGACATAACCAATTTGGACTATATCAACGGTATAGTGGGACGTCGGTCTGGAGTACCGACCCGAGAAAGTGGGGTTTATGCATGAACCGTAAAACTAAAACGCGCATTGTACTAGTCAAACGATTTCTATTCGAGTCTCACCCTGAGGACACTGAAGGTTATTAACTCATCAGAAAATCCCCAGCGGAGTCGCCAAATTGTGGACATGACATAGGTCCACCCCGACGCGGCCACGCGCGGGTTTGGGGAGGCGAATGAATCTCCATGAGATGGTCAAATGGAAATTTAAATCGAAGTCGGAGTCGCCACCGAATTTTATGGTTATTCGGAACCGTTCGAGCCCACTCTATGTCGTAGTGGGCCGTGTACAAAATACGGCCCATTTCCGATGTCAGAGTTTATTGGGCTCGTCCCTTTGCAGTTCGATATAGATGCCGACTTGAGCGGTTAATCGTATATTGAATGACTCTCGTTGCCAATGGTTTCGGACATCCGGAAACCACGGTTCTGAGTAAGGGGTGAGGGTACGTGTTGGGAAGTTCACTAAGAACACCCAACCCCGCCCGCACATTAGCGGCCTCTACTAGGATATCGAATGACGTTTTAATGCGCGCGTTAGTAGAACGATGAATGATTATGCAAACATTGTTTTCTAAACATGTGAGGAATTGAATGGGTTGCTAAGTGATTTAATGCATGCAAATTGATTGATGTCAAAGTCAAATTTAACATGTGAGATTCGTTTTAGTATAATAAAACAAACGAAATAAAAAGATGAATTTGCTACAAAACAAACAAACGAGTTAGTATCGATTTGTGAATAATAATAGCGAGAAATAAATACGCGAAATCGAGAAAATAAATATTAGTCGAGATCTGAAAAATATCTTTGAAAAGAACGTTGTTTTGTATAAAAAATGAAGTTCGAAAGATAATAAAAAAAAGACGGAAAAGGCCGCGGCATAACAGCCGGCCGCACGACTCGCCCGAGATGCCGGCGGGTCGCGTGGTAGCCTGTCTCGGTGCCGGTTTTCGAAAAAGTCGATGTTCGTATTAAATCGCGTACGAATATTGCATGATTCGTACTCGACTTAATATTTTCGATATTCTTTATATTCGACAGTTGACTACGAAATCAATATCAAATACTTGGAATAGTTTTAGAAAAGATGTTAATTTTTAGAAATCGATCGAAGAATAAATAATAAAACGAACGAAAACGTAGAAAAAAGAAATCCCGAATTCCAGGCCTGCGCGCGAGTCGCCCGGGCATGGCGCGACTCGCGTGCGGGTCTGTCCGTCTTTGTTCGAAAATTGTTATTTTGAACGAAAAGTAAAAGAAAAGAATTTTGACGAAAAAAAGATGTAACGATTTCTGATATCGTCGAAATCTTAATATAATTCTTTTCGATACGATATTCGATTATAGAAAAATCGATATCGTATGTTTAAGAATATTCGTTATGAAAATAGTTTTTCGTTAATAACGATATTAGAAAAATAATAAGAAAACGACTCTTGACCCATAAGAAACGGACGAAGAGGAGAAAGGGAGAGAAAGGAAGAAATCGGGTTTTGTACACCCTCAACCTACATGCTCTTGTTGACTCGGATCGGGACTCGTCGGAATGTGGCTAGGCACGGGAGTGTCGAGGCAACGTCGGTTGGGTTAGGGTGATACGGTTTTGACGGGTGAAGGGTGTCGGATATCGGGACCGGTTTCCTTCGGGTTTTGGATGTATTATCGGTTTCTCGATGCTAAAGGAATTATGTGTGTGTGTATGAATTGTGTAGGAAGGATTGTTGGTAGAAATCGTGTTGATTAATCGTGTGTAAAAATTGATGTTGATAATTGATGGATGCAAGGGGCTATTTATAGGAAATTCCCGACCTTGACTTAGGAGAGTTTGACTACCGCTTAGGATAGGAAACGAGGGAATTTGAGGGAAATAAGAATTCCGCTTTCTTGTGGAGGAAGAAAGAGGATCTCGGCTGGTTTGCCACTGTTTTTGGGCTGTTTCGGCCGAGTGTTTTACACTCGGTCGGATGCTCGAATCGGTTTTTGAATAGGACTCCTGTTTGAGCTAGAATTACCGCTTGAGTAAGAAGCTGAGAGGAACGAGGATTCCGTTTTCTTGTGAGGGAAGAAAAGAGGAAAAAACCGGCTGACTCCTACTACTTGGCCGAGTGTTTCAACTTGGTTTAGTGTTTGAGTCGGTTCTCGGATAGGATTCCTACTCGGGATCGAATTCTACCTTAAACGGAATTGTTTATTATTTTTTGTATGGCTGATTTTGTAGAGTTAGAGTCCGAATAGGACGTGTGGTATGTCACGGTCAGCCTACGAGTTTCGGGAAATATCTTTGACCGGGTTTTGACTCGGTCGCTAAAAGACGGTTTTACCCCTGGTGTCGGATTCGACCCAAATTAGTGTTATTTGACTCGAAACGACCCACTGGGCCTGAATTTGAGGTTGGTTTTGTGAAATTTGTACTCCGTAAAATGCCTAGGCCAAATGTCCATCATTACGAGCCCATTTCCAAGTATGTCAAGGCACGTTAGCGTCCGATCATCATCGGGTGTTTGTCGGAAACTACTATAGACACCTGGCGGTCAAAATGTGGGTGTCTACACTGAGACCAATAAAAAGTCTGAAAATGAGTGATCCCTTCGAGTTTCTAACATTACCCCATTTTCCTTTTTGAGCTGAGTTCAATCTTTTACCCACTTTCCATTTTAGGTCATAAATGTGTCGTTCACATTCACCCACCCATTTATCTCTCTTCCTTCTTTTTTTAACCACTCATTTTTCCTTCCTTATTTTCCACCCAAAAAAGAACGGGGCAATCATAGGAACTCGGAGGGAGTATTTGATTTCAAGGAGTCAACTTCAGACTCGTGAAAACGGAGTAGTAAAAAGTGTTATATTTTATTATTCCGTTTCAGGTAATATTTTACGTTTGTTGTATTTACGACTCATCTCACTTTTACATTTGCTTTATTTACGACCCGTCTCAGTCAATAGTTTAATTTTGCTTTATATACGATCCGTCTCAGTCTCAGTCGGTTTAGGTTTTTTTATTTACGTCCATTACAAAATAAATCAAACGTAAACTATTGACTAATTATAAGTCGGAGTGAATATCAATTTAAAAATCTGGAAACAAATGAGCTTTTACAAAATCTATAAATAATCTATATCTCCAAGGGTCAAAGCTCCAAAATTTTTGAATATATGGTGATAAAAAAATGTCACAAGATTTATTTAATACTCCCTACGTTCATTAACTTTTATCCTATTTCATTAAAATATTCCTTACAAATATTGATGAAATGGGGTAAAAGATAATGAACGGAAGGAGTATTTAATTAAGTTAATTTAATTATTAATTATAAAAAAAATTAGATGATGAGATAAAAAATAAGTGGAAAGTTGAAGGGGAAAAATATAGATTGAGTCTGTGGATAAAGTGACTATTTTTAGTGAATGTGCGATTGAGTCTAAAGAGTAAAAAGGTTAGTGAGAAAATGAAGTGGCAGAGTTTGAAGCTCGGATCATCTACAATTAGGGGTGAGCAAAACCGGATATCCGATCCAGTTTTAAAAATTTTAAAAAAATCTGATCCGTATCCGATTCAGTTTTTTTCGGATATCTGGTATCCGATTTTATATTTTTCTTCTATTTTTATTTTTTTTAAAACAAATTTTCATTTTTAATTAAGAGTTATTAATTTATTTTTAAGCGACGCTACGTATTATATAAATTGATATAATAAAAATACATCAAAAAAACCTCAAAAAAATGGTATATATGTGTGCACATGACATAGGTCAACCCCGACGCGGCCACGCGCGGGTTTGGGTAGGCGAATGAATCTCATGTGAGATGGTTCTCGGGTTGAAATTTAAGTTGAAGTTGGAGTCGCCACTGAACTTTGTCGGAGTTCGGGCCCGTTCGAACCCACTCTATATTTTGGTGGACCGTGCACAAAGTACGGCCCACTTCGATACTAGAGCTTGTGGGGTTCGTTTCTTTGCATTACGATACCGATGCCGAGTTTTCGGGTATCGTATATTGAATGACTCTCGTACGCCAACGGTTTCGGACATCCGGAAACCGAGGTTCTGAGTAAGGGGTGAAGGTACGTGTTGGGAAGCCCACAAAGGACACCCAACCCCGCCCGCACATAACAGCCACTACTAAGATATCGTTCGGTTTTTTAATACGTGCGCTAGTGATTCGGTTGAATGGTATGCAAACAACCTTTTGCGAGATAAAAAAAATTGAATGGGTTTCTACGTCGTTTTAATGCATTTAATTCACGTCAAAGTGATTTAGCATGCGAGATTCATTTGTAAACGATAAAGCACAAACAAATAAAAGCAAAACAAAACTAGAATAAATTACAAATTACACGGGCGGAAATACAACCCGGACAAAACAAAAATAACGAGCAAATTAAAGTCGAAATAGCAAAAATAATAACGGTAATAATAGCGTGAATAATGAACGGATTAGAAAATACAAGGCATGATTTTGAAAATGTAGACACGTGATTGACTTTACACGTGTCGACCAAAGTCGTAAAATATTTGACGAGGCTAAAATGACGTTTAGAAGTTCTCGTTCTAATATGAAAGGTACCACTCGACCGAGTCATGGGAAGGACTCGATCGAGTGATCCCGTGCAGGCCCCCTGCCTCGTTTTTGGAGTGTCACTCGATCGAGTGGGCTATGGCACTCGATCGAGTGCCCCCTGTTCGAGCTGCTGCTCGATTCCTAAAGGGTGGCTATTTACGAAATTGTGATTTATTTAAAATCGATAATTCAACCGAGTCTAATATGAATATGGCATAATTCATATTCGGCTTGGTTTTTGGTGCTCGCAATATGCATTTTATGATTACGAGACCAATATCGGAATTTTTGAAAAAGATGTTTGTAAAATTGTTTTAAATTGGATTAGGACGAAATTAATTCCCTCCGCATTACGACATCGTTACTAATCCTTACAGATTACGTAATGTGCAGTTTAGCGTCAACGGGTTTCGTACCAATCTTGAAAATGGTATCGGACGTGTCCAACTACGTACTATCACGATCACGTTATGCCCTTAAGTGCTTAGGGCGGCGCTCCTCGAAAGGGCGCCACCACCGTTGCGACTTGTAAAGGGGTTAAACGGACTTGGAGCGGTAGTCGTAGTTAAATGCGTTCAATCCGAATATGATTTATAAATTTATATGTACGCGGTATTATTTAGTTACGACGATAATAAGTAAACGATAATAAAAATATTAGTAAACGAAAATTAAAATGGTTAGTTACGAAATAAAAATGTTAGGAGTTAGATACGATAAATAAAATGTTAGAATGCAAAAAAAATATAAAAATGTTAGTGTTAGTAATTAGGTAGTATCGTTACTATCGGTTCATTAGTATTAATACACACACACACACACACACACACACACACACATAAGACGAAAGAAGAAGAAGAAGAGAGAAAGGAGATGTCGGGGTTAAATGTTACACTTACATCCTCAACCTACATGCTTTTGCTTCTCGGAATAGGGCTCGTCAAATGGTGGCAAAGACACGACCGTCGAGATACGTAGAAGAGTTATGGTGTGTATGGTTTGTAGAGAGGATTGTTTTTTGGTTTTTACGAGTTTTGGTCTCGGAATGTATGTAGATGTGTGTGTAAAGGGGGTGTCGAGATGATGAATGCTTAGAGGTAGAATATGGCTGAAATGTGAGGGTTTTTTGAAGTAATGATGGCTTAAAAAAGTTGTGTAAATGGCTTAAGGTGACGGGGTATTTATAGAAAAAATACCCCGGTTTAGGGCCACTCGATCGAGTGGTGCAAGTGCACTCGATCGAGTGCCCAGTTCGAGTCCGGTTCAGCCGGTTCACTGCTTACTCGACCGTGTGGGTGTGAACCACTCGATCGAGTGGGTCAAAACGGAGGGAGTGTAAGTAGAGAAGAATTTGTTGACTTTTTTGAATGGAATTTGGTTGTTGGGCTGCCTAGAAGCTCCTTTGGCTGATTTATGTGCCGGATTTGGCTTTGACCAAGTTTTGACCCGGTCGCCAAAAGACGGTTTTATCTCCGGTGTCGGTTTTGACCCAAATTAGTCTTATTTTATTGGAAACGACCCACTGGGCCTGAATTTGAGGACAGTTTTGTGAGATTTGTACTCCGTTAAAAGCCCATGCCAGACATTATTGATTCTGAGCCCATATTCGAGCGCGTTAAAGCACGTTTGCGTCCGATCATCATCGGGTGTTTTGTCGGAGACCGCTATAGACACTAGCAGCCAAATGCAGGTGTCTACAATATGTCTTACGGTACCATTATTCTAACAAAATATTAAGTTTCATTACATAATATCATAAATTTACTAATAGTTTTTGCTTTTTACCTTTGAAAATAATTGGTGAATTTGAATTCTTTATTGTATAATTCATATTAGGATTATATTTTTCATATATTTTTATTTTTTTAAAAAAAATAGGATCGGAAACTGGATATCCAGTTTCAAATTTTCCCGATACGTATCCGCTACGATTTTAAGGAAAACCGTATCGTATATCCGGTTATTCGTTTCGTATATCCGGAAATTCATATAATTGAATGCGTATGTCGTATCGTATACGTATACGTATAATAAAATAGTATCATATATTTTTACTCACCCCTATTGTGGACATGACATAGGTCCACTCGGACGCGGCCATGCGCGAGTTTGGGGGGCGAATGAATCTCATGTGAGATGAATCTCGGGTTGAAATTTAAATCGAAGTTGGAGTCGCCACCAAACTTTGTGGGAGTTCGGGCCCATTCAAACCCACTCTATATCTTGGTGGGTCGTGCACAGAGTACGACCCATTTTGATCTCAGAGTTTATGGGGTTCGTTCCTTTGCATTGCGATACCGATATCGACATTATCGATTACCGTGTATTAAATGACTCTCGTACGCCAATGGTTTCAGACATTCGGAAACTATGGTTCTGAGTAAGGGGTGAGGGTACATGTTGGGAAGCCCACAAAGGACACCCAACCCCGCCCGCACTTTAGCGGCCTCTACTAAGATACCGTTCGATTTTAAAATACGTGCGCTAGTAATTCGGTTGAAATGTTATGCAAACAGTGTTTTGACTAAACATGTGAGATATGTTTGATCTACGTCGTTTAATGCATCTTTGAATTATGTCGAAGTTGTTTTAGCATGCGAGGTTCGTTTTAGTACAATAAAACAAACAACAAAAATAAAACTTAAAGCAAAAGATTACAAATGCGCGGGCGGAATACAACCCGAAAATACAATACAACAAACAAAATATATAAAGATTGCAATAATAACGGAATGTAACTATGATGGATGATATAAGAAGACATGATGCACGGTTTTGAAAAGGGTAAGACACGTGATGGACTTGACACGTGTTGACCGAAGTTATGAAAATATTTGATAAGGCTTATTGTATGTGAAGGGTTCGCGGTTTGGCGTGTGAATGAGGCCACTCGATCGAGTCATGGAGGGACTCGATCAAGTGTCCCACCTAAAACCCTTCTGCCTGTTTTTTGGGGTGCCACTTGATCCAGTGGGCTATGGCACTCGATCGAGTGTCCCCCTATTCGAACAATAGTTCGTTTCGGAATTTAAATTTTGGATTTGCTTTTAATTGTAAATCGATAATCTGCCAAGTCGCGCGAAAATATAGTATAATTTATGCTCGACTTAATTTTCGATACTCGTCATATTCGATATTTGATTACGGAATCAATATCTAATATTTAGAGTGAATTTTAGAAAAGACGTTATAAGTCGTTTTAAATTGAACTAGGATGAAATAATTCCCTCCGCATTATAATGTCATAATTAGTCCTTTCGGACTATGTGATGTTCGATTTGCATCAACATGTTTTGTTCTAACCTTAAAAAGAGAGATTTAGTACACCTAACGATAAATTTCCGCGATCGCACTGGGCCCTTGAGTGTTTAGGGCAGCGCTCCTCGAAAGGGTGCCACCTCTGTTACGACTCGTAAAGGGATTAGGAGGATCTTAGAACGGGATTTATCTTTAGGTATTCTCGATATGAAATTGTTTTGATAAATCGATGTATGCGCGATGTTTTTACGTTAATTAGATAGTAATAATATTAGTAACGATATTAGAAACGGAAGAATAAATAAAAAACGATGCGACAACGAGGAAGACGGATGACGAGAAAGACGAGAGAAACGAGAGAAGGAAAGAGAGAAAAGGAAGAGATCGGGATTGGATTTGGCACCCTCAATCTACATGCTTTGTATTCTCGGAATTGGGCTCGTCTAGTTGTGGCTTAGGCACGGGAGTTTCGAGATGATGTAAGGGAGTTATGGTGGTTTAGGTGTAGAGGGTTGAAGGTTGAAGAGGGTTGCAAAAGTTGTAGAGAAAGTTGTATGGAGAAGTTGTGAATTGTGTTGAGGGGGGTGGGGTATTTATAAGAAAATACCCTGGCTTTGGATAGAAAAAGGCCACTCGATCGAGTG
The DNA here is from genome assembly GCA_958450325.1 of Agrostemma githago. Classification (NCBI taxonomy): domain Eukaryota; kingdom Viridiplantae; phylum Streptophyta; class Magnoliopsida; order Caryophyllales; family Caryophyllaceae; genus Agrostemma; species Agrostemma githago. The sequence continues at coordinate 58,136,569 of OY288249.1, read as the reverse complement.
GTGTGTTGCACTCGATCGAGTGCCCGGTCTGACGCCGGTTTAGCCGGTTTTCTGAGCCTACTCGACCGAGTGGGCTGGTCCACTCGATCGAGTGGGTCTGGACGGATAAAGGATCCTTAGAAATAAAATTTTATCTCTAAAGAAGAAGTTTAATAGCTTGGATCCTCTTTGTAGCTGATATTTTTGTAGTTTTTGACTTCGAGTTGGACTTTCGAAGTTTGCGTGGCTGATTTTTATGCCTCGGAAACACCTTTGACTGGGGTTTGACCCGGTCGCTAAAAGACGATTTTACCCTCGGTGTCAGTTTTGACCCAAATTAGTCTTATTTGATTGGAAACGACCCACTGAGCCTGAATTTGAGGTTGGTTTTGTGATATTTGTACTCCGTAAAAAGCCCAAGCCAAATACTAATGATTTTGAGCTCATATTCGAGTATGCTAAAGCACGTTCGCGTCCGATCATCATCGGGTGTTTGTTGGAAACTGCTATAGACACCTAGCAGCCAAATGTGGGTGTCTACACCTATCTACAATGTAGAGGAGCACTTCTTTCTCTTATTTTTTCTCTTTCATCATATCTTTTTGACACACCATCATCTCTTTCATCCACCACATCTTTCATTATCTTCATCCTCCTCACTTTCTCTTCTCTAATCTTACTCCATAATGGAGAGTAATAGAATATAAACGGATCTCAACCATCGCCTTAAGGTTTTGGTTGAATTGTTAACAAACCAATTCAACCAAAACCTTAAGGCGATGGTTGAGGCCCGTTTATATTCTATTACGCCCTCTCACTCGAACTCGTGACCTCTGGCTCTGATACCATGTTAACAAACCAATTCAACCAAAACCTTACGGCGATGGTTGAGGCCCGTTTATATTCTATTAGAGAGGATCCTCTTATATTACATTTCTTATTTTTTTTAAAATTATTTAATGATTAATATTATTTTTTATTTCACTTGATAATTTGTTTGACCAATAATATTTGATAGCATGCACAAGGGGTAATGTGAGGCTCTTCCATGTTGTAACCACAATAAAGAAGATGTCCTCTTATAAGAGAGTGTGTGTTAAGAGAATAGTTCATCCTCTACATTGTGGATGCTCTTAAGAAGTGTAACAAAAAAAATACTCGTAGATGTCTAGCAATTGTCCTTTTGGATCTCAAATTATTTTATTTTTGTTTCAAGTTTAATAAGGTGTCTAATTTAATACCTTCTTTTATCCAATTCAAGCTTTACACTTACTATGAATGGACCATCCAATCAAAGCTTTACATTTCTTTTATGACAAAAATTTTTCACATATAATCCTCATATCCTTCATCTATATACAAAAATGTCACTACTTTTTACATACTTTAATTTAGGTGGATCCATAAAATTATTTGATTTACCAATAATAATACCTTTACTTTTTATCCCATTTCCTAAACTTGGTGAAACATTCCAGGTAAAGCATGGAGTGGATGAGAAAGAGTATTATTCACAAATCCGACTAGTTTCTAGTTATTTAAGAAAAAGAGAGAATCTTTTGTGAGCACAAATTAAAGGGTTGATTTGTGAGCTTTCTTGATAAGAAAACTCAATTTGTTCAAAGTCCATGTGTGGACATGACATAGGTCCACCCCGATGCGGCCACGCGCGGGTTTGGGGAGGCGAATGTATCTCCATATGAGATGGATCGAATTGAATTTTAAATCGAAGTAGGAGTCGCCACCAAATTTTGTGGTTATTCGGAACCATTCGAACCCACTCTATGTCGTAGTGGGCCATATTTAAAACCTGGCCCATTTCCGATGTCAGAGTTTATTGGGTTCGTCCCTTTGCAGTTCGATACCGATGCCGACTTGAGCGGTTTATCGTATATTGAATGACTCTCGTTGCCAATGGTTTCGGACATCCGGAAACCACGGTTCTGAGTAAGGGGTGAGGGTACGTGTTGGGAAGCTCATTGAGAACACCCAACCCCGCCCGCACTTAGCGGCCTTTACTAAGATATCGTTCGGTTTTGTGTACACGCGTTAGTTTGACGATTGAATGATATGCAGAGATTATTTTCCTAAGACATGTGAGGAAAAATAAATAAATGGGTTGCTAAGTCCTTTAATGCATGTTAAACTAATAACGTCAAAGTTATTTTAGCATGTGATTTCGTTTTAGTCTAATAAAACAAAGAAATAAATAAATTGCTACAAACACGAGAAAACGAGTTAGTAACGATTGAATAATAATATAACAAATAAATATAAGAGATCGAGAAAATAAATATTAATTGAAATCTGAAAAATATTGCTAAAACGTTGTTTTGTATAAAAACGAAGTTCGAAAAATAAAAAAAAACGAGAAAAGGATGCGTCGTGGCAGCCGGCCGCGCGGCTCGCCCGGGACGTCGGCGGGTCGCGTGGCGGCCTGTTTTCGGAAGCGGTTTTTTTTTTGAAATTTTCGATTAAATCGCGTACGAATATTGCATAATTCGTACTCGACTTAATATTCTCGATATTCGTTATATTCGATAGTTGACTAGGAAATCAATATCAAATATTTGGAATAGTTTTAGAAAAGATACAAATTTAGAAATCGTTTCGTTGAATAATAAAAAATAAACGATCGAAAAGACCAAAAAAAAGGACCGGGTCACAGGCCCGTGCGCGAGCCGCCTGGGCTTGGCGCGACTCGCGTACGGGTCTGTCCGTTTTTTATTATTTTTTGCCAAAAATTGTTAATTTTATAAACCGCGTACAAATATGGATTAATTTATACCCGATTCATATTTTCGATATTCGTCGTATTTGATATTCGATTATGAAATCGATATCGAATAGTCAGAAGGATTTTAGAAAAAGGTTTTGAAAAAGGTTTATTTTGAATGAAAAGTTGTAAAAAAAGGATTTTGAATGAAAAAAATGTAACGATATCGTCGAAAACTTAATATAATTCTTTTCGATACAATATTCGATTATAGAGAATCGATATCATATTTTTAAGAATGTTCGATGTAAAAATAGTTTTAATAATAATATCGATATTAGAAAAATAGAAAAAGACCGACGAAAAGACCCATAAAAAAAACGAGAAGAAGAGAAGAGAAGAAGGAGAAGCGGGTTTGATTTACACCCTCAACCTACATGCTTTGTTTTCTCGGGATACGGCTCGTCGGAAAGCGGCTTAAACTTAGGAGCGTCGAGATGATGAGAATGAGTTTAGGGTGTTGGTTTGGGTAATTCGGACGTCGGGTTTGGCCGGCTTCGTCGAGTCTTCGAGGCTTCGGAAGGGTATCGGGATTTGCTAACTATCGAGGATGTGTGTAAACCGTGTTATAAGGCTGTTTTTTCGGTGTGATGGGTGTGTAAAAACCGTGTGTGGGGGTTGTTCAGGACGTGACTTTTGTGTTGGACGGGAGGCCCTATTTATAGGGAGTTTCCGACCTTGGCTTAAGAGAGTTTGAATACCGCTTAGGATAGGAAACGTAGGAGTTTGATGAGCATGAGAATTCCGCTTTCTTGGCAAAGAAGAAAGGGTATCTCGGCTGGCTGGGGGTGTTTCGGCCGAGTATTTGGTACTTGGTCGATGTCTGATTCGGTTTCCGGATAGAATTCCTACTTGAGGTCGAATTCTACCTTTAACGGAATTGTTTAATGCTTTAATGAATCTGAAATTTGTAGGAATTTGGGTAGGAATCAGCCGTGTGAGGTGTCACGGCTGACTCACGTGTCTCGGGAACATCTTTGACCGGGTTTTGACTCGGTCGCTAAAAGACGGTTTTACCCGTGGTGTCAGAATCGACCCAAATTAGTCTTATTTGACTCGAAACGACCCACTGGGCCTGAATTTGAGGTTGGTTTTGTGAAATTTGTACTCCTTAAAAAGTCTAAACCAAATGTCCATGATTACAAGCCCATATCCGAGTCTATCAAAGCACGTTTGCGTCCAATCATCGTCGGGTGTTTGGCAGGAACTACTATAGACACCTGGCGGTCAAAATGTGGGTGTCTACAGAGCCCCCACTCTGACTGAGGCTTGGACAAGAGTAGCCACCAGGTCAATCAAGGATTAAAACCTGGCAGACTTCCGATCGGGTCGTTTAGAGTCCATTAGACCTGCGTGAAGGGCTCGCCAGCCATAAGATAGAAATCATACCTGGGTTGATGCTGATAATGTCGTGGGGGCTTGCCTTGGAAGCCATGGGTATACTTGTTTACAGGTATATCCTGTCTTGGAATTGCGCGGGAGCTTGCCTTGGAAGCTATGGGTATATCTGTTTACAGATATATCCTGATTCTTCAGTAGAAAATGTCGCCTGGGTTTTCCACTGGGGAATTTTTCTTAGAATTTTCTGGGAGTCTTGGGTGTATCTGTATGCTGACATAATTTGTATGTAACACTTAGGTGAGACACTGACTCATGCTGGGGAAGAAATGATGGCTTTTTCGAAAATTTTTGAAAAGAAGAAATTTTTTTTTGGAAGGTTTGAAAATAAGGATGCTTGGGATGACTTTGATTCCTAATCGGATTCTGACACGGATTCCTGGAATTCCCTGGTTAGGCCTGTATGCCTAGATGAAGCAGGGGAAGTGGTATAAAAATCCTATTCCTGTGATGACTAGGAAAAGAGATACTCCCTATTATAAATAGAGGGCTTTGGCTTCTTATTTTTCATATTCTCATCCAAATCTTTTCTTCTACTTTAAAATCCATTAGACTTTTAGGATAAATAAAAGAAACTATTTTTGCAATGGGTATTGACCATTTGACCGCGATGCTTCAGGCGTGGGCCCAGGATTTTCGAGATGAAGATAAAGTTCAGCTAACTCAAATGGGAATTGTGGCCTTATTCCCACTTCAGCGACTTAGGGTAGATTCGCATTTTCTTGATGCTTACTTAGCCTTTTGGGATACTACCCACCATGTTTTTGCATTTTCTCGAGGAGAAATGTGCCCCCTTCCTGAAGAAATTGCAGCTATAGGCGGTTGGTGTCCCAGTGCTCGTCCGGCTATTCCCCCATTTTATCCTGACCCAAGGAGGAGATTAAGAGATTTTCTAGGCCTGTCGCATGCTGAGACAGCCCGTATGGTGAAAGGAGATTCAGTTTCCCTATTTGACTTGGCTGACAAATTCATGGACCCGGTTAGTGAAAGAATTACTTCTACCCATAGGCGTAGGGCCTTTGTCTTTTGCATGCTGCATAGATATGCCTTCGAAGGTCGGATGGATGCTGACTCATGCTTAGGTGAGATCAGGCTAATTAGCATAGTTGACCAAATGGAGACAGGTCACAGCCCGGCTTGGCTGATAACTGGGGAGATTATTATGGGCCTTGACGCTAGAAGACTCGACCCGGATCGACAATTGACGGGGAGCATCCGTCTTCTGCAGGTATTTAACCATTTTTTTCAAATAACTGCCCGATTTCCCGATTTTTGCGGTAATTTTGAATTTTTCCGGAATTTTCAATTTTTCCGGATTTTTCGAAATTTTTAATTTTTTTACAAAAATTTTGATTTTTCGATTTTTTTTGATTTTTCGAATTTTCGATAGTTTTTGACTTTCCGAAATTTTTTGTAGATCTGGTTATCCGAGCGTCTGTTGATTATAGAGCCCCCGGTGAACATATCCAGATATCGTAGCTGTCAAATCGGCTCAAGGTCTCGCCGAATAAGATCAAGTCATCACATAACTCAAAAATATTGGGATGAAGAGCTAACGTTCCATGGTGGGCCTTTGATTAGATGGAACGTCATCTGGTGGTTCCTTTTGAGGCTGACGGGGTTAGCTAGGAGGGACAAGGCCCGTTATCTGGTGAGCTTGTCTTTGGACTGGACTGTCCATATCTATCCGGATCGTATTCTAAGATAGTTCGGTTCGTTTTAGCAGATCCCTGAGACTAAGGCAATTATTAGCGTTTCGATCCAATTGACGGACGCTATGTGTGACACGTGGCTACAGCGATGGTTCACCCGTGTCATATGGACTATACCTCATCCTTGTCAGACCACTTGGGTTTCTGAATCCTACCGAAAATGGACTTCTGAGGAATCCCAGGAGGCCCGTAAAACTTTGAAGACTGAAGAAGCTCTTGACTTGGCCCGTCGAGAATCGGCCAAAGACAACAGGCGGTTCTTCGAAGAGACTCCAACTTCCTTTGCTGAGCCGGGGTCGGGTTCTAAGTCAAAAACTAAGACTCAGGCTAATGAGACCGGTGCTAGTGATTTGGAGAGAAGACTTGGACCGAGGCTAGCGGTCCAAGACAGGCTAGGCCCGCGTGATAACGAGGTGACCGGGGAGTCAAGTTTGAAGAAACGTGCCCGGGTTAAAGAGGTTCCCTTGGTGATTAGGGAGCGTTCACCTCCACGTCGACGCCGGTGGATGGAAAAGGAAACTAAGGACAAGGGAAAGGGAAAAATGCCTTAGTTTTTTTTATTATTTAAGTATTAGTATTGTATTATTTTCGATTTTTTTTTGTAATTTCTCCGAATTTGTCGATTTTTTTTAAATAAAGAAGTTTATTAAAGAACCGTTCCTGTTTCCTTTTTTCGATTGCAGTGGTTGTGCCCTTTTGAGGGGCTGCCTACGTATCCACAATGAATGGAATCAAACCAAACGTAGTTCAGACTTAATTTGCAATTTCGAAATACATCAAGACTATTGGTTCAAGATGTTTGTAGCAGTAGAATGAATAACTCTAGCTTTTTGACTTGTCTTTAAAAGTTTGAAAAAAACATGTTTTTTTTTAATAAACTTTTGCAAATGACATTGAGAGAGGTGGGTTAAGGGTAGTAGCGCTTTAGCTGGTCCAGGTTAGTTGGGTTGACAAACTCATTCCCGTCCAGATCCGTTAGCATTACTGCTCCACCTGATTGAATCTTCTTTACCAGATATGGCCCAGCCCAATTAGGTTTGAACTTTCCCCTTGGGTCTACTGGTAATACAGCTCGAACAGACTTGAGAGCCAAATCTCCTTCTTTGATGTTTTTGGGCCTCACCCTTTTGTTGAAAGCCCCTTGGATTCTCTTCTGATAGATTTGAATGTTATTGAGGGCACGAGATCGTCGTTCGTCTAAAAGGACTAGCGAGTCATATCGTGCTCGAACCCAACCAGCTTCAGGTACTTGACTCTCAAGTAGGATTCTGAGTGATGGTACTTCTAACTCAACGGGTTGGACTGCTTCCATGCCGTATGTAAGGTAATACGGTGTTGCCCCGGTCGCAGTACGAATCGAGGTCCGATATCCCCAAAGTGCAAATGGTATTTTGTCAGGCCAATCCCGGTAATTATCAGCCATCTTTTTGAGTATGGTGACAATTGTTTTATTAGGCGCTTCTACCGCTCCATTGGTTTGGGGTCGGTAGGGTGAAGATGTATGCCTTTGAATTTTGTATTTGGTCAGCAAGGCTGCTGTTTCGGCTTGAAAATGGGTCCCGTGGTCACTAATGAATTCATGAGGAATCCCATACCGGCATATTATTTTATTTTGAATGAATTTGGCAACATGGCTGGCGTTGAGGATACTGTAGGATTCAGCTTCGACCCATTTGGTGAAATAGTCGATTGCTACCAAAATGAAGCAGTGTCCTCCGGTTCCCGAGGGGTTTATCTTCCCAATTATGTCGATTCCCCATGTTGAAAATGGCCATGGTGATGTCATGGTGTATAGCAAGGATGGTAGCATATGTTGTACATTGGCAAAAATTTGACAATTGTGGCAATGTTTAACATATAGCTGACAGTCGGTTTCCATGCTATTCCAGTAGTATCCGAGCCTCATGATTTTCCGGACTAACATCTGGGCATTCATGTGTGGGCCGCATTCGCCATCATGTACTTCAGCCATAACTTTTTCGGCGTTGGTTTTATCAACACATCGAAGGAGAGCCCCCTGTGCTGTCTTTTTGTATAGTTGCCCATCGTCGATGCGGATGAACTGGGTCGCCAGTCTTCGTAGGGTCTTTTTGGCTCGGTTGTCAGCTCCGGGTGGATATTCTCCGGTTGCTAGGTATGTCAGCACAGCTTGATACCACGGCTCAGGATCAGGTATCTCGATTTCTTCGATGTCGTGAATATATGCTGGCTCGGATCGTCTTTCGACACAGATTGGCATACTGGTCATATGATCGGGAATATTTAGCAAAGATGCCAGTTTTGAGAGTGCATCTGCAAATTGATTTTCTTCCCGAGGTAGGTATATATATTCTACCTTGTGGAATTTTTTCTCAAGATCCCTTACTCGTGCCTGGTAGGCCAGGAGATTAGCATTTCGAGTCTTCCATTTTTGAAGCGCTTGATTAATGACCAGAGATGAATCACCGTGTACTCGGAGGTTTGTGACCCCTAAGTCGGCGGTGGCTTGTAGCCCGTGGATACATGCTTCATATTCAGCGGCGTTGTTAGTGACGTCGAAGTCTAATTTGATGGATACGGGAGTATGTTCCCCTTTTAGTGAGATCAGGAGAATCCCGACTCCAAATCCTCGGAAGTTGGATGCTCCGTCAAAGTATAAGTCCCACGCTTCGGTGTCAGTGTGGAAAATGTCTTCATCCGGGAAGGACCAAGTGTCGGTGTGTCCTTCTTCGGTTACGGGACTGTCAGCGAGAAATTCGGCTACTACTCGTCCTTTGATGGCTTTCAATGGTACGAATTTTAGGTCGAATTCTGCCAACATGAGGGTCCATCTTGATATCCTGCCGTTGAGGATGGGCTTTTTAAAAAGGTACTTGATTGGATCCATTCTGGACAACACTTGTACCTCGTAACTGAGTATGTAATGTCGGAGCTTTTTAGTGGCCCAGACCAAAGCTAAGCATGTCTTTTCGAGCATGGTGTACTTACACTCGTACTCTAAAAATTTCTTGCTGATGTAGTATATGGCTCGTTCTTCGGAATTGACCGTTTGAGCTATCATAGCCCCCATGGCTGTCTCTGTCGTGGTTAGGTATAGTGACAAAGGCAAACCGTGCTGAGGTGGCATTAGGACCGGTGGTGAGGCCAAAATTTCCTTGATTCTATCAAAGGCTGCTTGACATTTATCGTCCCATAGTAACCGTTCTCCTATTTTCAGCTTCTTGAAGATCGGTTCACACACCATGGTTAGCTTTGAAATGAACCTACTGATGTATTGGACTTTTCCGAGAAACCCTCTTATCTCCTTTTCGGTTTTAGGCGGCTGCATCTCGGTGATGGCCTTGATTTTGGCTGGATCGACCTCGATACCTCGTTGGCTAACGATGTGACCCAGTAATTTGCCAGACGTTACCCCGAAACTGCATTTCTGAGGGTTTAGCCTCATGTTGTATTTGCGTAGTCGGGTGAAGAACTTTCTCAGGGCGGTGATGTGACCATCCCTGTCTTTCGATTTGACGATGATGTCGTCCACATAGACTTCCACTTCTTTATGCATCATGTCATGTAATAAAGTTGTGGCGGTTCGTTGATAAGTGGCCCCGGCATTGATGAGACCAAATGGCATAACAGTATAGCAATAAGTACCCCAAGGTGTAATGAAGGTGGTCTTATCCATATCTTCTTCTGCCATTTTTATCTGGTTATACCCTGCATACCCGTCCATAAATGATTGAAGAGCGTGATCTGCTGTGTTATCCACCAGTATATCGATTTGTGGTAATGGGAAATCGTCTTTCGGGCTTGCCTTGTTAAGATCCCGAAAGTCCACACAGACCCGAACCTTACCATCCTTTTTAGGGACTGGTACTATGTTCGCAACCCAATCTGGATACGCGGAGACTCGTATGAACCCAGCCTTAAATTGTTTATCGACTTCCTCCTTAACTTTGAGGGACCATTCGGGCCTCATGCGTCGGAGTTTTTGTTTAACCGGCTTGAACCCTTCCTTAATCGGTATATGGTGCTCGGCTATTTCGCGATCAATCCCCGGCATGTCCTTGTAGGACCATGCGAAGACGTCTTTGAATTCTTGAAGGAGAACCATGAATTGTTGTTTCTCCTCGGGATCTAAGGATAATCCTATCTTAAGCATCTGAGGCTCTAAGGTTGTTCCCATGTTGATGGATTCGGTTTCTTCGATTACCGGATTGCGAGATTCTCTTTGCTCTAGTTGCTCGATCAGATGTGGAGGTAAGGATACCTGTTCGTCGGGTTTCTCAATGTCATTGCAAATAAAATTTTTGAAATTGAGAAAGTTTTGAAAATGAGACAAGTCGTAAGCAGAACGGTTGTTATTATTGATCATAAATTGGGAAAAGAGCTCGAAAAGAGCTGCCATCTGATCACTAGTCAGTGGCGGGATAGGTAGGGTGCCTGGGACAGACCCCAAGGCACCAGGAATGGCTAAAGGGAGAGGGGGAGTTACAGGATTGACCCTAGCACCAGACTCACTAGACTCAATCTTGGACTCTGACTCGGACTCGGACTCAGACTCAGACTCAGATTCTAGCATCTCTCCTTCCCCTGTGATCAGCTTGTAAGTCCTTCCTTGGCTGTCAGTCCATTTGACAGTTTTCCTCCAAGCTCTGGTCCCGGACCCGACTTCTGAGATTAGCTTAGACGGATCAAAGGTGCGACTGCGGAGAATGAGGCTGACTAGCTCTTCCTTCGGTGTTGGGACCGCGAGTTCCTCTCCAAAAAGTAGCCCTAGTGCGGGCTCGGCATTCTTAGCATCTTCGGATTGGATGAGAGCGAAGATGTCGTCCGGTATGTAGTTGCAGTCCTGGGCCAAGTGGGTCCCAGGGCGTGTGGTGGCAGGCCGATATAGGCTAGTTTGGACAGTCTCGAACACTGGAGTGACAAAGATAACCTTACCGGTTTCAGTTTGGCCCATGTTTTCCGGGGTTAGGGTGTAGCCCAAGCCTGTTTGGGTCCTCCCATTGTCCAGAACTTCGAGAATTTTTCCTGCATGGAGATCGGGCCTTGATGTAACCCCAGGTAGAAAGCCCATATTCTGCAACATCTGGTCAAGGTGGACCGTGAAGTAAGGACGGAAGAGATGATCCTCTTCGATGGTTCCTACGAAGTCGAACCCCCAGAGATCGGTGCGGCCCGAGGTGTTGCAGTTAGCCACAGTCATAGGTGTGGCTTCTAGAGGGATGACGGTGTCATGCAAAGGTAACTTGATTTTCCGATGCAAAGTGGAGGATACAACCCTGGTTGCATGGATCCAAGGTCTTCCTAAAAGAAGGTTGAAGGAAGAAGTGACGTCGATCACTTGAAACTCCAACTCTTTCTCTATCGGGCCCGTTATGATAGCGAGTTTTGTGGCTCCAGCGACTGACTTTGGGCTTCCGTCAAAAGCCTGGATGGTTTGAGCTGTTGGAATATAGTCGGCCTCGGTAATGCCGAGGGCTTTGGCGGTCCTCAAGGGAAGGACATTGACTGCTGACCCGTCGTCAATTAGGGTCATGGGCAGGTACTTTCCACGGCAGATAACCGTGATGTAGAGGGCCATGTTGTGGGCTGGCCCGAATGGTGGTAGATCAGCATTGGAGAAGGTGATTAGTGGGCCTTCCTCTATGGATCTCCCCTTTAGGTGGGGTAGGACCGTGGCTACCATTTCAGCAGGAGTAGCCACAGAGTCGATTTTGACTTGATCAAGGGCCTTAGTGAGTGCCTCTCGATGTTCCTGAGAGCTAACTAGGAGTTGCCATATAGAGAGGTCAACTCGAGTCTTGCTTAGTTGTTTTACAAGAGCTTTTTCAGGAGTTGGCTCTTCTGGGGCGGGCTCCACCTTAAGTGGTTCGGCAATGATGAGGGCTTGACTAGTGGCTAAGGCCTTGGACTTAACCTTCTGAATCTCCTCGGGCGTGATGGGAACAGCTTCCCCTTTGGTGAGGTAGACGTCGTCTTCGTCGTTGCACCAAATCCCGTTTATTTGCGGGATAAATGGAGAAATGAGGTGTGAGCAGTCCATTACTTCTCCGGAAAAGATGGCGTGAGTGGCCAATGGGTTATCCTTGTTGTTGGGTTTACCCCCGGGCAAAGGAATCTTCCCGTTCTCAATGAGATCTTGGATAAGGTGTTTTAGCTTCCAACATTTCTCGGTATCGTGCCCCTTACCACGATGATAGTGACAGTAGGCCTGGAGGTTGTAGGCCTTGGAGCGTCGCTCGACCGGGAGATCAGGTGTTGGGCCTATCGGGATGATCAGGCCTTTTGATGATAGCCTCTGCAGGGCATTCTCATAGGTGGTGCCTATGTTGGTGAATACCCAGGGAGTGGCATTCTTCTGGGATGAGGTATCAAGTGCATTTACCTCGTCAAAGATGCTACGAGTCGCAGCAGTAGTTGTGGGCTTGCTTGTTGATGAGCTGGCCCCTTGGTATCCCTTAGTGGAGGCCTTAGTGAGGCTTTCCAACCTTAAATCATCTTCGATTCTCGTTCCCATTTTAGTTAGGATCGCGAAGCTAGGTATGATGGCGTACCGGAGATGGACCCGGTAAGCAGGAAGGAGGTTCTTGACGAAGGCTTCGACCAACACTTTTTCACTGGGCTTATCGACCAGTTTGACGCTTTTAACCCTCCAGCGTTGAAGATATTTCGTGAATCCTTCCTTAGGTTCCTGGGCCATTACTTCCAGGGTGCGCATAGTGGTCTGGATTTCCGTGTTGTCGGCGTAGTTCCGAGCAAATTTCGTTGCCACGTCATCCCAAGTTTTGTATTTCTTGGAATCGAGCCGGTAGTACCAGGCTCTTGGGTGCTTCTCGAGAGAAGAAGCAAACAGGTGTTTGAACATGTTGGACTTAACCCCCTTAAGGGCCATGAACTCCTTGAAAGCCCGGATATGGTGGACCGGGTCTTCAGTACCCTCGAACATTGGCAGACCCGTCAGATTGAGATTGGCGGGTAGTTCATCGGTCAGTGGGGTGTAGGTTCGAGCATTCTCCGTATGGATGGAGCTTTGGGTTGTCAGATGGACCTGTTCTTGCAATTTGTGGACTGCGCTGGCCAATTCAGCTAAAGGCCCAGTAGTATCGACATTGCCGCTGGGAGTTCCTTGCTCCACGGCACTTACCCGGGTTAGGATGGCGATCTGCTCCCCTCTCATCGAGGTGATCATGTTTTCAAGCTTGGTCAATGAGGCCTTCATGTCGTCGATGGCTTGTTGCGTCATGGCTCGAGTGTGAGGTGGCCTGTCTGTAAGGGCACCGCGTAATCAGTAACTGACCCAGATCTTAGAATCAAAAGTACATCCCGAGCAAGGAAAAGACTAGACTAGAAAAAGACTGAAAACCGACTTCTAGACGGATGACGCGTGAATGGTGGGCCTTCCTTAGGATTCGGCAAAGTGGGCCTAGTCCTGTTCGAAGGAAGGTCTATGTGAGAATTCCCCAGACTTTGGACTCGAGTGTATAAACGGGCTTCCCTTTGTAGGAGTCTGTCCTACGAAGGTGGGCCGTGCCTTGACAAGTAAGGCGGACTGGGATGGGGTGAAAACCCGTAATGTAAAATCGACGGAGTTTCGACGCTATAGATTCTAACTTATGACAAGACCCGACACTGCTAAATACGGGAAGTCCTAAGAAGAAAAGGGTTTCGAAAAGGGAATTTGAATTTGAAAACCGAGCAAAGTCGGATTGGAAGACCCGATTTTTTTTGAAAACCGAGAAAGAGGTTATCGGGCCGAGATTTCGGGCTTTTTTTTTAAAAAGGTTTGGACAGCATACCGGCTAAAAATAGGCTATTTTGAGTCAAAATCATAAGTCCTAAATTCGGCAGCTTTCCGGGTTTTGAAAAAGGATGGATTTGAAAAAAAAAAGATGTAAACTTTTGAAAATGACGGTTTTTGAAAAGACCAAAAAAGATCAAGTAGCATGTAGTCACGGAAACAGTATAACGACGCCATGTATGCTCTTAGTCTAAGTCTCGGTCGGTCGAATAGAGTCTATACCAACAACGATCGCATTCTCGCAAATCAGGACGGACCTCCTAAGCCGAGTTGGTCTTAGAATCTGCCGTAAAACCCATGCGAGTTCCGCCATCGAAGTCTTTAGTGCATCCAAGTAGAAATGCACCGTGGTATAGTGGGACGTCGGTCACAAGTAACCGGCCCGGGATAGAACGGGGTTATGCATGAACCATTGAACTAAAACGTGTACATTACTAATCGAACGATTTTTTTTCGAGTCTCACCCTGAGGATGCCGATGGTAAGTGACACATCAGTTAATCCCCAGCGGAGTCGCCAAATTGTGGACATGACATAGGTCCACCCCGACGCGGCCACGCGCGGGTTTGGGGAGGCGAATGTATCTCCATATGAGATGGATCGAATTGAATTTTAAATCGAAGTAGGAGTCGCCACCGAATTTTGTGGTTATTCGGAACCATTCGAACCCACTCTATGTCGTAGTGGGCCATATTTAAAACCTGGCCCATTTCCGATGTCAGAGTTTATTGGGTTCGTCCCTTTGCAGTTTGATACCGATGTCGACTTGAGCGGTTTATCGTATATTGAATGACTCTCGTTGCCAATGGTTTCGGACATCCGGAAACCACGGTTCTGAGTAAGGGGTGAGGGTACGTGTTGGGAAGCTCATTGAGAACACCCAACCCCGCCTGCACTTAGCGGCCTTTACTAAGATATCGTTCGGTTTTGTGTACACGCGTTAGTTCGACGATTGAATGATATGCAGAGATTACTTTCCTAAGACATGTGAGGAAAAATAAATAAATGGGTTGCTAAGTCGTTTAATGCATGTTAAACTAATAACGTCAAAGTTATTTTAGCATGTGAATTCGTTTTAGTCTAATAAAACAAAGAAATAAATAAATTGCTACAAACACGAGAAAACGAGTTAGTAACGATTGAATAATAATATAACAAATAAATATAAGAGATCGAGAAAATAAATATTAATTGAAATCTGAAAAATATTGCTAAAACGTTGTTTTGTATAAAAACGAAGTTCGAAAAATAAAAAAAACGAGAAAAGGATGCGTCGTGGCAGCCGGCCGCGCGGCTCGCCCGGGACGTCGGCGGGTCGCGTGGCGGCCTGTTTTCGGAAGCGGTTTTTTTTTTGAAATTTTCGATTAAATCGCGTACGAATATTGCATAATTCGTACTCGACTTAATATTCTCGATATTCGTTATATTCGATAGTTGACTACGAAATCAATATCAAATATTTGGAATAGTTTTAGAAAAGATACAAATTTAGAAATCGTTTCGTTGAATAATAAAAAATAAACGATCGAAAAGACCAAAAAAAAGGACCGGGTCACAGGCCCGTGCGCGAGCCGCCTGGGTTTGGCGCGACTCGCGTACGGGTGTGTCCGTTTTTTATTATGTTTTGTCGAAAATCGTTAATTTTATAAACCGCGTACAAATATGGATTAATTTATACCCGATTCATATTTTCGATATTCGTCGTATTCGATATTCGATTATGAAATCGATATCGAATAGTCGGAAGGATTTTAGAAAAAGGTTTTGAAAAAGGTTTATTTTGAACGAAAAGTTGTAAAAAAAGGATTTTGAATGAAAAAAATGTAACGATATCGTCGAAAACTTAATATAATTCTTTTCGATACAATATTCGATTATAGAGAATCGATATCATATTTTTAAGAATGTTCGATGTAAAAATAGTTTTAATAATAATATCGATATTAGAAAAATAGAAAAAGACCGACGAAAAGACCCATAAAAAAAACGAGAAGAAGAGAAGAGAAGAAGGAGAAGCGGGTTTGATTTACTCCCTCAACCTACATGCTTTGTTTTCTCGGGATACGGCTCGTCGGAAAGCGGCTTAAACTTAGGAGCGTCGAGATGATGAGGATGAGTTTAGGGTGTTGGTTTGGGTAATTCGGACGTCGGGTTTGGCCGGCTTCGTCGGGTCTTCGAGGCTTCGGAAGGGTATCGGGATTTGCTAACTATCGAGGATGTGTGTAAACCGTGTTATAAGGCTGTTTTTTCGGTGTGATGGGTGTGTAAAAACCGTGTGTGGGGGTTGTTCAGGACGTGACTTTTGTGTTGGACGGGAGGCCCTATTTATAGGGAGTTTCCGACCTTGGCTTAGGAGAGTTTGAATACCGCTTAGGATAGGAAACGTAGGAGTTTGATGAGCATGAGAATTCCGCTTTCTTGGCAAAGAAGAAAGGGTATCTCGGCTGGTTGGGGGTGTTTCGGCCGAGTATTTGGTACTTGGTCGATGTCTGATTCGGTTTCCGGATAGAATTCCTACTTGAGGTCGAATTTTACCTTTAACGGAATTATTTAATGCTTTAATGAATCTGAAATTTGTAGGAATTTGGGTAGGAATCAGCCGTGTGAGGTGTCACGGCTGACTCACGTGTCTCGGGAACATCTTTGACCGGGTTTTGACCCGGTCGCTAAAAGACGGTTTTACCCCTGGTGTCGGAATCGACCCAAATTAGTCTTATTTGACTCGAAACGACCCACTGGGCCTGAATTTGAGGTTGGTTTTGTGAAATTTATACTCCTTAAAAAGTCTAAACCAAATGTCCATGATTACAAGCCCATATCCGAGTCTATCAAAGCACGTTTGCGTCCAATCATCATTGGGTGTTTGGCGGGAACTACTATAGACACCTGGCGGTCAAAATGTGGGTGTCTACACCATGTTATTTGGTCATTCTACAGTCGACTTTGTTGGAGAGCGTTGGAGTTTATTCGGATCTTGGTTGACCGCAAGATCATTTCTCATTCGTCTTGTTGGTGAGTTTGTCGCAAATGGAACTCAATTTTGATAGTCTCTTTTCTGTTTGAGATTACTATTTTCTTGGTTGGTAGAATTGGTGGTACTTTTGGTTTTAACTGTGAACTATTAAGCGCATGTATTAAGGTCTACTATTGTACTATTATATCCATGATAATGAATTTTGTCTCCTTGTCGGTGTGGATATAGACAGTGATTTTGCTGGTGAATCACATAATTTGTGTGCTAATTTTATTATTGTTTGCAATTTGTTTTGTTCTTCCATTATAGCAGGAAGAGTCGGTCCAGGAAGATGGTTGACCAACTGAGAGAATCAATTCTATCCCAAGTATACTCAAGAGGGGGACTGAATTGAGTATACCCGATTTTTACGATTTTTATTTTTCTTTTAAGTCACGTCTAATGTCGGTTATGGGTAGTTACTTTAAAACGATATTGAAATATGCACAACGGACTTTTGAAGTGGTTCAATCTCGCACTCCGAGACCTATTTCCATTATTCCTCTTATTAATATTTTAGTACCGAAAAACAAGAATTACAAAATATTAATGAACTACTCAACGATTAACTCTAATCGTTCAACTAGAATAACAACCAATTATTCAAAATACTAAAATACTAAAGTGATTGATGTTAATCAATTTAGCTATAAATCTCCTAAAGATTATCTTATTCTTAAGACGCCGATGTAGGAGCTTTGATCTTCAATCAACTAGTACTAAGACAATAAAGAAATAGATAAGTCCAAACTATTTTCGTGACAAGTCCAAACCTTTCAAAAATAGCAAAAACGATTTTTTATTACAAAATTATTTTTGCAAAAGATATTAAAGCTTGATGGAAGTTTATGTCTTTTACGAGAAATCTGAGGTCTTATTAATAGCTGCAACCGACGATGGAGCCAGGGACGAAGCTACCTTTAGGCAAACATGGGCCATGGCCCCAGGTCTTTTTTTTAGAATAAGTATTGAATAACTGCAATTACATACTTAAGTATGATGTGTTATCTCAGTTGATTGATGAAGAGAATATAGGAATTGCATGGAGAGGTCTTGGGTTCAAGCCCCCATTCTATCATTCTCCTTTCTTTTGTGTTTATTCTCCTATTTCATTTTTTTTTTTGTGTTTTTTTTTTCTATTTGTTTAAATATTTCTTTTTCCTTTTGTTTTTAAAAATCTTTTGCATCCTTTTACTTATCCATTATATGTGTTTTTCTCATTTGTCTTTTATTAATGAATAAAGTCCCCCCATTTATTCAATTGGTTTGTCGTTATTCAATTACATTATTAACATATTGAAAAAGCTAATTTTTTAAAAGAAAAATTACTACTACAATACAACTATTCCGTATAACTTTTCATACATTTTAGTACGAAACACGTTTATAAGAAAATCAATAACACGTTAACAATTCTAAGACAAAAACATTAGGTTTCGGCCCCACCAAGAATTTGATTCTGGCTTCGTCCCTGGATGGAGCAACTGATGGGGGTCGGCTACCAGCTCGGTCGGTATCAATCGGCCACCCCTAGCTAGGAGTCGGCCATGGACTCCTTCAGCGATGACCTTCATGAGCCATGGTCCCATACCCATTATGCTCTATTTATAAAAGGAGCCCACACTTGGCTCTCTCGACAAAATAGCTTACAACACTATTCTGTCCGATCAAGGGATCATATATCAACGACAATAACTACATCTCGCTAGAATTTAAGCTAAAGTTCACCTCTAGACTTCCTTACTTCACTTCGTCCCCTCACTGACTTAGTCATCAGAGAGGCAACCTCGGAAACCCTCCAAGACCCTTGTTTGCTTCATGTGCAGGAGCTTGCCGAGGCCGACCCCTCATACAGAATGAAATGAGGAGAAGCAGCCGGTCATACGAGACCGACACTAGTTTGATTGTTTGTACCAAACAACTATATTTTCTTTTATACGTTGTCGAGAATATAAAAAAAAACTTCTGAATTGTGAATAGTTATTGAAAAGTGAATTTAAATAGACTAACATGAATTACAGAGTATTTTCATGATAGTATGAAGTACCTAATATTTCATATGTTTCAATAAGTTCTTTGCATTTGAGTTTTGGGTACTATTCATGAGTGAGCGGAAGTGTCAATATAACTTCTAGTATATAAGAAGTTATACCAAACACACCACTTCTCATTTTGCCACTATTCACAGGTCAAGAGAATCTTCGATATTCTTGACAATTTACAAAGTAAAATATAATCATGTGGGATCTTGTTTGATTCATCTTTATAAGTAGAGTAAGAATATCACATTTTTAGAATTTTTAGTAATGTAAAATGAAAGATATTGAAGGTGTAAAACGTGTCTCGACAAGTGTGAAAAAGTAAATGGTGTGTTTGGTTATGAAGGGAGGGAGTAAAATATAGTCATGTGAGATCTTGTTTAAATTATCGAATCGAGTGCGTTATAAATATCAAATTTTTATAATTTTTAGAAATATGTAACTAAAGATATGGAAAAAAAAAAACGTGCATTGACAAGTGTGAAAAAGTAAATGCAAAGAATCAAATGGAACGGAGGGAATATATACTCTCTCCCTCCCATTCAATTTTTTTACCCAAATGGATAATCCAATCAATTCTTTACATTATCATTTTGGCAAAATATTTACCTTATAATCCTAATATTCTTCTTTTTCTACACAAAATGTCACTATTTTTTTTCTTACTTTAAATTTGGTGGATCTATAAGTCCATTTAATTTACCAATAATCTCTTACTTCTACCACATTTCTTAAAAGTGATGAAAAATGATAGATAAAAGATTGAATGAATGAAAGAGAGTATAACCGTTACATGTATTTGGTGGAAAAATCTTTATGTTCCAAGTGAAGAGATATCCTTTTCCTAAAACACAATCATGAATCATTTTTTCATTTTCAGTTGTCTAAGTTAATTGTTTGTAATTAAACCTCCTAATCTATTTCATTGTGCGCATCACGTCACTAACTTATGACTTACGTAGGAAGATTTCAGTTTTGGCTACTACTACATGTATGTCTACATACATGATAAATTGATGAGTTTTGATGTTTTCCTTTTGTTTGCCAATTGCCATTATATTTGTCTTAATTGCCTTGCATGCGTTGCCCCTTACTCCTCTACAAGGATTGTTTGTATGTATTTGAGTTTCAAAGGTTATTACACCTTCCGGATATGTATGTATCTTAAACTGTCGTCGTGCTATGTTAGTTACGGAGTACATACTTAACAAAATTATACTTTACCATCATTGTGTATCATAGGACGGAGTTCAATTCTAACAATTATATTGATTATTTAATTATGAGGTAAAGAAGATTAAACTAAAATGTGTATTCATATCAAAAAAAATTTAGTACAGTGGACTCAAATCACAAAAATCATCAACGTTGTGATATAAATTTTATTTCCGACGTGTTGCTTTTCATTCTAAAAGATTAAAAGATGAAACAAGTTCTTTTTTTTTGAAGTCGAGGAAACAAGTTCTTAATAATACTTGTATTAATTAATTGCATTTATGTATGTGTAATTTATTCTTTAATTTCTAACTTTGTACCAAATTGGAAAGATATTAATTAAAGTATTAAATACAACTCTAAGGAATGTATTTAACATAACCCTAAATTTTATCATATTCCCTCATTCTAAATAATCATGGATTCGCCAATTGCCATTGACTTTAAGTTAAATAGTACGGACTAGTAATCACTTTAGGTTAAATAATGAATTCTTTTAGTACTGAAAAACTTGTCTTCTCACATTATTTCCAAATAAGACTAATCCACCTTATATCATGATAAATTGATAACTAAACCTTTAATTACCACCTTTAATTATCATAATTAGAGCATTAATCTAGTAAATCTTACCTACTCTTAGGGGTCGTTTGGTTACTCATCCAATTACCGGGAAGTGCAAATTCCCAGGAAGTGCATTTTCAGGGAGTTGTTTGGTTGCCCATTTCCCGGGAATTGTCACTTCCTCCACAATGGGGAAGTTACTCACCAAGTCCCCCTTGGTGTGTAGAACTTCCCGCATGAAGTCATTTCCCATATGGCAACCAAACAATATTTTTTAATTTTCATGAAATACAAATTCACGTGAATTTAAAGTTCCCGATAACTTCATCTTCCCATGGTGAACCAAACGAGCCATTAACATATGCGGATTTCATATTTCAACAGTCAACAAACATGATTTTTTAAAAGTACGGTAAATACTTCGTATGTATTCAGTATATAACTATATATGAGTAACTAACGAAGGATTGATAACATGCAATGTATTCTTTCTATCTTGGTTATTTGTTTACCATTCATTATTATTTTTGATAATTATTTTAATTAAAGGCAAATTAATGATCAAAACTGAGTGAGTATTTTGTACAGTGTTATGTACTAGGTGGACGGTTATTTAAATACTTTTAGCCTAGGCCTCACATCTTTTGTACTTGTCCCCTTCAAATTTTAGGTCGATGCATTCCATCATATGCGGGTAGTAACCTTATTGTAATGACATAGACTTCCTAATTGTTTTTTGTAAATTATGTACCATATTAACATTAAGTCAAATCAATGATCTATCCATGTATGGAATATATATACACCATATATACATGTATGATGTATCTAATATAGAAATGGGTTATTTAACGACAATAATATCAACTATAGGGCGTCTTCTCAAAATAATACCAATTTCAATAAATCTGAGAATAATACGTATTATTGGAGTAGTTAAACAAGAGTAATATAAGTGACTTTATAACCTGCTACATCAGGTCACTTAATTAATATTTAACCTACTACTTATCATCCATCCTCCTCCTTAGACCTGGATAACGACTGAACGTATCGGGTCAGTTTTGGGTCGAGCCACTTTTGGGTTATAATAATCGGGTTGACTTCCGGTCGGGTCGGATAATTTCGGGTTCGGGTCATTCTCGGGTTTGCTGTTTTCAACTTTTTTAGAGATATCGACTCGTTTTCTATAATAATAGTCGGGTCAGTTTTGCGTTAGCTCGGGTCAATTCAGATTACGGGTCAAAATCAGGTCTTTAATCGGGTGTCGGGTCGAGTTCGGTTTGACTTATTCGGGTCGGGTCAATTTTCTCAAGTCTACTCCTCCTTACTTCTCTCCTTCATCATCTCCCTCTATTACCCTTCATCATTTTTTTCTATACGTTTAGTTTAGATTAATGTGTTGATTTTGGTGTAGGATTGTGTTGTTAGTTAGATTTGGTGAGGTTGAAGACTTGAATGGAGAGGAAGACGAAGGACATTAATGACGTTTAATGCCCCGTACACTGAGTAAGTGAAAAGGAATGAAGTAATATGATATAAATTAAAGGCGGAAAAGAAAGGTGAACGAGTTCTACCGCTAACTGGTCATCTATACTACTCTACTTTAACTACTCCAATAATACGTATTATTATCAGATTTATTAAAATTGATATTATTTTGGGATCACGCCCCATAGTTGGTATTATTGTTGTTAAATAATCCTATAAAAATTACTAGATTAATACCCGTGCAACTACTCGTGAAAAGTTGCACGAACATTAAATAAACGAATTAGGTAGATAATCTTATTGGAATGTTCAATCTCTAACACAAACAATTTACAATATCAGAAAAAGTATAAGGTTAAAATCAACATGAAGAATACACGTGAAATTCAATACCATGTTTAGGCTCGTATCTCGCAACACAATCATTCATAAAGTAACTTAGTTTTAACTTATACTCCGTATTTGTTTTAAGTTAAATTCTAATCCCGAAATAGAGAAATGCAATATGAGAATCGTACCACAAAACATTTCAAAGAATTGTGACTAAAAATAGACCTCTAAATGGAAGCTCATGAAAATCAAAGTTCAACTTTTAACTTATATGATAAATACTCGTACTATAGTAACCAATAATATAAATGAGCGTTAATTCGAGTTTGAATCAACTCAAACCACACTTAGATTTCTATAGATTTGTACACTTTTAATGAATTTGCCTACAGTGTTCGTCTAAAAAAACTATACCAAATCAATAAGTTTCAAACTTTATTTATACAAAATTGCTTTATATGAAATACTCCCTATTATTTAAGTCCATATTGATCAGACATTTAGTATATAAAATGTTTAAACTCATCTGTATTTTTTTATATTTTAAAACATGCGTAATATAGACATTTCAGACTATGTTTAACCTATGTTCAACTATTAGTATAAAAATAATTTCAACTGTAGTTATTGTTAATAAGTTTCCAAATATCAACATGTTTATACCTATACAATTTTCAAATATTTTAATCTATTTAAATAATTGATATTATTATCGAGATATTTTAAACTCATATCTTTATAGTACTATAAATATTTAAATAATTAATATTAGCATTACTATCAAAATATGTCATTAATACGAAAATTATGATTAATTTATATTAAATGTGGTTATTATTAAATTATGTATTAGATTAGATGAGATTATATATAGAGTATTAAATTAATAGGGAAAATGTGATGTTTTAGGACAGTGTGGTTCGACGGCAAAAATTTTATGTTATTATTTCTGTATTATATAGAAGTATAGATAGATTATAGGAAATAAGTGGACGTGTGGTTTTGTGTGTAGGTGTCACCTATATTGACATGCATTCTAATAACGCTACATACATTAATTTCTAGAAAAGTCAATCGATCCGGCCATGAGCTTCGTTCTGATTAGTGATTACTAAGTAATGCATTATTAACGAAGATCGCGACAATTAAGTTAGATTAGATTAGTAATGGGTAGAAAACAAAATAATTGGAGCATTGCATGAAGTAGCTCAATGTGTATGACTTGGACACATGCGACATGCCTATTAAATCCGTTGAGACGTACACAATTTTATTTCTTCATTTCAATGGCCTTGCTTAGCTACCTTATAGGGACAACTAAATCTTGTTAACTTTTGACTAAGTATATGTCAACATCATCATCACAATTTGTGCTTAACTAATAAAGTTCTAATCTGGACAATAATATACTTCCTCCCTCTATCATCTAAAAGTAATCCCCTTCGTTATAACCCTCATAATAAATTGAGCATTCATACTATATAAATTGGACTACCCCGCATAATATTTTACAATGAATATAAAATAGTTATGATTGTTTTTTTTTGGTAAAGGGTAAGTATATTAAAAAAAGAGGAAACAACAAAACCAACAAAAACAATGTCCACATCAAGTTATGTAGCCATTTAGCATCCTTAGCCGTTATAGGGTATTTAATCTTACACAAAATCCTATTCTTAACATCCGACTTGATCAATTTGACTATCTCCTGTGGATGTCGCACCACTTCATCAATTCTGCAAGAATTCCTTTGTCTCCAAATATGGTAAATAGTCGCGTTGATCATCGCTCGAAGTACATTACATTGCAACTTCGAACCCCGCAATTTCGTTGCCCAGACCATCCCTATGAAACACGGGATTGGTTTCCTCACCCAATTGCTCAACAGACCCATCACCCGCGAACTCCAACTGCAACCAAAGAAAAGATGTTCTAAACTCTCTTCTTCCAGCTCACAGATAAAGCAACGGTCCGAATCTGCAACCCCGATCCTAAACAGCTTCTTCCTCGTATTAAGGGCCCCTCGAAACACTAGCCACGAGACGAAACTATGTCTCGGAACACTCCACACGCTCCACACCAGTCTCGCCCACGGAACTAGTGAGTCGCAAGATCTCAAATCCTGATAGGCCCTCGCAATCGAGAAACATGATTCCGCTCCATGCCAAGTACCATTGACGAACATATTCTTTATTTTCTCCTTAGTTTGACAAATTTTCCTCCACGCCCACGTAACATCAGAATGAGGCTGATAATCATACCACTCCACCCCCTTCAGATAGATGCTATTGACCCACCGAACCCACAACCGGTCCGGCTGATCAAACACCCACGAAGCTAGCTTCGCCACAGCAGCTTCATTCCAGATATACAGATCCCTAATTCCCAAACCTCCTTCATCTTTAGGCCGACAAATTTTTTCCCAACTAACCAAAGCTCGATTATTTCCTTCTACACCTCCTTCCCATAAGAAGTTACGACATAGTGAAATAATTCGAGCTATGACAAACTTAGGAATGATAAAAATCATAGCCCAATAATTATGCAGTTGAGACAGAACAGATTGGACCAGAGTCAGTCTCCCAGCATAAGACAGCTTACGGGCTCCAATGCCAGAGATCCTCGAGATTATACGGGCTATCAAGTTTTCACAATCAAGCTTACCTAAACGAGAACTTTGGATAGGTAACCCAAGATACCGAAAAGGAAACGTACCTTCGACGCACCCCGAGAGCTGAAGGATCACCGTCTTCCTGTCCTCATCCACCCCTGCGAAATAAGCATGAGACTTACCCACACTTACGCAAAGACCCGAAGCCCTGCTAAAGGTTGCAAAAGCACTCCACAGGAATTCCATCGATTCCCGGTCCCCTTTACAAAAAAGGAGGAGATCATCCGCAAAGAGCAAATGAGTCAGCTTCAAAGGACCACATTTCGGATGGAATTTAAAATTCCTATCCACTCTTCCAAAATCCATAATTCGAGAGAAGTATTCCATGCATATCGTGAATAACAAAGGCGACATGGGATCCCCTTGTCTCAAACCCCTTTTCCCTCGAAAAAACCCAAAATTATCTCCATTAGCACAAAGAGAGAAGGATACGGTCTCGACGCATTCCATAACCAACCGACAAAAGTGGTCAGGAAAGTCCAAAGCTCTCAACATCTGGTCCACAAATCTCCACTCAACACTGTCATACGCCTTATGGATATCAACTTTAAACAGGCATCTTGGCGAAATTCTCCCCCTCTTATACATACGCACCAAGTCCTGACAAATCAGCACATTCTCCACAATACTACGGCCTTCAATAAATCCTCCTTGATTAGGAGATATTATCTGAGGCAAAATCTTAGCCATCCTCGCACAAATAATTTTAGCATGGCAATACACTTGTACAAGACATTACAGCAAGCAATCGGCCTGAATTCTTTCACATTCTGAGGCCTATTCACCTTAGGAATCAGAACGATATTCGCACAATTCAGTTGTTTTAAAAGCTTACCTGAGATAAAGAAATCCTGGATAGCCTTCACAACTTCCTCACCAATAATGTCCCACGAATCAATAAAGAATTGACTCGAGAAACCATCCGGTCCCGGCGATTTATCCCGAGGTATACTAAAAAGAGCCCTCTTGATCTCATCCGGTGTCACAATTGCCTCCAGACTCAGTTTATGCTCCTGTGAACAAATGGGACCCCGTCTAATCAAGTCAACATCAATATCCTTAACAACCCGTGAATCACCGAGTAGCCCACGATAATACCGCGTGAAAGCATCCTCGATGGAGGCCTTATTATCACACTCCAGGCCGTCCGCATCAGAAATCTTAGCAATAGCGTTGTGAGCCCGTCGACCACGGAGGAGGCCGTGAAAGTATGCCGAGTTGACATCCCCATCACGGACCCATTTAAGCTTAGATTTTTGACTCCAAAAATCAGCCCTAGCAGCCTGTAAAATCCTAACCTGCTCGTTCATCTCGCTCTTCTTGCATTAGTTCCACAGACAAGTCAGACCTGAGGCGTGCTGCAATTGGTCAAGCCTGAGCTCAGCCTGATTACACCGACTTTCTATATCCGAGAAACAAACAGTATTCAGCATCTTCAACGGTCTTTTAAGACCGCCCAATTTCTTCACTATCCGAAACGTAGGCGTCCCCAGGATCGTCTCCTTCCACGCATCCGCGACACAAGCACGAAAATTCGGCGCTTTGCTCCACATATTCATGTACTTGAAGCTACGATTCTTCCTTACCGGAGGTTGCTCTAATTGAACAATACAAGGACAATGGTCAAAAGTTCCTTCAGGTAAGAAGTTCGCAAACCCATTCGGAAACAGACCCATCATCTCATCATTAATTAAGCACCTATCAATACGACTATAAACTCTAGTTTCAGCCACTCTATGTTTATTATTCCAAGTGAACCAAGACCCACTAGCCTTGCAATCACTTACCCTACAGTTCGCCAAACAATCACGAAATTGATTCATAGCTTCCTCCGGAGAAGTCCCCCCCCAGACGTTCACGAGCTTCCACAACACAGTTGAAGTCCCCCATAATCATCCAAGGTCCTTTATGAGCACAATCCTCTAGTCTTCTCCAAAGCTCCGTTCTCCCCGAAGCCGAGTTAAAGGCATACACAATAGTGAGCCAATAATTCTTCCCCAAAAAAGTAGTAACTTTGATATGAATACTTTGATTACTATACTCCACAATCGTCAAATTGACTCTTTCATATTTCCACAAAAGCCAAATTCGACCTCCCTCATGACAATGATTATTTGTCGTAATACTCCATTCAGAGAATATATTCTGCTAGACTTTGGCATACGATTTGTTTTTAATTTTCGTCTCAAGGAGACCAAAAATATCAACCTGCTGTTTCCTAACAAAATCACAAATTGCACGCTGCTTACTTATGTTACACATACCGCGTACATTCCACACTCCTATATTATGAACTTCCATGAACAACCAATTCCATATCGACCCCTTTCTTTTCCTCCAATCTCGAGATTTTTGATGTACCTCGTAGCATCTCCGCGAAAGGGACCTCTGGGATAACCAAAGTCACAGGCTGCAACCTGGTAGCCGCAGCTTTGGTCCTGCCAGGCCGCACGAAACCAGCATCAGCAGACTGCACGAACGCAGCAGCAGGCTGCACCCGAACAGCAGCAGCAGGCTGCGCACCAACCAGCAAACCAGCAGGCGTAGCAGTCCGCATCAGAAGCTGCCTCCCAGCCGCACCAGCCCCCGTAGCATGCTGCCCCGCCTCAGCAGCCAACTGTGAACCAGCAGCATTCTCAGTCACAGGTCCAGCAGGCCGTGACCTTGCAGCAGGTTGACTGGCTACGACCTCCCCCGCACTATGCTTTTTCTTGGCATCCGATCGCGCCTTTTTCAACTCCTCCGTTTTGCATTCAAAAGAATCATGGCCGTAACCTCTACATTTGTTACACCAAGTAGGTTTCCATTCATACTTGATCATAACCTCAACAATATTCTCAAGCTCGTCCATGAATTTGATAGAGTTCTTAAGTTTTTTCCCCACTTTGACCAAAACCATGACCCGAGCATAACCCAATCTAGTACGCTCCTCCGTAGGAAGATCGGATTTGACGTACGGACCCACCACCGAGGCAATTCGGGATAGGCATTGGCCCCAAAATTTTAAAGGTAAGTCATGCAATTGTATCCAAATAGGAACTTCTTGCACATCATCCTTGTCCAATTTAGCATCAGGAGTCCATTCTTTCACAATTAAAGGTTTGTTATCAAACATATAGATTCCATGATTGAGAATAGATACCTTGGCATTCTTTTCCTTGAACCGAACTTCAAAAATTCCATTTGGAAGAAAGGAAATTTTATCAATCCCATGCTCCTTCCAAATTCTCCTCACATACCCCTCAATCACTTCCCATGGAGGATTAGCTCCCAAGAAAAAGCAATAGACAACATTACTCCAATATTCAATTTCATCTTCAACATCATCACTAGTAAATTTCATCATTTCTTCTTCCTCCTCAAAATCAATGACTTTTTTTCCATCTTTTTGCTTCCACTCAATACAATCAATGGGGTTAGTTTCCGGCACAACTTGAGAAGCAAGTTCTAAAACTTCATTCTCCTCAACATCAGATTCATAGTTCAAACCAGGAATCTCCCTGATTTTCTCATTGATGGCTAGTTCATCTTCTACTTCTCTAGTATTAGGATTACATTGACTAGAATTAGGATTCAATTGATTTTTCCGAGACAATACCTCTTTCGCAATGGTACGGATCGTAGCCTTAGGGCCCTTCCCCGGACGACGGTTCTTCTTTTTCATGGTAGCGCCGGAAATAGGCTGTCGGAGTCAGGCCGGCACCGGAGCGCGGGAAGGAAAAAAGGGCTGCTGAATCGCCCTTCTCACTCTCTCACTAGGGTTTTATTTCATTTTTTTTATTGTTATTATATATCAATCTGATCATATTCTTAATATCAATATAAATTTATTAACAATATAAAAAATGGAATATATTCTGATTGCTCATACAAAACTTAATATATAGTAAAACTCACAGTAAATTACATATTATTTACTGTCTCAATTTTTTCTCTTCCATTTCCCTATTATATGTGAGAAATATTTTAATGAAGTATGGAGAAAATAGGAAAATGGAAGGAGTAATTATATATGACTATTATTCTATCCATAAATATCCATGCATGTATTATTAAAATATACTCCGTAACTCACATAATTATACCCTAGTAACCATATATAAATATATGTAATGAATCAGGTCCCATAAAGACATATAATTCATTACATAGTTCTAATTGCTTATACCATGCCCAATACATAGAAAAATCTTCTAGAAAATCGTGTATCATTCATTATATACTAGTGCGAAACCCGTGCCTATGCACGGTTTTATAATTAATTTTTGTTCACGCAATGAGTTTATTGACTTAACACAATTTTATTACCTTCGTCTAAGTGAATATGGTTTACATTTTTTTTTCTTTTACTCTGTCAACCATTTATGTTTCTATTTTGGACAGATGTCACTTTACCTTTTTGTTTTATGCATAATAAAAACAATTTTTCTCTAACTACCGTGTCTTTCTTTATAAAGAAAATGTACGGAGCAACATTTTATTATTACGAAGAATATAAAATTAGGAGAAATTCTTAGGTACATCGGGTGTACCACGTCATCGTACATCCTAACCAATGAGAAGTTTTAATTGTTGATTTTCATAACTTATTTAAAAGTAATTATGGTCTCACTTGCACCAATCAAGACTTAGCTTTTTCATTGGGTAAGGAATACAATGACTTGGTGCATCCGGTGTACCTAAGAATTTTTGTAAAATTAGTGAGTTCTATGTTTCGTCATATATTTCGTAATAAATACGGAGTACAATATATTGTTCATACTTTTATCTTCTTTTTTATATGTCATCCATAACATTAATAGGATTGCAATCTAATTTATGATACATAGTAGTGTCAAAATATAAGTAAGAAATAATTATGAATGCCTTACTTTTTACCTATTTTAGGTTTAAAAAATATTAATTTTACACTATATTTGACATTACTATTCTTATCATATTTATTAATTAGGGTTATTTAACGACAATAATACCAACTATAGGGCGTCTTCCCAAAATAATACCAATTTCAATAAATCTGAGAATAATACGTATTATTGGAGTAGTTAAATAAGAGTAGTATAAGTGACTTTATAACCTGTTATATCAGGTCACCTAATTAATATTTAACTTGCTACCTATCCTTCATCCTTCCTACTTAGACATGGATAACGGGTGAACCATGTTGGATTAGTTTCGGGTCGGACCACTTTTGTGTTATAATAATCGGGTTAACTTTGGGTCGGGTCGGATAATTTCGGGTTCGAGTCATTCTCGGGTTTGTTGTTTTCAATTTTTTTAGGGATATCGACTCGTTTTCTATAATAATAGTCGGGTCAGTTTCGAGTTAGCTCGGGTTAATTTGAATTACGCGTCAAAATCAAGTCTTCAATTCAGGTGTCGGGTCGGGTTCAGTTTGGCTTATTTGGGTCGGGTCAATTTTGTCAGGTCTACCTCTTCTTAGTTCTCTCCATCATTTTCTCTCTCCATTACTCTTCATCCTTCTTTAGTTTTTTTTCCTATATGTTTTGTTTAAATTAACGTGTTGATTTTGGTGTACGATTGTATTGTTAGCTAGATTTAGTGATGTTGAAAACTTGAGGGAAGAGGAAGACGGAGGACATGAATGACATTTAATGCCCCGTACACTAAGTGAAAAGGAGTGAAGTAATATGAAATAAATTAAAGGCGAAAAAGGCAGGTGAACGGGTTTTACAGCTAGCTGATCATCTATACTATTCTGTTTAACCACTCCAAAAATATGTATTATTCTCTAATTTATTAAAATTGGAATTATTTTTGGAAGACGTTCTATAGTTGATATTATTGCCGTTAAATAAAATTAAAGATGAAAAAGGAAGGTGCAAGGGTTCTACAGGTAACCGGTCACCTATACTACTCTTGTTTAACTACTCCAATAATACGTATTATTCTCAGATTTATTAAAATTGATATTATTTTGGGAAGACGCCATATAGTTGGTATTATTGTTGTTAAATAACCCTATTAATTATTGTACCTATATTTGAAAATATTACACGGAACTTTGTAGATTTATCGTTTAGTAGAGTATTTCTTGGAAATTAATTTGTTTAAGAATTTCAGGGGATATGATTAGATAAGAAAATTTTAAATTAGAAAAGAGTCATGTCAAATTTTGACTCGACTCGTAAATTCGACCCATTTTTTAGGGTCAAAACTTGAAAATTTTGACCCGTGATCCATTTGACTCAAACCCAAAATGATCCATTAATTTAGGATAAAAATCCGGATTGACCCGTCGATTCGATGACGTGTCATAAAAAAATTATTAAAATAATAGCAATTGTATATGATTTTTATACTCCGGATGATAAAATATTTATAAAATAATTCTCCGTGTAATTTATTTTTTACAATTTTTTTATTGTAAATATGGTAAGTATTAAATTTAATAACATTAGTTATATTGAATATGATTAATTTCAAACAAATACTAATTTTAATTTTTAATTGGTGAAGAATAAGGCGCCAAAAATTATACTATCAACCTAATATTTAGAAATTATATCTGTCAAGTAATAATTTTAATCTATTATTTGATTATTATCATTATTCTGTATTTGTTTGTTATTTTGTAACCTAATAGTTTTTGTATAGGTCTTCTGAGAGACGGTCTCTCATTAACTTTACTGAGAGACTAAGTACAAATGGAAGTAACAGTGGTACCAAACCTAATAGAAGTAGGTACGATTAACACAAAAGAGTATACAAATATAAAGAGGGTACGCTTGTTATAAAAACAGGTACAAAACAAAGTTGTCATATAAGGGTACGAATATGACGTAGAGTGGTACTGAAGAGTGGTCTCTCAATAAGTTATTGAGAGACCGTCTCTCCCAAGAATTTGTGATAGTTTTTTAGGGAATATACTAATTGCTAAAAATTAGGGAATATAATCTTTTCCCTAAAATTATCTTGGTGAATCATTGGGTCCATTTTTTAAATAAAAACTTTGACAACATCGATATGTCGTACAAATTCGTTGAACTTGATCTTAAATGCGTAAATGAAATTGTTAGGTTAAGATGCTCATTATGCATCCTAATGGAATCTCATTTTTCATTTGAAAATTATTCTTTTCTAAATGTCATAGTCTAATTAATTAGGGTACTAATTCGCTATATATTCATATGAATTGGTTTTGCATTTTCCAATATTTATTTGCTAAGAAATTGGATTGGTTCCCCTAAAAGCCCAATTCTCCAAATGAATAGGTGATTTTAGGCCCAATTTGTGAAATGAAGAGGTGATTTTGGCTGGAAAGTTGAATAGACGGATTTGCCCCTTGATTTTTGTTTTAGTGAATAGGGGATAGGGGATTTGAAAATTATTTTTTTCTAAATGTCGTAGTCTAATTAATTAGGGTACTAATTCGCTATATATTCATATGAATTGGTTTTACATTTCCCAATATTTATTTGCTAAGAAACTGGATTGGTTCTCCTAAAAGCCCATCTCCAAATGAATAGGTGATTTTAAGCCCAATTTGTGAAATGAATAGGTGATTTTGGCGGGAAAGTTGAAAAGACGGATTTGCCCATTGGTTTTTGTTTTAGTGAATAGGGGATGACTAATATTCTATACATAATCAATTTTATATCTTTAGACATTAATTTGCTATAAATACTACCACACAACTATGTAAGCTGAAGCGCAAAAATCAATCAGAAATTCAAAATCCCGAGAAGAAGGTGTAACCTCAAGTGATAAGTTCTACCTTACTTCGACCGAGAGATTGGAGGTTCCATTCTTACTTGACGCACTTCTCTAGACAAAAAAATTAAAATTTCACTAAAAGTAAACAAATGGTTGACACGGAAATAGTTCTTTATTTTTAAATGTCAAATATACGATTGCATCCTCGTTAAAGACGGTCTTATAGCCCAAAGCTAATGCAATTTAAAAGTTTTAGTCTCTAATTAAATAGTAAATATTGTTATATCTATCCCAAGAATTTAATTTACGTCTACTAAAAACAAGTTAAGTAATTTTCATCTCTCTACCTCTAAATTGTAAGTAACCAATTCTACATTTTAATAAATTAAAAGTTATCCTAAGTATAGATATATTATTAAACGATAAACTTTATCATCACACCATTTAAAAAAGCAGTACATCCGTTTGGGAACTACACTAGTATGAGATCTTATTCAACAACATTGTTAGTAATGTTGACTAGCAAATGTCCGCATTATTTGAGACTCGAGTAGATTGTCAAAGTAGCTAGGTGCAAAGATGGGATGATGTATTTTGTTATAATGTGATTTGTTCCACATCTAAAGAGTAGTGGAATATGAATTTTTTCTATGTATAAACAGGAAGTGTCTCACATGGAGAAAACACCAAAGGGAGGGGTGATCTTAACATTATAAATAGGAGTCTCTCATCACTCTTTAACATTAACCTAAAAATTGGAGTCGCTTAAGCATCGCCTTAGGGAGAGCTCCCTGAAGATTTGTATCATTATCTCTAATGCGAGTCTTTCCTATATGGTTCTTCACCTCCTTTGGCACGCATTTCCATGTCATTTTACTATTTTCAGGAGTCGATTTGTGTCATTTTCTCCTATTTGTGCTACTCAGGTACGCGTCTTATATTTTGCAGGAATTTTAGGCCGAGTAATCAAAAGAATTTAAAATATGTCAAAGTCAAACAAGAATTGAAGCTCTAAACCGGCGCAACCGAGATTTGAGTGATAAGCGAAGGATGAAAGTTAAAGGCCTTGCATTTCGGCCCAAATATAGTACAAGATAAACATGGAAAAAAGACCCAATTTGAAATTCAGGCAATCAGTCCATGTGTTAATGAAAGGCCAATCAACCCATGTGCTAATGAAAGGACCAATCAGCCCACTCAAGAAGAAGAGACAATCAGCCCAATAAAGAAGAAGAGACAATCAGCCCATTTGAAGAGATAAGCTTATCAACCCAATGAAGAGTATGATTAGCCAATCCACTTTGCCAAATAAATCATTCGCTCCATTGCGTTCACTAAGTCGATCCATGTCAGCCAGTAGCCAGTGGATGGCCTTTGCTTTAGCCCAATCGATCGAATATGTGAAAGCAGTTCTTCGATATTTCCCAAGTTTTCCTCCTTGCACATCAAGCATCCTCCACCCCCACTAACTCTAGGATTAGGGGGAGTTAGTGAATAGGTAATCTAGGATTAGAGTATTATAAATAGGACTTATCTCACATTCAGCAATCATTCATTCATATCTTGTAAATAGTTAAATTTATTTTTATTTAAGTTCTCATCATTCCAGTAATTATTATTTAAGTCAAGACTCAATTTTCATTATAATTTTCGTCATTATTCTTCGTCTCCATTCTAATTAGCTATTCTGATTTCGTAACTATCTTTTCTTCCCTAACCTCCTCTCCAGTTACTGTATCTTTTATTCTCTTTTTATTTTCTTCAATTTTTCATATTTTCTGTAACTTCTCATATATTTCTTGTTTCTGTTTTAGTTAATTTCTTCATATCTCATTCCGTTATTATCATTATCATCATTGTAAATATGAGTAGCTAATTTTCCGTCACCAGAGTTTAGGTAAACTACAAATTGAACCGAGTTTATATGTAATGACTGAATAATCGACTTTTGTGAGTTAAATCGCTCTTAAAACATTATAATGACGAGTAATTTATTATAGGCCATAATTGATTGCTTACATCCCGTAAATCCCGACCTACGTAGTGAGAGCCCTGGACGGATTAGACTAGTTGTAATCGATAGAATTTCCTAATACGTAGCGAGAGCCTGTTAGGTGATTTCTAGGATGACTAGTGATCCGAGAGGACCGTGTCGATATTCTTTAATTAGCTCGTCTTAACTAATTATTCGGAAATCGCACGTTTACCTTTTTTAACCGTAGTGACCCGATGACTCTAGTGTTTTTCTTATATTGATTAATTTCTTAGTTTCATCCCCTTAATTAATTTCTTTAGACTGCCATTCATCACAAATCCAACTATAATCGTGACTCGATAAATTAATTTACTAACGTATAATTTTCAACCTGCTTCCCTGTAGAATAGACCCTACTTACCGCTAGCTATCTGATAGTAGTAATCTAGGTTTATTTTGATTCGTGACGTGACTTAACCATATCAATCTCCACAATAGAGAGTTTTGTTCTCTTTGTCGCTGTGGACGTAGCTAGTGATTTTGCTGGTGAACGACATACCGTTTGTCAGTTTTATTATTATTTGTTACATACTAGTATGTATTTGTTTCGTTCTTCTTATTAAGTTTTGAAAAAGATTATTATTATTGCATTGATTACTGATAGGGTCGTCAACCCGCTAACCACTATCCGTCAAACTCGAACCCGGATCAATCCCGTTCAAAGAAAGGTCCGGAGCCTTCGAGGCTTACACTGGGGTGTCATGTCGGACCCCTCCGGCCGACCACCTGGAGTACACCAGCAAGGAAGCTCCACAGCCCTCGGCTCGTCCCCCTGCCGGGTCAGGGGAGCCCCAGTCCGCCCTTGCCGGGGACATCCCTTGACCCTCGGTCGTTACGACCCCGACGGTATGTTCCGTAGAAGACCCTCAGGCCCTTGCCTAAGGTAAGGGGCATGTCTAAGTCACGTGCCCATTCTCTTTTTATTTCTCTCTCTTGGGAAACCTATAAATACCCCTTGACGTCCTTCCATTAAGAGGTAATTAATTTTCTCTCACCAAACTCTTTCTCTAAAAATGCCACCTTGTTCCTCACGAACAGAGTCCATTAAACGGATTCCCAGAGTGAGTTAGGCATCAGAGAGGGTCCCCTCGGACAACCCCGAGGCCTTGTTTGCTCTTTGTGCAGGCAAGGACGATCCGCTCCTCCAAGGAAGTAAGTAGAGGAAGAAGGAGGTGAGAAGCATGGACATAGACAAGCTTCGAGCACAACCAAATTAAGATCTAAACTTGATTTGGATTCGATTGTTTCCTACCGGAACTGTTTGGTGCCATCTGTGGGGAATCATCTGAGATACCTCCCAGAAGAACAATAAGTCACAAGAGAAAAAATGCCCGATATCGAAGAAATAACCCTAGCAAACGATCCGACGGGGCAAACAATCTTCCCGCACTAGGGAATGCCATTGCCGTCACCTCGAGCCGTCGTGCCTGTCGCTGACCCCTGGGGCGGTGGGCAAGCCATGACTCAGGGTACTCCCAGTAAGGGGGGCAGAGGCCTTGAAGGTGCCAGGAGAGGTGGAATAAGGCATCAACCTCGAGCTTACGCCTGCTCAAGCTACACATGCCGCCGACTTCTTTACTGCAATGCTAAACAAGGATGCCACTCCTGAAGACCTGGTCGACGATATCGCGATGACCCCAAGGCGTTTTGAGTTCCCAAGCTCAACTGTCGTAGGAGGCACGAAGCGAACCGCCGCTAGAAGAATCTAGGGAAAGGCGCAAATGGCTGCCAGGAAGTATGTCCAGGCCAAAAGACGTCTACAGATCAACCCTCCAGAACCAGAGGCCCTCAAGAAAGATGGTTCGGTGCATACCGTAGAATCCACCGCCTCTGCAGAGAAAGGCTCTCTATCGTAGGGCTTGAAAAACCGCCTCAAGCCTCGGGAGCATGTCACAACACGTATGGGCCCAAAGCGAGCCAGAGTGTTCAACAGAATAACCCCCGCGGAAAAGCGGCAAAAAACAAGGGGTCTCTCAAAGAGCATCCAAGCTAGACTCAACTAGGGTCCATAACTCGAGTAGAGGCACAATCAGCCAGGGGGCAGGAAAGAAGGTCTGGAGACGAGGTTCGAACCACCGCCCTAGGGCAAGTGCTCGGTTCCTCGACATCGATCCCCCAAATGGGAACCCGAAGCCAGAAGTTGGCATAGCCAATCACACCAGTACTACCCGCCAGGCAGCAGAACCCCGACTCCAAGCTGATGGGACGACTAGGGAGCATATAACTATCAGTCAGAGGGGGGGAGGGGGGGTCGGACGAGGGTCTTAGGCTGAACCACAAGAACCCCGCTACATCTGGACGTCCAATGCCGCCCCATCCCTAAAACGAAAATGCCAACGGTCCGCTTCGATTGGACTACAGATCGCGAGGACCATTTGGCGGCTTATGAGAGTCACATGGGGATGTATGACGCTGAAGACGCGGCTTGGTACAAGATCTTCCCAACTAATCTAATCAGACTTGCTCAAGGGTGGTTCAGAGACCTCCCCCGAGGGTCCATTTACACGTTCCAAGAATTGATCGACGTGTTCCTCGACCGGTATGCCAACAGAAGAGACGCCAGCTCACTCGCTTTGATCTTATGACGTCGAAGTAAATAGAGGGCAAGTCCATCCGGGAGTACTTAAAAATATTTGATCTTGAATTCCAACAAGTGAAGGAGATTGACGATCCCACTGCTGCTTACGCTTTGACCAATTCGCTCGTGCCAGGTGAGCTAAAAAATCAACTCATTCGGGCCCAGCCCGAGTCCCCCATGAAAGATCGCAAGATCGCCGAAGGATTCATGGTCAAAGAAGAATATCACAGCCTGCACAGCCCCACGCCGATATCAAACCGAACCTAGGTCGTGCCGCAGAATGCTCGCAGCAAAGGGGAGTCGGCTGATAAGCTGAAGAAAGAGGTAATGAGTCGGGAAGAACGAGTGCCTTACCAGCCAAAGTTCAAAAGCTACACTTCCCTCAATAGACCGCGGGCCAAAATCTTTGAGCTAGACAAGAAGGCAGCTAAATGGAATCGCCCAGGCAAGCCCCGACATCCTAAGGGTGACCCAAAAAAATTCTGTACTTTCCATGACAGCATAGGGCACACAATAGAGGAGTGTCGACATCTCAAGGATGAATTCGAATATCTCATCAGAAAGAGTTAACTGTGTACCTACGCCACCCGAACAAAGAGTTTAAAGGCACCATCTGAGAGGCCGGAGGGGTCAAAGCAAGACAGGCTTGTAGTTCACGTGGTATTCAGTGATGCTGAAGGCCAAATGAGCTAAAGAGGCCAAAAACGGCACCTGCGTGAGCTTCACCACCAAATATGCTACGCCGAGGTAGCTATGACGCCCACCACGCTGACCCTCAGCATCACACCAGGCGACAGCGGGCCCATTGTGTACCTACACAGCGACCCTTTGGTCCTGTCCCTTGGCATCAACAACCACACTGCGAGAAGATGTATGGTGGATATAGGAGTTTACACCAATCTACTCTACAAGGACGCCTTTGAAAAAATGAGCCTAGAGTCAAGACACCTGAAGCCCGCCCCGGGGTCTCTGTAAGAGTTCAGCAGGGCAGGCGTAATCCCGATGGGGACCATAGAACTACCCATCACCTTTGGAGAAGGAGACCCATCCCGCAACATCCGGACGTCATTTGTCGTCGTTGACGCTAAATCCGCTTATAATGCCCTCATAGGGCGGACAACCCTGGATGAGATCGAGGCCGCCCTCTCGATCCGAGTGCTTACAGTGGCCTATATCACTGACCTCAAAACCGAGGGCAAGATATGCAGTGATCAGAAGTCAGCCCGCTAGTGCTATTCCGTGGCCTTGCAGGGCCACGAGGCCGACCGAGAGGGAAAATGGAAGATGCACGACTACCCCACCAGAGGAGATGAGTTCCCGGCCGAACAACTAGCCATCCAACAGCCAGCTGTTCGCCCGGAACCTGAGGGCGAGAGTATGCTGGTAGAGCTAGAACCTGGACGACCCGTTCTTGTAGGCGCTGACCTGGAAGAGTCGTACAAGGAGAGGATGGTCAAAGTGCTTAAAGACAATAGAGATGTCTTCGCGTACTTGGCCGACCAGATGCCGGGGGTAGACCCAAGCCACATCGTGCATAGACTGAATGTTGAC
Organism: Agrostemma githago; assembly: GCA_958450325.1. Taxonomy (NCBI): domain Eukaryota; kingdom Viridiplantae; phylum Streptophyta; class Magnoliopsida; order Caryophyllales; family Caryophyllaceae; genus Agrostemma; species Agrostemma githago. The sequence continues at coordinate 58,097,767 of OY288249.1, read as the reverse complement.
CCAAACGCCATACCTGTCAAACAGAAGAAAAGAAACATATCATCGAGAAGGACTAGGCCATTAAGGAGGAAATCGAAAAACTCTTGAAGGTCGACCTCATCGAAACCTGTGAGTACCCTGAATGGCTAGCTAACGTAGTCATGGTGAAAAAAACCTCGAGAGCATGGCGAATGTGTGTTGATTTCACCAATATCAATAAGGCTTGCCCAAAAGACTGCTACCCTCTGCCAAGGATCGACCAACTGATAGACGCAACGAGCGGGCATTCAATGCGCAGTTTCCTTGGTGCCTTCTCAGGGTACCATCGAGTCTATCTTTGAGGGCCCAACAGTGTGAAATGGGCGTTCATCACGAGTGTCGGTACATACATGTATAAGATGATGCCCTGCGGCTTAAAAAAACGCTGGCGTCACATACCAGTGCCTGGTAGACCAGGTCTTCAAGGAGCGAAAGGGTAGAAATATGGAGGCGTATGTGGATGACGCCATAGTAAAGCGTAAAGGAGACGAGCATCACCTTGAAGATTTGAGGCAAACCTTTACCTTGCTCCGAGCCTACCAAATGAAGCTGAACCCCAAAAAATGTACCTTCGGCCGGGGTCCGGTCGGGGAAATTCCTTGGGTTCTTGGTCAGTGCCCGAGGAATAGACGCCAACCTCGAAAAGGTCAGTGCCATCAAAGACTTGTCGTAACCCAAAAGGATCCGAGATAATCAACGGCTGACCGGCCGAATGACCGCCCTCGCACGGTTCATAGCCAGTTTGGCCGACAAAACAACTCCCTTCTTCAAGATTTTAAAGGGTAATAAGTAATTCAAGTTGGAGTACGAACAAAAAGAAGCATTCGAGCTGCTGAAAGAGCACCTCAAGCAGCTACCGACCCTGGCCAGGCCATTAACGGGTGAAAGACTATTTCTATACATTACCGTTACCAACACAATGATAAGTGCGATCATACCAAAGGAGGACGCCGGAATACAACAGCTTATCTACTTTGTCAGTCACGCCCTCGGGCAGGCCGAAAAAAACTATCCAATGGTTGAGAAGGCGGCATATGGTGTGGTAGTGGTGGCTCGGAAGCTCCGACCTTACTTCGACGCGCACCATGTCACCATGCTCCCAGACCAACCTCTGGAGAAGGTTCTGTAAAAATTTGAAAAGTCAGGAAGACTACTGAAGTGGGCCATAGAGCTTAGTGGCCTCGGTATAACCTGCCAGTCCAGAACCGCCATTAAGGCACATGCTTTGGCTGACATCCTAGTCGAGTGTTCCCACTCAAAAGAGGATGACCCACTCGCCGGGGAATGACTGGTCTTCACCGATGGGTCGTCTACAACCAACGGTGCGGGGGAAGGGGTCGTGCTGACAAGCCCAGAAGGGATCGATTTTGAACGCGCATTAAGGTTCACCTTCCTCGCGTCCAACAACGAAGCAGAATACAAAGCTGTGTTGGCTGGCATCAACCTGGCTATGGCTGTTGGGGCTGAGAGGATCGTTTTGGCCACAAACTCCCAGCTCATTGCCAACCAGATCAATGGGGAGTACGAGGCCGGAGATCTGACCATGGTCTCATACTTGGAAAAAGTGAAAGAGAACTTGTCAAAACTTAAGTCTTTTGAGATAAGACAGGTCCCCAGATCACAAAACAACAGAGCTGATGCCTTATCCATGTTAGCAAGCTCTAGCCTACAGGACACCAGGAGGTCAGTTTGGGTTGACGTGGTAAAAGAAAAATCAACTTCCGACGATCATCAAATCAACGCAGTTGAGGAGTCGGGGCTCTAAGGCTGGATGGCACCGATCATCGGATTTAAAAGGGACGACGTGCTAACAGAAGACCCTTCTCTGCGGAAAAGGATGCCATCAAAAGCAGCATGGTACTTAATGATCAACAATGAGTTATATCGGATGTTCTTTTCTTCGCCTCTACTCAAACGCTTGGGGGCAGAGCAGGCCGCTGTGGTCTTATACGACATCCATTCAGGAATATGCGGACACCACATAGGTGGAAGGATCGTCGCCCACAAAGCTCCGCGATCCGGGTATTACTGGCCGACCATGGTGGAAGATGCAAAAGAGTTGGCCTCAAAATATAGAAAATGCCTACTGTTCGCACCTGTAATACATGCGCCGGCCCAGGACCTGCGACCAATCTTGTCTCCCATTTTCTTCGCTAAGTGGGGGATGGATAATCTCGGACCATTCACTGTCGCGACGAGAGGAAGAAAATTCCTTATTGTAGCAATTGATTACTTTACCAAAAGGATGGAGGCAGAAGCGGTCCCCAACATAATCGAGTCCGCGGTTCAGAAGGTCATATGGAGGAATGTCATTATGCGCTATGGCCTGCCTAAAGTTTTGGTGTTCAACCATGGGCGGCAGTTCGACAATGACCCGCTGAAAGTATGGCTGGAAAGACATGGGATTGCTGTCGCATACTCGGCTGTATGCCATCTGCAAACCAACGGCCAGGCCGAGGCGGCCAAAAAGCAAATTCTGAATGGCCTGAAGAAGATGGTGGATGATCCGAAAGGAAGATAGGCGAATGAACTCCCCAGCGTCCTCTGGTCCATAAGAACAACCAGAAAAGAATCCACTGGACAGACACCCTATGGTCTAGTATACGGTGCTGAAGCCCTCCTACCCATCGAGGCCAGAGTCCCAACCCTCAGGTCGCAGTTATTTGACAGAGCCAGTAATGAAACCGCAATGATCGAGGCCATGGATCTGGTAGGTAAAATAAGGGAGAGAGCCTGTGGAAATGTAGAGACATACCAGCAGAGAATGCAGAAAGCCTACAATAGAAGGGTAAGCGAAAAGAAGCTTTCACGTGGGAGACCTTGTCCTGAGAAAAACTCAAACGGTAGGCAGGACTAAAGAGCATGGCAAGCTAAGGGCCAACTGGGAAGGCCCCTATCAAGTTATCCAAGTCCTCGGTCGGGACACTTACAGACTCGCCAATGTCGAGGGACAAGAGCTGGCCTCACATTGGAACGCAGACACCCTTAGGAATTATTACGTCTAAAAGTAAGTTTTTTTTTCTTTTCATAATTTTCGTTTTTTGATTCCCTAAAAGGCGAAGGACGTTCAAGTAACAATGTTGACGACTCCGTCTAGCAACCGTTTTTAAAGTAATGAAAAGATCTACCCTTTCCTTATACTTGTTATTTGTTCGACTCACATCTCACAAACAAACGAGCAGGGGGCAACAGGGGGCGCCCCTATTGCAAAGATCGGGTAAAATGGACACCCCAACAAAGTCGCTCTGCCTACCTCCAAGCAGGCAGGGGGCACGACCCCTAGACTTCGATCAGAAATCAAGGATAGGCCAGGTGTCAAAGCCGGACCAACAAGGCCTAAGGCACACTTAGCCTTGTATAAAAAACAAAGTCCCTCTGCCTACCTCCAGAAAGGCAGGGGACACGGCCCCTGGACTTCGACCATAAGTCAAGGACAGGTCGGGCGTCAAAACCGAACCAACAAGGCCTAAGGCACACTTAGCCTTGTATAAAAAACAAAGTATCTTTGCCTACTTCAGGTAGGCAGGGGGCATGTCCCCTGGACTTCAACCAGAAGTCAAGGACAGGCTGGGCGTCAAAGCCAACCAAAAAGGCGTAAGGCATGCTTTGCCTTGTATAAAAAACAAAGTCCCTTTGCCTACCTCTAGGAAGGCAGAGGGCATAGTCAGATGCAAAGTAAAAATAAGCACGATAAACAAAAGAAGCGGTGACATCAAATACCAAAACAAAGGGAATCATAAAAGTTCAAAATACAAAGGAAAATGAAATTACATAGACCGCAAGCCAACCATATTTGGGCTCGGCGCCCACAAAAGAGTTAGAATAAATATGAGGAAACATTAGGGGTGCTAAAGGTGGGCACATGACCCTATCCACTGGGGCGAGGGATAACAGTGCCGAGACGCTCAGATGGGTAGGAACATAAGCCTTGGGAGGGTGACTGCCCTAAATCTTATGCAGGGGGTGCATCCTAGACAGGGCCCGCCGCCTCGTCGGGTGCATCTTGTGATGATGCAACAACCCTGGCCTCATCCATCTGGAGATACTTCTCATTGAAGGCAGCTTCGTCGAAATCTGGCACCATCATTTTTATGACCTCCACACAGAAGTCACTGGCTGTGGCAGCTCAATCGCCGAAGGCCTTTTTTACCTTCTCATTGGCCTCATCCATGATGAGTTATTTTTCTCTCAGTCGCGGTTCCTACTGTGCCTCCAGTTCTTAACACTTACCTCTAGCCTCCGACAGCTCAAATTCCATACCAGATAGCCGACCCTCCGAGCTCTTGAGCTGCCCTTCCACCTCTGAGAAGCGCTGCTTCACCTGGGTCACTTCCTTCTTCACTTCCCCCAACTCGGTCTCTAGACGCGACGCCTCGTGCAAGGCCTTCTCCCACCTGCTCCTTCCAGTTTGCTGACTGATGCCTAGCTTCCTCAAGCTCATGCTCATGATTTGCCAGTTTGGATCAAAAGGCAGAGATGACTGAGGCATCTCTTTCAATCGTAGCCAGTTAGTCAAAAAGAGGAGCCCTCGGAAGAATGGCCAGCTCCTAATCATTCAAGCGATTAATGGCCCCTGACTCAGCAGAGGACTGGAAGACCATGGAGCACCGGTAGAGGAGTTATTGAGCCTGGGCACTCGCCTGTGCCAGCACCTCGGAAGTCTGATCCAAGGTAAAGGTTAGAGAGTAAAAAAGAAGAGCGGAAGCGTCGACACTATTAAAAGTAAAATTTCAGTCCAAGTTGCCTTGTCCCATTAGTGAATCAGGTGGATTAGGGGCATGGCGCTTGGGCGCAGGCGTGCTGACCTCAGCCTCCAGGTCAATTAGCTGCTCCGACATCATCGTCTCTTTATCTTTCCTCTTCTTAATACGGGGATAGACCTGTTCACCGGCCTCCTCGGCCGATGGAGTAGTGAAGACAGTAACAGCTGAAGGTTGACCGTTTGTAGGGGGAGTCACGCACTCGGCCGTGGTCGGATAAGAAGTTAAAGAACCTGTACCCCTACTACGGGGCAGTTCCGCCAACAGGAGCTGACTGAGGGGTCCGACTAGGGGGCCCACAGGGAGGGAGCCTTGTCTTCCTAAGTGCCAAAGACTTCACGAAAGTCGTGAGCCCGTCTTTTTTCTTGTCCAAAGGAGCGGTAGGGCAAGAGGTGGAAGGCGAGAAGTCTTTCTTAAGTCCAAGGTTCCTCAGCTGCCGCTGGGTTCATGCAGCACCGTAAGCATCTGCAAAAGTAAACCACGCAAAATAAGCATACATACATACCAATGGAATAACACACACATAAGAAGGACCCCCAGCTACCTATGGTACGCAGGAGGCTCAGCCCTAGAGGAGTCAGGAACTCATCGGCCGCTATAAGCTCCGTCGAAGGGAGCCATGTCCCCGGGGTCACGCTGTTCCCATACTTCACACACCTAAAAAGTGCCACTATTTTCTTCTCATCAGGGGTCAATTTCACCTCCATCCCTTTCAGAGCAACTCAAGAGTGGTACTCATCCGTCTCCAGGCGAGTATGGACATTATTCTGAAATCGGCGAGGAATTGACCACCCCCTCACGTCGGATGTAGAGAAAGTTATCTTTCCAGTGTTTAACGCTCGACAACACCGGCCAGACTGGAGAATAACCCTTCATCCGGTTTAGGGACCAATAGCCGGAAGGGCCATTCGTCATGGTGCCCGTTGACAAACCCATCATATACCTGAAGGCATTGATATAAGGTTCGAGCCCCTCAAACAGGCATACCCAAGCGTAAGATACCAGGGTCCGGATCAATACAGCCGTCAGCTGAGCAAGGACCACATTCATACGTTTGAAGACATCCTTAAAAAAGGGGTGAAGGGGAAAATGCAACCCATATTCTAAGCATTTGTGGTACACTGCAATACACTCTTTCGTCGGATTGCGGACTGTATCTTTCTCCCCAGGCACAACGATCGAGTACTTCGGGCCAAGGTCATAATAATTAGCAATATCCTCTGCGGCATTGACAAGAAGAATCTCATTGCGCTCCGCTGCATCATGATATTGGTGCAGAGGGACTCTATACTTGACCTTATTAAGAGAGTAGGAGCCCTTAACCACCTTTCCTCTCGAAGGACCGGCCACAAAGATCGGAGCAGCCTTCAGGGTCTCTAAGTCTGAGTCTAAGATGTCAGAGGGAGCGGGCTCAGGAGAGCTCGCTCCCCCAGGCCACTTTCGTCAACAACCCGGTGCGCCGTAGATACCGCCGAAGGTGGCGGGTGGGCTACAGTGACACCCTGGTCCGCGGAGGTAGGCGGGCGAGTTACCACAGGCCCCCTCCCCATCACTACCCCCAAAACATCGGAGGAAGGGTCTTGGAACAGCAGCGATTTTCGGCGAGGTTGTGTCATTTTCTATCAAATCAGAAAAGAGCAGAAAGAAAGTGCGAATGAGATTGAGTTTCTAACCTATTTAAGCCTCCAAAGTCGCCCAGGAATGAAGCTTGAACAACAAGGGTAAACGCGCGCTCCAGAAATGAAGAAAGTAAAGGAAAGAGTTGAAGATGGTAGGAATTTGTGAGAGTAAATGGGGAAATGAACGAGATAGGGAAGTATATATAGAGGAAGGAGGCAAAAAGCCCCCCACTACTTGAACATCCCCGTGACGTCTCTACACGTGTCACTCTCCAAACTAACCTACCCACCACATCCCAAGGTGTTGAAATTCGAAAAGGCAAAAAAAATCTGAAGAGTCGTATTACGTCACTCAAATAAGCAAAGAAAAAGAGAAATCAAAATGGTTATCTTTCCATTGATAAAAGACCACAAAGGGTCGGAGTACAAGATTGTTACATAGGCGAAATAAGTTAAATAAGCTAAGTCATGTCTTGGGCGTGTCTAGGCTAAGAGGAGGACAAGAGGGACCTCAGTCCTCAACCCCACTACTCCCCCCATCAGAGTCCGGGAGAGGATGCTCTCTGGGGCTGCCTTGGTCTTCACCATCAGACCCCAGTTCAATCATCGGGGATGTCCATGGGGTCATACACCCCCTCTTCATCACTCCCATCCTCCTCCTCCATGTCATCCCCATATTCACCATCGTCCGAGGCGCTGCTGCCATCGTCATCCTAAGCATTGGCAAGCTCAACATGCTTAAGGCCTCGACGATAGTCAGGGTCGTCCGTCATCTCCCTGAAAAAGGCCAGCAGTTCATTCACGTCCGCATGAATTAGCTCTACTGGAGGGGAGGGAGGAGGAGAGGGAAGACAAGAGGGGCAAAGACTCCACTGATTACCCTCGTCTTAAGGGGTGGAAGGAGTTGAAGGGGAAGACCCAAAATCCGGAATGTCCGGATCAACATTTTTTTTGCCTCAACCAAGGAAAGAATCGGCGACATCCTTTGTAGTTAAAACCCCCAGCCTGGGTGCAGAGGTCAGGCCTTGGTCTTATATAGAAGGAAGTTTTTTTGGGGCCACGAATGACTGCAGAAAGCTCGTTAGAGCCTGAGGCGAAACACGATCGGCAGGCGATCAACTTACAGCGGTCAATGATCCTCCAAACCATCCAAGGATACCGGAATTTGAGGGGAGGACCAACATATCTCGTGACTTTTATGTTAGCCCCCCTCTTGAAAATTATATCAACGATCCAAGTCATGGTTATCAAAGAAGAGAAGAGAGGGCAAGGATGTGAAATTTTTTCAGAAAAGTGAATAGGCCCTTGCACAAAGAAGCCCCTTTTATACCCAAGGTAGAAGGGAGTTCAAGGCATTTAATGTTGCCTCAACCATCCCTGAGACGGACACCACACGTCATCAAGGCGCATGTCTCGAGGGATTTTCCGAGAAGAAATCATTACAAGGGGGATATTCCGACGCCTCAGTCACCCCAACAATCCGAAGCAATCCACCTTGGAGATGAACAAAGCATTTAATGCAAGAAGATGATGGGGCAGCCTCCCAAATGAAAGCAGCCCAGTTTCTTGTAGCTGCCAGACGACTAGTCGGACATCGACAATCGGCCAAAGCTCCGCTCTCCCCGGCTGCCGAGGGGCAATTGATGGGATCAGCAACCCGCTAACTGACAGGGGTAGTCGTATCCCTAATCAAAGATACCCTAAGGTTCACTAACTAGTGTAGATAATGAAGTAGGGGTCGAACCTCAAGGAGACGGGACTCAAATACTTGCTCTAAGGTCTAGACTAAAGATTGCAGGTCACTGTTTTTCAGTTTGTTTTAAGTGGACTAACAACTAACTGCTATAGGATAAATCAATAATAAAAAAGGTCTAGGGTCTCAGGTTCACAATGAATGTCAATCAGGTCAGGGAGTCAACTAACAGGTCAATAATCGAACTGTCTAAGGTGTAGGTCCGGTCGGTACTACTACAAACTTTAGAACTAAACTTAACCTGCGGTCGCTAGAATTAAGCTAGTCTACCCAAAATGTCGTGACCTAATTAGTCCTTAACCCGGTCGGCGAAAAGTCCTAATTGTGATACTAACTAATTAATCCTGGCCAGTAATTAATCAATCAGAATTAAAACAACATTCAGGCGACAGTTCATATGATCAGAGACAGGTCAATTTTCTATAACCCAATTAACACCCATCGATCCCCTCAAACCCTAGATAGAATTTAGCTACTCATAATAATCGTAAATAAACTAACGGAATGTGAATTGCAATTAACCATGATGGATGCGAATCAAATCAAACTACGAGACTGAAATCAGATAACTACGAAAACTAAGGGTGAATTAAAACAAGAATTAAACTAGGGAATTAAAACAAGAATTAAACTAGAGAAAGGAAATTAAAATTAAAATCAAAATTTAAGTAGCGATACCGAAGAAATTGAGATCTGAAAAGGAAGAACTGAATACGATGAATCTTGTGAAGGAAAAGCGGAATGAACGTAACTTCTATTCTAGCCAAAACTAACGTAATGTTTTTCTGAGATCGAAATCAAAAATCAAAAGTAAAAAGTAAGTCTGACAATCCTCCTCCAACTGATTTAAAAGAATTCAGTGGGACTTACAAAGCAGGCCCAAAATTCTAAATAAAAGAAAACCCAATTTGCGGCCTGAATGCGAGGCACTCGATCGAGTACATGCGTGCACTCGATCGAGTGGATCTGTATCTGCAGGTTGGTTTATCACGGAAATTGGCACTCGATCGAGTGCTTAGCACCACTCGATCGAGTGGGTGCTGCTGAGCTCGTCATTAACAAATTCATTTGCTTCTCGGCTTTTTCGTTTTCTTCCTCGTCCTTCGTCCTCGTCTCGGTTATCTGGGCTATCACTCCTAAATATGTTCGAAATTGCACTTAACCTGCAAAATAGCACGAGAACCTACAGTATCGACTTTCTAATAGAAATTGACATTAAACATATAATTATGGAAGAAGAAAAGCTTAAAAACGGTTGTCGGGGACAATAAAATACGATATAAAATGTGTTGATCAAACTCCTCCAAACCAAACCTTTGCTTGTCCTCAAGCAAACAACTAATATATACAAACGAGGACAAGTGATGTGAAACACGACTCAGAGCTGAATTACAATCATTCTCCTAAAGTCGACTAAAACCGACGAGAAAACACGTTATGCTCAAGAATGCAACGAGATCAATAATCATGCCATAATCAAACCATTGCCTGCCAAACTTTCAATCTTGCAAGACCAATAATGTCGGACTTCCTTACGGTTGTTGCTCGACACTCATAAGTACGGGTAAGTATATATGTGAAGATAGGAAAGAATAAAGACACTCACTCGACTTATGAAATATGCATGCAGTTGAATATGAAATCAATCTCCCCAATCAAATACGTGTTCCACCAATCAGGACCATAGTACATGCCAAAGACTTACAAGGGGTGGCCTATATGTGAGGGAATAAAATGGACTGTGCTTAAAGCACGTATGGAAATGTGGGGCTAAGACCAGTAGTCGCAGCTACACAATAAAAACTATCCATCCAAAAATCTCAACTGTGAATTCTGGCTACTAACTAGAAATAAGACTCAAAAGAGCATAGGAGGGAATTTTGCCATCCTCCTAATTATAATTCAATTCTAGTTTCAACATCTCGACCGTTCCCCAAAATATTATAAGAAGCATATATGTTTTCTTTTCTTGGAATTTTTCTTCTTTTTCTAATTTCATTTTTTTTCTTTCTTTTTCATGCTTCTATATTTTTTCCAATTCAGACAAGGGGAAGGCGAATACAAGGTCGCACAATAATATTACACACTACGATCCAAAAAATGTAAAAATCCTAAAATATGATCAGGGTGATTCCAATTACGTTCACTGCGACTGTCCTGGTAAGGTAGGCTATTCTGGGTTGTAGCTAACTGATATACAAATCATGAAAACAAGCTTACAGCAGCTGAAACGGGCTGAACAAAGGGAAACTGACCTAAATCTACAGGGTAGTAAAAATGGGTCGTTTGGCTATGTGGAGCTCATTAAAAACAGAAATGCCTTTCCCCATGTACCTCCTCCTCAAACCAAACACGTATTCAATATCAAGAGACGGATGTCATATTTATGCAAATTAACGTTACACATTCCATAAGGAGAAACCACTCAATTCCTAATTATAAATGAGACCAGTTATAGATGTTACTGGCCTAGGAAGCTCTAAATTCTCAGAATTTTTGTGGTTTGCCGACAAAATGGTCAAATTTACTCATTTGGCAATTAATAGTTTAATAGGCAATCATATTAAAATCATCTCATCTCAAGTATTACATGCATTCAGGTACGAAGTCAGCTGTCAATTAGGAAAAATCAAGTAAAACGCATTGTCATCATCGCCGTTTTGCATGTTTCACACCGGACACAAGACACACAAAAATAAAATCTTTTTGAATTTTTTTTTGATTTTTCAATTTTTTTTTTTTGAATTTTTAGAATTTTTGAAAGCACACAAAAGAAAATAGAAGCACACAAAAACACACAAATTCTCCCCCAAACCTAAATGTCACAGTGTCCTCAATGTGACTCTACAACATATAAGACAAACAAATCCACAGCCAATCCTAAGGACAACTCGACCTAAGGGGAAGTAAAAAAAATCGAGGAAAGCAATAAAAACAGAAATAAAAAGGAAAGAAAGTACCGTATATACAATGGTAGCTCCCCCAAACCGGCTAATCAACCATCTCATCATCTCCACCGGTCCCAGATGGACCGGCTCCAGTATCGCCCTGGCCGTCGTCAGTACCACCCTGTTGACCCAACTGTCGCAAGTCCCTCAACCACTCTGCTCCTAGGCCGCCGTAGGTGTGGCCGTAGTCCGGACCCCAAGCAGCTGGATCAACCCCATAATCGTGGAAAATACCACTAGTATCTCCCAGACCTCTCCAGTAAGACGGGTGCTGAGGCGTCGAGATTCCTTGAGTAAGCATGAACTCGTGGATCTCCCGGTTGACGATGCTCTGGTTAATCCCCTCGTGTACCCGTCGCTGGTGCTCGTAAACTGGATCATACATAAACGGATACGGGTGCGGAAACTCGGCACCCGGAGTCTGGAATGGGAAAGTCGGGGTGTGTGTGTGTGTGGCCTTGGGGGGGCTCGGTCTCATCGGGTTCAGTCTCTACACGAACCCTACGTCGAGGGGGTTGAACGCCCTCGTCAAAAATGAAGAGCTCCTCGGGAATGAGGTAGCTCGGCGGATCGGGTGTGTCCTCGCCTGCGGGAGTGGGTTGCAAGGCGAGGAGTGGTGGTAGGATTGTCCCTTCGACAACCGGAAGTTTCATCCAAATCTTTTCACGGACGCGCCACTTAAACTCCGGGGGATTGCCCCGAATCCACTTCAAAGTGGAGAAGAGGTAGTTACGGTCTAGCAAGGGGACTCGGTCAGTGAGACTCTCAAAAGTGATTGTTTCCCCAAAACCCATAATATAGCGCTTTGCTAGCGCGGTGACAATGGCTCTACAACCGAGCGGTCCAGATCCACTGATCTGGCGCTCGATACCGACACAAATCATACCGGGTGCACTGAATGCCTTTAGGGATTTCCTAAAGGGGTTCAGGTAGTGTCCTAGAATCAACACCTCCAATGAGTGAAGTTTACTCATGTCGGAGCGTGGAAAAACCACATGACTCAAAATCCGCAAGAAGAGGCGGATAGTAGGGTGTGGGATGGCATTGAGTGCCATAGCGGTGACACTTGCACGACGGTCCGAAAATAAGTGGAAGTAGGGAGGTGCTTTCGAATTCTCGGGTATGTCTAGGATGTCTTCATTCTGGTTAGAGGTAAGCCTGAGACACTCGGATAAAGCACTAAGGGGGATGGAATGCTCCTCATTGTTCAACCGAAAGGATATCATGTTATCTCGTCTAACAAACTCAAATGAACTTAAGAATTCTAAAGTGAGTACTCGGTAAGATAACTCACGTAGTGTCCATAAGCCACCGAATCCGGTCATGGACAAGAGGTGCAATAATTGCTCGTTCAAACCGAGCTCGATTGTAAATTGTGACGAGCAGCACCGGGTAGCTTCCATCGACCTATGTATCAATTCAACCAAACGAGCTCTCTGGGCCTCGTCCCTGCACACAATTTCTTCGTAACCTGGCACAGGCTGAACAGCCGGCTGCCTTGCATTCCTGTTCCTGTTGTTGTTCCGGGGTGGATTCCTTCTTCCTGACATGACTATAGCATAATAACAAAACACAATCATATAAAAATCTCACAAAAAATACCAAATTTTCGGCCAAAATCAGACCCCATACACAAAAATCGATTTTTGAGCACAAAGTGGTGAAATTAACACAAAATCAAGCATGCAATGAGATTAATATATAACTAAGGATGAAATTATACCATAAAACTAAGAAAAGAAGCAAGAAAATCAAAAACCCAGAATATACCTTTAGAAGAGACGAAAGTGACGAGAATAGGGGAGAAAGGGACGAAAATTTCAGAAATCAACACCAAGAAACACAAATAACCGCTCCCAATTGCAATTTAGAAGCAAAAATTGTGAAATTTGGTCAAGAATTGATGAAATAGGAGTGAATTGAGTGATTTGGGGTTTTAGGGTTCTTAAGACTAGTAAGGGGGGGAGGGGTTTTAATTGGAAACTGATTTAAAAAGAAAAGAATGAGAAGCAAATAAAAGAGTTTGAAACCGGTTATGGACCCGGTTCAGGGGCACTCGACCGAGTGAATGACCCACTCGATCGAGTGATCCCTTGAGAACTAGGCAGAACCACTCCGTCAGGGCACTCGACCGAGTGAATGACCCACTCGGTCGAGTGACCACTGAAAATTGAACAGAAGCCTCTTCGTCAGGGCACTCGACCGAGTGTATTGGCCACTCGGTCGAGTGACCACTGCACCTGCTGCTCCTCCTCTTTTTATTCTTTAAATTGCTTCAAAATCCTGAAATTAAATCAATTAAACCGTAAAATTCCCTCATCCTCACTCGATAATTAAAATTAACTCTCAATTAGAGCTACCAAGCTAAAAAAAAATAAAAAATAATAAAAAATAATAAAAAAAAATAAAAAAATAAAAAAAATGCGGAAAGGGAAATTACACATTTATACAAGTGGTGCCGGGTTGCCTCCCGGTTAGCGCTGGTTTTTACGGTCCTGCTCGACCGGTTTACCTCAATTAGATTAGGTTGAATCGAGAGTGTCGTTGAGGTCCATGGCCTCTATGACACTGACATATGCACCTTCGTGATAGAGCTTGAGGCGCTGACCGTTCACCTTGAATATTTCGCCATTGTCGGTAGTGAGTGTAACCGACCCAAATTTGTTCACTTCAGTTACCGTGAACGGTCCAGACCATCGGGATTTAAGTTTCCCGTGAAAGAGTCTAAGTCGGGAATTAAATGAAAGTACCTTATCGCCGACATGGAACTCTCGGGGGATGATGCACTTATCATGCCATCTTTTGGTCCGCTCCTTATAAATTCTCGCGCTATCATAAGCATGGAGACGGAATTCATCTAGTTCGTTCAATTGGATGAGGCGCTTCTCTCCGGCTAGTTTCGGATCAAGATTGAGCTCCTTTAATGCCCACATAGCCTTGAACTCGAGTTCTACGGGCAGATGGCAAGCCTTGCCATAAACAATCCTATACGGGGATGCCCCGATAGGAGTCTTGAATGCGGTCCAGTAAGCCCAAAGAGAGTCATCGAGTTTCGAACTCCAATCTTTTCTCGAGGTATGGACAACCTTCTCGAGAATAGACTTGATCTCACGATTCGAGATCTCGACTTGTCCACTAGTTTGTGGATGATAGGCTAGCCCGGTACGGTGGTGAACACCATATTTCTTCAATAGCTTAGTTAGTTGGCGTTCATGAAAATGTGAACCACCATCACTAATAACAGCCCGTGGGACCCCAAAACGCGGGAATATTGTCTTCTTAAAGAGCCGGATCACCACGTTCGCATCGTTAGTAGGTGAAGCGATGGCTTCCACCCACTTCGAAACATAGTCTACGGCGACCAAAATATACCGATTCCCATAAGAAGAAGGGAACGGTCCTTGATAATCTATACCCCAAACGTCAAATAATTCTACCTCAAGAATCCCGGTTTGCGGCATTTCGTGTCGCCGAGAAATATTTCCCGTTCGTTGGCATGCGTCGCAAGAACGGACAAAGGTGGTGGCATCCTTGAGAATATTGGGCCAATAAAAGCCCGATTGCATTACCTTCGCAAAGGTCTTTGAAGGACCGTGATGTCCACCATAAGGGGAGGAGTGGCATCTAGTGAGGATAACATGTACCTCACTCTCAGGAATACACCTCCTAAATAGGCCATCTGCACATTCTCGGAAAAGATACGGGTCGTCCCAAAAATACCTCTTCACGTCATGTAGAAACCGCTTCTTCTGCTGATACTGAAGGTCGGGAGGTAGAGCACCTCCAACTAGAAAGTTGGCATAATCAGCAAACCATGGAGTGTCCATGGTAATAGCGAGCAAATGGTCATCGGGGAATGAATCGTCAATTGGGGCAAGATCCCCACCATCATATCTTAGCCGGGATAGGTGATCGGCTACGACATTCTCGGCCCCAGACTTATCACGGATCTCCAAATCAAACTCCTGCAGTAATAGGATCCATCTAATAAGTCTCGGTTTTGCCTCCTTCTTCGCTAGAAGGTACTTCAAGGCTGCATGATTTGTATACACTATCACCTTCGAGCCAATGAGATAGGCCCAAAACTTGTCTAGAGCATAGATGATGGCCAATAACTCTTTCTCCGTGGTAGCATAATTGATCTGCGCCATATCTAACGTCCGACTAGCATAGTAGATCGCATGTAAAGCCTTGTCTTTCCTTTGCCCGAGCACGGCTCCTACAGCGTAATCGCTAGCATCGCACATAACCTCGAAAGGCAGCTCCCAATCGGGAGCTCGGATAATAGGTGCAGAAATAAGAGCCTGCTTAATCCTGTCAAAAGCTCGAGCACACTCGTCAGTAAAGACGAACGGGGCATCTTTGAGGAGCAGCTGAGTCAGAGGCTTGGCAATCTTGGAGAAATCTTGGATGAAACGGCGGTAAAAACCCGCGTGACCAAGAAAACTCCGCACACCCTTAACATTAACGGGGTATGGTAATTGCTCAATCACCTCGACCTTCGCTTTATCCACTTGGATGCCACGTTCGGACACTAAATGACCCAAAACGACCCCCTCGGTCACCATGAAGTGACACTTCTCCCAGTTTAAGACCAAATTGGTCTCCTCGCAACGTTGCAAGACCCGTGAAAGATTAAGTAAACATGCATTATAATCAGTGCCGTACACACTGAAGTCATCCATGAAGACTTCCATGACAGACTCGATAAGGTCCGAAAATATGGACATCATACAACGTTGGAAAGTGGCCGGGGCATTACAAAGGCCAAAAGGCATCCTTCGGTATGCGAAGGTGCCGTAGGGACAGGTGAATGTTGTTTTCTCCTGGTCGTCCGGGTGAATTGGGATTTGGAAAAATCCCGAGTAGCCATCTAAGTAACAAAAGTACTTATGGCAAGCTAGACGCTCTAGCATCTGGTCAATGAAGGGGAGTGGGAAATGGTCTTTCCTAGTAGCTACGTTCAGCTTACGGTAGTCAATACACATTCTCCATCCAGTCACTAATCGAGTAGAAATAAGTTCATTCCTCTCGTTCGTGATAACCGTGGTCCCACCCTTCTTAGGGACCACTTGGACTGGACTAACCCATTTAGAGTCGGAAATGGGATAGATAATGCCAGCATCTAGGAGTTTCATAACCTCCTTCCTAACCACATCCTGCATGTTCGGGTTCAACCTACGTTGTCCCTGAATGGATGGTCTATGGTCCCCCTCTAAGTGAATGCGATGCATGCAAAACTCGGGACTAATACCACATAAGTCATCAATACTGTACCCAATAGCCTTCTTATGTCGTCGTAGGATGACTAACAACTCCGAAAGTTGGCTATCTGTGAGTGCAGCGTTGACAATTACGGGGTTTAGACCCTTATCATCTAAGAATGCATATTTCAGATTCGGGGGAAGGGGTTTTAGTTCAGGTTTACTTACCTCGACTTCCTTTTTAGGGGTGCCGAGACTGTATACCTTCTCGATAGTGCCCTCCTTTCCGTTCAGCATGCGTTCCAGCTCGTCCACTTCCGTGCTCCATGATCTCTTCTCGGCATCAGCATCGCCGGATGTCAGCAATTTCTCCAAAGGGTCCCTGTCAAGATAATCGTCAATATAGCTTTCTATTTCCAAATCAATGACATCTATACTATAACAGGACTCCTCTATCATGGGCTTCCTAAGAGCATGATCGAGACTAAAAGTCACGGTGTCATCTCCTACGGAGAGTGTGAGCTTCCCATTTTTGACATCGATGATCGCCCCCGCCGTGTGTAGGAAAGGGCGACCGAGGATAATAGGTATTATGGCGTCCTCAGCCATGTATAAGACGACAAAGTCTACGGGAATAAAGAATTTCCCCACTTGGACTGGAACATCCTCTTAAACACCTAAAGGATATTTGACCGATCGATCAGCCATCTGCAGAGTCATATTAGTACATTTTAAAACACCCATATTCAATTTCTGACAAATAGAATACGGCATGACACTGACACTAGCTCCTAAGTCACACAGGGCCTTATCGATAGCTAATGTCCCTATAGTACAAGGGATAGAAAAACTCCCTGGATCCTTGAGCTTGGGCGGAGTACGACTTTGTAGTAGCGCGCTGCATTCCTCCGTGAAAGCAACTGTCTCAGTTTCACTAAAAGACCGCTTACGAGTTAGTATTTCTTTCATAAATTTCGCGTAAGCAGGAACTTGAGTGATCAAATCAGTAAAAGGAACACTTACCTGCAGATTCTTGACGACTTCCATAAACTTACCGAACTGTTGATCAAGCTTTGTCTTACGCTGTCGGTGGGGAAATGGAAGTATGATCGGGATTGCAGGCTCCTTGACTTGAGACGAGGATGCTTGAGAAGAATTAGCATCCTTAATTGAGACCTGGGGATGAAAAGTAGAAGAGTCAGGTGTTACGGTTTTCACTCGATCGAGTTCAGGCTGACTCGGTCGAGTTTCAGTATACTCAGCCGAGTCACCTGACTGCACTCGATCGAGTGGTATCACTGGGAGGCTTCTGATCTGTTCTTGGGGGTCAACTCGATCGAGTGGGGTGACACCACTCGGTCGAGTGACTCCAAACTCGATCGAGTCAGGTGTGACTCGGTCGAGTTGACTACGTGATCGCTCTCTGGTTGGTTTTTGGGGGTCTACTCGATCGAGTGAGGTGGTGTTACTCGATCGAGTGACCTCCATCCGTGGCCTGCCACGTGCTTCTTCTTTTAGCTCTTGCTTCTCCAACTCCGTCTCATCAACCACAACATACTCCTCGGGCATCTTCGGACCATCGTAATGGGTTCCGCTTCTCAATGTGATCGCATTTGCTTGCTCATGTGATTGCTCGCCTTGAGGAGGTAGACTACCCGGTGGCCTAACTTGCTTTTGGGTGGCAAGTTGTGCTACTTGGGTGTCTAGGATCTTGTAATGTGCAAGTATCTGGTTGACTTGGGTTTCTAGCTTATTATGACTTTGAATCCCTTGCATCAATAAAGCTTTGATCTCCGCATACTCGGTGTTGGTTGGAGCTTGAGCTTGGGCTTGGTTTTGGTTTTGGTTTTGTGGGAACGGCTGAAATTGTTGTTGGTTCCCCCACCCTTGTTGGTTACCCCAAGGTTGGTTACCCCAAGGTTGGTTATTGCCCCATTGTTGGTTCCCCCAATTTTGTTGGTTACCCCAATTTTGTTGCCCTCCTTGGAATTGTTGTCGGTTATTGCTATGGCTTTGGGAGGGTCGGTTATGGGGTGCTACATATGGGACGGTTTTGTTACCGCCGGGTGGTGGTGGGTTAAGGACGTTTTGACTCCTATAAGACAACAATGACTTGTCATAGCCCGGTTGGTTCATGTAAGGGAGGTGTGGTCTCATGGATTGGAATGCGTTCGCCGTTTCCAAACTCACACACTCCTGGGCATAATGACCCGTATTCCCACAATTCTCACAAACAACCTCGGACATTGCATTAACTTGGTACATACCGCCCTGTTGTTGTTGATTTTGGGTTCTAGCAAGCTCCATGGAATCAAGCCGTTTAGTTAAAGCGGCTAGGTGGCTAACTATGGCATTTGATGACTCGGAGTCACCACTATTTCCCCGGGTGTTACCTCGTGGATTTCCCCAACGTGAGTGATGAGTAGCCATATCTTCAATCAACTTCCATGCTTTATCATCATCAACGTTGTTTTGGAACCTGCCATTAGCTGCAGAATCGAGCGTAGCTCGGCAATCGTCATATAAACCATTATAGAATTGATTGCACAAAAACCATACCTCGAATCCGTGATGTGGACACTCCTTGACTAGCTTTTTAAACCTTACCCACGCCTCGTGGATATTCTCGTGAGATGTCTGTCGGAAGTTAGTAATCTGACTCCTCAACATGTTGGTCTTCTGCGGCGTGTAGTAGTGCTTATAAAAAGCTAAGGCTAGGGAGTTCCAATCTGTGATTCCCTCAGAAACGCGGTCTAAATCCGTGATCCAGTCTCTTGCGTTATCGCGTAGGGAGAACATGAATAGCATCTCCATCACCTCTTCTTGAGTCACTCCCGCGGGGAGTGGTATAGTTGAGCAATAATCGGTGAAGAGCTTCATGTGCTTCGCCGGGTCTTCATCGGGGCCTCCACCGAATTGATTTCGCTCCACCAATGTAATAAAGGCGGGGCGAATCTCGAACGTACCCGTAGTGGCGGTGGGCCTCTTCAACGGTTTCGGTAGGGCACTTTGCTCCGGCTCGGAATGGCTAGCAAGTTTGGGAGGCATCTTGACTAGCGGTGTCTCGGGGGCAGTAGTGGAGTTATCCTCTTCAAAGGACAGTGCTTCGGATATGTGCTCGTCGTCCGAATGTTCCACTGATTCTGATCTTTCTGTCTCAGCAATCTCCTTGTAGAATTTCCTAGACCTGCGGAGAGTTCTCTCTGGTTCAGGATCGAATGGTGGTATGTAGCCTGAAATTCGAGAGGACCTGGGCATACGAGGAAGCTACAGGAGAAATGTGAGAAACGATCTCAAGGAACTGAAGTTCCTCGAGACAAGCAATCAAAAGGCTAAAACACAAAACAAGTAAATAAATAACACCGTCTCCCCGGCAACGGCGCCAAAATTTGACAGGGGTAGTCGTATCCCTAATCAAAGATACCCTAAGGTTCACTAACTAGTGTAGATAATGAAGTAGGGGTTGAACCTCAAGGAGACGGGACTCAAATACTTGCTCTAAGGTCTAGACTAAAGATTGCAGGTCACTGTTTTTCAGTTTGTTTTAAGTGGACTAACAACTAACTGCTATAGGATAAATCAATAATAAAAAAGGTCTAGGGTCTCAGGTTCACAATGAATGTCAATCAGGTCAGGGAGTCAACTAACAGGTCAATAATCGAACTGTCTAAGGTGTAGGTCCGGTCGGTACTACTACAAACTTTAGAACTAAACTTAACCTGCGGTCGCTAGAATTAAGCTAGTCTACCCAAAATGTCGTGACCTAATTAGTCCTTAACCCGGTCGGCGAAAAGTCCTAATTGTGATACTAACTAATTAATCCTGGCCAGTAATTAATCAATCAGAATTAAAACAACATTCAGGCGACAGTTCATATGATCAGAGACAGGTCAATTTTCTATAACCCAATTAACACCCATCGATCCCCTCAAACCCTAGATAGAATTTAGCTACTCATAATAATCGTAAATAAACTAACGGAATGTGAATTGCAATTAACCATGATGGATGCGAATCAAATCAAACTACGAGACTGAAATCAGATAACTACGAAAACTAAGGGTGAATTAAAACAAGAATTAAACTAGGGAATTAAAACAAGAATTAAACTAGAGAAAGGAAATTAAAATTAAAATCAAAATTTAAGTAGCGATACCGAAGAAATTGAGATCTGAAAAGGAAGAACTGAATACGATGAATCTTGTGAAGGAAAAGCGGAATGAACGTAACTTCTATTCTAGCCAAAACTAACGTAATGTTTTTCTGAGATCGAAATCAAAAATCAAAAGTAAAAAGTAAGTCTGACAATCCTCCTCCAACTGATTTAAAAGAATTCAGTTGGACTTACAAAGCAGGCCCAAAATTCTAAATAAAAGAAAACCCAATTTGCGGCCTGAATGCGAGGCACTCGATCGAGTACATGCTTGCACTCGATCGAGTGGATCTGTATCTGCAGGTTGGTTTATCACGGAAATTGGCACTCGATCGAGTGCTTAGCACCACTCGATCGAGTGGGTTCTGCTGAGCTCGTCATTAACAAATTCATTTGCTTATCGGCTTTTTCGTTTTCTTCCTCGTCCTTCGTCCTCGTCTCGGTTATCTGGGCTATTACTCCTAAATATGTTCGAAATTGCACTTAACCTGCAAAATAGCACGAGAACCGACAGTATCGACTTTCTAATAGAAATTGACATTAAACATATAATTATGGAAGAAGAAAAGCTTAAAAACGGTTGTCAGGGACAATAAAATACGATATAAAATGTGTTGATCACTAACCATTATCTGCCAAACTCGAACCCGGATCAATCCCGTTCCAAGAAAGGTCCGGAGCCTTTGAGGATTACACTGGGGTGTCATGTCGGACCCCTCCGACCGGCCCCCTGGAGTACACCAGCAAGGAAGCTCCACAGCCCTCGGCCCGTCCCCCTGCCGGGTCAGCGGAGCCCCAGTCCGCCTTTGCCGGGGACATTCTTTGACCCTCGGTCATACCCACCCCGACGGTATGTTTCGTAGCAGACCCTCAGGCCCCTGCCTAAGGTAAGGGGCACGTCCAAGTCAGGTGCCCATTCTCTTTCTCTTTCTCTCTCTTGGGAAACCTATAAATACCCCTTGACGTCCTTCCGTTAAGAGGTAATCAATTTTCTCTCACTAAACTCTTTCTCAAAAAACGCCACCTTGTTCCTCACGAACAAGCTAATGTCCATTAAGCGCATTCCCACACTGACTTAGGCATCAGAGAGGGTCCCCTCGGACAACCCTGAGGCCCTGCTTGCTCTTTGTTCAGGAAAGTTCGACCCGCTTCTCCAAGGAAGTCAAGAGCTAGAGGAAGAAGGAGGTGAGAAGCTTGGACAAAGCCAATGTTCGAGCGCAACCCAATTAAGATCTAATCCTGATTTGGATCCGATTGTTTCCTACTGGAATAATTACTTAATTACCTGAGCGTGTATATCAATACATAAAAAGTGTATCTTACATAAGATATACATAACTAAAGTAGCTAGATAAAAAACAATCACGTAAGAATGGCAATGTACAAACTAAAAGATATTTGTAGTATAAACATGATATGAGAAATATGTGCTGCATCTTCTTGACTTGGAGAATATGACATCATTAGGGAATATTCTTAACAAGCTCCGGCAAGACGGACGATCCTCCGAATAGTCTAATCTTGAGAACTAGTCGGAGAACCGGGAACGAGGTAGTGGTTTGGTGAGGTAATCAACAAGTTGGTCATCGA
Source organism: Agrostemma githago (assembly GCA_958450325.1). Lineage (NCBI taxonomy): Eukaryota > Viridiplantae > Streptophyta > Magnoliopsida > Caryophyllales > Caryophyllaceae > Agrostemma > Agrostemma githago. The sequence goes on along the minus strand of OY288249.1, from coordinate 58,075,722 downwards.
CTGCAATATGTTGGACGCGAAGAGCACCATTCTTGACAAGTTCTCGAACAAAATGAAAGGCAACGACTAACTATTTCATTCGGGAATGAAATATCGGGTTGGCAGCGTAGCTGGTGACACTGAGATTGTCACAAAATATGACGGGTGGGGAAGTGATTGGAAAATATAATTCAGTTAGGAGGTTTTGTATCCATAGCAATTCCGAGGCCGTGGTAACAACAACTCGGAATTCGGTCTTGGTGGTGGATAGGGCGAGAGCCGATTGTTTCTTGGAAGACCAAGATATTGGGTTGCGGCCTATATAGTGATCTCGGTCTTCGGCCAAGTCCGCATCAGTGTAGGCATGCAAACTGGAGGGAGAGTCGCGGTGAAGAAGTAATCCTATTTGGGTCGTGCCCGGTAGGTAGCGAAGTAAATATTTGAGGGCAGTCCAGTGTAGGTCTGTGAGGTGTTTTATGAATTGGGCTAGACGATAAACGGAGAAGGGTAAGTCTGGACGGGGGAACGATAAATATTGGAGACTGCCTATGATAGCGCAATAGTTGGTATCTTTGTGAATCCAGGACATTGTGTATTTATGAAGGGGAGGAAATTGAGCCATGGGTGTGTTAGTGAGTTTTACCTCAAGCTTATTGTGACGGTGCAATAAGTCATGAATGTATTTGGACTGTGTGAGTAGCAGTCCCGATTTGGTGGGTGTGACTTTGACCCCTAAAAAATACGATAAAACACCAAGATCTTTGAGTGCGAATTGGGACGAAAGTTTTAAGACAAAAGACGTGACAAGACTTAAGTTAGGATAGGTGATGATGATATCATCGACATAAACTAGTAAATAGATTTTGTTGTGTGGTGTCGTGATGATAAAGAGGGACAAGTCCAATATGGACCCTTTTGTAGACACCCAGATTTGGACTTGGTGGCTGCAGGAGTGCCTAACAAACACCTGATGATGATCGGACTACAACACGACACAATTTTACGATTAGATGGGTTTTCTATATAACGAATTAAATAATTACTCGGAAAAATTAATTCAACATCAAGATGGTCTTAGTCATGTCATTATGGTCGCGTCGACATTAATTAGAGTCAATTCCAACTCCGGGGCTCCGAATCGGTCCCGGAACACGCAAAGTCAAAACCGAGTCAGCGCGTCAGGCCGAGTCAAACATCAAGACGCGCGCCCAAGGCCCAACAGCGCACACGTTAGGGCAAGAGGCGAATTCTTAATGTAACACCCGCTATATATTTTCCTAGCACTTTTATCTTTTCAGTTATGACTTCGTCATAACTCTATCACGTATCGGCCTTCTGTTTCTTCATTTTTCCAAACTTTATTTTTATTTTCAAGTCAAATAATATTTATTTTTATTTTAAAATATTTTAATTCTTTTAAATCTATTTATTAAGCTTTCATCTCAAACTATTCATTTATTTCAGGAAGAATCCCATTTTTCTACGAACTATTGTTTTAAGCTTGTATTTGAGTTATTTATTTTTCTAAAAATGTCAAATAACATTTATATAATATTTATAACTAAGAAAGTACTTTTATTTATGAAAATTTATCATTTAATGATTTTATTACGATGTCTCGTAAATAATTATTTTCTAACGCGAGGTTTACTTGAATTGCTTTGAAATGCCTTTGATTATTTTATGATTCTTATTTTCATTAACCTAAAATAATTTTGGGACTCATGTTTACTCATTTGGACCATGACCATGTCACACACATATACACACACCACCTTTACATTTTTATAACATTTCATTTTATAAACTTATAGTTTAAGGTTTTAGATATTTTCTTCCTCCCATTTAATCTTATGACTCATACAAACTTTTCATCCCCATTATCATCCACTTTGGCCAAGATTTTCATGTGCATTGGGTCTTGTTTTTGTCAATTTTAATAGGCTACGTTCATGCTTAAATTCTTCACTTTTTTATTCATTCATTCATTCACCTTATTAATCAATCAAAACTCTCTTCTTCTTTCTCCATTTTTCATGTGTGAAACCAGGCCATCAGCAACCATTTCACTCTTAAAAATCATTCCCAAGCATCCTCTTTCCGTCTCTAATTTCATACTTGTTCGATCCTTATTTCATCTCCTTCGTTAAGGTAATAATTGATTTTTTTTCGATCGTTATACACCTTATTTTTCAGCATTCTTATGGTATTTTTATACCATGGAAATCTGGTTCGTGTAGGCTTTTTGGAAGACCCAGAAGTGGACGAATATATTATCGACTCGGACTTAGATTAGAGGTAACGTCGACGTTACTCGGTATTACTTGATTTTATTTGTGTAATTGCATGTATATAATTATAATTATATTTTTGTCAATATATGTATGTCACAAAAGTTGCTGTCCAGAATTTTAAAAGTCGTAAATTTGCATGTTTCGGTATTTTTATCGCTTTTACGAGATTAACGATTAAATTGTTATATTATTTTGTAAAATCATAATATTCGGCCTAAACTTGTAAAATATGAATATATTCTGTAAAAAAAATGATGTTTTTGATGATTTTTGATCATTTTCTATTTTTCTGATATTTTAAGTATCGATTATTGAATTATTATCGTTTTCGGACAAAAACGATTAAAAGCCAATTTTTAGTTCTAGCACTTAAACATTTTGTTTTAATCTAAAATTTCTTGTGGGTAACCTTTCTGATGAAAAAGAATTTTCTGATTTTCTTTCATAATTTTTCGTAATTTTAAAATGGGTGAATTAATTATTCACTTTAAATAGTCGTTTATCGTTAAAAACATGTTTGTCATTTTAATTCCCGATTTCTGATTTTTGTTTTGAATCTAGAAAAAAATGTTCCTGATAGTTCTTGATAAAAATGTATTTTTTTTTTTTATAATTTTAGTGCTTTAATAAAATATTAGGAACGACAAGTTTTATTAAGAAAACCGTTATTTGTGGAAACAGGTTTTAAAAGACGGTTTTTATTGAAATTTGTGAAATCTGAAATTTTGGAAATTTGGAAAAATTGATAGTTTCTAGAAAATCATAATTTTTAGGTTTAACAATAACTTTTGGTTATTAATACTTAAATCGTTTTGTGATTACTATTTTTATTAATCGTTATTGTCGAGATTAGACGATTAACGAGAAAACCCTTTAAAAACCGAGTTTAAAGATTCTGTAAAATTTAGTTTTCGGAACAGAATGTTCAAAAATATATTTTAGCTATTTTACATAATTGTTTTACTATTTATCGAAGTCTTTAAATGATAGTATTGATTTTTGGACAAAATTACGATTTATCGTTAAAATGCTCTGTTTCAATTAAATGAATCCTTTTTCCAGCAATTTTGAAAATATTGATGAAACTTTATGATTTAAATCACCCCTTATTGTATTCTAAATTTTTTAATTTTTTTTAATAAAATAAAAGACGTTAAAAGATTTATTTTGACATTTGCCGTAAAGTCCTATTTATGCTCGTTTTGTCGAAACTATTAATAATCAGGAAATTTTAGTTTTATAAATTTTGGAAATACCCTAATTAGTAGTATTAAAATGTTTAAGACATTTTTAATCATTTTATAAACACTTGTATGATATTTTAATAATTTCATAAACTCAATTGTTCTCGTTTTAGAAATTAATATCGTAAGGCCGAAAGTATTAGTTTTATAAATCTGTATCGTTTAATAAAACTGTTTTATTAGTATGAACTATTATTTTTGATAATTTGATATAATGCTATTTTTGTAAAGTTTCTAAAAATAGAAGTTTCATAAAATAGAAAGTTTCCTCTTTTAGAACATAATGATTATTCCTTTTATCTCTTTATTTTTATAATGATTATATCTTTTGTATATATCAATAATGACTTTGTTTTGGAGTTATGGAATAAGGACAAGTGTGGGGTTTAGATTAATATATTCTGGGGTTTATATTTTTGCTATCAACTATAAGGCTAGTGTATCAGGAATCAGTACATTAGTTGTTGAAACGAGTGATAGATATATCGAGAGTTGTGTACATTTTGACCTTAAGCTTAGGCCTCGCAGTAAGTCGCCGTCATAAGTTGAACTGGGTGACAGGTAATCCCAGGAGGAGTGTGCATTGTCTTAAACTAGGGCCACGCATTTATAAGTCGCCGTTCTATTATGGTTGAGTAGCCTAGTTAGAGATCAAAGTTTGATTTGTTTGAACTAAGTTCTCGAAGCTAGTTTTTAGTATTCTTCTGGTGAAAGTCTAGCCTTCAATACTGATTCTATCCATAACGCCATTTTTGAATATTTTATTATTATCAATATATTTTGGTTTGCAGGTTGGCAAATGTTTTATGTTTTCTTCGGAATACTCATTTTTATCATATTGTTACGACATGTGAAGATTTTCACTCAAAGTTTATTTTATTATAATCTTTTACTGTTTTCCGTTTTTACTATTTTTCTATAATAATAATTACAGTTTTAAAATCTTGTAATATGGCTGGGAGAATGTTGACGTTGCTACTTGTGGCTATTATGTTTTTAACATGACAGATATACGTGATTCTCTGGGTGTGGGCTAACGACCAGGTGTGGATCCTACTATAAATACCCCTTCTCTGCTCAAAATCGACACACCAAAAAATCATTTTCCTCTCTACGAGCTCTACAGAACTCGTAGCTCTTCTCTAGCGTCGCACTCCACGACATTAGGCACGATCCACTCGATCATTATCTTCTCGATTCGCATTCTAAGAATCAACACTACTCTTCATAGTTCCTCGAGTTCCTGACTCGAAAAGAACGAAAAAGGGCACCTGTGTTGGCTCGTCGACTTGCCTCACTGTAGCGAGGCTCTGCCGGAATCACCGTAGGATGATCGGAGGATCATCCTGTCGCAGTCGATATCATCACTAGGTTGTCAACTAAACCAAACTTTACATATCGCACTATAATTATGCATTTCGATAATGTCGAGTCCGACCTATTTGGATACTAATTCCACGACGTGTCCATCACTTGCACTCCAAGTGGTGTACAGGCCTTACTCCTGTTTGGCCCAGTCAAGACCAACTCGTATAACATACCTAACGTCTACAACTTCAATCTCAAATACTAAAACACCTAAATCAAATTTGAATAGTCGTTATAAGATCCATTCTTGATCGTCTACACATCGTACTTCGTGTAGTGTACATTCTGAGGGTGCAACTCCTCATACAATGTGATTTACTTACATTTCTCATTTTACTGCTTTCGTATGATTTACCGCTTTTATGACCATAATCACATGTTAAATCACGTAACACAAAATTCAAAATTTAAACAAACTAATCATAAACAAAACGAGCAGTGGTCTAGGCCCATATTAATCTCGATGCTCTCACCTCAAATGTAGTTCGACGCATCCTTATTAATACCGAACCAACGCACTTTAAGCAGAATACCAGGTAAGGTATACCACGAGAATGACTAATATCCGTATTATCTTGTTAAAACTGATTTGCTAATACGAATACAATCTAGTACTCTCTACTCTCCTACGTGCATCTTTTCATGGCCTGCTTGTCACGTGAATTCTCATGCGAAGAATGTAAAAGCACTTACTTTGACAACAAACTTATTTGTCCTTAAACAACCGACATAGCAAAGGCGGCATAGGGTTAAAACAACGGATGTTATCGCATTTACGCCACAACCGGAATGAAGTTATCAGCCCATTGATTGATTAGTAGAGGCCGCTCCATGCGAGCGGGATTGGTTGTTGATGTCTATCGGACGTTGGTTTCCCAATACGTACCCTCACCCCTTACTCAGAATCTACGATTTGCGGATGTCCGAAACCATTGGCAATGAAAGTCATTCTAGACGTGGAATGCTTAAAGATACAAGTCTCTATCTTTAGGTCCCCATGTCACTCAGCTTTGAGCTGACTAAGAATTAAAGTTGACTTGAACGGTTTCCAAGTATCCCAAAATTACTTGGGGAGGACTCCACAAATCGGCAACAAATTTGGTCCACTAAAAAGGTCGTCAGACCAAACTAATCGGCCTTTAGACATTTACAACCACATCTCGATCGATTCAATGGAAACATAGATGCCCCCCATACATCTATATAGTACAATTCAAATCTTCAACAAAATCAAGGTCCGATGCATTGCCCCGAACGCGAGATCAAACTGGTTCCCGAGCGCTCCAGTGGGCCCGTGTGGGTGGCTGCCGCGACGGTCCGCTCGGGTGCGCGCGGCGAGTGGGTGGCAGCATCCACGGTTTGGCGAATCTCCTGGGGAAATGGGAATAGATTTCCAGCTTTAGTGTAACTTGAATGAGGTCGATGAAGCCCATTTCCAAGTTCCTTTTGTCGTCACTACACGTTTTTGGCTTAAAAAAGCCCACCCTAACCGATTTAGGACCAATCGACCTTCTTACGGTAAGGTTCAGGGACCGGACCCGTGAAGAGATCCCCGATTGATGTTTTGGCCGCCAAAGGTAGTCACGCATTTCGTGAATATGCCAAGCGATAAGCTCCGAGAGGAACATGGCAACGCTCATCCTCACTCAGGGTGACACGTCCCAGCCGTAGCGAGGACTTTTCGTGGGAGGTGGCCTACCCTAGCCTACCCGCGTCTGCATCCTGCATGAGTGTATACTTGTATAGCTATGTGTAGCATGTTGTGACAACCCGAACAAGACATTAAATTCTGAATTAAACCACGACAAAATATTCAACTACACCCAAACTTTGTTTTTGAAGAGATCTTTTTCAGAAAAACGTTTTAGCGCCGTTATTCTGGCCAAAATCACACTCATTATTTTCAAACCATTTTTTAGCGCCGTTACTCTGGCCAAATTCACATTCACTATTTTCAAAAACCGTTTTAGCGCCGTTATGCCGGCCAAATCAAAACTCCCTATTTTCAAAAAAACATTACACATACCGTTACTATCGCCAAAATTCCAATCAATGGGAACAAGGCACCTACGCATTCCGTTACTACGCATCTATTATTCTTTCTTCAATTCATTATTATTTCTTTTACACACAAATGTCACCAAATTTCCACTTTATACCCACTTTTTCTTACTTTAATCAATTCTTTATTTCTATCTTATTTCTTGAGTCAGTAAAGGAAAGATTGCTTGTACTTCCTCCAACTTTCTTATATCTTTCTCATATACCATTTTTATCCAATCTTTTAATATCTTCTCACTTCATTTATTTGTTTTTTTGTCCATATTTTTTCATTATTTTAATCCATATATATACACTAACCTTATTATTTTTCATTACTTTTTCATCACCAACCCATACTCCCTTATTATTTTTTCATTATTTTAACCAAACAAAAAACTTTGTTCCATTTCCTAATGGGAAGATAAAAAAAGGCTAGAGGAAATATTTTTGGGAGTATTTTTTTGTCCATCTATATCCATCGGGTGAAGCGGAGGCTCATTGTGAAATGGTAAATTTAAATGCGTAAATCATTCAACAAAATATATCTCACATTAGCGTCGGGGCAACTTGCGATAAGTGAAAGTCCTTGAATCCTTGATGAAGGTGGATAGAGTCAAAAATTCAATGTAGCGTATGTAATTCAGGTAGAGGTAAGAATGTCAGATGAATAACTATTACAACGTGGAAGGCGGATGGTGCGAATGTGAGACGGATAACTTGTGAAACGAGAGTGGCTGTGTGATGTGAGATCTAGAGAGAGGCTTGGAGACAGGTATAAAAAGTAAGGAAGTACCAAGAGTACCATAATAGTGAAAGGGTTTTCGTACATAATTAAGCAAGATAAAAGCATGGCTAACAATGGATACAAAAATAATTCATAGGTAGGATGGATGAATAAAGAGTGTACATCAGTACATCCATGGATTTCTAAAAATTAAGGATGGAGAGGGGTGGATTATTTGTGCAAATGGATGGAAGAAAAGAAGAAAGATAGAGGGTGGGTGTGGGGTCAAGGTCTTTTTATAGAAGTATTTATTTTTATTAGTTTGAATGGACAATTTGTTAAGCAAAATAGAAAAAAAATTTATTATTGTGTGGTTAAAAAGGATAAAGATAATATATCTGGATGTGAGAGTTTTTAAAGGATAAAGAAAGTGGTAGAGAAAGCGATGTGGAAGTAGTGGAACCCAATATGGAGAGAATATGAATTCATTGATAATCATGGTCGGAGCAAGTCCGTCCATTATTTTAGCTCCACCCATTCTTGGAGGAGAATGAAGAGATTGAGTTTTTCCATCCATGGAGAATACATTGTTCACAGAGGAGAATGTATTTTCATTCGCCCAAAGGAACTGAAGGGAGGAAAGGTATGTTGGGAGTCTTGTGACCCATGGGTATTTTGTCAATGAATTATTTTTTCCTAATTTTTTTTCACCAACATGACATCGTTTTTGGTAGTGAGACATATCAAAATGTGTCGTTTGGGTTATTTGCAAAACAATTTTTTATTTTATTTTGGCGTTCACTGCAGAATAAAAAATCGTTCTTCGATGTTAGATTTTTTTTAGGATTGAGAATTTAAGGGTAAAGATGATGAGGTGGAAGAAGTCAGTCCCAACTCCCAACCCAAGATTGAAAAATCTATTCTTTGATGAACATGTTGAGCCTAATATAGTATATCAACGAATTTTATATCCATTTTTATCGTTCCCTGACCATCGCGTTATCCATTCCCCATGTTACATGTTGTGACTTCTCTCCTTAGATTTAGCTTCATAGTTGTTACTTTATTGTTTCTAATAAAACAATCTCGTGGGATAACTAGATTTAGCTTTAGCTTTTTATTTCATTTGTGTTGTAAGTGCTACTTGTTGACCTATCTTTGTATTTCCGTGCAAGTAGCAATAATGACCTTAGTAAGACAATTATGTGTTTGATTTAATCCGATTAAATAAAAGACTGAAACTTCATACTAAATTAATTGGTATACTGAATAGTGGGAGCGTATTTGACTCCATTGGATAAGGGAGGTGGAACGGAAGTCACCTGATTATAGCCTTCTAACAGACACACTCACCTTTAGGGGTCTCTCTACTGATGGGATGTATAAGAGATTAGGTCAAAGTGTGCTGTCAGGGACCATAACTCTGACTATATAGAGGGAGGGAGGTTAAACCCTAATAACATATATTAGTCGCCTTTAGTAGATACGTCCATCGTGTATCACTTAAACCCTAATGAGTCTGTACACTGTTAATATGGTCTGACCCATACTTTATAAGACGTAAATAAACTCATATTATTTGTAATATGACGGATCACGTATTTGGGCTCAACTTTAATGATAGGTAATAAATACAAGGTCCAAACAATGTTGTCTATATATATTGTATTAGATCCATAATTATTACAATCTCCCACTTTGGTCATATACTAATATATGTAGGACATGAAAATTTTATTCATTATAACCGTATGATCTCAATAGTGTTATCAAACATTCTAACCGTCTTATGCAATTCGGTCCATTAATCATATGTAAATAGAACGAAAATGGCATTTGCCACAATTTGTCGTAACAGGACCCATCAATGATCACATATTCAAACATGACTAACAACATGAATCTAGTTGTAGACACCCATATTTGGCTGCTAGGTGTCTATACCAGTTTCCCAAAAACACCTGATGATGATCGAACGCAAACATGTTTCCACGCGCTTGGATATGGGCTCGAAACCATTAGTTTCTGGCTTGGGCTTTTTACGGAGTACAAATCTCACAAAACCGACCTCAAATTCAGCCCCAGCGGGTCGTTCCCAATAAAATAAGACTAATTTGGGTCAAAACCGACACCGGAAATAAAACCGACTTTTAGCGATTGGGTCAAACTCCGGTCAAAGCCGTTTCCAATACACAAAAATAACCATGCAAATATCAAAAGTCCAATCCAAGTACAAGGCCTACAAAAATACCCAACACAAGGTCAAAAAAAGTCGGGCCCCTTCGCTCCAGCTGACACTTGATCGAGTGGGCCCTCAACAGGCCCGTCTGCGGCTGCTTTGGGCCACTCGACCGAGTCAGCAAGATACTCGGTCGAGTAAACCCTAGACGAGGGTGGGGGACATTGCCTATATATACACTCCTTTTGCATGCAATTAATCATCTTTGATACACCTACATAATACCTCTACAAGACATCTCTACACTCCCTTTACAACCCTAATTACTCATCTTCAATCTTAAACCCCAGCATCTAGGAATCAAACCCTAAACCACCATAACTTAATCTACGTAAACCTTGATACTCCCGTGCTCAAGCCACAACTAAGCGAGTCCCGTCCGAGAATACGAAACATGTAAGTTGAGGGTGCAACAATCCCGATTTCTTCTCTCTTTCTCTTCCCTTCTCTTGCGTCGTCCGTCGGTTCATCGTCGTCATCGTTTTTTTATTTTATTTTCTTGTTTCTAATATCAATAATATTACTAATATCAAAGCACATAAAATACTCGCTAATTCGTGTCGAATATGAAGGATGACAGAATAAGGAAATCTGAATACAAGTGTGTTTCACCCAACGTGGCCGGTCGCTTATCCCGACACCCCGAATATTTGATTGTTGAAGCGAGTCAACATCAACAATATTTTTTTTTCTTTTTGTCGCGTCGTTAATTTCGTCGTTGTCATCATCTTCAACATCACATGTTCATTGATTTTAAACTACTTCAAATAAAACGTCTTTTTTAGTTAAGTCGAAACCTGTTGATGGGGATCCGACATCACACAATCCGCAAGGATTTATCGTGATGTCAGGATGCGGAGGGAATCAAGTCGAGTCCTTTTAATTCAAGCAAATATAAAGTGTCAATCTATTAGATTCGATGCCAACTCAATAGTTGGATATCGTATTTAAATGATTTAGTCAATAAATCTAACTAATACGAATTCATTGATGCTAAAATAGTGATCACATAATTCGAAAGAATTAATTACGACACTATAAACGCGGAGATAATTTATTTCGTTTTAGTTGATTTAAAACGACTTACAAACGTATTATCTAGATTCTGCTCTAAATATTTGATATCGATTCAATAATCGAATATCGGATACGACGAGTATCAAAGTTCGAATCGAGCATAAATCATACAATATTTCTGTCTGACTCAAAAAAAATCATCGACTTTCCAAAATCAAAAAGGCAATTTCGAAATCAACCATAAATTGCGAAACGAACCTTAGTTTGTACAGGGGACACTCGATCGAGTGCCTAGCTCACTCGATCGAGTGGCACCCCAAAACCGAGGCCGAATGACTTCTTGAGGACCACTCGGTCGAGCCTCTCCATGACTCGATCGAGAGGAGACCTACTCGGTCGAGTCTCTTAACGACTCGGTCGAGTAGTACCTCAAATTTCGGGCAGAAAACTTTTTCCGAGGCACACTCGGTCGAGTCCTTCAATGACTTGATCGGGTGTTCTTTCATCACGTCAAAACGTGAGCCCTAAACATATTTCGAGCCTTGTCAAATATTTTCGTTACTTCGGTCAACACGTGTCAAGTCAATCTCGTGTAACGTTATTTTTTAAAATCATGCATCGTGTCGTTTACATCATTCTATAGCATGTTATATTATTTGCAAACCGTTATTATCGTTACTAACATGTTTGTTTCTATTTTTGTCGATTTTTTCTCGTTATTTCTTTTATTGTACTAAAAGAATCCCGCATGCTAAATATAACTTTGATGTTAATTTTAGATACATTAAATCGACATAGCAACTTATTCAAATCTTCGCATGTTTATTTAAAACAATGTTTGCATATCATCTCATCGTACTACTAACGCACGTATTCAAAAGTGAAGCGATATCTTAGTAGAGGCCGCTAAGTGCGGGTGGGGTTGGGTGTTCTTTGTGAACTTCCCAACACGTACCCTCACCCCTTACTCAAAACCATGGTTTCTGGATGTCCGAATCCATTGGCACACGAGAGTCATTCAATACACGGTATCCGATAATGTCGGTATTGGTATCAAATGCAAATGGACGAACCCAATAAACTCTGACATCTGAATGGGCCATACTTTGTGCATGGCCCGCTAAGATATAGAGTGGGTTCGAACGGGCTCAAACTTCCACAAAGTTTGGTGGCGACTCCACTTCGATTTAAATTTCAATTCGATCCATCTCATATGGAGATTCATTCGCCTCCCCAAACCCGCGCGTGGCCGCGTCGGGGTAGACCTATGTCGTGTCCACAATTTGGCGACTCCACTGGGGATTAACTGATGCGTGACTTACCATCGGCATCCTCAGGGTGAGACTCGAATAGAAATCGTTTGACTAGTACAATACGCGTTTTAGTTTTACGGTTCATGCATAACCCTATCTTTTCCCGGATCGGTACTGGCGACCGACGTCCCACTATACCGTGATGTACTCCAATATGGATATGTCAAAGGTGTTCATAGTCGATTCGTATGGGTTTCGCGGCATGTTCTAAGCTCAACTCGACTGAGGAAGTCCGTCCCGATTCTCGGATAGGCTAACTGGTATAGACCTCATTTAGACCGACCGAGACTTAGTGTAGAGCATACATGGTGTCGTTATAATGCTTGCGTGACTATGTTCTACTTGGTTTCTAAGGTCGTTTTTCGAAAACCGTCATTTCCAAAACTGCATTTTTTTTCAAAATATCCAATTTCAAAACCCGGGACATATACCGAATTTAGGACTTATGATTTTACTCAAAATAGCCTATTTCTAGCCGGTATTCTGCCCATCTCAAAACTCGAAAATATTTTCGAACTTTCAAAATTGTGGCCTGATACACTTTTCCGATTTTCAAAAAAATTCGGGTCCTCCACCAAGTTTTTTCGGGTTTTCTAAAAAAAATCCCTTTTCAAAACCTTCCTCTCCTTAGGACTTCCCTTATTTAGCAGTGTCGGGTCGTGTCATAAGTTGTCAAGTTCTTTAGCGTCAAAACTCTGTCGATCTTACATCACGAGTTTCCTCCCAATCCCAGTCCGCCTTATTTGACTAAGACATGGCCCCCCCTACGTAGGACATACTCTCACAAAGAAGGGCCCGTTTACACACTAGAGTTCAGAGTCTGGGGATGTCTCACGTGGACCTTCCTTCGAACAGGACCCGGCCCACATTGTCGGATCCTAAGGGAGGCCCACCTTTCACAAGTCACCCGTCTAGGTGTCTTTTACGAGTCATTTCCTTTTCAGTCTTTCTTTTGCTTGGGATGTACTTTTTATTCCAAGATTTGGGGCTAGTTTCTGACTACGCGGTATACTTACAAATCGGCCACCCGTAACCAGACACCAACGCAAGATGCAAGAAACCTTGGACGAACTGAAAGTCGCGCGATTAAGATGGAAACTCAATTGACGGCTATCAGGACCAACCAAACCACCCCTGCCATCCGTTTGAGTGCCGTGGAGCAAGGGACTCCCAATGTTGGATCTGAAGCCACTGGGCCCATAGCTGAACTAATCAGCGTTGTTCGCAAGCTTGAAGAACAGGTCCACTTGTCAACAAGCAACTCGATCCATACAGAGAATGCTCGCTCCTACTCGCCTTTGAATGACGAGTTACCCGCCAACCTCAACCTTACGGGAATACCGATGTTTGAGGTACTGAAGACCCGGTCCACCACATCCGGGCTTTCAAAGAATTTATGGCTGTCAAAGGGGTGAAGTCCACCATGTTCAAGCACTTGTTCGCTTCCTCCCTCGAGAAGCACTCCAAAGCCTGGTACTACAGGCTCGATTCCAAGAAGTACAAGACTTGGGATGATGTGGCAACTGAATTTGCTCGGAATTACGCTGATAATACCGAGATCCAGACTACGATGCGTACTATGGAAGTTATGGCCCAAGAGCCCAAAGAAGGGTTCACCAAATATCTTCAAAGGTGGAGGGCCGAGAGCGTGAAGTTGGTCGATAAGCCCAACGAGAAATTCTTAGTTGAGGCTTTTGTCAAGAACCTCCTCCCTTCCAACCGGGTCCATTTCCGGTATGCTGTCATTCCCAACTTTGCCACTCTAACTGAAATGGGGACAAGGATCGAGGATGACTTAAGGTTAGAGAGCCTTACCAAGGCATCTGTCAAGGGATATCAAGGGGCCAGCTCATCCGCGAGCAAGCTCACACTTGCAGCTGCAACCTGCAGCATCTTCGATGAGGTTAATTTGCTGGATAACTCATCCAAAAGATTGCTCCAACTCGGGTATTCACGGATATAAGGACTACCTATACCTATGCCTTACAAAGACTATCTTCAAAGGGCCTGATCCAACCGGTAGGCCCAACTCCAGAAGTTCCTGTGGAGAAAAGATCCAAGAGTTACAAAGTTCAGGCCTATTGCCAATATCATCGAGGTAATGGGCACGATACTGAAAAATGATGGAAGTTGAAGCACCTGATCCAAGATCTGATTGAGAGCGGGAAAATACCATTGCCCGTGGACAAGCCGAGCAACAAAGAAAACCCGTTCAGTGCTCACGCCATCTTTACCAGAGAGGTAATCGACTGTTCGCACCTCATTTCCCCTTTTATCCCACAAATCAACGCGATATGGTTCGATGATGAGGAAGATGTCTACCTCGCCAAAGGGGAAGCTGTCCCCATCACCATTGAAGAGGTTCGAAATGCTAAGTCTAAAGCCTTAGCCATCAACCACCTCGCCGCCGCCGGATGCCCTACCCCAACAACCGTCACTGAACCTGCCAGGACGGAATCTACCCTAGAGGAACCAAGCAACGACACAGCCTTGGTCCAGCAGTTAAAAAGGGTTTGAGCTGATCTAACCATATGGCAACTTCTGGTTAGCTCACAAGAACATCGGGAAGCGCTGACTAAGGCTCTCGATCAAATCAAGGTCGACTCACAGGTTACCCCCGCTGAAATGGTAGCCACTATTATGCCCTATCTCAAGGTAAAGTCCAAAGAAGAAGGCCCACTCATCACCTTCTCCGAGCCTGAACTTCCACCATTCGGGGCCTCCCATAACCTAGCCCTAGATATCACGGTCATTTGCCGAGGGAAATACCTCCCAATGACCCTGATCGATGATGGATCCACAGTGAATGTCCTTCCTTTAAGGACCGCAAAAGCCCTCGGCATAACCGAGGCCGACTACCTTCCAACCGCGCAGACTATCCAGGCTTTCGATGGAAGCCCAAAACCGGTTGCTGGGGCCGTTAAACTGACAATTATAACGGGCCCAATTGAGAAAGAACTGGAGTTTCAGGTGATTTATGTTACCTCATCCTTCTATCTACTACTTGGAAGGCCTTGGATCCATGCGGTCAAGGCCGTGTCCTCTACCCTTCATAGAAAGGTCAAGATGCCTCTTCAAGACGGTGTCATCACTCTAGAGGCGACCCCCATGACCGTGGCTAGCTGCAACGCCACGGGCTGGGTCGAACCACGAGGATTCGACTTCGTGGGAATGATCGAAGGGGAATATCTCTTCAAGCCGTATTTCACTACTAGCATCGATATGATGCTACAAAACTTGGGATATCTACCAGGGGCTACCTCGAGACCATATCTTCCAGCCGGGAAGATAATCGAAATTCTAAACGATGGAGAATCGCGATCAGGTCTAGGGTATGTTGCGACTTCAGAAAACATGGTCCGGGCCAGTTTCCAAGAAGCCCAAAACGTCATCAAGGGTACCTACTTGGGCCCTTATAGCCCAAAACTAACCGACTATTTCGTTACACCGGTATTCTGGGCTATTCAAGTGGGCCTCTAC
This sequence comes from Agrostemma githago, assembly GCA_958450325.1. Classification (NCBI taxonomy): domain Eukaryota; kingdom Viridiplantae; phylum Streptophyta; class Magnoliopsida; order Caryophyllales; family Caryophyllaceae; genus Agrostemma; species Agrostemma githago. The sequence goes on along the minus strand of OY288249.1, from coordinate 58,060,021 downwards.
TAACCCACCATCACATATCCCAGGACCAAAATGGCTCGGGAATGCAATTTCATCCCCGATGACATATTTGCCCTTGTCCAGACGGAATCCTAGGAGGGCGCCAACAATTCTGAGCCCGTGCTGGGGCTCATTTTCGGGGAAGACAAGGCCATCCCCGCTCCAAAAGTATATTTGGTTAATCTGATCCTCCGCAACAACCGATTCGACCCGACGAAGCTGATCTCCGAAGTTGATGCAGACACCGGGAAGAGGGCCTGGAGGAAGACCATCAAGTGGACCGACAGCCAGGGTCGAGTCTACAAGCTGACCACCGGCGAAGGAGACATGTCGGATACCGAGTCCGAGTTTGAGTCAGAGTCAGAGTCGGAGTCAGAGTCCGAGTCTAGAGGGTCTGGTGCTAGAGTCTGGTCTGTAACCCCTATCCCTTTAGCCACTTCCACTGGAGTCTCGGGGCTTGTCCCGAAGGCACTCCCTATCTCGCCACTGACCAACGATCAGATGGCCGCTCTTTTCGAGCTATTTTCCAAATTTACTATTAATAATAACGAAAACCGTTCCGCTTACGACTTGTCTTATTTCCAAAATTCTTTCAAATTCAAAAATCTTATGTGCAATGACATTGAGAAACCCGACGAACAGGTACCTCTGCCTCCGCATCTGATCGAGCAGCCCGAACAAAGGGAAACCCGAGACCCGATAATTGAGGAAACCGAGTCCATTAAGGTGGAACCACTTTAGAGCCCCAGATGCTTAAGTTGGGTTTGTCCTTAGATCACGAGGAGAGAAAACAATTCACGGACCTCCTCCAGGAATTCAAGGACATCTTCGCATGGTCCTACAAGGACATGCCGGGGATAGATTGGGAAATAGCTGAACACCGTATACCCATCAAAGATGGGTGTAAGCTGGTAAAATAGAAGCTCCGAAGAATGAGGCCCGAATGGTCTCTTAAAGTCAAAGAAGAAGTCGACAAGCAATTCAAAGCAGGCTTTATACAAGTGTCTGAATATCCATATTGGGTTGCAAACATCGTGCCAGCACCCAAGAAGGACGGTAAGGTGCGGGTATGTGTAGACTTCCGGGATCTTAATAAGGCCAGCCTAAAAGACGATTTTCCGTTACCACACATCGACATACTGGTGGACAACACGGCCGACCATGCCCTTCTATCATTTATGGACGGGTATGCCGGATACAATCAGATTAAAATGGCGAAAGAAGACATGAGTAAGACCACCTTCATTACACCTTGGGGTACTTATTGTTACACCGTTATGCCATTTGGCCTCATCAACGCTGGGGCCACTTATCAACGAACCGCCACTACCTTGTTACATGACATGATGCATAAGGAAGTGGAGGTTTATGTGGACGACATGATCGTGAAGTCCAAAGATCGAAGCGAGCACATCACGGCCCTAAGAAAATTCTTTACCCGACTGCGCAAGTACAACATGAGACTAAACCCTCAAAAGTGCAGTTTTGGAGTAACATCAAGCAAATTACTGGGCCATATCGTTAGCCAACGCGGCATCGAGGTCGACCCAGCTAAAATCAAAGCCATCACCGAGATGCGGCCACCCAAAACCGAAAAAGAAATAAGGGGGTTTCTCAGGAAAGTCCAATACATTAGCCAGTTTATTTCAAAGTTGACCATGGTATGTGAACCCATTTTCAAAAAATTGAAGATAGGAGAACGAACACTGTGGGATGAAAAATGTCAAACGGCCTTCGATAAAATCAAGGAGATCTTGTCTGCTCCGCCGGTACTAATGCCACCTCAACCCGGTCTGCCTTTGTCGTTATACCTTACAACAATTGAGACAGCCATGGGGGCTATGCTGGCCCAGACAGTCGATTCAGAAGAACGGGCTATTTACTACATCAGTAAGAAATTCTTGGAGTATGAGTGTAAGTATACCATGCTCGAAAAGACGTGTCTAGCTCTGGTTTGGGCCACTAAAAAGCTCCGACACTATATGCTTAGTGATGAGGTACATGTATTATCCAAAATGGATCCTATCAAGTACCTATTCAAAAAGTCCATCCTCAACGGCAGAATATCCTGATGGACTTTGATGCTAGCAGAGTTTGACCTCAAGTTCGTACCATTAAAAGCGATCAAAGGCCGAGTGGTAGCAGAATTCCTTGCTGATAGTCCCGTGTCTGAAGAAGGACACACCGATACCTGGGCATTTCCAGATGAAGACGTTTTCCATACCGACACCGAAACATGGGATTTCTATTTTGTTGGGGCGTCCAACTTCCGAGGATTCGGGGTCGGAATTCTTCTAATTTCACCAAAAGGAGAGCATACGCCGTTCTCCATTAAACTGGACTTTGACGTAACTAACAACGCAGCCGAATATGAAGCATCCATCCACGGGTTGCAAGCCGCCGCCAATTTGGGAGTAACAAACCTCCGGGTCCACGGCGACTCATCTCTATTCATCAATCAAGCTCTCCAGAAATAGAAAACTCGGAATGCCAATCCCGTGGCTTACCAAGCGCGAGTAAGGTTTCTCGAGAAACAATTCCAAAAGGTAGAATATATCTATCTACCCCGAGAAAAAAATCAATTTGCAGATGCACTTTCCAAATTAGCATCCTTAGTAAACATCCCGGAGCATCTAACCAGCATGCCGATTTGCGTCGAAAGGCAGTCCGAGCCGGCATATATCCACGCCATCCAAGACATCGAAATAACTGATCCGGAACCTTGGTATCAGGGTGTTCTAACCTACTTAACATCGGGAGAATATTCTCCGGGAGCTGAAAACCGGGCCAAGAAAGCCCTGCGGAGATTGGCCACACAATTCATCCGCACGGACGATGGACAGTTATACAAGAAGACGGCACAGAGGGCTTTACTCCTATGCATCAACAAAACGCAGGCCAAAAAGGTTATGGCCGAGGTACACGATGGCAAAAATGGCCCGCATATGAATGCCCATATGCTAGCACGAAAGATCATGAGGCTCGGATATTATTGGAACAACATGGAAACCGACTGTCAGTTATATGTCAAGCACTGCCATAACTGTCAGATTTTCGCCAACGTGCAACATATGCCGTCATCCCTATTATACACCATCACATCACCATGGCCGTTTTCAACGTGGGATATCGATATAATTGGAAAGGTCAACCTTTCCGGGACGGGAGGTCACTGTTTCATTTTGGTAGCTATCGACTATTTCACCAAATGGGTCGAAGCCGAGTCATATCGGATTTTGAATGCCAAGCATGTTGCCAAATTTATCCAAAATAAGATTATATGCCGATATGGGATCCCGCACGAGTTCATCAGCGATCACGGGATCCATTTCCAAGCTTAAACTGCTGCTCTGCTAGCAAAATATAAAATTCAAAGACATACATCTTCGTCTTACCGTCCTCAAACTAATGGAGCAGTAGAGACAACTAATAAAACAATTGTCACCATACTTAAAAAGATGGCTGAGAATTACCGGGACTGGCCCGACAAAATACCTTTCCCCCTATGAGGGTACCGAACGTCGATTTGCACTGCGACCGGAGCAACTTCTTATTATTTGACATACGGAATGGAAGCGGTCCAACCAGTCGAACTAGAAGTACCATCCCTTAGGATTTTACTAGAAAGCCAAGTGCCTGAAGCAGATTGGGTCCGAGCCCGATATGACTCGCTAGTCTTTTTAGACGAACGGCGGTCCCGGGCCCTCTACAATATTCAGATATACCAAAAGAGGATACAACCGGCTTTCAACAAAAGGGTTAGGCCCAGAAATATCAAAGAAGGGGACCTAGTTCCAAAATCGGTCCGTGCATTACTACCGGTTGACCCAAGAGGAAAATTCAAACCCAATTGGGCTGGGCCATATTTAGTAAAGAAAATCCTTTCGGAAGGAGCACTGATGCTGACAGATTTGGACGGGAATGAATTCGTCAACCCAACCAACTTGGACCAGTTGAAGCGTTACTACCCCTGAACCCTGTCTCAATGTCATTTGCAAAAAGTTTGTAAAAATTCGTCTTTTTATAAATTTCCAAAATTATAAGCAAGTAAATAAGTTAGGATTATTTATCCTACCGTCGCGCATCTCGAACTAATAGTCTTGATGTATTTCGAAAATTGCAAAAAAAACTGTGTTTGAACTACGTTTGGTTTGATTCCACTAATCATGGATACGTAGGCAACCCCTCAAAAGGGTACAACAACTGCAATAACGAAAAAGACGGGAACGGTATTCACTAATATGTCTTTTATTAAAACCCGATAAACTCGGGAATCTCAAAATTACATCAAAAAAAAACGGACAAACACAAAAATGCACATCACAAAATAGTAATAATACTTAAATAATAAGACTAAGAGACTCATTAGAGAATTTTGCTCTTCCCTTTATCCTTTGGGTTGCGTGGAGCCCGATGTCCCCGGGGCGGGGGCGAGCATTCCCGAATCACGAGAAGAACCTCCTTAGCTCGAGCCCGTTTCTCTGACAGCGGGTCTTCTGCCATGGTCACCGGTCCAAGTCGAGCTCGTACGTGCGCAGGTAGCCTGTCTCGCGCGCCAAGTCGGTCCTGCACTGCCAATCTTGGGCCAAGTCTTCTTTCTAAGTCAGTCTGGGGGCTCACTTTCCCCCGTGCACCTCTAGCACTGGACCCTTCAGCCTGAGTCCTAGTCTTCCTTCTTTGGCCTGACATAAGACGGACCAGGGTAGCCGGAGTGTCGCCTTCATCGAAAATCCCCTAGTGTCTTTGACTTGCCCCCTTCGCAGCAGGTCGAAAGCTTCGTCAACCTTTAGAGCAGCTCGGGCTTTGGCATTATCTGCTTTAGTCCACTTTACATAGGAGTCTGAAACCCAGATTGAATGAAGAGATTAGGGAATGGGCCAAGTGTGCCGGGTGTACAATCTTTGCATCCAAGTATCGCACATCACGTCCGTCAGTTGGGTAGATTCACTCACAACCGCTTCAACCTCCGGGATCCTTTGAGACCAACCATACTGCCTTAGTATGCGGTTAGGGTAAAGATGGATCGTCTGCCTGAAAGACAAGATTACCTGGTAACGAGCTTTATCCCTCGGAGCCAAACTCGTGCAAACATAAATGGGCCACCATGGCACTACCCATCGAATCAACGGACCGCTACGGAAAGATAACACCTCATCCCAATACTTCTGAGTAATCTGGCGAGAAAAATCGATAGCCTCTCTCCTTGTCATCACCTGATTAGGACGGTATCTACTCGAGTCAAGGGGAGGATCTATGACTGATAGCCTCTCAAATAACCAAATCTGAGAAAAAAAAAACAAAAAATATGAGTTCTCGGGACAAAATAGGCATCCGCCTAAGGGCACTCGATCGAGTGCCTAGGGGTCACTCGATCGAGTGGCACCCCTGAAATCGAAGAGGAGGCTTTTTACGAGGGCACTCGATCGATTGCCAGGGTGACTCGATCGAGTGCCCGCTGTAGCAGGAAATCATGAAAAAATCGAGAAAATTTGAAAAAAATCAAAAATCAGAAAAATTCGAAGCGGTATACCTGCAATAAACGGGTACTCCCAGTCAGACGAACCGACGAATCCCTTTTACGATTATCCAAACCCTGGATAATTTCTCCCGTAATCAGCCAGGTTGGACTATGCTCAGTCTCCATCAGGTCGACCACGGTTAAGAGACGAACGTTACCCTTGCACGACAACAAATCCATGTGACCTTCAAAGGCATAAACGTGGAGCATACAAAAGGAGAAAGCCCTACGGCTGTGAACCGGTCTGACCCGGACATCATGAGGGTTCCAAATTTCTCGGCCAAGTCAATCAAGGAAATATGGCCATTCTCCATCATGCGAGATACCTCGTTGTGAGAAAGTCCTAAAAATTCCCGTAGCTTCCTTCTTGGATCATGGACCGAAAATGGGATAGCAGGACGAAGTATAGGGTTCCATCCTCCCACAGCAGCAATCTCCTCGGGTAAAGGACAAACTTCGCCCCGAGGAAAGGCAAAAACATGATATGTGTCGTCCCAATAGGACAAACAAGCATCGAGAAAGTAGCGATCCACCTACATCTGACGGAACGTATACAGCTGAGTAATACCCGTCTGGTTCAAAGCTACCCTATCTGTGTCCCTAAAGCGTCGGGACCATTCTTGCAGCATCGCAGTCAATCGCTCGATTCCCATGACTAAAATTCTTGAAAGGAATAAGGAGCTTTCTTTTTAGGAAAAGAGAATTGTGATGAAGTTGTGAAGAAAATTAAAACAAGGGGGGATATTTATAACATCAAGCCCTACAACCCTCTTTCCATATCCTCCTTCCACAAAGTTTCCTAAATCTGGTGGGCTCAAACATACATGCCTAGTCTCAGATTCCTCAGTGTTAGCACATAATTAGTCATCCCGAGCATCCCTATTTTTTATGGAGTCAAAATTTTCGAAAAAAATTCAAAAAATTCAAAAAAATATTCAAAAAATCCCAAAGTTCGAAAAATGCAATTTTTACTCGCCAGCGCGAGTCATATTTTTACCTATGTGTTGCATGCAAAAGCTTTGTGTAACTTATACAGGTACAACTCAAGGCTTCAAAAATAAGCCCACACAGCTCACATATCTCCCCAGCGAAAAGCCCAAGCCGGCGTTTTTCCGAAATAGCACGGGATAGGCCCACATATAGGCGCACCCGGGACTTATACGACAAGTCCAAATTCCCCACGGAGTTATCATCATCTGCTCAGATATGATTCCTATCTTATGGCTAGCGAGCCCTTCACGCAGGTCTAATGGACCATAAACGACCCGATCGGAAGTCTACCAGGTCTTAATCCTCGATTGGCCTGGTAGCTATTCTGACTTTCACCCTGTCCAAGCCTCAGTTAAAGTGGGGGCTCTGTACACACCCACATTTGGCTGCTAGGTGTCTATAGCAGTTTCCCAAAAACATCCGATGATGATCGGACGCAAACATGTTTCCATGCGCTCGGATATGGGCTCGAAACCATTAGTTTCTGGCTTGGGCTTTTTACGGAGTACAAATATCACAAAACCGACCTCAAATTCAGGCCCAGCGGGTCGTTCCCAATAAAATAAGACTAATTTGGGTCAAGACCGACACCGGAAATAAAACCGACTTTTAGCGATTGGGTCAAACCCCGATCAAAGCCGTTTCCGAGACACAAAAATAACCATGCAAATATCAAAAGTCCAATCCAAGTACAAGGCCTACAAAAATACCCAACCCATGGTCAAAAAAAGTTGGGCCCCTTCGCTCCAGCTGACCCACTCGATCGAGTGTCAGCCCACTCGATCGAGTGGGCCCTCAACAGGCCCGTCTGCTCCTGTTTTGGGCCACTCGACCGAGTCAGCAAGATACTCGGTCGAGTAACCCTACACGAGGGTGGGGGACATTGCCTATATATACACCCGTTTTGCATGCAATTAATCATCTTTGATACACCTACATAATACCTCTACAAGACATCTCTACACACCCTTTACAACCCTAATTACTCATCTTCAATCTTAAACCCTAGCATCTAGGAATCAAACCCTAAACCACCATAACTTAATCTACGTAAACCTCGATACTCCTGTGCTCAAGCCACAATTAAGCGAGTCCCGTCCGAGAATACGAAACATGTAGGGTGAGGGTGCAATAATCCCAATTTCTTCTCTCTTTCTCTTCCCTTCTCTTGCGTCGTCCGTCAGTTCATCGTCGTCATCGTTTTTTTATTTTATTTTCTCGTTTCTAATATCAATAATATTAATAATATCAAAGCACATAAAATACTCGCTAATTCGTGTTGAATATGAAGGATGATGGAATAAGGAAATCCTAATACAAGGGTGTTTCACCCGACGTGGCCGGTCGCTTATCCCGACACCCCGAATATTTGATTGTTGAAGCGAGTCAACATCAACAATGGTCTTTTTTATTTCTTTTTGTCGCGTCGTTAATTTCGCCGTTGTCATCATCTTCAACATCACAAGTTCATTGATTATAAACTACGTCAAATAAAACATCTTTTTTAGTTAAGTCGAAACCTGTTGATGCGGATACGACATCACACAATCCGCAAGGATTTATCGTGATGTCGGGATGCGGAGGGAATCAAGTCGAGTCCTTTTAATTCAAGCAAATATAAAGTGTCAATCTATTAGATTCAATGCCAACTGAATAGTTGGATGTCTTATTTAAACGATTTAGTCAATAAATCTAACTAATACGAATTCATTGATGCTAAAATAGTGATCACATTATTCGAAAGAATTAATTACGACACTGTAAACGCGGAGATAGTTTATTTCGTTTTAGTTGATATAAAACGACTTACAAACGTATTATCTAGATCCCGCTCTAAATATTCGATATCGATTCAATAATCGAATATCGGATACGACGAGTATCAAAGTCCGAATTGAGCATAAATCATACAATATTTCTGCCCGACTCAAAAAAAATCATCGACTTTCCAAAATCAAAAAGTCAATTTCAAAATCAACAATAAATTGCGAAACGAACCCTAGTTCGTACAGGGGACACTCGATCAAGTAGCACCTCAAAACCGAGGCAGAATGACTTCTTGAGGACCACTTGGTCGAGCCTCTCCATGACTCGATCGAGTGGCGACCTACTCGGTCGAGTCTCTTAACGACTCAGTCGAGTAGTACCTCAAATTTTGGGCAGAAAACTTTTTCCGAGGCACACTCGGTCGAGTCCTTCAATGACTCGATCGGGTGTCCTTTCATCACGTCAAAACGTGAGCCCTAAACATATTTCGAGCCTTGTCAAATATTTTCGTGACTTCGGTAAACACGTGTAACATTATTTTCTAAAATCATGCATCGTGTCGTTTACATCATTCTATAGCATGTTATATTATTTGCAAACCGTTATTATCGTTACTAACATGTTTGTTTCTATTTTTGTCAATTTATTCTCGTTATTTCTTTTATTGTACTAACAGAATCTGGCATGCTAAATATAACTTTGACGTTAATTTTAGATACATTAAAAAGACATAGCAACTTATTCAAATCTTCGCATGTTTTAGTCAAAACAACGTTTGCATATCATCTCAACGTATTACTAACGCACGTATTCAAAAGTCAAGCGATATCTTAGTAGAGGCCGCTAAGTGCGGGCGGGGTTGGGTGTTCTTTGTGAACTTCCCAACACGTACCCTCACCTCTTACTCAGAACCATGGTTTCCGGATGTCCGAATCCATTGGCACACGAGAGTCATTCAATACACGGTATCCGATAATGTCGGTATCGGTATCAAATGAAAAGGGACGAACCCAATTAACTCTGACATCCGAATGGGCCATACTTTGTACATGGCCCACTAAGATATAGAGTGGGTTCGAATGGGCCCGAACTCCCAGAAAGTTTGGTGGCGACTCCACTTCGATTTAAATTTCAATTCGATCCATCTCATATGGAGATTCATTCGCCTCCTCAAACCCGCGTGTGGCCGCGTCGGGGTGGACCTATGTCATGTCCACACTAGTATGTGAGTGTAACATGGAAACCGCAACCGAATGTGATCCAAATATGCATATTTCCAACTGGTCCACTTTAAACCTTAGTGAGATCAACCAAATAAGACAAAGTGAAACTGAAAACTGTAAACCTTATCTCTGCAGAACTGAATAACCGTACATAATAACGTGTCTAATGTGACAAACTCCCACTTAACCTGAATATCCTTTGAACTAAAACACCCATTTGAGCAATATGCTCAAGAAAGACCGTGGGTGATAATATAATTTCTTGATAATGGATCCGCAAAAATGGAGTTTGTACAAACATATCTTAGACGTCTTTCACTCTGAATCTTTTCTATAACAACACGTCACTTGTATTGCTATTTTAAACTATAATAATCGTCATTTTGTCAAAAATAACTTTAATGGTCTTTCAATACCGAATTTAATTTGCAGTCTTGTGACAAATAAGCATGACCAAATAGGAGTCAAAATACCGAATGATCTTAACCTGAATCGATCTCGTATATGATAACATTTTTTTTGCTCCAAATATAAATGACAAACAATATGTTTGCCTGCCCTTAGTGGATTTAATACCCTACTGTATTTTCTTAATATCTCTCAATTAAACTATAGAATGTACATAGTATCCAAACATGTACATACTAAGTTTAATCATACGTTATTACTTAAACACATGAAATATATCCTGAAGTACATGAATGTAAGTAATACTGTGTATTCCAGATATGAATTTTTCCTCAAGGACATCAATGAGACTGCATTAGTTCCATTTACTGAAAAGGTATAAAACTTGATATATTTTCATACTCCCACTGAATCTTGAGTATCTACAATCATGTACCACATTAATACAAAACCAAATGAGATGATATCATGGTAGTTTGATGTACTCTTTGACGGAAAACCTTATTTGAGTTTTCATTGGATGATTTTTTACCTTAATTTGCATAAACTTTACCTTCAATCTATCGAGTCAAGATTTCTAGTATCTGCAACAATGAGTTTATCAATGTCACCAATGACAAACTTGTCTTTACCATTAATCTAATGTAACTCCAGAACTGGATACACCATCTATCTTTATAGCCATTATTGACAAGACGAGTCATACTGTCTCCTTCCCGAATGAGGCTGTCTTGGTAACAAATAACCATTTTATACTTTATACTTTTAGGTAATGAAACAATTCCAAAGTGTCTTTACCAGTCAAATAACTTAATACTTTATTGATAACATATATAAATTCACATGTAATAGTCAGAACTTTCAATGATTCAGTATGTTGAATGAATACTTTTCTACCGTTTCATCATCTAACTCTTACTCTTGAATGTATGCAATATAAATATGTTATCATCTTGTAATGTGTCTGTCGTGACATGAAAACAATGCAGTCCGATCCCCTGAAACTGCATTCATTCTTCCTTAGTGAATTTTTTTAATAACAATTGTTCTTGAGGTATTTGAGTTTGTTTTACTAGAGTGATCTTGATATCCTTTATAATGAGACGTAGGATCATCTCCATAAGTCTCATTTCTTCCCCCCAAATTCAATAACCTCAATGAACTCATATTATCCGTCTTAAAGTAACTTGCGTGTGAGATCATTACTTTATATATTATCCGTAATCCTTATAAAGTTATACAAGAAAATAATTATTGGTTGTCCATAAGTCTAACTATTATCTTAAAACGAAAAATATTCTTAATTAGTTAGACATACCTTAGGTGTAAATAATTTACACTATAATCAATCAATAGTACTGGTGTACCTTTACAAAAAAACACAAGCTGCAATTCTAAAATTTTTTCTGGAGTTATCTAGGAAAGAGTGTGACTAATCATACTCTTACCAAGCCCCAAGATCTTACTTTGCGTACATAATACATCATACATATACAGACCTTCATATGGTCTGATATTTAATGTAAGATCAAACTTCTCTAGAAATTATCTGAAGTAACCTTAACGTTCTTATCCTGAATAGTCAAATTGTTTCCACTTATGATCAGCTGACATCTTTAATCTTTTACCGAGCAATATATCTTAGTCAAATATGTGATAAAAACGTCTGGGAACTTGAAACTTCTCAAGATCGAGATATAGATATCATGCCATAATTTTGTCTACAAATCAATATAGTGATGTGAACTAATACAACTTAAAACTTAAGATAGTTCACGTACCCTTATATATCAATTATAAGACATCCAAAGTCCTTTTGATATCTATTTTCTCTTTTCTTTCTCTTTATTACCCTTCATTATGAGAATCCGAAGTAAAATTGTTAATAATTTCATTTTGATACAAAACTTTTATATTCCTTTTAATGTGTCATACCGAAAAAAGATTATTGTTCTTAATTCTTTATATCCACTAGATTTTTAATGCAAGTAATTCCAATCTAAACTATATAAAGTTATCAAAAATGACAGATTTGCCATTATTTGAATTAGGGAAATACAGAATAAATTATTTCTCAATGTACAATAAACCAATTTGGCCAAACGAAAAATAATTGAACTCCAACAAAAGGCAATACTGATAAGTGTAGTTTGTAGTGCCTAATTTGTTGTGTATTGGTCCCTTTTTCCTTGTGGGATCTCTCCTTGGGAGCGGTTTCTGTGCTACTCATGCTTCTTCTAGTTTGTTTTAGGTTCCCAAGACCATTCATGAAGAATTGGAACGATTCCGACTCGTTTCATACACTTTTGGAGCCAACGAAGAGAAGGAACGATCACTCGATGCCTTGGATTCGATCCCGAGACCTTGGGACCCGATCCCGAGCCCCGAGAATCGATGAGAAACCCATGAGAAGCAAGGAGGGACCTTAAAGATTATATTGGAGGCCTACAAGACCCATCCCCGTCGGGAAGGACCTCATCCCGTCCGAGATGAGGTGCACAAATGCGAAGGGTCTGTTTTGGGTCCGTCCCCGACGGGACCATTTCGTCCCGGACGGGACCATTTCATCCCGGACGGGACCATTTCATCCCGGACGGGATGAGGCAGCTGTAGCCCGCATTTGCTTCTTTTCTTCTCCTTTGTTCTTGTAACCCTATATATACCCCCCCCCCCCTCTTGTAATCTAAGCCGATGTTCTTCATTACCCACAAAACCCTATACTACTTTAGCACAGATTAGCATAGATTAGAGGAGATTAGTCGTTAATTAGTCCTTAATCTAGTTAGCTAATCTGGTATTAAGGGATCTCTTGAAGAATCCATCCAATCTTGACAACATTGGTGGATGTTTTGGGTGTTCTTTATATACAAGTTCTCATCTTTTCATTCTCTTGTTAGTTGGTATAATCTTCTCATCCTTTTACTTTTAATCTTTGTTTATGTTATTGAAGTTTCAATCTTTAGCTCTTGTTTATTGTTTTGTTCATCATCTTTGTTAGTTTTACATATGTATGCTCTTGTTCTTGTTTTGGTTTCTCTTATTAGTGTTAGTTTTAGTTTAGTTATGTTTGAGTAGACTTTTGCTAGGGTTAGTAGGGATATTGGGTGTGATTAGGGATGATTAGGGTGAGATGGGTGGTACTAGATGTTGTTTTTGTTGTTTCTCATTTACCTTGCACTCCACATGTTTGAAGAATTGCTTGTGAGACTCGAGACGATCAATCCTTGTTTTTCTTGCCTCTTCTCTTGTATGTGGTTGTTTGGTTGTAGGTTTGGTTCCTTCATTAGTAGCGAGAGCGTGGTGAGGATGACCCCTAGGCCGTTTAAGTAGCGAGATCCCGAACGTGACCTAGGCTACGAAAGCACGCTAGTAACCCCGTTTTTCCCCTTCTTATGCCCTTGACATCCATGAACCCGACCTAGCCCTAGTTTCTTCCTATCGATTTATTAGCTTCCTTTTGTCTTTAGTTATTCGTTTAGCCTTGTTAGTTGGTGCTTTAGACCCTAGCATAGACATTAGTCTATCCCCTAGATTAGCTTGTCTTGGACCGAGTCTTTGACCGTAGAATACCTTAGTCCGACACCCCGTCCCTGTGGATCGACCCAACTTGCCCTATCTACCCAGTTAGGAATAGTTGGTTTTATTTGACCGGCGGGATCCACGGCAAATCCAACCGTCAAATTGGCGCCGTTGCCGGGGACAGCGTAGTTTAGACTTTTGTGTGCTTAGTTTTGGACTTTGTTCTTGATTTTTGTGTTTTCTTCTCCTTGTGTATCTCCGTTCTAATTCTTGTGTTCTATTCTCCCTTCCTAGTGCCTCAAAAGCACTAGGCTACTAACGTTTGCTCAAGTGCTTCTAGTTCATCCTAGGTATCAAAGCAACGTTATGGAAATGGCACGTCCTAGCTTCCATCAATCGTCACGGGACAACTATGGGGCAAATTGCCAAGTCCCAAAATTTCACCAACCATATCAACCTCATCAACAATCTTACAAACGCCCTCCATATGGTTACCATGAAAGTTGTCAAGGATCATCCCAACATCCCAACAACTACCAAATACCCCCACATGACCCACAACCAAAAATCCCCAACTTTGAGACTTGTCAAATGATGATTCAATTGCTAAAGGGTCAACAAGAGGCGATAACTCTAATGCAAAAGAGTCAACAAGAGATGATGATTCAATTACAAGGGGTTAGGGAGGAGTTTAGGGCTCAAAAAGCGGTGCAAGATGCTCGAATCGATGCACTCATGGCTCGCATCACGATGTCGGCCACTCGAGCTCCACAAATTGTTGGGGAAGGTTCATTTGGGCAACAAGGTCGGGTGTCTCCACAAGAAAGTCAACCCGATCATGAAGCCATGAATGAAGAAGAAAGGGTCAATCAAGAGATCATTGTTGAGTGTTGCTTGGATGGTGAAGATATGGGGAGAATGGAGGAAGTTGAAGCTTCAAGGGTCGACAATGCGGAGGGGTGTGAACATGATTCTCAAGGTAACTCTTGGGGAGCCGATGTATTGGCTATCAAATTGGATTTGTACGATTTTCTTCGTGATGAACCGGATCTTGACAATCCAAAGCCAAGTGAAGACATACCTCCTCTAGGCCATGTAGACAAGGTGAGTGAAAAGGAACGCAATACTTGGGAAAAAGAGGTAGATGCCTTAGAACTCGCCTTGAATGGGAAATTGGAGGATCCTAAAGCCTCCAATGAAGAAAACTTGATGCCTTCACCTCCTTTATCGCACTCGATTCCAAGTCCCCTGTCTTGTGAGACGGTTGATGAAGAGGATCCTTGTCGGGCGGTGGAAGAGAACTCTACTTTCGACCCCGTAGAAGAAGCAACCCCCTTAGGGTGTGATCTCCCAACTCATAATGCCGAACTTGACTCTAGACCACTATACCTACCGGATGGTCATAAGAGTCGTTGCTATCATGGTTTGGAAGACCCGAAAGATCACGAGAACCCCGAGCATAATGAGGATGATCGCTTCTTGCCTCCGACTTGGAATCTCTTGAAGGTAGCTAGGCTCGGCCATGTGAGCCTCAGTGAAGATGTTGCTAGAGCATTTGACTTACTCCTTCGAGCTCTTGATGGCTATGGAGGTGTAGATGGTGAGAGTATCCTATTGTAAATATCTTTTTGAGCTTTTGTGTGTGTATATATGTTTGTTTGGATAGTTTGGTTTCTAGGATTGTTAGTGGTTTTGTGAAATTCTTGTGATTTGGTATTTTTATGAGCGATGTGAGGGAGGGATTTTGATGAATGTGTTTGAGCTTATTTGTAGGTGTGAAGTGAAGATGAATCCTAGAGAGGAGTGGTTATTGATAGAGCTTGGATTGTGAGCATGGGAGTCGGTTTTTGAAGCTTTGGACAAGCTTTTGGGGTCATAGAGGGTTTGGGGACTCTTCCCGGCCGAGAAGAGAGCATCCCGACCGGGAAGGTCGAGCATCCCGACCGGGAAGGATGTCATCCCGATCGGGATGAGTGTACCAAAAATTGGGTTTTCTGGAGTGTGATCCCGACCGGGAAGGGAGCTTCCCGACCGGGACGGGTGTATCATCCCGACCGGGATGATGCCCTGCTCCTTCTTTTGGCTTCTCCTTTGTCATTCGAGCCCACCCAATCATTTTATACCCCCTCCCAACCTCCCGGCTCACCCTTGCCTCTATTATACCACCCTTACACTTCATTCATGAACCCTTGCACCAAGTTTCACATCAAATCCCACCTCCTTATATCTTTGTACTTCAACCATGCGGCCTTATTGAGAAGGAAGAGGAATAGCAATGACAAAGACAAGCTACGTGTCGATACCGACCTGTGAGACGATGGAGCGAGTGAGTTGTTAACCGCATGGTACGACAACTATCCTTTCTTTTCCGTCTTTTATTGCTTGTCTTCTTTTGTTAGTTCCCCTTCCCCTTATCATTTGTGTCATGGTGGCCCTCGGGGCCTTGGTAATGGTTGCTCCCGACTCTCGATGACTTGACTACATCGAGAGTCATTTGAAAAATCCAAATTTTACAAGATTTTCACCCTTTTGTAGGAATTAGTCGGATTTGGGCGAAATCCAGGCTAGGTGACTTGATTACACCTAGTCCTCCCCTCCCATTTTTCCTTTTATTTATTTCTTTTTATTTCTTCCCCCATCCATATCTTTTCTTGTCTCGGCCCATGGTGACTTGACTACACCCCGGCCGGACACATTCTACCCTTTTCTCCGCTTTATTTTTGATTTTTAGCTTTACTTTCGTAGTTTCTTTTCTTTTTTTTAGTGTCTCCATACACTACGGTCGAGCATGAGGACATTGCTCGGTTTCAGTGTGGGGGAGCGATATTCTATCGTAGTTAGTTTTATTTTCGTAGTTTTTTCGAAAAAAATTTCAAAACCCTAAAAACTTGAATTTTTTTTCGCAAAAATCAAAAAGATTTTTACTTTGTGTCTTTTTCTTTTGTGTCTTTGTGTCGTGTCTTTTTGTTGTGTTGTGCGTGTTTTGCCTCCCTTTCTCCTTGTAGGTCGCTTAATCACCGCTAACTTTGAAGGGCTTTCAAGACATCCGGTAACATATTTTTATCCCTTTTTCCTCTTTATCCCTTGTGGAGTTCGGAGGAGAATTTGTGATGATGTGTGCTCGGGTGGAGCTTTGTAGAGTTTGAGGTTGATTTGGTGGCTTGTTTGGAAGTTCGGGGTGGTGTTTGTTCTCTTTGTGTGTTTGTTTTGTTTTGTTTTGTCATCTTTGTCTCATTTGCTTTTGTTTTTGTTGCGTCTTGTTTTGTGTTGTGTAGTTTGTGTCTTGTGTAATAAAAGGTTTTCGAAAACCCGGTTTTGAGACTAGTGTGCAAGTGTTTACTTTCCCTTCCTAGTGATGTAAATCGAGTCTTGGACTTTAGTCTAGTAGAATGACCCTAAATCAATGATTTCGTTGGTTTCTTAACTTGAGTCCACCTAGCTTACTAGGGATTTACTACGGGATTTGCATTTTGACCATTATGACCACCCAAGGTGTGAAAAGGCCTTGGTTGCCGAGTCCCGTCCCTTAGGTGACCGTGTTTGAAATTGTTTGATTAGTCCAAGTTTCTCCCCTTTTTGTGGGTTTGAAGGGAAGGACGCTCCCCGACTCACCCATTTCCCTACCTTCTACACATTTCCACAAAATAAAGTTGCAATATGTTGAAATCTCTCTCTTTCTTAGTTGCGAAAAATAAATGCCTACAACTCAAATCTAGCCAAAGCAAAGAAAAGAAAAAAAAGAAAGAAAATGAAAGAAAAGATTGAAGAAAAAGAAAAGGCACAAAAAGCCAAAAAGAAAATACAAAAGATGAAAAAGAAATGGCATAGCAACACAAGAAGCAAAAATGCAAAAGAAAGAAAATGCCAAAGAAAACCGTCTCACAAAAAGAACCCTCACCCTCAAAAATAAGCCTTTTTCTGATCGTTACCGTGAAGAGCCTACCAAAGGACCGAGTCCCTAGGAAGGATGATAGCGGTAATGGTCGGTCTTCCCTCATTTTGCAAACCTTATCCACCTTTTTACTTGGACTAGTTAGGCGGTTCTTAAGCATGGGACGACCCTCTTGGCACATCGCTAAAGGAGGCGGGGTCTCACTTACCTACAGTGTCGACGAACACCGTGGTTCATCCTTTTTCCATCCCGCCGATCGTCCCGTAGTACGTTCTTAGAAGGTTAGGAGGAACCTAGGTAAGTTACCAACGTTTTTGTTGCTTTGTTGTCATACTATTAGAGTTTTGTCCATATCGATTTGTGTTATTAGCTTGGGAACGTTTTCACTTGCCTTGAGTCCTAAACCGGTGCTTCTTTCACCGCTTTTTAGAGGGAAGCGGTATTTGTTTCTTCTTGGGTGCAACCGATTGCTTGTTTGTTTGTGTGTTTTTGTGTCCGGTTGCATCCACAGTTTTGCCGCAAGACCCCACTTGCCTTACGGAGAGCACTTGTCCTCTAAGTGTTCTTGCGTGAGTTGAAAGGGCGTAGGGTGCGCTAATACCCGCTCGGCTAGTAGTCTAGTTTCTTTTAGTCTTTAGTTTGTTTGTGCTTACTCGAGGGCGAGTAAGGGTTAAGTGTGGGGGAGTTGATAAGTCTAGTTTGTAGTGCCTAATTTGTTGTGTATTGGTCCCTTTTTCCTTGTGAAATCGCTCCTTAGGAGCGGTTTATGGGCTACTCATGCTTCTTCTAGTTCGTTTTAGGTTCCCAAGACCATTCATGAAGAATTGGAACGATTCCGACTCGTTTCATACACTTTTGGAGCCAACAAAGAGAAGAAACGATCACTCGATGCCTTGGATTCGATCCCGAGACCTTGGGACCCGATCCCGAGCCCCTAAGACTCGATCCCGAGCCCCGAGAATCGATGAGAAACCCATGAGAAGCAAGGAGGGACCTTAAAGATCATATTGAAGGCCTACAAGACCCATCCCCGTCGGGAAGGACCTCATCCCGTCCGGGATGAGGTGCACAAATGCGAAGGGTCTGTTTTGGGTCCGTCCCCGACGGGACCATTTCGTCCCGGACGGGACCATTTCATCCCGAACGGGACCATTTCATCCCGAACGGGACCATTTCATCCCGGACGGGATGAGGCAGCTGTAGCCCGCATTTGCTTCTTTTCTTCTCCTTTGTTCTTGTAACCCTATATATACCCCCCCCTCTTGTAATCTAAGCTGATGTTCTTCATTACCCACTAAACCCTAGACTACTTTAGCATAGATTAGCATAGATTAGAGGAGATTAGTCGTTAATTAGTCCTTAATCTAGTTAGCTAATCTGGTATTAAGGGATCTCTTGAAGAATCCATCCAATCTTGACAACATTGGTGGATGTTTTGGGTGTTCTTTATATACAAGTTCTCATCTTTTCATTCTCTTGTTAGTTGGTATAATCTTCTCATCCTTTTACTCTTAATCTTTGTTTATGTTATTCAAGTTTCAATCTTTAGCTCTTGTTTATTGTTTTGTTCATCATCCTTGTTAGTTTTACATATGTATGCTCTTGTTCTTGTTTTGGTTTCTCTTGTTAGTGTTAGTTTTAGTTTAGTTTAGTTATGTTTGAGTAGACTTTTGCTAGGGTTAGTAGGGAGATTGGTGTGATTAGGGATGATTAGGGTGAGATGGGTGGTACTAGATGTTGTTTTTGTTGTTTCCCATTTACCTTGCACTCCACATGTTTGATGAATTGCTTGTGAGACTCGAGACGATCAATCCTTGTTTTTCTTGCCTCTTCTCTTGTATGTGGTTGTTTGGTTGTAGGTTTGGTTCCTTCATTAGTAGCGAGAGCGTGGTGAGGATGACCCCTAGGCCGTTTAAGTAGCGAGAGCCCGAACGTGACCTAGGCTACGAAAGCACGCTAGTAACCCCGTTTTTCCCCTTCTTATGCCCTTGACATCCATGAACCCGACCTACCCCTAGTTTCTTCCTATCGATTTATTAGCTTCCTTTTGTCTTTAGTTATTTGTTTAGCCTTGTTAGTTGGTGTTTTAGACCTTAGCATAGTCATTAGTCGATCCCCTAGATTAGCTTGTCTTGGACCGAGTCTTTGACCGTAGCATACCTTAGTCCGACACCCCGTCCCTGTGGATCGACCCAACTTGCCCTATCTAATCAGTTAGGAATAGTTGGTTTTATTTGACCGGCGGGATCCACGGCAAATCCAACCGTCAAATACCGAAAATATTTTCTAGATTCAAATAAAATAACAACTCATAATGATAACTAAATTAGCTGATTATCTCAAACTCAGATGATGACATGGCTCGATCAATAGATGAATCTTTCATCCCCAATTGACATACAACATCTTAGATTCTTATTTATACTTGCATTAATGTACTTAAGTGAATGAAAAACCAAATCCACCCACAAAATATAATTTGATATAATGATTAACCTTTGACGACAACTCTTAAATGAGAAGTATACCTTACTAACACGCGATGAGACGTACAACTGGTACTATATTCCTTATGTGTCCATACTCGTAACAAGCCAACAACCAATAACTTTGCCTTTTCTTGTTATTCTTTGAGTTGGACACTTGCAACTTATTTAATAGAAACAATGTCCTTTAATATTTCCTTAACGTCACATTAAACAATCGTTAAACTCATGCATTAAATTTTCTACTCTACAAAAAACACGTGAGCCCACACGATATTTTCATCCTTATGAGTAGCACAATCATACATTCTCAATGCTGTGTTAAGATTGTGACGACCCAAAATAAGTATTTACATTCTCTTATCATTCATTTAATAAATGGTTTTATCTGAATTGAGAATGTAACCTGAATATGACAGATATAAGGAACATTAATGTCAAATTTGATGAACAAACAATATTCTTATATTTTGAATAAATTCAAACAGTACAGTGTTTTTTTGCAAATTTAATATTCAGCCGTTAGGCATAAATTTTTTAACTAAGCAACGACACTACAACTAAAAAATCGTGATCAAATATTGACAATAAACTCATGTCTAACACTAAACCTGACTTTGGGCCGACTTAGTATACACATGAAAATACCAAATAATCGTCACATATTTATCACCCAAAATTGTATATGTATTCGGCCAAATAATGGTCTTCCTTTGGGCCGACCATTATCCGCATGATTACACATGCTACCAAACTTAAAAAATCAAATGTTTGAATTTACTCTCCATTCAGAAAAACTGTATGGATAAAAGGCTTATGAGTGTTATAAACTTAACACTCCCTTAACTTGTATTTCAGATTCGAATATTGACATTTTCATCGTAACAAGATGCCTAGCACAACATCTCTAATCTCATCTTTGGACAAAAATAAGACTTGTAAGTGGTACTCTTGGTGTATTAATCAAATATTAATAGTAAGATCATGTCAAATGTCAAGTCTTCCTTTGGGCCAACTTAACATCTACACGAAAACCGAATAACTGTTACATATTTATCACCACAAGTATGATTGAATTTCCGCCAACTAATGGACTTCTTTTGGGTCGACCATTACCCGCATGAAATTCAGTCACACACAATCGTCTAATTATTTAAACTATCTAATTTATGAAATAGAGGTTACCTAGGCAACGTATTGTTTCGATCAAACAATTCGAAATTATTCCGATTTGAAATCGATTTTTTCCGAAATTTCAGTTCAATTCAAAATTATTCCCATCTCAAGTCGATTTTTTCCCGAAATAACGCTCGAAATTGAAATTCCAATTTCAATCTAAACGCCTAATTATTTCAATTTCAACGCTCGAAATTATTCCAATTTCAATTCGTTTTTTTCGTTCAACTATGCTAAAAGATGTCTTATAAAACCAAATAATCAATATCATTGTAACTTAAATCAAGCTCTTTTAATCAACTGTAATTAACGAGTTACTGAAACTTTAAAGGAAAAAAGAAATTATAACTCAAATTAGTTCTTTCAACATACAAGTCAACTTGTCAATTATAAATACGCGACAATAATCACAACCGAAATTTCAAACAGGTCCCAATTCATACATAACATAATATGCCATAATAATCAAACATACGAGACCATTATGCATCATATGATTGAATCCTGAACAAAATAATCAACAAACAACAATCGATTTAAACAAAAAATAAACACCTTATAAACTGAATAGCCAATTATATGAATCTGAAAACATAATATCCAAACAATAATACTTTAATCCTCGTATGTATATCATGAAAAAAGAAGAACGGAACATATATTTAGGTCAACTCAAAGCAGACCATCGGTATAGGATTACAGACTAAATAGTTGGTTGTCAATACAATTATGCCAAATCCTAGCTTAAAAAAATAAGGAATACTATGCCTTCTAGACTTCGAGCCTGTCGCCCACGGGCGGTTAACCTTGGTGTGCGTGGTTTGCAGGCTATGCGTACACCCGAGGGTTTACCCAAAGCGCACCAAAATTGTAATCCCCTAGAAATTCTAACGCAATACAGTGGCGGAAACACTGTAGAGTTGGGATTAAAACACACTGACAAACTATAACTTATTAAAAGAAATGGTAAGTCAATACAAAGGCCTCTTTTTACAAAAGAGCTAAAAGGTGAAGAGGAAGGAGAAGATGTAATCCCCTAAAAATTCTATCGCGATACAGTGGCGGAAACACTGTAGAGTCGGGATTAAAACACACAGAACTATGTCTTAATAAATTAAATTGGTAAAGTCAAACATACGCCATACATAAAAATGGCTAAAAATTTAAAACAATCCATAAAAAGGTTAAACAATCCTTAAGACATGATTATTAAAAAGATCAAGCAGGATCCAAGACCGCTCGCTAGCCCACACCCACCGGAAAATAAACACGTATACCTGCCATGTTAAAACATAACAGCCACAATCAGTGGGGAGCAACGCCAACGTTCTCCCAACCGTATAACAGGATTTTAAAACAGTAATTACTAATATAGGAAAAATAGTAAAAATGGAAAACAGTAAAACAGCATATTAAAATAAGCTTTAGCGTAAAACAAATTAATCAAAAGGGTTGCCGAAGAAACATAAAAATATTTGCCAACCTGCAAACCAATTTATATCGATAATAATTAAAATAATCAAAATGGCGTTATGGATAAGTTTAGTGTAGACGGCTAGACTTTCACTAGGAGAATACTAAAAACTAGCTTCGAGAACTTAGTTCAAACAAATCAAACTTCGGTCTCTAACTAGGCTACTCAACCATAATAGAGCGGCGACTTATAAATGCGTGGCCCTAGTTTAAGATAATGCACACCCCTCCTGGGATTACCTGTCACCCAGTTCAACTTATGACGGCGACTTACTGCGAGGCCTAAACTTAAGGTCAAAATGTACAAAACTCCCGGGATACCTGTCACCCGGTTCAACAACCAATGTACCGATTCCTGATAC
The DNA here is from genome assembly GCA_958450325.1 of Agrostemma githago. Classification (NCBI taxonomy): domain Eukaryota; kingdom Viridiplantae; phylum Streptophyta; class Magnoliopsida; order Caryophyllales; family Caryophyllaceae; genus Agrostemma; species Agrostemma githago. The sequence continues at coordinate 58,037,210 of OY288249.1, read as the reverse complement.
ACTAGCCTTATAGTTGATGGCAAAAACGTAAACCCCAGAATATATTACTCTAACCTCACACTTGTCCTTATTCCATAACTCCAAAACAAAGCCATTATCGATATTCAAAAGTTGTAAACAATATAATTAACAAGAGGATAAAAGAAGTAAACATTTATATTCTAAAAGAGGAAACTTTCTATTTTAGGAAACTTCTATTTTTAGAAACTTTACTAAAAATAGCATTATATCAAAGTAGTGAAAATATTAGTTCATACTAATACCACATTTTAGTAAACGATATAGATTTATAAAACTAATACTTTCGGCCTTAACGATATTAATTATTAAAGTAAGATCATTTGATTTTATGAAGTCATTAAAATATCGTATAAGTGTTATAAGATGATTAAAAATGTCTTAAACATTTTAATACTACTAATTAGGGTGTTTTCAAAAGTTAAAAACTAAAATTCCCTAATTATTATTAGTTTCGACGATAAAACTATAAATAGGATTTTACGGCAAATATCAAATTAAATATTTGAACGTCTTTATTTAATTAAACCAACAAATATATTTAGAGTATGTTAAGGGATGACTTAACTCCTAAAGTTTCAGATTTAAATACTTTCAAAATTGCTGGAAGAATAATTCTTTTAGGTAAGACGAAGCATTTTAACGATAAATCACAATTTGTCCGAAAATCAATATTTATTAATTAAAGACTATAATAAATAGTACAAAAATTACGTAAAATATTAAATTATATTTATGGATATTCTGTCCAGAAAAGAAAATTTCCAGAATTCTAAAAACTCGGTTTTTAAAGCGTTTTCTCGTTAATCGTCCAATCTCGACAATAACGATTAATAAAAATAGTAATTACAAAACGATTTAAGTACTTATATCCAAAAATTATTATTAAACCTAAAAATCATGATTTTCCAGAATCTACCATTTTTCCAGTTTTCCCAAAATTCCAGATTTAATAAATCCCGTCAAAACCGTCTTTAAAACCCGTTTTCACAATTAACGATTCCAATAATAAAACTTATCGTTCCTAACATTTTATTAAAGCACTAAAAATCATAAAATTACATTTTAATATGAAATCATCAGAATCATAATTTTTTCCAGATTTAAACCAAAGACCAGAAATCAAGAATTTAAACAACAAACACGGTTTTAATGATAAACGATGATTTAAAGTGATTAATTAATTCATCCACTTAACAATTCCGAAAAATTATGAAAAAATTCAGAATATTCTATTTCACCAGAAAGTTTCACCACGTCAAAAATCAGATTAAAATAAATTGTTTAGGTGCTAGAACTAAAAATCGGCTTTTAATCGTTTTTGTCCGAAAACGGTAATAATTCAATAATCGATATAAAAAATATCAGAAAAATACTAAATTATTAAAAATCATTAAAAACAACATTTTTCCAGAATATAATCATATATTACATGTTTAGGCCGATTATTACGATTTTACAAATTAATATAACAATTTAATCGTTAATCTCGTAAAAGCGATAAAAATATCGAAACATTCAAATTTTCAACTATTATTAAGCTCAAAAATTAAAATAGCGCTTAGTAAAATGATAAAATATGAGGCCAAAAGTGACAGAGTTAAGACGAAGTCCTAACGGAACGAATAAAAAATGCTTAGGAAAAATAGCGGGTGTTACAATCCTCCCCACTAAAAGAAAGTTTCGTCCTCGAAACTAAGAATAAGCAGATAGGAAATCGAGGTTTACCTTACTCGAAGAGTTGAGGATGCTTAGCTCGCATCGAAGACTCGGTTTCCCACGTTTCTTCCTCAAACTGATTACAGCGCCACATAACCTTCACCAGAGGTACAACTTTGTTCCTTAAACGCTTCTCGCGGCGATCAGTGATCTTCACCGGCCTTTCTTCATAAGTCAAATCTGGTTCGAGATCCACAATCTCGGGCTCCAACACGTGCTCGGGATCACTAACATATTTCCTTAACTGAGAAACATGAAATACATCGTGAACCTTACCCATGGATGCAGGCAATTCCAGTTTATAAGCAACTTCCCCCACTCTCTCGATCACAGGGTATGGGCCAACGAACTTAGGGCTGAGCTTGCCCTTAATCCCAAACCGTTTCACCCCTTTCATAGGTGATACCTTCAGGAACACAAGATCACTAACCGAAAACTCCAAAGGTCGGCGACGAACATCCGCATATGACTTCTGTCGATCCTGGGCAGACTTCATCCTTGATCGGACCACATTCACAACGTCAATAGTCTGAGCTAACAAATCCGGGCCCAAAATCTTCACTTCACCGGGAACATCCCAACAGACGGGACTACGGCACTTTCGACCATAAAGTGCCTCGAACGGGGACATCTTAATAGAAGCATGGTAGCTGTTGTTATAGGAAAACTCTACCAGCGGAAGATGTCGGATCCAACTCTCTTGGAAATCCAAGGCACAAGCCCGCAACATATCCTCCAAAGTTTGGATCGTTCTCTCGGACTGTCCATCTGTAGCAGCATGGAAAGCGGTACTCATCAATAACTTGCTTCCCAAAGCATCTTGCAAAGCCTTCCAAAATTTAGAGCAGAACCTCGGGTCTCGATCCGAAACAATCTCGAGCGGTACACCATGATGACGGACGATTTCGGCAACATACACCTCTGCGAGCTTCTCCAGACTCCAAGTGTCGCGAATAGGGACGAATCGAGCACACTTGGTCAAGCGGTCCACAATAACCCAAATACCGTTTCTACCATTCACGGTTCTTGGTAATGCCATCACAAAATCCATCAATATGCACTGCCATTTCCACTCTGGAACAGGGAGTGGTTGTAGCAAACCTCTAGGCTTCTTGTGCTCGAATTTCACCTGCTGACATGTCAAGCACTTACTTACAAACTCTGCAATGTCCTCTCTCATATGAGGCCACCAGAAATGGAGCTTCAAATCCCGATACATCTTGTCACCACCAGGGTGAATAGAGTACCTCGTCTTATGTGCTTCGGTTAGAACTTGCTTTCTCACCTCAGCATCACCAGGGACAACCCAGCGGTTCTTAAATTTCAGTGCTGCACTGGAATCCACAGAAAAATCTAGAGCCTTACCAAGATTCATCTTTTCTCGGATACCAGCTACAAAAGGGTCATCCAACTGCTTCTCACGAATCTCACGGAAAAGAGTTGGTTCAGCAACAAGGGCATACAGGCGACCATCATAATCTTCATCCACAACATCAATAGACATCTTGGCAAAATCTCGGGTCAACTTCTCAGGCAAGCCAGGACACGGAGACAAGGAATGGAGGATCTTTCTGCTAAGGGCATCAGCAACCACGTTAGCCTTTCCCTCACAATACACCAATTCCAGGTCATAGTCGTTCACTAACTCGATCCAGCGTCTCTGTCTCGCATTCAGATCTTTCTGCGTGAAGAGATATCACAGACTCTTATGGTCAGTGTGAACCTTGCATCTTACTCCGTACAAATAATGCCTCCAAACTTTCAAGGCATGCACCACAGATGCTAACTCCAAGTCGTGGGTAGGGTAATTCACCTCATGAACTTTCAACTGTCTAGAGGCATAAGCGATCACCTTACCGTTCTGCATAAGGACACAACCCAAACCATTCTTAGAAGCGTCACAGTACACATCAAAACCAACGCCCTCTTCAGGTAGGGTCAGGATAGGAGCGGAAGTGAGCTTTCTCTTGAGCTCAGAAAAAGCATCTTCACAAGCTTGACTCCACAGAAATTTATTCTCTTTCTTGAGTAATTGAGTCATAGGTCGTGCTAACTTAGAAAAGTCTTGCACAAATCTTCGATAATAGCCGGCAAGACCTAGGAAACTTCGGATCTCGCCAACATCTTTGGGACTTGCCCAGCTCTCGATAGCTGAAATCTTAGCAGGGTCAACTTTAATACCTTCCTTTGCTATAACATGACCCAGAAAGGCTACCTCGGAAAGCCAGAATTCACACTTGGTAAACTTAGCATACCACTTCTGATCTCGTAGAATGCCAAGAATAATCTTGAGATGTTCTGCATGTTCAACCTCTGACTTGGAATAAATCAGGATGTCATCAATAAAGACAACAACACACTGATCCAAATACTCCCTGAAAGTTCTGTTCATTTGATCCATAAAAATAGCAGGAGCATTGGTTAGTCCAAAAGGCATGACTTTGAATTCATAATGTCCATACCTCGAACTGAAAGCCGTCTTTGGAATGTCTGATTCACGGACGGGAATTTGGTGATATCCAGACCTTAGATCGATCTTGGAAAACACAGAAGCACCCTTAAGTTGATCAAAGAGATCATCAATTCTGGGCAGAGGATATTTGTTCTTGATCGTAACCTTGTTGAGATCACGATAATCAATACACAGGCGCATCAAACCATCTTTCTTCTTGACAAAAAGTACAGGAGCGCCCCAAGGGGAAGAACTTGGACGAATGAAATCCTTCTCAATCATTTTATCCAATTGCTTGCGTAGCTCTTGCAACTCAGCAGGAGCCATTCTGTAAGGTGCTTTGGCGATTGGGCCTGTACCAGGCACGAGTTCAATAGTGAATTCCACATCTCGTTCGGGTGGAATACCCGGTAACTCCTCGGGAAATACATCTGCATAATCACACACTATGCGCACCTCTTCGAGTTTAGGGAGTTCAGCAGTTACAGTTACCGTACATAGAAATGCTTGGCAACCTTTTCTCTGCATTCTGATAGCCTTCATGGCAGAAATAATCTTGATACCCTTCTGTCTTCGACCACCACGGTAAGACACTCGAACACCTTCGGGGGTCTTCAGAGAAATCTTCTGATCTCGACACTGAAATCTTGCATCATACTGAGCTAACCAGTCCATTCCCAAAATAACGTCGAACTCAGCGAGAGGGAACTCAAGGAGAGTAGAAGGAAGAATAGTACCAGCAAAGAGAATAGGTACATTCTGATAAGCTTTAGAACAGTCAACAACTTCACCAGAAGAAAGGGAAATAGCTATAGGTTCAGCTAGACAGGGGGTTAAGGATAGTTTTGGAGCCAGAGTAGAAGATATTACAGATGTGGAAGCGCCGGTATCAAATAATATATAAGCACTAACACCAGAAATCAGAAACATACCCGTAACCACATCAGGATTAGCCTCAGCATCAGCACGGCTCATCACAAAGATGTGTCCCTTACGAGGAGCAGAAGTAGAGACAGCGCCAGCTGCAGTAGCGGTGTTGGCAGTTGGCTTCTTTGGACACTGAGGGGAGCGGTGACCCGGTTCTCCACAAGTAAAGCAGGTAATAGGGGAACCATCACAGTTCTTGCCGGGGTGAATGGGTTGTCTGCACCTAAAGCATGCTGAATCCTTCTTGCTGTTGGGCTTCGAGTTGAAATTGTTTTTCTTGAAACCACTACCTGTAATAGCATACAGTAGAGTCAGAAATTTAAAAGAAAAGAAAGTAAAAGAAGAAGAGAAAGGAAGAATAATCCAGACCTCCAGAGTTGAACTTCTTAGAAGAAGATGAAGAGTTATTCCCAGAATGGGTGAAAGGTCTTTTATAACCAGATGATGGGTTCATAGATTTCACCCGCTCAATCGAAGATTCCGCGTATAGCGCGGCATTATAGAGCTCATTAACAGTTGAGAGACTCCGGGGCATGTTGAGAGTGATATCGGCTCGAAGTCCTCCTCGATAAAAGAAAGCTCGGGCATTCTCATTGGGTAACACATCTCCAGCATAATTCGCCAGAAAGTGGAACCGAGTGGTGTAAGCTTCAACCGACATGGTATTCTGGCTTAGAGTGTTGAATTCGGTCATCCTCTGACGCCTCAGTTCCTCGGGATAAAATCTCTGCTCTAAGAGAGTCTTGAACTGAGTCCAGTTGAATCCTGTAATCTGAAGAGCAGTCGGGCCAACCTGGCTCCACCATCTGTCTGCATCGTCTGACAGGTACAGCACAGCTAGGCCCACCTTCTGATTCTCGGGGGCGGAGTAAATTCCAAACTGCCTTTCCATCACTCAAAACCAACGGTTCATGACTTCGGGATCCACGGAGCCATCATAATAGTCCAATCTGCTTTTAGCCATTCCTTCAGCTGGGTGAGAGAAGCTGAAGGGCCTCTGCTGGTTCCGGTTGTTCATCTCGTTCATGGCCTGCGCTATGTTACGTAGCGTGTCAGCCAGAGCTTCGATACCTCCTTGATCATTGTTGTTGTTGTTGTTGTTGTTTCGGTTACCTCTTCCGGCCATCTTGAAGTTCACAAATAACAACATAAAATCAATGCTAACCATCGAGTTCAGGAACAGATAATCTTAACAGTTAAGTCCTTATCTGTTTCTACCCATTTCTAATAATATCTTTATTTACTGTTTAAATAATTTACTGGTATTTTTCCCTAATTTCAGGTGTGTGAGCGTCGGGAGCAGTGATGCTCTGATACCAACTGTAATCCCCTAAAAATTCTAGCGCGATACAGTGGCGGAAACACTGTAGAGTCGGGATTAAAACACACAGAACTATGTCTTAATAAATTAAATTGGTAAAGTCAAACATACGCCATACATAAAAATGGCTAAAAATTTAAAACAATCCATAAAAAGGTTAAACAATCCTTAAGACATGATTATTAAAAAGATCAAGCAGGATCCAAGACCGCTCGCTAGCCCACACCCACCGGAAAATAAACACGTATACATGCCATGTTAAAACATAACAGCCACAATCAGTGGGGAGCAACGCCAACGTTCTCCCAACCGTATAACAGGATTTTAAAACAGTAATTACTAATATAGGAAAAATAGTAAAAATGGAAAACAGTAAAACAACATATTAAAATAAGCTTTAGCGTAAAACAAATTAATCAAAAGGGTTGCCGAAGAAACATAAAAATATTTGCCAACCTGCAAACCAATTTATATCGATAATAATTAAAATAATCAAAATGGCGTTATGGATAAGTTTAGTGTAGACGGCTAGACTTTCACTAGGAGAATACTAAAAACTAGCTTCGAGAACTTAGTTCAAACAAATCAAACTTCGGTCTCTAACTAGGCTACTCAACCATAATAGAGCGGCGACTTATAAATGCGTGGCCCTAGTTTAGGATAATGCACACCCCTCCTGGGATTACCTGTCACCCAGTTCAACTTATGACGGCGACTTACTGCGAGGCCTAAACTTAAGGTCAAAATGTACAAAACTCCCGGGATACCTGTCACCCGGTTCAACAACCAATGTACCGATTCCTGATACACTAGCCTTATAGTTGATGGCAAAAACGTAAACCCCAGAATATATTACTCTAACCTCACACTTGTCCTTATTCCATAACTCCAAAACAAAGCCATTATCGATATTCAAAAGTTGTAAACAATATAATTAACAAGAGGATAAAAGAAGTAAACATTTATATTCTAAAAGAGGAAACTTTCTATTTTAGGAAACTTCTATTTTTAGAAACTTTACTAAAAATAGCATTATATCAAAGTAGTGAAAATATTAGTTCATACTAATACCATATTTTAGTAAACGATATAAATTTATAAAACTAATACTTTCGGCCTTAACGATATTAATTATTAAAGTAAGATCATTTGATTTTATGAAGTCATTAAAATATCGTATAAGTGTTATAAGATGATTAAAAATGTCTTAAACATTTTAATACTACTAATTAGGGTGTTTTCAAAAGTTAAAAACTAAAATTCCCTAATTATTATTAGTTTCGACGATAAAACTATAAATAGGATTTTACGGCAAATATCAAATTAAATATTTGAACGTCTTTATTAAATTAAACCAACAAATATATTTAGAGTATGTTAAGGGATGACTTAACTCCTAAAGTTTCAGATTTAAATACTTTCAAAATTGCTGGAAAAATAATTCTTTTAGGTAAGACGAAGCATTTTAACGATAAATCACAATTTGTCCGAAAATCAATATTTATTAATTAAAGACTATAATAAATAGTACAAAAATTACGTAAAATAGTTAAATTATATTTATGGACATTCTGTCCAGAAAAGAAAATTTCTAGAATTCTAAAAACTCGGTTTTTAAAGCGTTTTCTCGTTAATCGTCCAATCTCGACAATAACGATTAATAAAAATAGTAATTACAAAACGATTTAAGTACTTATATCTGTGGACATGACATAGGTCCACCCCGACGCGGCGAAGCGCGGGTTTTGGGGAGGCGTAGAATTTCCATATGAGATGGATCGAATAGAATTTTAAATCGAAGTAGGAGTCGCCACCGAATTTTATGGTTATTCGGAACCATTCGAACCCACTCTATGTCGTAGTGGGCCATACTTAAAGCCTGGCCCATTTCCGATGTGAGAGTTTATCGGGTTCGTCCCTTAGCATATCGATACCGATGCCGACTGGGCGGTTAATCGTATATTGAATGACTCTCGTTGCCAATGGATTCGGACATCCGGAAACCATGGTTCTGAGTAAGGGGTGAGGGTACGTGTTGGGAAGTTCAGCGAGAACACCCAACCCCGCCCGCACTTAGCGGCCTTTACTAAGATATCGTTCGATTTTGGTGTACACGCGTTAGTTCGACGATGAAATGATATGCAGAGATTATTTTCCTAAGACATGTGAGGAAAAATAAAATGGGTTGCTAACTCGTTTAATGCATGTTAAACTACTAACGTCGAAGTTATTTTAGCATGTGAAGTTCGTTTTAGTCTAATAAAACGATAAAAAGAATATGAAAGAATCATTTGCTACAAACACGAGAAAACGGGTTAGTAACGATTGAAATAATAATATAGGAAATAAATATATGAAATCGAGAAAATAAGAATTAATCGAAATCTGAAAAATATTGTTAAAACATTGTTTTGTATAAAAAACGAAGTTCGAGAAAGAATAAAAAAATGAAAAAAAAACGTACTTGGACCGTGAGCCGCGCGGCTCGCCCGGGACATGGGCGGGTCGCGTGGCGGCCTGATTTCGACACGGTTTTTGAAATTTTTTTTTTGATTAAATCGCGTACGAATATTGCATAACTCGTACTCGACTTAATATTCTCGATATTCGTCATATTCGATAGTTGATTATCAAATATTTAGAATAGTTTTGGAAAAGATGTAAATTTAGAAATTGATCGAAGAATAATAAAAATAAAACAAACGAAAACCGTAAAAAAAGGGTCCGGACCGTGCTGTCCGGCCTTCGGACTTTGTTCGAAAATCATTATTTTTTGTTCGAAAATCGTTAATTGCGTACAAACATGAATTAATTTGTACTCAGCTTATATTTTCGATATTCGTCGTATTCGATATTCGATTATGAAATCGATATCGAATATTCGGAATGACTTTTAGAAAAGGTTTTGAAAAAAGTTTGTTTTTGAACGAAAAGTTGTAAAAAAAGGATTTTGAACGAAGAAAAAATATAATGAAGCCGTCGAAAACTTAATATAATTCCTTTTGATACGACATTCGATTATATAGAATCGATATCGTATTTTAAGAATATTCGATGTAGGAAAATAGTTTTAGTAGTATCGATATTAGAAAATAAAAAAAGAGGACCGACACAAGACCCATAAGAAAAACGAGAGAAAGGGGAGAGAAAAGGGAAGAGACGGGTTTGATTTGCACCCTCAACCTACATGCTTTGTGTTCTCGGTATAGAGCTCGTCGGACGGTGGCTTAGACACGGGAGCGTCGAGATGATGTGGGTGAGTTAAGGTGTCGGTTTGGAGTGTGTGTGTGGCGTGGGATCGGCCGGTTTAGACGGGATCGATTTCGTCGGATTTTCGGAATTACTTCGGGATTACGTCGGGACTTCGAATGTTGTTTTTCGGCTGCTGAAAACTTAGGATTTTTGGTCTGATTTTTCGTGTATGAAATCGTTGATTTTTTGTGTGTTTTGAGGTTGAAGGGAGGGTCCTATTTATAGGAACCGAGGTGGTCTTGCTTGTGTGACAAGAAACACCGGTTTGGATAGGAAATACGAGAGTTCGTGAGGGAATAGAGTTCTCGTTTCTTGGTGGGAAAGCCAAAAACTCGGCTGGTTTGGGGTGATATCTCGGCTGTTTCAGCCGAGTATCTGAGCTTGGGTGGTACTCCGTTTCGGTTTCCGGATAGAATTCCTACTTGCGATCGAATTCTACCTTAAACGGAATTGTTTATTATTTTTGTATGGCTGATTTTTTGGTGTTTGAGTCCGAATCAAACCGTGTAGTGTCACGGCCAGCTCGTGTGACTCGGGAAAAAAATATCTTTGACCGGGTTTGACTCGGTCGCTAAAAGACGGTTTTACCCCTGGTGACGGTTTCGACCCAAATTAGTGTTATTTGACTCGAAACGACCCACTGGGCCTGGATTTGAGGTCCGTTTTGTGAGATTTGTACTCCTTAAAATGTCTAAACCAAATGTCCATGATTACAAGCCCATATCCGAGTCTATCAAAGCACGTTTACGTCCTATCATCATCGGGTGTTTGGCGGGAACTACTATAGACACCTGGCGGTCAAAATGTGGGTGTCTACAGAGCCCCCACTCTGACTGAGGCTTGGACAAGGCAAAAGTCAGAGTAGCTACCAGGTCAATCAAGGATTAAAACCTGGCAGCCTTCCGATCGGGTCGTTTAGGGTCCATTAGACCTGCGTGAAGGGCTCGCCAGCCATAGGATAGAAATCATACCTGGATTGATGTTGATAATGTCGCGGGAGCTTGCCTAGGAAGCTATGGGTATACCTGTTTGCAGATATATCCTGTCTTAGAATTGCGCGGGAGCTTGCATGAGCTTTTCCACTGGGGAACTTAGAATTTTTTGGGAGTCTTGGGTGTACCTGTATGCTGACATAATTTGTATGTAACATTTAGGCGAAACACTGACTCGTGCTGGGGAAAAAGATGATTTTTCGAAAATTTTGAAAATAAAAAGGCTGAAAGATTTTTCTGAAAAGCTTGGAAATAAGGATGCTTAGGATGACTCTGATTCCTAATCGGATTCTGACATGGATACTTGGAATTTCCTTGTACGCCTAGGTGAAGGAGAAAAATTAGTAAAATCCTATTCCTGTCATGACTAGGAAGAGGGATATTCTCTATTATAAATAGAGAGCTTTGGCTTCTTTATTTTTCATATTCTCACCCAAATCCTTTCTTTTATCTCGAAATCCCTTATACTTTTTAGGATAAAATAAAAGAAACTATTCTCGCGATGGGTATTGATCACTTGACCGCAATGCTTCATGCGTGGGCCCAGGATTTCCGTGATGAAGATAGAGTCCAATTAACTCAAATGGGAATTGTGGCTTTATTCCCACTTCAGCGACTTAGGGTAGATTCGCATTTTCTTGATGCTTGCTTAGCCTTTTGGGATACTACCTTCCATGTTTTTGCATTTCCTCGAGGAGAAATATGTCCTCTTCCTGAAGAGATAGCAGCTATTGGAGGGTGGTGCCCTAATGCTCGTCCTGCTATTCCCCCATTTTATCCCGATCCAAGGAGGAGGCTGAGGGATTTTCTAGGGTTGTCACATGCTGAGACGGCCCGTATGGTGAAAGGAAATTCAGTTTCTTTATTTGACCTGGCTGATAAGTTTATGAACCCGGTGGGTGAGAGAATTACTTCTACCCATAGGCGTAGGGCCTTTGCCTTTTGTATGCTGCATAGGTATGTCTTCGAAGGTCGAATGGATGCTGACTCATGCTTAGGTGAGATTAGGCTGATCAGCATAGTTGATCAGATGGAGACAGGTCACAGCCCAGCTTGGCTGATAACTGGGGAGATTATTATGGGTCTTGACGCTAAGAGGCTTGAACCGAATCAACAATTGACAGGGAGCATCCGTCTTTTGCAGGTATTTAATCTTTTTCCTCGAATAATTGCCCGATTTTCCTGATTTTTACGACAATCCCGAATTTCCCGTTTTTTTTTCGAAATCTTCAATTTTCCGGTTTTTTCCGAATTTTTTGATTTTGCCGGATTTTTCGAAATTCCCGATTTTTGCCGGATTTTTGAATTTTTACGAAAATTCTTAATTTTTCCGATTTTTCGAATTTTTCGAATTTTTTTGATTTTTCGAAAGTTTTCGATTTTTTTGATTTTTCGAAAGTTTTTGACTTTTCGAAAATTTTGCAGACCTGGTTATTCGAGCGTCTATCGATCATGGAGCCCCCGGTGAATATACCCAAATATCGGAGCAATCAGATTGGTTCAAGGTCTCGCCGAATAAGACCAAGTCATCCCGTAACTCAAAAATATTGGGATGAAGAGTTAACATTCCATGGTGGGCCTTTGATTAGGTGGAGCGTCATTTGGTGGTTCCTTTCGAGACTGACGGGATTAGCTAGGAGAGACAAAGCCCGTTACCTGGTGATTTTGTCTTTGGACTGGACTGTCCATATTTATCCGGACCGTATCTTAAGACAGTTCGGTTCATTTCAGGAGATCCCCGAGACTGAGGCAATAATTAGCGTTTCGATCCAATTGACGGATGCTATGTGTGACACGTGGCTACAGCGTTGGTTCACTCGCATCATATGGACTATACCTCGCCCTTGTCAAACCACTTGGGTTTCTGAATCATATCGAAAATGGGCTTCTGAAAAATCCGAGGAGGCCCGTAAAGCTTTGAAGACCGAAGAAGCTCTAGATTTGGCCCGCCGAGAATCGGCCAAGAATAATAGACGGTTCTTCGTGGAGACTCCCAATACCTTTGTTGAGTCAGGGTCGGATTCCAAGTCAAAACCTAAGACTCAGACTAATGAGACTGGTGTTAGTGATCTGGAGGGAAGACTCGGACCGAGGATGGCGGTCCAAGATAGGCTGGGCCCGCGTGATAACGAGGCGACCGGGGAGTCGAGTTTGAAGAAACGAGCCCGGGCTAAAGAGGTTCCCTTGGTGATTAGGGAGCGTTCACCTCCACCTCGACGCCGATGGACCGAAAAGGAGGCTAAGGGCAAAGGAAAGGGAAAAATGCCCTAGTTTTTATTATTTAAGTATTAATACTATTTATTTTGTGATGATATATTTTTTTGATTTTTTTTGTAATTTTATTATTTTAAATAAAGAAAGGTTTATTAAAGAACCGTTCCTGTTTTTTTTCGATTGCGGTGGTTGTGCCCTTTTGAGGGGCTGCCTACGTATCCACAATAAATGGAATCAAACCAAACGTAGTTCAGACTGAATTAATTTGCAATTTCGAAATACATCAAGACTATTGGTTCAAGATGTTTGAAACAGTAAAATGAGTAATTCTAGCTTTTGACTTGTCTTTAAAAGTTTGAAAATAAACTTTTGCAAATGACATTGAGAAAGGTGGGTTAAGGGTAATAGCGCTTCAGCTGGTCCAGGTTAGTTGGGTTGACAAACTCGTTCCCGTCCAGATCCGTTAGCATTACCGCTCCACCTGATAGAATCTTCTTTACCAGATATGGCCCAGCCCAGTTAGGTTTGAATTTTCCCCTTGGGTCCACTGGTAATAAGGCTCGAACTGATTTGAGGACCAGATCTCCTTCTTTAATGTTTCTGGGCCTTACCCTTTTGTTGAAAGCCCGTTGGATTCTCTTTTGATAGATTTGAATATTATTGAGGGCACGAGATCGTCGTTCATCTAAGAGGACTAGCGAGTCATATCGTGTTCGAACCCAATCAGCTTCAGGCACTTGGCTTTCAAGTAGGATTCTGAGTGATGGTACTTCTAACTCAACAGGTTGGACTGCTTCCATGCCGTATGTAAGGTAATACGGTGTTGCCCCGGTTGCAGTACGAATCGAGGTTCGATATCCCCAAAGAGCAAATGGTATTTTGTCGGGCCAGTCTCGATAATTATCAGCCATCTTTTTGAGTATGGTGACAATTGTTTTATTAGCCGCTTCTACCGCTCCATTGGTTTGGGGTCGGTAAGGTGAAGATGTATGCCTTTGAATTTTGTACTTGGTCAGCAAGGCTGCCGTTTCGGCTTGAAAATGGGTCCCGTGGTCACTAATGAATTCGTGTGGGATCCCATACCGGCATATTATCTTATTTTGAATGAACTTGGCAACATGGCTAGCGTTGAGAATACGGTAGGATTCAGCTTCGACCCACTTGGTGAAATAGTCGATTGCTACTAAAATGAAGCAGTGTCCTCCGGTTCCCGAGGGGTTTATCTTTCCAATTATGTCGATTCCCCATGTTGAAAACGGCCATGGTGATGTCATGGTGTATAGCAAGGATGGTGGCATATGTTGTACATTGGCAAAAATTTGACAATTGTGGCAATGTCTAACATATTGTTGACAATCGGTTTCCATGCTATTCCAGTAGTAACCGAGCCTCATGATCTTCCGGACCAGCATCTGGGCGTTCATGTGTGGACCGCATTCGCCATCATGGACTTCAGCCATAACTTTTTCGGCGTTGGTTTTGTCGACACATCGGAGGAGAGCCCCCTGTGCTGTCTTTTTGTAGAGTTGCCCATCGTCAGTGCGGATGAACTGGGTTGCCAGTCTTCGCAGGGCTTTTTTGGCTCGGTTGTCAGCTCCGGGTGGATATTCCCCGGTTGCTAGGTATGTTAGTACAGCTTGATACCACGGCTCGGGATCGGGTATCTCGACTTCCTCGATGTCGTGGATATATGCTGGCTCGGACCGTCTTTCGACACATATCGGCATACTGGTCATATGATCGGGAATGTTTAGCAAAGATGCCAGTTTTGAAAGTGCATCTGCGAATTGATTTTCTTCCCGGGGTAGGTATATATATTCTACCTTATGGAATTGCTTTTCAAGATCCCGTACTCGTGCTTGGTAGGCCACGAGATTAGCATTTCGAGTTTTCCATTTTTGAAGTGCTTGATTAATGACCAGGGATGAATCACCGTGTACTCGGAGGTTTGTGACCCCTAAGTCGGCGGCGGCTTGTAGCCCGTGGATACATGCTTCATACTCAGCGGCGTTATTAGTGACGTCAAAGTCTAGTTTGATGGATACGGGAGTATGTTCCCCTTTTGGTGAGATTAGGAGGATTCCGACTCCAAATCCTCGAAAATTGGATGCCCCGTCAAAGTACAAGTCCCATGCTTCAGTATCAGTGTGGAAAATGTCTTCGTCTGGGAAGGACCAAGTGTCGATGTGTCCTTCTTCGGTTATGGGACTGTCAGCGAGAAATTCGGCTACTACTCGTCCTTTGATGGCTTTCAGTGGTACGAATTTTAGGTCGAATTCTGCCAACATCAGGGTCCATCTTGATATCCTGCCGTTGAGGATGGGCTTTTCGAAGAGGTATTTGATTGGATCCATTTTGGATAATACCTGTACCTCGTAGCTGAGCATGTAAAGCCGGAGCTTCTTAGTGGCCCAGACCAAAGCTAAACATGTCTTTTCGAGCATGGTGTACTTACACTCGTACTCTAAAAACTTTTTGCTGATGTAGTATATGGCTCGTTCTTCGGAGTTGACCGTTTGAGCTAACATAGCCCCCATGGCGGTCTCTGTCGTGGTTAGGTAAAGTGACAAGGGTAAGCCGTGCTGAGGTGGCATTAGGACCGGTGGTGAGGCCAAAATTTCCTTGATTCTATCAAAGGCTGCTTGACATTTGTCATCCCATAGTAACCGTTCTCCTATTTTCAGCTTCTTGAAGATCGGTTCACACACCATGGTTAGCTTTGAGATGAATCTGCTAATGTATTGGACTTTTCCGAGAAACCCTCTTATCTCTTTTTCGGTTTTAGGGGGCTGCATCTCGGTGATGGCCTTGATTTTGGCTGGATCGACTTCTATACCTCGTTGGCTGACGATATGACCCAGTAATTTGCCAGACGTCACCCCGAAACTGCATTTCTGAGGGTTTAACCTCATGTTGTATTTGCGTAATCGGGTGAAGAACTTTCTCAGGGCGGTGATGTGACCGTCCCTGTCTTTGGATTTGACGATCATGTCGTCCACATAGACTTCCACTTCCTTATGCATCATGTCATGCAATAAAGTCGTGGCGGTTCGTTGGTAGGTGGCCCCGGCATTGATGAGACCAAATGGCATAACTGTATAGCAATAAGTACCCCAAGGTGTAATGAAGGTGGTCTTATCCATATCTTCTTCAGCCATTTTTATCTGATTGTACCCCGCATACCCATCCATAAATGATAGAAGAGCATGATCTGCTGTGTTGTCTACCAGTATATCGATGTGTGGCAACGGGAAATCGTCTTTCGGGCTTGCTTTGTTAAGATCCCGAAAGTCTACACAGACTCGAACCTTACCATCCTTTTTAGGGACTGGTACTATGTTTGCAACCCAATCTGGATACTCAGAGACTCGTATAAACCCAGCTTTGAATTGTTTGTCGACTTCCTCCTTGACTTTGAGGGACCATTCGGGCCTCATGCGTCGGAGTTTTTGTTTAACCGGCTTGAACCCTTCTTTGATCGGTATATGGTGCTCGGCTATTTCGCGGTCAATCCCCGGCATGTCCTTGTAGGACCATGCGAAGACGTCTTTGAATTCTTGAAGGAGAACTATGAATTGTTGTTTCTCCTCGGGATCTAAGGATAGTCCTATCTTAAGCATCTGAGGCTCTAAGGTTGTTCCCACGTTGATGGATTCGGTGTCTTCGATTACCGGATTGCGGGATTCTCTTTGCTCTAGTTGCTCGATCAGATGTGGGGGTAAAGATACCTGTTCGTCGGGCTTCTCAATGTCATTGCACATAAAATTTTTGAAATTTTGAAAGTGAGACAAGTCGTAAGCAGAACGGTTGTTATTATTGATCATGAATTGAGAAAAGAGCTCGAAAAGAGCGGCCATCTGATCACTAGTCAGTGGCGGGATAGGTAGGGTGCCCGGGACAGACCCCGAGGCACCAGGAATGGCTAAAGGAAGAGGGGGAGTTACAGGATTGACCCTAGCACCAGACTCACTAGACTCAATCTTAGACTCTGACTCGGACTCCGACTCAGACTCAGACTCAGATTCTGGCATCTCTCCTTCTCCTGTGATCAGCTTGTAAGTTTTTCCTCGACTGTCAGTCCACTTGACAGTTTTCCTCCAAGCTCTGGTTCCGGAACCGACCTCCGAGATTAGCTTGGACGGATCAAAGGTGCGACTGCGGAGTATGAGGCTGACTAGCTCTTCCTTCGGCGTTGGAACTGCGAGTTCTTCTCCGAAAAGTAACCCTAGCGCGGGCTCGGCATTCTTAGCATCTTCGGATTGGATGAGAGCGAAGATGTCGTCTGGTATGTAGTTGCAGTCCTGGGCCAAGTGGGTCCCAGGGCGTGTGGGCCGATATAGGCCGGTCTGAGCAGTCTCGAATACTGGAGTGACGAAGGTGACCTTACTGGTTTCAGTCTGGCCCATGTTTTCTGGAGTTAGGGTGTAGCCCAAGCCCGTTTGAGTCCTCCCATTGTCCAGAACTTCGAGAATTTTTCCTGCGGGGAGATCGGGCCTTGAGGTAACCCCTGGTAGAAAGCCCAGATTCTGTAACATTCGGTCTAGGGGGACAGTGAAATAAGGACGGAAGAGATGATCTTCTTCGATGGCTCCTATGAAATCGAATCCCCATAGATCAGTGCGGCCCGAGGTGTTGCAATTAGCCACGGTCATAGGTGTGGCTTCTATAGTGATGACGGTGTCGCGCAAAGGCAGCTTGATTTTCCGATGCAAAGTGGAGGACACGGCCCTGGTTGCATGGATCCAAGGTCTTCCTAAAAGGAGGTTGAAGGAAGAAGTTACGTCGATCACTTGAAATTCCAGCTCTTTCTCTATCGGGCCGGTTATGATAGTGAGTTTCGTGGCTCCGGCTACTGACTTTGGACTTCCGTCAAAAGCCTGAATGGTTTGAGCTGTTGGAATATAGTCGGCCTCGGTAATGCCGAGGGCTTTAGCGGTCCTTAAGGGAAGGACGTTGACTGCTGACCCGTCGTCAATTAGGGTCATTGGTAGGTACTTTCCACGGCAGATAACTGTGATGTAGAGGGCCATGTTGTGGGCTGGCCCAAATGGTGGTAGATCGGCATTGGAGAAGGTGATCAGTGGGCCTTCTTCTATGGATCTGCTTTTTAGGTGGGGTAGGACTGTGGCTACCATTTCAGCCGGGGTAGCCATGGAGTCGATTTTGACCTGATCGAGGGCCTTAGTGAGTGCCTCTCGATGTTCTTGGGAGCTAACTAGGAGTTGCCATATAGAGAGGTCAACTCGAGTTTTGCTTAGCTGCTTTACAAGAGCCTTTTCAGGAGTTGGTTCTTCCGGAGCGGACTCTACTTTAAGTGGTTCAGCAATGATAAGGGCTTGACTGGTGGCTAAGGCTTTGGACTTAACCTTCTGAATCTCCTCAGGTGTGATGGGGACAGCTTCCCCTTTGGTGAGGTAGACATCATCTTCGTCATCGCACCAGATCCCGTTTATTTGTGGGATAAATGGAGAAGTGAGGTGTGAACAATCCATTACCTCTCCGGAAAAGATGGCGTGAGTGGCCAACGGGTTGTCTTTGTTGTTGGGCTTACCCCCGGGTAAAGGGATTTTCCCGCTTTCAATGAGATCTTGGATAAGGTGCTTGAGTTTCCAACATTTCTCGGTATCGTGCCCCTTACCACGATGATAATGACAGTAGGCCTGAAGGTTGTAGGCCTTAGAGCGACGTTCGACCGGGATATCAGGTGTTGGGCCTATCGGGGTGATCAGGCCTTTTGATGATAACCTCTGAAGGGCGTTTTCATAGGTAGTGCCTATGTCGGTGAATACCCGGGGAGTAGTAGTCTTCTGGGATGAGGTATCGAGTGCGTTTACCTCGTCGAAAATGCTACGAGTGGCAGCAGTAGTAGCGGGCTTGCTCGTTGATGAACTGGCCCCTTGATATCCCTTAGTGGAGGCATTAGTGAGGCTTTCCAATCTTAGATCATCCTCGATTCTTGTTCCCATTTCAGTCAGGACCGCGAAACTAGGTATGATGGCATACCGGAGATGGACCCGGTAAGCTGGAAGTAGGTTCTTGACAAAGGCTTCAACCAACACCTTTTCACTGGGCTTATCGACCATTTTGACGCTTTCAGCCCTCCAGCGTTGAAGGTATTTTGTGAATCCCTCCTTAGGTTCCTGGGCCATTACTTCCAGGGTGCGCATGGTGGTCTGGATTTCCGTATTGTCGGCGTAGTTCCGAGCGAATTCCGTTGCCACATCATCCCAAGTTTTGTATTTCTTGGGATCGAGCCGGTAGTACCAGGCTCTTGGGTGCTTCTCGAGAGATGAAGCGAATAGGTGCTTGAACATGTTGGACTTAACCCCTTTAAGGGCCATGAACTCCTTGAAAGCCCGGATATGGTGGACCGGATCTTCAGTACCCTCGAACATCGGCAAACCCGTCAGATTGAGGTTGGTGGGTAGTTCATCGGTCAGTGGGGTATAGATCCTAGCATTCTCCGTATGGATGGAGCTTTGGGTTGTCAAGTGGACCTGTTCTTGCAGTTTGAGGACTGCACCGGCCAATGCGGCTAAAGGCCCGTCATCATCGATTGAAGCGTTGGGGGTTCCCTGTTCTACGGCGCTAACCCGTGTGACGATGGCGATCTGATCCTCCCGTATTTGCCTCAGTTGGTCTTGGATTTGGGCCAATGAGGTGGCTAATTCATCTATAGCTTTTTGCGTCATGGCTCGAGTGTGGGGTGACCTGTCTGTAAGGGCACCGCGTAATCAGTAACTGACCCAGATCTTAGAATCAAAAGTACATCCCGAGCAAGAAAAGAAAAAAAAAAAAAAAAAGACTAGACTAGAAAGAAGACCGGAGACTGACTTCTAAATGGATGACACGTGAGTGGTGGGCCTTCCTTAGGATTTGGCAGAGTGGGCCTAGTCCTGTTCGAAGGAAGGTCTACGTGAGAAATCCCCAGACTTTAGACTCGAGTGTGTAAACGGGCTTCCCTTTGTAGGAGTTAGTCCTACGAAGGTGGGCCGTGCCTTGACAAGTAAGGCGGACTGGGATGGGGTGGAAACCCGTGATATAAGATCGACGGAGTTTCGACGCTATAGACTCTAACTTATGACAAGACCCGACACTGCTAAATACGGGAAGTCCTAAGAAGAAGAGGGTTTTGAAAAGTGAATTTGATTTTGAAAACCGAGCAAAAGTCGGATTTGAAGACCCGATTTTTTTTTGAAAACCGAGAAAAAGGGTTATCGGGCCGAGATTTCGGGCTTTTTTTTTTTTTGAAAAGGTTTGGACAGCATACCGGCTAAAAATAGGCTATTTTGAGTCAAAATCATAAGTCCTAAATTCGGCAGCTTTCCGGGTTTTGAAAAAGAATGGGTTTGAAAAGATGTAAGTTTTTTTTTTGAAAATGACGGTTTTTGAAAAGACCAAAAAGGATCAAGTAGCATGTAGTCATAGAATCAGTATAACGACGCCATGTATGCTCTTAGTCTAAGTCTCGGTCGGTCTAAGAGGGTCTATACCAACAACGATCGCATTCTCGTACTGAGGACGGACTCCCTAAGCCGAATTGGTCTTAGGACATGCCGCAAAGTCTAAACGAGTTCCGCCATCGAAGTCTTTAGTGCACCCTAGTGGGAATGCACCGTGGTATAGTGGGACGTCGGTCACAAGTAACCGGCCCGGGATAGAACGGGGTTATGCATGAACCATTGAACTAAAACGTGTACATTACTAATCGAACGATTTCTTTTCGAGTCTCACCCTGAGGATGCCGATGGTAAGTGACACATCAGTTAATCCCCAGCGGAGTCGCCAAATTGTGGACATGACATAGGTCCACCCCGACGCGGCGAAGCGCGGGTTTTGGGGAGGCGTAGAATTTCCATATGAGATGGATCGAATAGAATTTTAAATCGAAGTAGGAGTCGCCACCGAATTTTATGGTTATTCGGAACCATTCGAACCCACTCTATGTCGTAGTGGGCCATACTTAAAGCCTGGCCCATTTCCGATGTGAGAGTTTATCGGGTTCGTCCCTTAGCATATCGATACCGATGCCGACTGGGCGGTTAATCGTATATTGAATGACTCTCGTTGCCAATGGATTCGGACATCCGGAAACCATGGTTCTGAGTAAGGGGTGAGGGTACGTGTTGGGAAGTTCAGCGAGAACACCCAACCCCGCCCGCACTTAGCGGCCTTTACTAAGATATCGTTCGATTTTGGTGTACACGCGTTAGTTCGACGATGAAATGATATGCAGAGATTATTTTCCTAAGACATGTGAGGAAAAATAAAATGGGTTGCTAACTCGTTTAATGCATGTTAAACTACTAACGTCGAAGTTATTTTAGCATGTGAAGTTCGTTTTAGTCTAATAAAACGATAAAAAGAATATGAAAGAATCATTTGCTACAAACACGAGAAAACGGGTTAGTAACGATTGAAATAATAATATAGGAAATAAATATATGAAATCGAGAAAATAAGAATTAATCGAAATCTGAAAAATATTGTTAAAACATTGTTTTGTATAAAAAACGAAGTTCGAGAAAGAATAAAAAAATGAAAAAAAAAACGTACTTGGACCGTGAGCCGCGCGGCTCGCCCGGGACATGGGCGGGTCGCGTGGCGGCCTGATTTCGACACGGTTTTTGAAATTTTTTTTTTGATTAAATCGCGTACGAATATTGCATAACTCGTACTCGACTTAATATTCTCGATATTCGTCATATTCGATAGTTGATTATCAAATATTTAGAATAGTTTTGGAAAAGATGTAAATTTAGAAATTGATCGAAGAATAATAAAAATAAAACAAACGAAAACCGTAAAAAAGGGTCCGGACCGTGCTGTCCGGCCTTCGGACTTTGTTCGAAAATCATTATTTTTTGTTCGAAAATCGTTAATTGCGTACAAACATGAATTAATTTGTACTCAGCTTATATTTTCGATATTCGTCGTATTCGATATTCGATTATGAAATCGATATCGAATATTCGGAATGACTTTTAGAAAAGGTTTTGAAAAAAGTTTGTTTTTGAACGAAAAGTTGTAAAAAAAGGATTTTGAACGAAGAAAAAATATAATGAAGCCGTCGAAAACTTAATATAATTCCTTTTGATACGACATTCGATTATATAGAATCGATATCGTATTTTAAGAATATTCGATGTAGGAAAATAGTTTTAGTAGTATCGATATTAGAAAATAAAAAAAGAGGACCGACACAAGACCCATAAGAAAAACGAGAGAAAGGGGAGAGAAAAGGGAAGAGACGGGTTTGATTTGCACCCTCAACCTACATGCTTTGTGTTCTCGGTATAGAGCTCGTCGGACGGTGGCTTAGACACGGGAGCGTCGAGATGATGTGGGTGAGTTAAGGTGTCGGTTTGGAGTGTGTGTGTGGCGTGGGATCGGCCGGTTTAGACGGGATCGATTTCGTCGGATTTTCGGAATTACTTCGGGATTACGTCGGGACTTCGAATGTTGTTTTTCGGCTGCTGAAAACTTAGGATTTTTGGTCTGATTTTTCGTGTATGAAATCGTTGATTTTTTGTGTGTTTTGAGGTTGAAGGGAGGGTCCTATTTATAGGAACCGAGGTGGTCTTGCTTGTGTGACAAGAAACACCGGTTTGGATAGGAAATACGAGAGTTCGTGAGGGAATAGAGTTCTCGTTTCTTGGTGGGAAAGCCAAAAACTCGGCTGGTTTGGGGTGATATCTCGGCTGTTTCAGCCGAGTATCTGAGCTTGGGTGGTACTCCGTTTCGGTTTCCGGATAGAATTCCTACTTGCGATCGAATTCTACCTTAAACGGAATTGTTTATTATTTTTGTATGGCTGATTTTTTGGTGTTTGAGTCCGAATCAAACCGTGTAGTGTCACGGCCAGCTCGTGTGACTCGGGAAAAAAATATCTTTGACCGGGTTTGACTCGGTCGCTAAAAGACGGTTTTACCCCTGGTGACGGTTTCGACCCAAATTAGTGTTATTTGACTCGAAACGACCCACTGGGCCTGGATTTGAGGTCCGTTTTGTGAGATTTGTACTCCTTAAAATGTCTAAACCAAATGTCCATGATTACAAGCCCATATCCGAGTCTATCAAAGCACGTTTACGTCCTATCATCATCGGGTGTTTGGCGGGAACTACTATAGACACCTGGCGGTCAAAATGTGGGTGTCTACAATATCCAAAAATTATTATTAAACCTAAAAATCATGATTTTCCAGAATCTACCATTTTTCCAGTTTTCCCAAAATTCCAGATTTAATAAATCCCGTCAAAACCGTCTTTAAAACCCGTTTTCACAATTAACGATTCCAATAATAAAACTTATCGTTCCTAACATTTTATTAAAGCACTAAAAATCATAAAATTACATTTTAATATGAAATCATCAGAATCATAATTTTTTCCAGATTTAAACCAAAGACCAGAAATCGAGAATTTAAACAACAAACACGGTTTTAACGATAAACGATGATTTAAAGTGATTAATTAATTCATCCACTTAACAATTCCTAAAAATTATGAAAAACTTCAGAATATTCTATTTCACCAGAAAGTTTCACCACGTCAAAAATCAGATTAAAATAAATTGTTTAGGTGCTAGAAATAAAAATCGGCTTTTAATCGTTTTTGTCCGAAAACGGTAATAATTCAATAATTGATATAAAAAATATCAGAACGAATCGAGGTTCGATATCCCCAAAGAGCAAATGGTATTTTGTCGGGCCAGTCTCGATAATTATCAGCCATCTTTTTGAGTATGGTGACAATTGTTTTATTAGCCGCTTCTACCGCTCCATTGGTTTGGGGTCGGTAAGGTGAAGATGTATGCCTTTGAATTTTGTACTTGGTCAGCAAGGCTGCCGTTTCGGCTTGAAAATGGGTCCCGTGGTCACTAATGAATTCGTGTGGGATCCCATACCGGCATATTATCTTATTTTGAATGAACTTGGCAACATGGCTAGCATTGAGAATACGGTAGGATTCAGCTTCGACCCACTTGGTGAAATAGTCGATTGCTACTAAAATGAAGCAGTGTCCTCCGGTTCCCGAGGGGTTTATCTTTCCAATTATGTCGATTCCCCATGTTGAAAACGGCCATGGTGATGTCATGGTGTATAGCAAGGATGGTGGCATATGTTGTACATTGGCAAAAATTTGACAATTGTGGCAATGTCTAACATATTGTTGACAATCGGTTTCCATGCTATTCCAGTAGTAACCGAGCCTCATGATCTTCCGGACCAGCATCTGGGCGTTCATGTGTGGACCGCATTCGCCATCATGGACTTCAGCCATAACTTTTTCGGCGTTGGTTTTGTCGACACATCGGAGGAGAGCCCCCTGTGCTGTCTTTTTGTAGAGTTGCCCATCGTCAGTGCGGATGAACTGGGTTGCCAGTCTTCGCAGGGCTTTTTTGGCTCGGTTGTCAGCTCCGGGTGGATATTCCCTGGTTGCTAGGTATGTTAGTACAGCTTGATACCACGGCTCGGGATCGGGTATCTCGACTTCCTCGATGTCGTGGATATATGCTGGCTCGGACCGTCTTTCGACACATATCGGCATACTGGTCATATGATCGGGAATGTTTAGCAAAGATGCCAGTTTTGAAAGTGCATCTGCGAATTGATTTTCTTCCCGGGGTAGGTATATATATTCTACCTTATGGAATTGCTTTTCAAGATCCCGTACTCGTGCTTGGTAGGCCACGAGATTAGCATTTCGAGTTTTCCATTTTTGAAGTGCTTGATTAATGACCAGGGATGAATCACCGTGTACTCGGAGGTTTGTGACCCCTAAGTCGGCGGCGGCTTGTAGCCCGTGGATACATGCTTCATACTCAGCGGCGTTATTAGTGACGTCAAAGTCTAGTTTGATGGATACGGGAGTATGTTCCCCTTTTGGTGAGATTAGGAGGATTCCGACTCCAAATCCTCGAAAATTGGATGCCCCGTCAAAGTACAAGTCCCATGCTTCAGTATCAGTGTGGAAAATGTCTTCGTCTGGGAAGGACCAAGTGTCGATGTGTCCTTCTTCAGTTATGGGACTGTCAGCGAGAAATTCGGCTACTACTCGTCCTTTGATGGCTTTCAGTGGTACGAATTTTAGGTCGAATTCTGCCAACATCAGGGTCCATCTTGATATCCTGCCGTTGAGGATGGGCTTTTCGAAGAGGTATTTGATTGGATCCATTTTGGATAATACCTGTACCTCGTAGCTGAGCATGTAAAGCCGGAGCTTCTTAGTGGCCCAGACCAAAGCTAAACATGTCTTTTCGAGCATGGTGTACTTACACTCGTACTCTAAAAACTTTTTGCTGATGTAGTATATGGCTCGTTCTTCGGAGTTGACCGTTTGAGCTAACATAGCCCCCATGGCGGTCTCTGTCGTGGTTAGGTAAAGTGACAAGGGTAAGCCGTGCTGAGGTGGCATTAGGACCGGTGGTGAGGCCAAAATTTCCTTGATTCTATCAAAGGCTGCTTGACATTTGTCATCCCATAGTAACCGTTCTCCTATTTTCAGCTTCTTGAAGATCGGTTCACACACCATGGTTAGCTTTGAGATGAATCTGCTAATGTATTGGACTTTTCCGAGAAACCCTCTTATCTCTTTTTCGGTTTTAGGGGGCTGCATCTCGGTGATGGCCTTGATTTTGGCTGGATCGACTTCTATACCTCGTTGGCTGACGATATGACCCAGTAATTTGCCAGACGTCACCCCGAAACTGCATTTCTGAGGGTTTAACCTCATGTTGTATTTGCGTAATCGGGTGAAGAACTTTCTCAGGGCGGTGATGTGACCGTCCCTGTCTTTGGATTTGACGATCATGTCGTCCACATAGACTTCCACTTCCTTATGCATCATGTCATGCAATAAAGTCGTGGCGGTTCGTTGGTAGGTGGCCCCGGCATTGATGAGACCAAATGGCATAACTGTATAGCAATAAGTACCCCAAGGTGTAATGAAGGTGGTCTTATCCATATCTTCTTCAGCCATTTTTATCTGATTGTACCCCGCATACCCATCCATAAATGATAGAAGAGCATGATCTGCTGTGTTGTCTACCAGTATATCGATGTGTGGCAACGGGAAATCGTCTTTCGGGCTTGCTTTGTTAAGATCCCGAAAGTCTACACAGACTCGAACCTTACCATCCTTTTTAGGGACTGGTACTATGTTTGCAACCCAATCTGGATACTCAGAGACTCGTATAAACCCAGCTTTGAATTGTTTGTCGACTTCCTCCTTGACTTTGAGGGACCATTCGGGCCTCATGCGTCGGAGTTTTTGTTTAACCGGCTTGAACCCTTCTTTGATCGGTATATGGTGCTCGGCTATTTCGCGGTCAATCCCCGGCATGTCCTTGTAGGACCATGCGAAGACGTCTTTGAATTCTTGAAGGAGAACTATGAATTGTTGTTTCTCCTCGGGATCTAAGGATAGTCCTATCTTAAGCATCTGAGGCTCTAAGGTTGTTCCCACGTTGATGGATTCGGTGTCTTCGATTACCGGATTGCGGGATTCTCTTTGCTCTAGTTGCTCGATCAGATGTGGGGGTAAAGATACCTGTTCGTCGGGCTTCTCAATGTCATTGCACATAAAATTTTTGAAATTTTGAAAGTGAGACAAGTCGTAAGCAGAACGGTTGTTATTATTGATCATGAATTGAGAAAAGAGCTCGAAAAGAGCGGCCATCTGATCACTAGTCAGTGGCGGGATAGGTAGGGTGCCCGGGACAGACCCCGAGGCACCAGGAATGGCTAAAGGAAGAGGGGGAGTTACAGGATTGACCCTAGCACCAGACTCACTAGACTCAATCTTAGACTCTGACTCGGACTCCGACTCAGACTCAGACTCAGATTCTGGCATCTCTCCTTCTCCTGTGATCAGCTTGTAAGTTTTTCCTCGACTGTCAGTCCACTTGACAGTTTTCCTCCAAGCTCTGGTTCCGGAACCGACCTCCGAGATTAGCTTGGACGGATCAAAGGTGCGACTGCGGAGTATGAGGCTGACTAGCTCTTCCTTCGGCGTTGGAACTGCGAGTTCTTCTCCGAAAAGTAACCCTAGCGCGGGCTCGGCATTCTTAGCATCTTCGGATTGGATGAGAGCGAAGATGTCGTCTGGTATGTAGTTGCAGTCCTGGGCCAAGTGGGTCCCAGGGCGTGTGGGCCGATATAGGCCGGTCTGAGCAGTCTCGAATACTGGAGTGACGAAGGTGACCTTACTGGTTTCAGTCTGGCCCATGTTTTCTGGAGTTAGGGTGTAGCCCAAGCCCGTTTGAGTCCTCCCATTGTCCAGAACTTCGAGAATTTTTCCTGCGGGGAGATCGGGCCTTGAGGTAACCCCTGGTAGAAAGCCCAGATTCTGTAACATTCGGTCTAGGGGGACAGTGAAATAAGGACGGAAGAGATGATCTTCTTCGATGGCTCCTATGAAATCGAATCCCCATAGATCAGTGCGGCCCGAGGTGTTGCAATTAGCCACGGTCATAGGTGTGGCTTCTATAGTGATGACGGTGTCGCGCAAAGGCAGCTTGATTTTCCGATGCAAAGTGGAGGACACGGCCCTGGTTGCATGGATCCAAGGTCTTCCTAAAAGGAGGTTGAAGGAAGAAGTTACGTCGATCACTTGAAATTCCAGCTCTTTCTCTATCGGGCCGGTTATGATAGTGAGTTTCGTGGCTCCGGCTACTGACTTTGGACTTCCGTCAAAAGCCTGAATGGTTTGAGCTGTTGGAATATAGTCGGCCTCGGTAATGCCGAGGGCTTTAGCGGTCCTTAAGGGAAGGACGTTGACTGCTGACCCGTCGTCAATTAGGGTCATTGGTAGGTACTTTCCACGGCAGATAACTGTGATGTAGAGGGCCATGTTGTGGGCTGGCCCAAATGGTGGTAGATCGGCATTGGAGAAGGTGATCAGTGGGCCTTCTTCTATGGATCTGCTTTTTAGGTGGGGTAGGACTGTGGCTACCATTTCAGCCGGGGTAGCCATGGAGTCGATTTTGACCTGATCGAGGGCCTTAGTGAGTGCCTCTCGATGTTCTTGGGAGCTAACTAGGAGTTGCCATATAGAGAGGTCAACTCGAGTTTTGCTTAGCTGCTTTACAAGAGCCTTTTCAGGAGTTGGTTCTTCCGGAGCGGACTCTACTTTAAGTGGTTCAGCAATGATAAGGGCTTGACTGGTGGCTAAGGCTTTGGACTTAACCTTCTGAATCTCCTCAGGTGTGATGGGGACAGCTTCCCCTTTGGTGAGGTAGACATCATCTTCGTCATCGCACCAGATCCCGTTTATTTGTGGGATAAATGGAGAAGTGAGGTGTGAACAATCCATTACCTCTCCGGAAAAGATGGCGTGAGTGGCCAACGGGTTGTCTTTGTTGTTGGGCTTACCCCCGGGTAAAGGGATTTTCCCGCTTTCAATGAGATCTTGGATAAGGTGCTTGAGTTTCCAACATTTCTCGGTATCGTGCCCCTTACCACGATGATAATGACAGTAGGCCTGAAGGTTGTAGGCCTTAGAGCGACGTTCGACCGGGATATCAGGTGTTGGGCCTATCGGGGTGATCAGGCCTTTTGATGATAACCTCTGAAGGGCGTTTTCATAGGTAGTGCCTATGTCGGTGAATACCCGGGGAGTAGTAGTCTTCTGGGATGAGGTATCGAGTGCGTTTACCTCGTCGAAAATGCTACGAGTGGCAGCAGTAGTAGCGGGCTTGCTCGTTGATGAACTGGCCCCTTGATATCCCTTAGTGGAGGCCTTAGTGAGGCTTTCCAATCTTAGATCATCCTCGATTCTTGTTCCCATTTCAGTCAGGACCGCGAAACTAGGTATGATGGCATACCGGAGATGGACCCGGTAAGCTGGAAGTAGGTTCTTGACAAAGGCTTCAACCAACACCTTTTCACTGGGCTTATCGACCATTTTGACGCTTTCAGCCCTCCAGCGTTGAAGGTATTTTGTGAATCCCTCCTTAGGTTCCTGGGCCATTACTTCCAGGGTGCGCATGGTGGTCTGGATTTCCGTATTGTCGGCGTAGTTCCGAGCGAATTCCGTTGCCACATCATCCCAAGTTTTGTATTTCTTGGGATCGAGCCGGTAGTACCAGGCTCTTGGGTGCTTCTCGAGAGATGAAGCGAATAGGTGCTTGAACATGTTGGACTTAACCCCTTTAAGGGCCATGAACTCCTTGAAAGCCCGGATATGGTGGACCGGATCTTCAGTACCCTCGAACATCGGCAAACCCGTCAGATTGAGGTTGGTGGGTAGTTCATCGGTCAGTGGGGTATAGATCCTAGCATTCTCCGTATGGATGGAGCTTTGGGTTGTCAAGTGGACCTGTTCTTGCAGTTTGAGGACTGCACCGGCCAATGCGGCTAAAGGCCCGTCATCATCGATTGAAGCGTTGGGGGTTCCCTGTTCTACGGCGCTAACCCGTGTGACGATGGCGATCTGATCCTCCCGTATTTGCCTCAGTTGGTCTTGGATTTGGGCCAATGAGGTGGCTAATTCATCTATAGCTTTTTGCGTCATGGCTCGAGTGTGGGGTGACCTGTCTGTAAGGGCACCGCGTAATCAGTAACTGACCCAGATCTTAGAATCAAAAGTACATCCCGAGCAAGAAAAGAAAAAAAAAAAAAAAAAGACTAGACTAGAAAGAAGACCGGAGACTGACTTCTAAATGGATGACACGTGAGTGGTGGGCCTTCCTTAGGATTTGGCAGAGTGGGCCTAGTCCTGTTCGAAGGAAGGTCTACGTGAGAAATCCCCAGACTTTAGACTCGAGTGTGTAAACGGGCTTCCCTTTGTAGGAGTTAGTCCTACGAAGGTGGGCCGTGCCTTGACAAGTAAGGCGGACTGGGATGGGGTGGAAACCCGTGATATAAGATCGACGGAGTTTCGACGCTATAGACTCTAACTTATGACAAGACCCGACACTGCTAAATACGGGAAGTCCTAAGAAGAAGAGGGTTTTGAAAAGTGAATTTGATTTTGAAAACCGAGCAAAAGTCGGATTTGAAGACCCGATTTTTTTTTGAAAACCGAGAAAAAGGGTTATCGGGCCGAGATTTCGGGCTTTTTTTTTTTTTGAAAAGGTTTGGACAGCATACCGGCTAAAAATAGGCTATTTTGAGTCAAAATCATAAGTCCTAAATTCGGCAGCTTTCCGGGTTTTGAAAAAGAATGGGTTTGAAAAGATGTAAGTTTTTTTTTTTGAAAATGACGGTTTTTGAAAAGACCAAAAAGGATCAAGTAGCATGTAGTCATAGAATCAGTATAACGACGCCATGTATGCTCTTAGTCTAAGTCTCGGTCGGTCTAAGAGGGTCTATACCAACAACGATCGCATTCTCGTACTGAGGACGGACTCCCTAAGCCGAATTGGTCTTAGGACATGCCGCAAAGTCTAAACGAGTTCCGCCATCGAAGTCTTTAGTGCACCCTAGTGGGAATGCACCGTGGTATAGTGGGACGTCGGTCACAAGTAACCGGCCCGGGATAGAACGGGGTTATGCATGAACCATTGAACTAAAACGTGTACATTACTAATCGAACGATTTCTTTTCGAGTCTCACCCTGAGGATGCCGATGGTAAGTGACACATCAGTTAATCCCCAGCGGAGTCGCCAAATTGTGGACATGACATAGGTCCACCCCGACGCGGCGAAGCGCGGGTTTTGGGGAGGCGTAGAATTTCCATATGAGATGGATCGAATAGAATTTTAAATCGAAGTAGGAGTCGCCACCGAATTTTATGGTTATTCGGAACCATTCGAACCCACTCTATGTCGTAGTGGGCCATACTTAAAGCCTGGCCCATTTCCGATGTGAGAGTTTATCGGGTTCGTCCCTTAGCATATCGATACCGATGCCGACTGGGCGGTTAATCGTATATTGAATGACTCTCGTTGCCAATGGATTCGGACATCCGGAAACCATGGTTCTGAGTAAGGGGTGAGGGTACGTGTTGGGAAGTTCAGCGAGAACACCCAACCCCGCCCGCACTTAGCGGCCTTTACTAAGATATCGTTCGATTTTGGTGTACACGCGTTAGTTCGACGATGAAATGATATGCAGAGATTATTTTCCTAAGACATGTGAGGAAAAATAAAATGGGTTGCTAACTCGTTTAATGCATGTTAAACTACTAACGTCGAAGTTATTTTAGCATGTGAAGTTCGTTTTAGTCTAATAAAACGATAAAAAGAATATGAAAGAATCATTTGCTACAAACACGAGAAAACGGGTTAGTAACGATTGAAATAATAATATAGGAAATAAATATATGAAATCGAGAAAATAAGAATTAATCGAAATCTGAAAAATATTGTTAAAACATTGTTTTGTATAAAAAACGAAGTTCGAGAAAGAATAAAAAAATGAAAAAAAAAAACGTACTTGGACCGTGAGCCGCGCGGCTCGCCCGGGACATGGGCGGGTCGCGTGGCGGCCTGATTTCGACACGGTTTTTGAAATTTTTTTTTTGATTAAATCGCGTACGAATATTGCATAACTCGTACTCGACTTAATATTCTCGATATTCGTCATATTCGATAGTTGATTATCAAATATTTAGAATAGTTTTGGAAAAGATGTAAATTTAGAAATTGATCGAAGAATAATAAAAATAAAACAAACGAAAACCGTAAAAAAGGGTCCGGACCGTGCTGTCCGGCCTTCGGACTTTGTTCGAAAATCATTATTTTTTGTTCGAAAATCGTTAATTGCGTACAAACATGAATTAATTTGTACTCAGCTTATATTTTCGATATTCGTCGTATTCGATATTCGATTATGAAATCGATATCGAATATTCGGAATGACTTTTAGAAAAGGTTTTGAAAAAAGTTTGTTTTTGAACGAAAAGTTGTAAAAAAAGGATTTTGAACGAAGAAAAAATATAATGAAGCCGTCGAAAACTTAATATAATTCCTTTTGATACGACATTCGATTATATAGAATCGATATCGTATTTTAAGAATATTCGATGTAGGAAAATAGTTTTAGTAGTATCGATATTAGAAAATAAAAAAAGAGGACCGACACAAGACCCATAAGAAAAACGAGAGAAAGGGGAGAGAAAAGGGAAGAGACGGGTTTGATTTGCACCCTCAACCTACA
Source organism: Agrostemma githago (assembly GCA_958450325.1). Classification (NCBI taxonomy): domain Eukaryota; kingdom Viridiplantae; phylum Streptophyta; class Magnoliopsida; order Caryophyllales; family Caryophyllaceae; genus Agrostemma; species Agrostemma githago. Next base: position 58,005,211 of record OY288249.1, on the reverse strand, counting down.
TGCTTTGTGTTCTCGGTATAGAGCTCGTCGGACGGTGGCTTAGACACGGGAGCGTCGAGATGATGTGGGTGAGTTAAGGTGTCGGTTTGGAGTGTGTGTGTGGCGTGGGATCGGCCGGTTTAGACGGGATCGATTTCGTCGGATTTTCGGAATTACTTCGGGATTACGTCGGGACTTCGAATGTTGTTTTTCGGCTGCTGAAAACTTAGGATTTTTGGTCTGATTTTTCGTGTATGAAATCGTTGATTTTTTGTGTGTTTTGAGGTTGAAGGGAGGGTCCTATTTATAGGAACCGAGGTGGTCTTGCTTGTGTGACAAGAAACACCGGTTTGGATAGGAAATACGAGAGTTCGTGAGGGAATAGAGTTCTCGTTTCTTGGTGGGAAAGCCAAAAACTCGGCTGGTTTGGGGTGATATCTCGGCTGTTTCAGCCGAGTATCTGAGCTTGGGTGGTACTCCGTTTCGGTTTCCGGATAGAATTCCTACTTGCGATCGAATTCTACCTTAAACGGAATTGTTTATTATTTTTGTATGGCTGATTTTTTGGTGTTTGAGTCCGAATCAAACCGTGTAGTGTCACGGCCAGCTCGTGTGACTCGGGAAAAAAATATCTTTGACCGGGTTTGACTCGGTCGCTAAAAGACGGTTTTACCCCTGGTGACGGTTTCGACCCAAATTAGTGTTATTTGACTCGAAACGACCCACTGGGCCTGGATTTGAGGTCCGTTTTGTGAGATTTGTACTCCTTAAAATGTCTAAACCAAATGTCCATGATTACAAGCCCATATCCGAGTCTATCAAAGCACGTTTACGTCCTATCATCATCGGGTGTTTGGCGGGAACTACTATAGACACCTGGCGGTCAAAATGTGGGTGTCTACAATATCCAAAAATTATTATTAAACCTAAAAATCATGATTTTCCAGAATCTACCATTTTTCCAGTTTTCCCAAAATTCCAGATTTAATAAATCCCGTCAAAACCGTCTTTAAAACCCGTTTTCACAATTAACGATTCCAATAATAAAACTTATCGTTCCTAACATTTTATTAAAGCACTAAAAATCATAAAATTACATTTTAATATGAAATCATCAGAATCATAATTTTTTCCAGATTTAAACCAAAGACCAGAAATCGAGAATTTAAACAACAAACACGGTTTTAACGATAAACGATGATTTAAAGTGATTAATTAATTCATCCACTTAACAATTCCTAAAAATTATGAAAAACTTCAGAATATTCTATTTCACCAGAAAGTTTCACCACGTCAAAAATCAGATTAAAATAAATTGTTTAGGTGCTAGAAATAAAAATCGGCTTTTAATCGTTTTTGTCCGAAAACGGTAATAATTCAATAATTGATATAAAAAATATCAGAACGAATCGAGGTTCGATATCCCCAAAGAGCAAATGGTATTTTGTCGGGCCAGTCTCGATAATTATCAGCCATCTTTTTGAGTATGGTGACAATTGTTTTATTAGCCGCTTCTACCGCTCCATTGGTTTGGGGTCGGTAAGGTGAAGATGTATGCCTTTGAATTTTGTACTTGGTCAGCAAGGCTGCCGTTTCGGCTTGAAAATGGGTCCCGTGGTCACTAATGAATTCGTGTGGGATCCCATACCGGCATATTATCTTATTTTGAATGAACTTGGCAACATGGCTAGCATTGAGAATACGGTAGGATTCAGCTTCGACCCACTTGGTGAAATAGTCGATTGCTACTAAAATGAAGCAGTGTCCTCCGGTTCCCGAGGGGTTTATCTTTCCAATTATGTCGATTCCCCATGTTGAAAACGGCCATGGTGATGTCATGGTGTATAGCAAGGATGGTGGCATATGTTGTACATTGGCAAAAATTTGACAATTGTGGCAATGTCTAACATATTGTTGACAATCGGTTTCCATGCTATTCCAGTAGTAACCGAGCCTCATGATCTTCCGGACCAGCATCTGGGCGTTCATGTGTGGACCGCATTCGCCATCATGGACTTCAGCCATAACTTTTTCGGCGTTGGTTTTGTCGACACATCGGAGGAGAGCCCCCTGTGCTGTCTTTTTGTAGAGTTGCCCATCGTCAGTGCGGATGAACTGGGTTGCCAGTCTTCGCAGGGCTTTTTTGGCTCGGTTGTCAGCTCCGGGTGGATATTCCCTGGTTGCTAGGTATGTTAGTACAGCTTGATACCACGGCTCGGGATCGGGTATCTCGACTTCCTCGATGTCGTGGATATATGCTGGCTCGGACCGTCTTTCGACACATATCGGCATACTGGTCATATGATCGGGAATGTTTAGCAAAGATGCCAGTTTTGAAAGTGCATCTGCGAATTGATTTTCTTCCCGGGGTAGGTATATATATTCTACCTTATGGAATTGCTTTTCAAGATCCCGTACTCGTGCTTGGTAGGCCACGAGATTAGCATTTCGAGTTTTCCATTTTTGAAGTGCTTGATTAATGACCAGGGATGAATCACCGTGTACTCGGAGGTTTGTGACCCCTAAGTCGGCGGCGGCTTGTAGCCCGTGGATACATGCTTCATACTCAGCGGCGTTATTAGTGACGTCAAAGTCTAGTTTGATGGATACGGGAGTATGTTCCCCTTTTGGTGAGATTAGGAGGATTCCGACTCCAAATCCTCGAAAATTGGATGCCCCGTCAAAGTACAAGTCCCATGCTTCAGTATCAGTGTGGAAAATGTCTTCGTCTGGGAAGGACCAAGTGTCGATGTGTCCTTCTTCGGTTATGGGACTGTCAGCGAGAAATTCGGCTACTACTCGTCCTTTGATGGCTTTCAGTGGTACGAATTTTAGGTCGAATTCTGCCAACATCAGGGTCCATCTTGATATCCTGCCGTTGAGGATGGGCTTTTCGAAGAGGTATTTGATTGGATCCATTTTGGATAATACCTGTACCTCGTAGCTGAGCATGTAAAGCCGGAGCTTCTTAGTGGCCCAGACCAAAGCTAAACATGTCTTTTCGAGCATGGTGTACTTACACTCGTACTCTAAAAACTTTTTGCTGATGTAGTATATGGCTCGTTCTTCGGAGTTGACCGTTTGAGCTAACATAGCCCCCATGGCGGTCTCTGTCGTGGTTAGGTAAAGTGACAAGGGTAAGCCGTGCTGAGGTGGCATTAGGACCGGTGGTGAGGCCAAAATTTCCTTGATTCTATCAAAGGCTGCTTGACATTTGTCATCCCATAGTAACCGTTCTCCTATTTTCAGCTTCTTGAAGATCGGTTCACACACCATGGTTAGCTTTGAGATGAATCTGCTAATGTATTGGACTTTTCCGAGAAACCCTCTTATCTCTTTTTCGGTTTTAGGGGGCTGCATCTCGGTGATGGCCTTGATTTTGGCTGGATCGACTTCTATACCTCGTTGGCTGACGATATGACCCAGTAATTTGCCAGACGTCACCCCGAAACTGCATTTCTGAGGGTTTAACCTCATGTTGTATTTGCGTAATCGGGTGAAGAACTTTCTCAGGGCGGTGATGTGACCGTCCCTGTCTTTGGATTTGACGATCATGTCGTCCACATAGACTTCCACTTCCTTATGCATCATGTCATGCAATAAAGTCGTGGCGGTTCGTTGGTAGGTGGCCCCGGCATTGATGAGACCAAATGGCATAACTGTATAGCAATAAGTACCCCAAGGTGTAATGAAGGTGGTCTTATCCATATCTTCTTCAGCCATTTTTATCTGATTGTACCCCGCATACCCATCCATAAATGATAGAAGAGCATGATCTGCTGTGTTGTCTACCAGTATATCGATGTGTGGCAACGGGAAATCGTCTTTCGGGCTTGCTTTGTTAAGATCCCGAAAGTCTACACAGACTCGAACCTTACCATCCTTTTTAGGGACTGGTACTATGTTTGCAACCCAATCTGGATACTCAGAGACTCGTATAAACCCAGCTTTGAATTGTTTGTCGACTTCCTCCTTGACTTTGAGGGACCATTCGGGCCTCATGCGTCGGAGTTTTTGTTTAACCGGCTTGAACCCTTCTTTGATCGGTATATGGTGCTCGGCTATTTCGCGGTCAATCCCCGGCATGTCCTTGTAGGACCATGCGAAGACGTCTTTGAATTCTTGAAGGAGAACTATGAATTGTTGTTTCTCCTCGGGATCTAAGGATAGTCCTATCTTAAGCATCTGAGGCTCTAAGGTTGTTCCCACGTTGATGGATTCGGTGTCTTCGATTACCGGATTGCGGGATTCTCTTTGCTCTAGTTGCTCGATCAGATGTGGGGGTAAAGATACCTGTTCGTCGGGCTTCTCAATGTCATTGCACATAAAATTTTTGAAATTTTGAAAGTGAGACAAGTCGTAAGCAGAACGGTTGTTATTATTGATCATGAATTGAGAAAAGAGCTCGAAAAGAGCGGCCATCTGATCACTAGTCAGTGGCGGGATAGGTAGGGTGCCCGGGACAGACCCCGAGGCACCAGGAATGGCTAAAGGAAGAGGGGGAGTTACAGGATTGACCCTAGCACCAGACTCACTAGACTCAATCTTAGACTCTGACTCGGACTCCGACTCAGACTCAGACTCAGATTCTGGCATCTCTCCTTCTCCTGTGATCAGCTTGTAAGTTTTTCCTCGACTGTCAGTCCACTTGACAGTTTTCCTCCAAGCTCTGGTTCCGGAACCGACCTCCGAGATTAGCTTGGACGGATCAAAGGTGCGACTGCGGAGTATGAGGCTGACTAGCTCTTCCTTCGGCGTTGGAACTGCGAGTTCTTCTCCGAAAAGTAACCCTAGCGCGGGCTCGGCATTCTTAGCATCTTCGGATTGGATGAGAGCGAAGATGTCGTCTGGTATGTAGTTGCAGTCCTGGGCCAAGTGGGTCCCAGGGCGTGTGGGCCGATATAGGCCGGTCTGAGCAGTCTCGAATACTGGAGTGACGAAGGTGACCTTACTGGTTTCAGTCTGGCCCATGTTTTCTGGAGTTAGGGTGTAGCCCAAGCCCGTTTGAGTCCTCCCATTGTCCAGAACTTCGAGAATTTTTCCTGCGGGGAGATCGGGCCTTGAGGTAACCCCTGGTAGAAAGCCCAGATTCTGTAACATTCGGTCTAGGGGGACAGTGAAATAAGGACGGAAGAGATGATCTTCTTCGATGGCTCCTATGAAATCGAATCCCCATAGATCAGTGCGGCCCGAGGTGTTGCAATTAGCCACGGTCATAGGTGTGGCTTCTATAGTGATGACGGTGTCGCGCAAAGGCAGCTTGATTTTCCGATGCAAAGTGGAGGACACGGCCCTGGTTGCATGGATCCAAGGTCTTCCTAAAAGGAGGTTGAAGGAAGAAGTTACGTCGATCACTTGAAATTCCAGCTCTTTCTCTATCGGGCCGGTTATGATAGTGAGTTTCGTGGCTCCGGCTACTGACTTTGGACTTCCGTCAAAAGCCTGAATGGTTTGAGCTGTTGGAATATAGTCGGCCTCGGTAATGCCGAGGGCTTTAGCGGTCCTTAAGGGAAGGACGTTGACTGCTGACCCGTCGTCAATTAGGGTCATTGGTAGGTACTTTCCACGGCAGATAACTGTGATGTAGAGGGCCATGTTGTGGGCTGGCCCAAATGGTGGTAGATCGGCATTGGAGAAGGTGATCAGTGGGCCTTCTTCTATGGATCTGCTTTTTAGGTGGGGTAGGACTGTGGCTACCATTTCAGCCGGGGTAGCCATGGAGTCGATTTTGACCTGATCGAGGGCCTTAGTGAGTGCCTCTCGATGTTCTTGGGAGCTAACTAGGAGTTGCCATATAGAGAGGTCAACTCGAGTTTTGCTTAGCTGCTTTACAAGAGCCTTTTCAGGAGTTGGTTCTTCCGGAGCGGACTCTACTTTAAGTGGTTCAGCAATGATAAGGGCTTGACTGGTGGCTAAGGCTTTGGACTTAACCTTCTGAATCTCCTCAGGTGTGATGGGGACAGCTTCCCCTTTGGTGAGGTAGACATCATCTTCGTCATCGCACCAGATCCCGTTTATTTGTGGGATAAATGGAGAAGTGAGGTGTGAACAATCCATTACCTCTCCGGAAAAGATGGCGTGAGTGGCCAACGGGTTGTCTTTGTTGTTGGGCTTACCCCCGGGTAAAGGGATTTTCCCGCTTTCAATGAGATCTTGGATAAGGTGCTTGAGTTTCCAACATTTCTCGGTATCGTGCCCCTTACCACGATGATAATGACAGTAGGCCTGAAGGTTGTAGGCCTTAGAGCGACGTTCGACCGGGATATCAGGTGTTGGGCCTATCGGGGTGATCAGGCCTTTTGATGATAACCTCTGAAGGGCGTTTTCATAGGTAGTGCCTATGTCGGTGAATACCCGGGGAGTAGTAGTCTTCTGGGATGAGGTATCGAGTGCGTTTACCTCGTCGAAAATGCTACGAGTGGCAGCAGTAGTAGCGGGCTTGCTCGTTGATGAACTGGCCCCTTGATATCCCTTAGTGGAGGCCTTAGTGAGGCTTTCCAATCTTAGATCATCCTCGATTCTTGTTCCCATTTCAGTCAGGACCGCGAAACTAGGTATGATGGCATACCGGAGATGGACCCGGTAAGCTGGAAGTAGGTTCTTGACAAAGGCTTCAACCAACACCTTTTCACTGGGCTTATCGACCATTTTGACGCTTTCAGCCCTCCAGCGTTGAAGGTATTTTGTGAATCCCTCCTTAGGTTCCTGGGCCATTACTTCCAGGGTGCGCATGGTGGTCTGGATTTCCGTATTGTCGGCGTAGTTCCGAGCGAATTCCGTTGCCACATCATCCCAAGTTTTGTATTTCTTGGGATCGAGCCGGTAGTACCAGGCTCTTGGGTGCTTCTCGAGAGATGAAGCGAATAGGTGCTTGAACATGTTGGACTTAACCCCTTTAAGGGCCATGAACTCCTTGAAAGCCCGGATATGGTGGACCGGATCTTCAGTACCCTCGAACATCGGCAAACCCGTCAGATTGAGGTTGGTGGGTAGTTCATCGGTCAGTGGGGTATAGATCCTAGCATTCTCCGTATGGATGGAGCTTTGGGTTGTCAAGTGGACCTGTTCTTGCAGTTTGAGGACTGCACCGGCCAATGCGGCTAAAGGCCCGTCATCATCGATTGAAGCGTTGGGGGTTCCCTGTTCTACGGCGCTAACCCGTGTGACGATGGCGATCTGATCCTCCCGTATTTGCCTCAGTTGGTCTTGGATTTGGGCCAATGAGGTGGCTAATTCATCTATAGCTTTTTGCGTCATGGCTCGAGTGTGGGGTGACCTGTCTGTAAGGGCACCGCGTAATCAGTAACTGACCCAGATCTTAGAATCAAAAGTACATCCCGAGCAAGAAAAGAAAAAAAAAAAAAAAAAGACTAGACTAGAAAGAAGACCGGAGACTGACTTCTAAATGGATGACACGTGAGTGGTGGGCCTTCCTTAGGATTTGGCAGAGTGGGCCTAGTCCTGTTCGAAGGAAGGTCTACGTGAGAAATCCCCAGACTTTAGACTCGAGTGTGTAAACGGGCTTCCCTTTGTAGGAGTTAGTCCTACGAAGGTGGGCCGTGCCTTGACAAGTAAGGCGGACTGGGATGGGGTGGAAACCCGTGATATAAGATCGACGGAGTTTCGACGCTATAGACTCTAACTTATGACAAGACCCGACACTGCTAAATACGGGAAGTCCTAAGAAGAAGAGGGTTTTGAAAAGTGAATTTGATTTTGAAAACCGAGCAAAAGTCGGATTTGAAGACCCGATTTTTTTTTGAAAACCGAGAAAAAGGGTTATCGGGCCGAGATTTCGGGCTTTTTTTTTTTTTGAAAAGGTTTGGACAGCATACCGGCTAAAAATAGGCTATTTTGAGTCAAAATCATAAGTCCTAAATTCGGCAGCTTTCCGGGTTTTGAAAAAGAATGGGTTTGAAAAGATGTAAGTTTTTTTTTTTGAAAATGACGGTTTTTGAAAAGACCAAAAAGGATCAAGTAGCATGTAGTCATAGAATCAGTATAACGACGCCATGTATGCTCTTAGTCTAAGTCTCGGTCGGTCTAAGAGGGTCTATACCAACAACGATCGCATTCTCGTACTGAGGACGGACTCCCTAAGCCGAATTGGTCTTAGGACATGCCGCAAAGTCTAAACGAGTTCCGCCATCGAAGTCTTTAGTGCACCCTAGTGGGAATGCACCGTGGTATAGTGGGACGTCGGTCACAAGTAACCGGCCCGGGATAGAACGGGGTTATGCATGAACCATTGAACTAAAACGTGTACATTACTAATCGAACGATTTCTTTTCGAGTCTCACCCTGAGGATGCCGATGGTAAGTGACACATCAGTTAATCCCCAGCGGAGTCGCCAAATTGTGGACATGACATAGGTCCACCCCGACGCGGCGAAGCGCGGGTTTTGGGGAGGCGTAGAATTTCCATATGAGATGGATCGAATAGAATTTTAAATCGAAGTAGGAGTCGCCACCGAATTTTATGGTTATTCGGAACCATTCGAACCCACTCTATGTCGTAGTGGGCCATACTTAAAGCCTGGCCCATTTCCGATGTGAGAGTTTATCGGGTTCGTCCCTTAGCATATCGATACCGATGCCGACTGGGCGGTTAATCGTATATTGAATGACTCTCGTTGCCAATGGATTCGGACATCCGGAAACCATGGTTCTGAGTAAGGGGTGAGGGTACGTGTTGGGAAGTTCAGCGAGAACACCCAACCCCGCCCGCACTTAGCGGCCTTTACTAAGATATCGTTCGATTTTGGTGTACACGCGTTAGTTCGACGATGAAATGATATGCAGAGATTATTTTCCTAAGACATGTGAGGAAAAATAAAATGGGTTGCTAACTCGTTTAATGCATGTTAAACTACTAACGTCGAAGTTATTTTAGCATGTGAAGTTCGTTTTAGTCTAATAAAACGATAAAAAGAATATGAAAGAATCATTTGCTACAAACACGAGAAAACGGGTTAGTAACGATTGAAATAATAATATAGGAAATAAATATATGAAATCGAGAAAATAAGAATTAATCGAAATCTGAAAAATATTGTTAAAACATTGTTTTGTATAAAAAACGAAGTTCGAGAAAGAATAAAAAAATGAAAAAAAAAACGTACTTGGACCGTGAGCCGCGCGGCTCGCCCGGGACATGGGCGGGTCGCGTGGCGGCCTGATTTCGACACGGTTTTTGAAATTTTTTTTTTGATTAAATCGCGTACGAATATTGCATAACTCGTACTCGACTTAATATTCTCGATATTCGTCATATTCGATAGTTGATTATCAAATATTTAGAATAGTTTTGGAAAAGATGTAAATTTAGAAATTGATCGAAGAATAATAAAAATAAAACAAACGAAAACCGTAAAAAAGGGTCCGGACCGTGCTGTCCGGCCTTCGGACTTTGTTCGAAAATCATTATTTTTTGTTCGAAAATCGTTAATTGCGTACAAACATGAATTAATTTGTACTCAGCTTATATTTTCGATATTCGTCGTATTCGATATTCGATTATGAAATCGATATCGAATATTCGGAATGACTTTTAGAAAAGGTTTTGAAAAAAGTTTGTTTTTGAACGAAAAGTTGTAAAAAAAGGATTTTGAACGAAGAAAAAATATAATGAAGCCGTCGAAAACTTAATATAATTCCTTTTGATACGACATTCGATTATATAGAATCGATATCGTATTTTAAGAATATTCGATGTAGGAAAATAGTTTTAGTAGTATCGATATTAGAAAATAAAAAAAGAGGACCGACACAAGACCCATAAGAAAAACGAGAGAAAGGGGAGAGAAAAGGGAAGAGACGGGTTTGATTTGCACCCTCAACCTACATGCTTTGTGTTCTCGGTATAGAGCTCGTCGGACGGTGGCTTAGACACGGGAGCGTCGAGATGATGTGGGTGAGTTAAGGTGTCGGTTTGGAGTGTGTGTGTGGCGTGGGATCGGCCGGTTTAGACGGGATCGATTTCGTCGGATTTTCGGAATTACTTCGGGATTACGTCGGGACTTCGAATGTTGTTTTTCGGCTGCTGAAAACTTAGGATTTTTGGTCTGATTTTTCGTGTATGAAATCGTTGATTTTTTGTGTGTTTTGAGGTTGAAGGGAGGGTCCTATTTATAGGAACCGAGGTGGTCTTGCTTGTGTGACAAGAAACACCGGTTTGGATAGGAAATACGAGAGTTCGTGAGGGAATAGAGTTCTCGTTTCTTGGTGGGAAAGCCAAAAACTCGGCTGGTTTGGGGTGATATCTCGGCTGTTTCAGCCGAGTATCTGAGCTTGGGTGGTACTCCGTTTCGGTTTCCGGATAGAATTCCTACTTGCGATCGAATTCTACCTTAAACGGAATTGTTTATTATTTTTGTATGGCTGATTTTTTGGTGTTTGAGTCCGAATCAAACCGTGTAGTGTCACGGCCAGCTCGTGTGACTCGGGAAAAAAATATCTTTGACCGGGTTTGACTCGGTCGCTAAAAGACGGTTTTACCCCTGGTGACGGTTTCGACCCAAATTAGTGTTATTTGACTCGAAACGACCCACTGGGCCTGGATTTGAGGTCCGTTTTGTGAGATTTGTACTCCTTAAAATGTCTAAACCAAATGTCCATGATTACAAGCCCATATCCGAGTCTATCAAAGCACGTTTACGTCCTATCATCATCGGGTGTTTGGCGGGAACTACTATAGACACCTGGCGGTCAAAATGTGGGTGTCTACAATATCCAAAAATTATTATTAAACCTAAAAATCATGATTTTCCAGAATCTACCATTTTTCCAGTTTTCCCAAAATTCCAGATTTAATAAATCCCGTCAAAACCGTCTTTAAAACCCGTTTTCACAATTAACGATTCCAATAATAAAACTTATCGTTCCTAACATTTTATTAAAGCACTAAAAATCATAAAATTACATTTTAATATGAAATCATCAGAATCATAATTTTTTCCAGATTTAAACCAAAGACCAGAAATCGAGAATTTAAACAACAAACACGGTTTTAACGATAAACGATGATTTAAAGTGATTAATTAATTCATCCACTTAACAATTCCTAAAAATTATGAAAAACTTCAGAATATTCTATTTCACCAGAAAGTTTCACCACGTCAAAAATCAGATTAAAATAAATTGTTTAGGTGCTAGAAATAAAAATCGGCTTTTAATCGTTTTTGTCCGAAAACGGTAATAATTCAATAATTGATATAAAAAATATCAGAAAAATACTAAATTATTAAAAATCATTAAAAACAACATTTTTCCAGAATATAATCATATATTACATGTTTAGGCCGATTATTACGAATTTACAAATTAATATAACAATTTAATCGTTAATCTCGTAAAAGCGATAAAAATATCGAAACATTCAAATTTTCAACTTAAAAATTTTTTCCAGAATCCGTGACATACATATATTGCCAAAATAAAATATAAAAATATATACATGCAAATACTCAATTAAAATCATGAAATACCGAGTAACATCGACGTTACCTCTACTCCAAGTCTGAATCAACGATATACTCGTCGACTTCTGGATCGTCCAAAAATCCTACCAAACACGAAAATCATGGCAGAAAAATACCATGAGAAAACTAATAAAAATCAAGGTAAGAATTGATCGAAAACGACGTGGATTAATACCTTAACGAAGAGAACGGAAAGAGGATTATTTGACGATGAATTTGAGTCGATTAAGACTAGAATTGAAGCAAAAATAATCCTAGAATAGAGGTGAGTGCCACGGCCAAAATGAGGATGAAGATAGATTTTTTTTACTTTTGATAAATGATTGAAATGTAGTAAGGAAATGGATGGTTTCCTAACTAAAAATGGGATTTAAAGTTTGATGAAAACTAGGTGGGATAAGTTAAAGTGGCCGGCCAAAGTGAATAGGAAAGGGAGTGTGAAAAGTTTTGACACTAATGCAACAATTGAATGAAATAAAAATTATCTTATGTTTACGTTTTAACGTGATAAAATGAAACGTCTAAATAAAACGTAATAAAACTTGTGACCAAGAGCTTAGTCGGTCCAAAATGTAAGAAAACAGTCTCAAATAATTTATAAGTTGATAAAAATTATAATCGTAAAATAGTTAAAGGCATTTCAAAGTAATTCGAGTAAACCTCGCGTAAGAAAATAATTATTCGCGAAGCTTCGTAATAAAAATCATTAACAACTAATTTTTGTAAATAAAAATATTTACTAGTTGAAAATATTATAGAAACGTATTCAAACATTTTTAGGAAAAGGAATAACTTAAATCCAAGCTTAAAAATGTCAATTCGAAAAGAAATAGAATTCCTTGCGGAAAAATTAATTAGTTTACGAAGAAACCAAATAAATGGATTTAAAAGAATTTTAAATCTTTAAATTTAAAAATAAAAATTATTAAGCTCAAAAATTAAAATAGCGCTTAGTAAAATGATAAAATATGAGGCCAAAAGTGACAGAGTTAAGACGAAGTCCTAACGGAACGAATAAAAAATGCTTAGGAAAAATAGCGCGCGGGTGTTACAGAAGAGGAGAGGAAAACATGCAACGGACAGCAGCCATGAAAAGGGAGAAAAAGCTGGTTGAACGAGGATGATGAAGGAGGGTGACAGAAATAATGGAGGCGGTGGATGAAGAAAAAAGGGGAAGAAATGATGAGGGATTGAAACGGTGAAATTAAGATGAAAAGGAAGGGGAGTGAATGACAGTAATGAGGGAAATGAATAGAAGAAAAAGGAGGTGTATGAATCTGTAGGGGGACACGTCAAAAAGGAGGTAAAAAGAATGAATCAATTAAATGAACCAGTTTAAAAATATGGATTAAATAAATTCTGTAACGATAAGTTGACTGACCCACGAATCGACTTAAAAACGAGTTAATAAAACTAATAAATAATCGGGCCGTCAAATAGAATGAGTAAATAAAATATTCGAGACGAAAACGAAGCTTATAGAATTAAATGATTAGACGATGAAATAATATTCTCGATAAATAATAAATTTTCGATAAAGTGAATTAAATTGATTTCTCGAGGAAAAGAAATAAATATTTCGACGAAACTTTAAAAATAAAGAACTTTGAGTCGAAAATAGAAATTCGAGCTTAAATAAAATTAAATAAAAGAATTTAGAAATTAAATCGCCGAAATAGGCTTTCGATAAGAATTAAATTAAATGTATAAAATGAATCAGAACAGAAATAAAAATATGTTTTAAATATAAGAAGAGTTTTCGAGACGAATACGGAGTAGAATTTTAGGAGTTTGAAAACCATTAAACGATAAATTCATTTTATAATAATTTTAAGAATTACGAGTTAAATCGTAAAAAATAAAAATACGAACATAATTTTAATTTAATTTAAATTTATAAAAATCATGGGTGTTACAATCTTCCCCACTAAAAGAAGTTTCGTCCTCAAAACTAACAAAAACATAATAATAAAATGGAAAACAAGGTTATATCATTTGAACAAATCGAAGACAAAATTATTTCAAGATAAGTTGGGCTCAGTTACCCGAAGTTTAAAATCATTTAAATTAATAAAATCGTAAGTTAAAAATTGTTCGATAAAATAATGACGATAATTAATCTTTGTAAACGAACTCGAGGGGAAGAATACCCAAATATTTGCAAAGTAACAGTAAAACGTTTTGATTAAGAAATTCGACAATGTTCTGTTTTACGACCAAATAAAAATTTGAGAAATCGAATTTTGTAGTTAGTAAATAAGAATCGAATCAGTCGACAAACATTTTCGGTAACAGATTTAAAGTCTAACGACAATAAAACAAAAATTTAGACATACGAAGTTTTTCGGAAATATTAAATCGTTTTACATAATAATTTTATAGAAATCAAAATATTAGCGATTATGAAAATTTTCGTAAAATTTAAACACGCTTGAAAATTGAAAATTGAAATAATTTCAAAATAATTTAAAATAAATTATTAAGGTATTTTGAAACAGGACTAAATATGTGTTATCAACCAAAAACGAATACGAAAATGAAGTTTCGAAATTTAGAACTCAAAACGTTAAAATTTCATGAAAATCAAAATTTTTAAATTAGTCAAACTTTCTATAACATAAGTTCGGGAAAAAGATAAATGGATAAATAGAGTCAGAGTCAACGACAAATCGTAACAGAAATTTTTAAACCCGAAAAGGAAGTCAAAGGGATTGGCCGGAGAAGAAGTAACAGAATTTAAGAGAAGCTAAGGGGGAACAAAATTGAGAGTCAAGGAGCTCTCAGGATTACAGAATATTTAACCATCTCGAGATTCCTAGCGTGACTCCCATAAACACGAGTTTCTAATTACCATCAAATAATACTAAGTCCAATAATAGGCGCTAGGTGGTATTACCCAGTCTACAACCTCCAAAAATGTCTCACGTGACTATCCAATCGTTCAAACGACAAGATACAATCCACAAATGTTTTAGAATATAATCTAATTACTTAAAATTCCAATGATCGTCAAAATACACCCAAACTTGCAATCGATAAGGTTCCTAAATCCAAAGCTCATAAAGTTTGAACTCAAGGTATACTCCAAATTTCTCGAGCAAGGAACACTAAACAAGATCCACTAATTTAACAATGTTCGGGCACAGGATTCTCAAAAATGATCACCAACATATTTGTAATGCCACAAGTACAGAAGTTGGAAAAATTACAATAAATCCTCGAACACGTTCAAACCTATAGGTAATGGCGTAAACACTCACATCTTCAAATACGTCATCGACTAATGTTTCTAAGAAATCCATCAAATTTCTATTCACAATGGTGCAACCATAAAATATTTAACGACTCAACGAAGCCACAATCTCGTTGGTCTAGGGTTATAAACTGAAAGTCCCAATAAGATGGTCTGTATTAGTATTCCTCAAAACGACACAATAAGCCCAATTTATGATTGTGCAAGGTATTTCTCTTCTTCAAGGTTAAGCATAATTCATCCAAGTATAGATAACTCAACTCCAATGTTCATAGGTTACAACCTTACATATCAACGATCCACGATCCAATCCTTAAGAAATACGGGTAATCAATGTCAACCAAAATTTCTAACGACATTAATGAAAACCTTTAATGGTACCACAACACTCAGACTAACACTTTAAACAATACTCTATGATCCCAAATAATCGCGATGCACCCATCAAATAAGCATCAGGTAAAATCCTAAAGTAATATTATCGGTTACACTTAGTTCGGTTCTAGATTATGTATTAGGTATCCATCAAATACGACACACTCTTACAACTCCAAAATATATTCAACTCTACGTACTCCAAAATAATCAAAGAATCCTACAACCCAAGGTTCATTGTCTAAAGTATCATTCTAATTCCATCAATCAACAAGTTGTCACTCAAATTAATCCACAAAAATATCTTACTTGTTTAAAAGATGGGGTAGACTCATAATCCTCTAATTAATCAGGTAACAAGGGTTTACTAAACCTCAAACATCTATAACTTATCACGGGGTATACTGAGACGGGATTCAGTCACACCAAAGAATCTCAAGAGGAAAGATGGTAGAATTGAAGAATAGAACAAGGTTTCACCAAGCGGACGAAGATGAGATTATATAAGAGAAGAATTGGAAAAGGCAGAAGCAAGAAAAAAAGAATCAATGATCCTATTTTAACAAGTTCTGAAACCAGAAGAGAATCATCGGGCCTCCAGAGTTCACGAGAGAACTAAATGGATTACTTCATCTTCTTGTAGAGGAACGAGCACACAAGTCTTGGGTCGCTCCATCTGGATCTACAGCTACATCATGGAACATGAATCTACTCTTGATCATCTAACCTATAGCTTGAGCAAACTAAACCGGAGCTCAAAAGTCACCATCAACATCTTTCTTGGGGCACCAGGTTGTCCATTCGAGTCAGCAGGTGTTAAGAAATCTAAGCAGGTCTTGTCCCGATCTGGAGCAGCATATCAGCATCTTGTTCTTTCTTCTTCTTCTCGATAAAATAAACAAATATTCAATGCTAGTCATTGAGCTACAAGAACAAAAACCCTAACAGTTAAGTCCTTATTTTGATTTCTACCCATCTCTCACTAATTTTTTTTTAATCTTCAAATCGGTTGTTGGTATTTTTCCTAAAATCAGGTGTAAGCGTCGGGAGCAACAATGCTCTGATACCAACTGTAATCCCCTAGAAATTCTAACGCAATACAGTGGCGGAAACACTGTAGAGTTGGGATTATAAAACACTGACAAACTATATCTTATTAAAAGAAATGGTAAGTCAATACAAAGGCCTCTTTTTACAAAAGGGCTAAAAGTAAAATCTCCATACGGGTTTATACAAATCCATAAATTACTAGAATGAAGAAGGAGTAGGATCCACGCTACTCGCTAGCTCACACCCAAAACCCAGCAGCAAATACCTGTCATGTTATAAACATAACAGCCACGTCAGTGGGGAGTAACTCGGACGTTCTCCCAGCCATATTATATCATATGGAAAAATAATAGTATTATTATATCAAAATATTTAAAAGTGAAAATATTAAAATGATATAATAAAAATAAGCTTTCGGAGAAAACTTAAAGTATTGGAATAATAAAATCATAACAAGTTTTCAGAAGAAAACTTCAAATATTCGCCAACCTGCAAATCAAAATGTATCGATAATAATAAAAATATTCAAAATGGCGTTATGGATAGGAGTAGTGATGAAGGCTAGACTTTCACTAGGAGAATACTAAATCTAGCTTCGAGAACTTAGTTCAAACAAATCAAACCTCGATCTCTAACTAGGCCACTCACCATAATAGGACGACGGCGACTTATAAATGTGTGGCCCTAGTTTAAGATAATATTCACACCCCTCCCGAGCACCATAAATACTCAGTTCAACCCGACGGCGTCTTACACTGAGAGGCACGAGTTTAAGGTCAAAATGTACACACACTCCCGAACACCATATATGCTCGGTTCAACAACCAGTGTGCCCCATAAAGACACACCAGCCTTATAGTTGATGGCAAAAACGTAAACCCCAGAATATATTACTCTAAACCTCACACTTGTCCTTATTCCATAACTCCAAAACAGCCATTATCGATATATACAAAAGATATAATCAATATAAATAATGTGAAGAAAAAAGGAATAAACATTTCATATAAAAGGGAAACTTTCTATAAATAGAAACTTACTATTTTTAGAAGCTTACTTAAAATAGAATTATTGTTATAGAAAATACGTAAGTTATGAAAATAAGTGAAACGTATAAAAATAGCATTTCTAACGAAATTAACATTTTATTATTATCTTCGTTATCGTAACTTTAATATATTTCTAAATTCGTTACTCAAAATATAAATAAAATATATTAAGTCAATATATAGTATTTAATAAATAATTAGGAAATCGAGTTAAAACTATCAATTTTAGAAAAGAGATATTTTAAGGAAAACGATATCAAAATTAAGCGAGTCAACGAGTTTTATAAATGAAATGGGATTTACAAACATTTTCAAATTTTTTTTAATAATTAGCTTTTATTAATAAATAATACGGATTTTAATAAAAATATAGTCAATCGGAAATTATTAGTGAAAGTAGTCTTGACTAAAAATATATTAAGAACTAAATCGACTATTTTCCCATTTGTTAGTATAAATCGTATAACGAAAATTAATTTATTGAATGAGTATACAAATCTCGATCATAATATAAAGATACGATTTTGAGTTAAAAATTAGAAATTAACGAAATATGAGGGAAATATGAAATCGACATTATTTAGTTACTAGTGTCACGATAACCAACAAAATATTATAACGATCGTAAATAATTAAATTACTAACAATTTATAAAACGATATCGAAAGTTGTAAAAATATTGATAAGGCATACGATTTTAAAATTAACAATAATAAATAGCTAAATTAGAAAAACCAAAGTTAAAATATTTACTACATACTACTACTCAAACATACGATATAAAATCGAGTAACGTCCTGAAGTTACCTTAAGATGACTTCAAAACGATAACGTTCTTGACCTTAATCAGTCCATGCTCCAAATCGATAGTACCGTCTTTAAGCTCTCAGTTGTAGAATCATAGGTCTTCTCAGCACGATTCATCGCGGGAAACGAGAAAAATGTACGACATAAACAAAAGGAGACAAAATCAACCAAGATTAGGACGGAACAAGTGCTTGATACTAAGACTAAACGGAACGAAAAACAAACGAAGCTTAGACTGATTAAGGTCAAGAACGTTATCGTTTTGAAGTCATCTTAAGGTAACTTCAGGACGTTACTCGATTTTATATCGTATGTTTGAGTAGTAGTATGTAGTAAATGATTTAACTTCGCGTTTTCTAATTTAGCTATTTATTATTGCTAATAATGTTACTTTTAAAATCGTATGCCTTATCAATATTTTTACAACTTTCGATATCGTTTTTAAATTGTTAGTAATTTAATTATTTACGATCGTTATAATATTTTGTTGGTTATCGTGACACTAGTAACTAAATAATATCGATTTCATATTTTCCTCATATTTCGTTAATTTCTAATTTTTAACTCAAAATCGTATCTTTATATTATGATCGAGATTTGTATACTCGTTCAATAAATTAACTTTTGTTGTACGATTTATACTAACAAATGAGAAAATAGTCGATTTAGTTCTTAATATATTTTTAGTCCAGACTACTTTCACTAATAATTTCCGATTGACTATTTTTATTAAAATCCATATTATTTATTAATAAAAGCTAATTACTAAAAATAATTTGAAAATGTTTGTAAATCCCATTTCATTTAAAAACTCGTTGACTCACTTAATTTTGATATCGTTTTCCTTAAAATATCTCTTTTCTAAAATTTATAGTTTTAACTCGATTTCCTAATTATTTATTAAATACTATATATTGACTTAATATATTTTATTTATATTTTGAGTAACGAATTTAGAAATATATTAAAGTTACGATAACGACGATAATAATAAAATGTTAATTTCGTTAGAAATGCTATTTTTATACCCTTCACTTATTTTCATAACTTACGTATTTTCTATAACAATAATTCTATTTTAAGTAAGCTTCTAAAAATAGTAAGTTTCTATTTATAGAAAGTTTCCCTTTTATATAAATTGTTTATTCCTTTTTTCTTCACATTATTTATATTGATTATGTCTTTTGTATATATCGATAATGGCTGTTATGAAGTTATGGAATAAGGACAAGTGTGAGGTTTAGAGTAATATATTCTGGGGTTTACGTTTTTGCCATCAACTATAAGGCTGGTGTGTCTTTATGGGGCACACTGGTTGTTGAACCGAGCATATATGGTGTTCGGGAGTGTGTGTACATTTTGACCTTAAACTCGTGCCTCGCAGTATAAGACGCCGTCGGGTTGAACTGAGTATTTATGGTGCTCGGGAGGGGTGTGAATATTCTCTTAAACTAGGGCCACACATTTATAAGTCGCCGTCCTATTATGGTGTGTGGCCTAGTTAGAGATCGAGGTTTGATTTGTTTGAACTAAGTTCTCGAAGCTAGATTTAGTATTCTCCTAGTGAAAGTCTAGCCTTCATCACTACTCCTATCCATAACGCCATTTTGAATATTTTTATTATTATCGATACATTTTGATTTGAAGATTGGCAAATATTTGAAGTTTTCTTCTGAAAACTTGTTCTGATTTTATTATTCCAATACTTTAAGTTTTCTCCGAAAGCTTATTTTTATTATATCGTTTTAATATTTTCTCTTTTAAATATTTTGATATAATAATACTATTATTTTTCCATATGATATAATATGGCTGGGAGAACGTCCGAGCTACTCCCCACTGACGTGGCTGTTATGTTTATAACATGACAGATATTTGCTGCTGGGTTTTGGGTGTGAGCTAGCGAGTAGCGTGGATCCTACTCCTTCTTCATTCTTGTAATTTATGGATTTGTATAAACCCGTATGGAGATTTTACTTTTAGCCCTTTTGTAAAAAGAGGCATTTGTATTGACTTACCATTTCTTTTAATAAGATATAGTTTGTTAGTGTGTCATAATCCCAACTCTACAGTGTTTCCGCCACTGTATTGCGTTAGAATTTCTAGGGGATTACAAAAATGGTAGCGGCTGCGGGTTCCCTCGTTCATAAAAAAAATACAACCAAAAGTAAGTGGACATGTAAAATATAAGCCAATCACTAACATCATTATCAAAACCAAAATTACGCGGTGAGCAAGCAAGGAAGGATGAGATTATTAAATTCAATCCGTATGATTCCAACCGATGAACCGAATACAAAAAAAACGAATACAATATAAATTCAATCCGTAAATTATAATTACGCGCAATGACACAGAACAAATTAAACATAAATCAATTCCAAATAATTCAATATGAAGACGACTCTGATACCACATGTTAGATTTAATCCGACTAAAGACTGAAACTTCTGTAATACCCGACCTTGTTTACCCACGTTCCGTTACGTATGTCAGTTATTGGTGATTAGTTGGTCCATCAAGTAGGCATACTTAGTTGTTCCATGGTGGGAGTGAACTTCGGAACGAAGTTTTTTATAAGGACAGTAGAGTGTAATAGCCGTAATTTTGGTTACGTTAGGTGAGTGCTGAACCTCAAGACGAAGTTCCTTATAAGGGGGATAGATTGTAATAACCACATTTTAATACTCGTATTTTATGTTATCTCGGGTCCTTTTATGACTAGTAGTAAGTATTATTGTTTTACCAGTTTCTTTTACCCTTTACTAATACCCATATAAAATCTATTATGATATTATAACCCATTTATGATACGGAGTATTATTTATCATATTCTTAATCTAATACTATTATTATAATCACACTTATTATAATACTAATAACGTTATAATACTAGTAACATGGAGTATTACTATTATTCTAATAACCTAGCATTGTAGCCTAATAACCTAACCTATTCCCACACCCTCTTTACGTTTTACATAATCACGCCACATGCCTAACTTCAATCCTCAACTCCCACGAACTACTAGCCTTCTTCCACCTCGTTGTACCCTTGACGCCCCACCACCATTAACGACCTCCAGCCCACCTCTAATCGGAATCACCACCGTCAGTCGGTTGTCGTCGCTAATGACCCATGCTCACCCTGTTTCCTGTATTTTCTCGTGATGTCCCGCAACCGATGTTTCCATGTTCTCCCCGATATAGCACACTAGTTTAGCCTGGCCTGGTATGTGGCCGTGTTGTTATTGTTACGATATTTGGGTCAGGTTGTTATTGTCATTATTATGATAGTCGTGTCGTGCGAATTGTTGTCGGTGGAGTTTTATTGTTAATGGGCTAGTGTGGCTGTCGAAGTAGAGTAGTCGGGCCGGATATTTCGGGTCGATGCGTTTTGTTGTAGTGTCGAGTGGTTTGGTCATAGTTGTGTAAGTTGCTGATCTTGTAGTTACGTAAGTGCTGAAGGTATTGCATTGTTGCATGTGGTTCCTTCAGCATGATAACAATAATAATAATAAGTTGGTGAAAAGTGTCGGCTTATGGGGAAAGGATGGTCTAATCTCATTGCGTTATCGGTTGTATAGTAATACTTTATGACTAAGTCGGTGTCGGGTTTCGTTTCATAAATACATACGTTAGGATCAATATTAATTTCACTATATAATATTTCATTAGGACCAGATTTCGTAGAGTTTCCGTGGAGATTTATTTGTACTATTGACGATTTGATGACAGGTAAGGTTTTCCTTACTTAGAATACGTTAATATTATTATGCATGTATGAGTTACAAGTACGATGTGATATCGTGCTAATGAGAATAATGTTGAATAATAATGGGAGAATGATTGATGAATATTTATATATTGGAGTTGGTAAGGCTAGCTTTAGACCTAGCCGGGGCACTTGATCACGGTCCCCTCCCTGATTTCTCCTCGCGGGTTGTTGAACCTGCGGGGGGTGTGCACACTTGGAATGAAAGGGCTTGCCAGAAGAGTTGAGATGAGATTATTGATACGGTACCGTGATGGTACTGAACGTTGGGATGAGATTATTGATATGGTACCGTAATGGTACTGAATGTTGAGATGAGATTATTGATTGGTACCGATGATGGTACTGAGACGGTTGAGACTGGATGTTTTATATTATCTACCTATGTTATAATGTTAGCATGTTCTAACTGTTTTCTCTGTCAAAATTGCCACCCTATTTTATTGGGGGCCTGTGATGATCCAATTGATATTTCCAATCAATTGGGATCAGTCTATAATACAAGTTATGTATACTGTGAAGTGTTTGGATGTTGGGATGCTTGTACGGGATTGGGGTGAACGCGATAATGATCTTGGTTCCAGCACGGGTTAATGCGTAGGCATTCCTGTATATAGATTGTATAGCTTCCGCTGTGTAACCAGAGTTGTAATAGTTAATTAGTTGTAATGTTTAAATCAGATGGTCGGTTTGGCATTCCATATTGTATTGTAATGAGCTACTACCTCGGAAAACCGAGATGGTAACACCTTTATTTATTCGGGAATGCCTTGATAAGGCTCCTGGTTAAATGGGGGTGTTACAAAGTGGTATCAGAGCGAACGATCTTGGAGCCTAAAATAAATGAATCTATGAAAAATAAAATGAACCCCGGTGATGGACCATCAGGAGCCCCCCTAGAACTCGGTTAAGGAGACGTCCTTATACCAACTCCGGCCTTCTTGGTATTGACCCGGTAACCACGTGTGAGATTGAGAGTGGTATATATTAGGATGGGATACGTTGTGATGCCATGGATATTTTGTAATGACTGCCTGTGATACTTGATTCCGCTATTTGATGTGTCTCATGTAGTGAACAACGTTATAAGTTTAGGTGTGACAAGTACGTAGTTATATATAGTGTTATCATGGTATAGTTGTTTGTTCGGTTACCTAAGATACTTAGAGTGGAAGTACGCGAGGTTATGGTAGGAGTCGATAATCCGTGAATGAAGGAAGAGTCATAACTAGGGCTGATAGTAACATTAAGACCACTATCCAGGTGTTTGTAAGTAACAGTGTCCTGTGTGATAAATGGTTTTAATTAGTCGATTTGGTGGTAATCTGTGTCTATCTTGTTGAAGTAATATAATGGAGTCGTCTCACATTACCGGGAAGAGAGTTGTTATCTGGTAATGGTACATGTATCGTATTATGTTTAGAGGGTCGATAAATCACTTGTTCAAGTGTGTCGTAATGTGCATGTTATTCAAAGTACCTAGATATACCTGTGTTCCATATGGAATATTATATACTTCCTTGTTGTTGTAATGTATTAACTGCCTTCGCGTTACTTGATGAGGATTGATAGTTAGAAGTGTGATGGGTCGTATAGTGTCCATGAAACCGTCGTATGGGACTAAAGTACGAGTTAATTATAAGACTAATAGTCGAACAATGTAAGGATACTCGAGGTCTGTTTTGAGTTAATGTGAGTTACTTGCTTTATATCGATCTGAGCAGTCCTTATTGGCCTTCATTCTTCTCTCGTAATGGCGTAGATGAACTTGTCTATTAATCGGTTCTTGAAAGCGTGTGTGGTATCTAGAAATATGTCGATCTGTTTGTATTATAGGGAGCAACAATGCATATATAAATACGTCGTTTCTATTCCACCCTGATTAATACAATGTGATTGACAAGATATAGTGTAAAATCGAGTTTTGTTTAGTAATTGCATCTGAGCACAACTTGTTATTAAAATGATATATCTGTGGTGTTGTATTAATTAATGTGAATTTCTGTCCACTCACTTGGATATTTGTGTTTCGTTTTGAGTTTATATGCTTTCTTGTCAATGTGATAGGTTCCGAGTTGTACCTTGTTGTTGATTTCTATTCTTGATAGTTATGTGTATTTATAAAAAAAAATCCGTGTTGAGTTGATGAAATACACATTTACAACACTTCATCTAACCTAGATAATGTGTTTACTGATTTCTGTTTGATGTTATAAACAAACATGCTTGCTATCCGTGTCGAGATAATGTCAGGCCAACTTAAAACACCTTCGTTAACATGAACAATCTGTTACTAAATTGTTCCACTTGTTTACAGTGCCTATTTCACAAAAGTTTGAAAAGAGACTCACGTTTATTTTAAGTCTAGTTCTTCACTATATAATTTTCATATTTAAACCTAAATACTTCAACCTATTTGTTAGTGCTCAAGTTTCCATTATACACCTTACTTAAAGATTAAATTATCATTGGGAATTTGTATCAACATCACTTTGAAGAGTTTGGATAATGTTGGAACTTGGTTTGCTCGAAAATATGATTTGAAACTCGTTTTATCAATCGAAACTTTTTCAAAGCAAAAGTTTGTTAGTTCATGAAAATGATTGTACAAATAACTTTTATGTTTGGAATTTGAAAATGGTTTTAACTGGAAAGTTGTACAAGACTGTCTTGAGAGTCTAAGACCACTAGTTTTACATTGTTTTGGAGTTATAATGATTTAATTATGATTTTTCTATCATGACGACAATGTTCTGAAAACGTGTTTAAGTCCATTGAATAGTCATTGGTTCTTCTTGTTCAAGTGAATGCACTAATTTGAAAATGTCTACCTTATCGTATGATGCAATTGAGTTAAAATTATATGTTAATGATGAGTTCAGAGTACATTCGGATCATGATGAGAGGTCATACTGGTTAGGTCATACTGGTTCATGTTGCATAACTGCCTTAACGTGAATCTTATGATCAAATGTGTTGTTGTTTAATAAATCTGTCAGTGTGTAGACACCCGCATTTTGACTGCCAGGTGTCTATGGTAGTTTCCCAAAAAAACACCCGATGATGATCGGACGCTAACATGCTTCTATGCGCTCGGATACGGGCTCAAGTCCAATAATTGTTGGCTAACACACTTACAGAGTACAAATATCACAAAATCAACCTCAAATCCAGGTCCAGTGGGCCGTTTCCAATCTAATAAGGCTAATTTGGGCCAAAACCGGCACCGAAATTAAAACCGACTTTTTACGATTGGGTCAGCTCCGGTCAAAGTCGTTTCCAAGACACACAAAAACAGCCATACAACCATAAAAAGTCCAAGTCAAACACAAAACCCATCAAACACCCAAAGTCAAGGTCCAAAAGACTGACCTGCGCGACCCAGCTGGGCCACTCGATCGAGTGACCCACCCACTCGATCGAGTGGGGCCTGTTTCGAGCACGACGGCTGGCATAATGGGCCACTCGACCGAGTTAGACACCTACTCGGTCGAGTAACCCTAAACCGGGTGCCCTAACTTTTCCTATATAAGCAACCCCCATGCACACATTCAACACTTTTTGACAACTTTTTTCACAAACCGTTATATCGTTACTAACGCATTTATTGTTTCTCTTGTCAATTTTTTTTGGTTGTTTATTTTATCGCACTAAAATGAACCCACATGCTAAAATTCCACTTTGACGTAGAATTAATTGCATTAAATTGACTTAGAAATTCTTTTCAATTCCATTCACATGTTTAAGGAAAATAATCTTTGCATATCATTTTCCCGCTTAACTAACGCGCGTATTTGAAAGTCATTCGAATTCTTAGTAGAGGCCGCTAATGTGCGGGCGGGGTTGGGTGTCCTTCGTGGGCTTCCCAACACGTACCCTCACCCCTTACTCAGAACCTTGGTTTCCGGATGCCCAAAACCGTTGGCGCACGAGGGTCATTCAATACACAATATCCGATAATGTCGGTATTGGTATCAAATGCAAAGGGACGAGCCCAATAAACTCTGACATCGGAAATGGGCCGTATTTTGTATACGGACCACTACGGCATAGAGTGGGCTCGAATGGTTCCGAATAACCACAAAATTCGGTGGCGACTCCACATAGACCTAAATTTCAATTCGATCCGTTTCATATGGAGATTCATTCGCCTACCCAAACCCGCGCGTGGCCGCGTCGGGGTGGACCTATGTCATGTCCACAATTTGGCGACTCCGCTGGGGACTAATTGATGCGTGACTTACCATCGGCATCCTCAGGGTGAGACTCGAATAGAAATCGTTTGACTAGTACAATACGCGTCTTAGTTTTACGGTTCATGCATAGCCCATATTTTCCCGGGCCGGTACTCGCGACTGACGTCCCACTATACCGTTGATGTACTCCAATATGGATATGTCAAAAGGTGTCCATAGTCGATTCGAGTGGGTTTCGCGGCACGTTCTAAGCTCAACTCGACTTAGAAAGTCCGTCCCGATCAACGTCTAGACTATGTACACTGGTATAGACCCTCTTTAGACCGACCGAGACTTAGTGTAGAGCATTCATGGCGTCGTTATAATGCTTGTGTGACTACGTGCTATTTGGTTTCTGTGTCGTTTTCAAAAACCGTCAACTTTTTCAAAAATGCATCTTTTCAAAAATATTCAACTTTCAAAAACTCGGAAAGCTGCCGAAATTTAGGACTTATGATTTGACTCAAAACAAGCCTATTTTCTAGCCGGCATGCCGCCCATTTCAAAATTCGAACTTCCGATCCACCATTCGATTTTCGAATTTTCAAAAATTCAATTTCAATTTTCAAATCTTCGAGATGCCGTTTTCAATTTTCAAATCTTCGGGATCTTATCTTCAATTTTCAAATCGTTGGAAATTCCTTTTTTCCGACACTCAAATTTTCAATTTTCAAGATATCCAATTTCAAAACCCAAGACGTATACCGAATTTAGGACTTGTGATTTTACTCAAAACGTCCTATTTTTAGCCGGTATTCTGCCCATTTCAAAACTCGAAAATATTTTCGAACTTTCAAATTTGAGGCCCGATACACTTTCCGATTTTCTCGAAAAGTCGGGCCTTTCCCCGAGTTTTCTCGGGTTTTCCAAAATAATCCATTTTCAAAATCTTCCTCTTCTTAGGACTTCCCGTATTTAGCAGTGTCGGGTCGTGTCTTAAGTCGTCGAAGTCTTTAGCGTCGAAACTCCGCCGATCCTACATCGCGAGTTTCTTCCCTATCCCAGTCCGCCTTATTAGACTAAGGCCCGGCCCACCTACATAGGACATACCCTTACAAAGGAGGGCCCGTCTACACAATCGAGTCCAAAGTCTGAGAAATATCTCACGTGGACCTTCCTTCGAACAGGACTCGGCCCACATAGTCGAATCCTAAGGAAGGCCCACCTTTCACAAATCACCCGTCTAGGTGTCTTTTCTGAGTCAACCTTTTACAAGGCATAGCCCTATGACAAAAGGTTTGTGGTCCTTACGTCTAAGGGTCACTCGTCCAACACTCGAGTATTAACAAAATCTTCAATCCCACTCGGGGTCTACCCTTTAGCAGAGCGATCAATCACGGTTGCCCTAAGGGTCATGTCTTACACGTGTTTCACGTACCCCACTTTCGAGTCACTTAAGAGTGATTAATCACAATCACTCCGAGAATCGTACCCTACACATTTGTCTTAGGGGAGTCTAACCCGAGTCAAACCGGAGTCGTCTCTCCTCCCGCGCTATTTCCTATGCCTTGGTGAATTTGAGTTCCGAAGCAACTTTACTGATTACGCGGTATTCTTACAGACAGGCCACCGCAAACCAGACATCAAAAAAAGCAAGAAACTTTGGACGAACTGAAGGCCGCACTGGCCAAGATGGAAACTCAATTGACTACCATCCAGACTGACCAAGCGACCTTGGCCACCCGTCTAAGTGCCGTGGAGAAAGGGACTCCTCCTCATGGATCTGAGCCCACTGGGCCCATAGCTGAACTAGTCAGCGCTGTTCGCAGGCTCGAGGAACAAGTTCACCTGTCAACAAACAACTCGATCCACACTGAAATTGCTCGTTTCTATTCACCCCTGAATGAAGAACTGCCCGACAACTTCGACCTTACGGGCATACCAATGTTTGAGGGTACCGAAGACCCGGTCCACCACATCCGGGCTTTCAAAGAATTTATGGTTGTCAAGGGGGTGAAGTCCACTATGTTCAGACACTTGTTCGCTTCTTCCCTTGAAAAGCACCCCAAAGCCTGGTACTACAGGCTCGATTCCAAGAAATACCCGACTTGGGATGACATGGCAACAGAGTTCGCTCGGAATTATGCTGATAATACCGAGATCCAGACTACAATGCGTACTCTGGAAGTGATGGCCCAAGAGCCCAAAGAAGGGTTCACTAAATATCTTCAAAGATGGAGGGCCGAGAGTGTAAAGTTGGTAGACAAGCCCAACGAGAAGACACTAGTGGAGGCGTTCATCAACAACCTCCTACCCTCTTACCACGTCCATCTTAGGTATGCCGGCATTTCAAACTTTGCCGTGCTTACCGAAATAGGCATTAGGATTGAAGACGATCTTCGACATAATGAAGATCTAGGTGAAGCTTCTACTGAAGGCTATACTGGACATCAACTCAAGTCCGTAGAAGCCGACGACTAATGACAACATCATCCGAGAGTCTGGATCTGATTTAAGTCCGAGTCTGAGTCCGAGTCTAGGATGTGCTATTCCCTCCAAAGTCAAAGTCAAAGTCAAAGTCAGAGTCAGGGTCAATTGTATTATGTCCCCTTTTCAAAATTCAATAAAATCAAGCTTTCAATATTCTATTTCTCATATCTACTTTCCTTATGTGTTTTCGAGAACGTGATGAACACCGTCATACACTGTGAGCACACGCACGTGACTATTATAGGCACATCTATAATGACTGCAGGAAACCGAGCCCGTGTTTTCCTTTTTCCTATTCCATGTCTGGTATAGAAAGCCAAAAAACTACAACTTAGCAGGAGCGGTATCGAATTCCTATGACAAATCTGGGTAGTCTCCTAGTTTGGGTTCAAGACGGGAGGCAAGCCCATTTCCCACAATAAACACCCATCCAATAAGATCAACCAACCCCTACCTTAGGTGTTAGTCTGACCAACAAAAATTCAAAAAACCCATGACCGGGGCTGAGAGGTCAACCAACATTCAAACAAACCCATGACCGGAGCTGAGAGGTCAACCAACAAAAAATTCAAAACACCCATGACCGGGGCTGAGAGGTCAACCAACAAAAAATTCAAAAAAACCCATGACCGGGGCTGAGAGGTCAATCAACAAAAAATTCAAAAAACCCATGACCGGGGCTGAGAGGTCAACCAACAAAAAATTCAAAAAACCCATGACCGGGGCTAAGAGGTCATCCAAAAAATGTTCAAAATCCCAAGACCGGGGCTAAGAGGTCAGCCAAAGAATATTCAAGAACCCATGACCGTAGTGAAAACGGTCAAATTCAAAATTATCAATGCTCGTACCATCCAATAGAGGAGAAACAATCAAGCTGGTCAGCTAACACCACATCTAGCCTTCCCACATTACAACCCTCAAGACCTTCCCGAGGCCTAGGCTAGAGACAGCCCGAAATTTTAAGGATTCAAGCTCCATAAGATACCCCTAACCATTAGGGCTAGACATGGAAATCAGATCCCGCATTATTAAACCTACCCCGATCGAAGTCCGAGTCATTTTTACTCGACTTCCCATTTCCTACCACATTGCAATACCTTACCCTCGAAGCCTTAGCTCCACAAAATCGAGCTCCAGATTTCGAATCATCAAGGCCACTTGCGACCTAGCACCACATTTCCAAAATCATCTAAACCAGTTACCAACCCCAGACACGGGAACCAAACTTGGGGTCGGGATAAAACATGCCCAAATAGTGCACACCACCTCTGAGGGCTATCCCGGAGAACGCTCACAGTCACAGGATTAATATCCTAATCATTCTAGCCCTTTGACCAAAATGTCATTGGGAATGCACCTAGCCTACACCATCGTTATGGCTAGTTACACACAAAGTCCTATTAGACTAGGCACCATAATACATCTTCCGACACTGAACTACGGCTTGGTTTGATTTCACTACACGTGAATACGTAGGCAGCCTTTCAACAGAGGCACAACCACTCACATTGACACACATTCAAAAGCGCCATCATTCCGGTCACGACACCATCATGTTCTCAACAGCTAGCTTTGTCGTCCTGGGGGCTTCTCTTAGGCGGGAAACCTCCATCCGCTCACAAAATCAAAAAAAATCTAGCCTCCTTTCTACAGTGTGTCCTAGTACTCGGCTCAGTCAAAGACGAGAATCTGTCAGGACTCGAAGCAATACCCATTTTGGACTGTACCCTAAAATCAAAAATCCAGAAGGGCACCAGACTAAAACAGTCTCATTACAGACTACTGCAGTCCCCCTATAACAGATCATTCCCATGTTGCCACTCGCATAGGCTACGGGATAGCGCAACTCAAGAGTCTTGTTAGGTGGCCCACCCCCTACCGAGTCACGGTCCAACCCCTCGAGAGTCCAGTCGTGTCTGTCAACTCGTCCGGTCACGTCCAGAGTCGAGTCTGTCGGTAGGCCTCTCTCTTCAAATTCCACTTTGAAATTTGCAAAACTTAGCCATTTGAGAAAATCCTTTTCGACAAGGTCAAATTTCGGTCTATTTAAACTGCAAATTTCTTTCCTAAAAATTCTTTAGGAGTCAAAAATTTCAAAATTTCGAAATTTCTTCAAAAATCCAAACTTTCAAAAATTCAAAAATCATTTTTCCCCAGCGCGAGTCATTTTGCTACCTACGTGTTGCATGCATTTTATGTGACTTATACAGGTACGACTCAAACAGGGACGTGCAACCCACTATGCCTCCCCAGCGGAAGCCAACGGTGGCATTTAACGGGATGGGCCTACATACAGGCGCACCCAGGACTTATGCGACAAGTCCAATTCCCCACGGAGTTATCGTCATCAGCTCAGGTATGACTTCTAGCTTATGGCTGGCGAGCCCTTCACGCGAGTCTAATGGACTATAAACGACCCGACCGGAAGTCCGCCAGGTTTCAATCCTCGATTGGCCTGGTGGCTACTCTGACTTTCGTCTTGTCCAAGCCTCAGTCAGAGTGGGGGCTCTGTAGACACCCGCATTTTGACTGCCTGGTGTCTATGGTAGTTTCCCAAAAAAACACCCGATGATGATCGGACGCTAACATGCTTCTATGCGCTCGGATACAGGCTCAATTCCATTAATTGTTGGCTAACACACTTACAGAGTACAAATATCACAAAATCAACCTCCAATCCAGGTCCAGTGGGCCGTTTCCAATCAAATAAGGCTAATTTGGGACAAAACCGGCACCAGAATTAAAACCGACTTTTTACGATTGGGTCAGCCCCGGTCAAAGTCGTTTCCAAGACACACAAAAACAGCCATACAACCATCAAAAGTCCAAGTCAAACACAAAACCCATCAAACACCCAAAGTCAAGGTCCAAAAGACTGACCTGCGCGACCCAGCTGGGCCACTCGATCGAGTGACCCACCCACTCGATCGAGTGGGGCCTGTTTCGAGCCCGACGGCTGGCATAATGGGCCACTCGACCGAGTTAGACACCTACTCGGTCGAGTAACCCTAAACCGGGTGCCCTAGTTTTTCTTATATAAGCAACCCCCATGCACACATCTTCAACACTTTTTGACAACTTTTTTCACGAACCGTTATATCGTTACTAACGCATTTATTGTTTCTCTTGTCAATTTTTTTTGGTTGTTTATTTTATCGCACTAAAATGAACCTACATGCTAAAATTCCACTTTGACGTAGAATTAATTGCATTAAATTGACTTAGAAACCCTTTTCAATTCCATTCACATGTTTAGGGAAAATAATCTTTGCATATCATTTTCCCGCTTAACTAACGCGCGTATTGGAAAGTCATTCAAATTCTTAGTAGAGGCCGCTAATGTGCGGGCAGGGTTGGGTGTCCTTTGTGGGCTTTCCAACACGTACCCTCACCCCTTACTCAGAACCTCGGTTTCCGAATGCCCGAAACTGTTGGCGCACGAGAGTCATTCAATACACAATATCCGATAATGTTGGAATTGGTATCAAATGCAAAGGGACGAGCCCAATAAACTCTGACATTGGAAATGGGCCGTATTTTGTATACGAACCACTACGGCATAGAGTGGGCTCGAATGGTTCCGAATAACCACAAAATTCGGTGGCGACTCCACATAGACCTAAATTTCAATTCGATCCGTTTCATATGGAGATTCATTCGCCTACCCAAACCCGCGCGTGGCCGCGTCGGGGTGGACCTATGTCATGTCCACACGGTGTCATGAGTCGCTTATTGGATAAAGAACATCGATGCACATATCCAATAAATGTAGTAATTTCCATGAGAAGTCGGGAAGGGTCGAGTCGTTAAACTACGAACCGAGTACGCTAGTTGCATCTAAGTAATAAAAAAGACACTATCTTTCAGATTTGGTCGTAATAGACGTAAATTAGACATGTTTTGTAAACCAGTTAGTCATTCTTAATTGCTCCTGTATATGTGTGATGAGTTTTGTCCCAATTATCAGTCAATGAGTAACATATGCTGAGATGGATGATGTCTATGGGATGAGTGTTGGTCCTAAGTCATATGCTAGTGTCTAAATGTAAAACTTATGTGCACCTAAGACATAATGAACTACTTGATTAATTATCGGAGTCTGGATAAATATCTGTCACCTGTCATTTGTCTCAAGTTTTGAAATTATTCACGTAGTCATCTAAAAGTGTTCAGTTGTCTTACTATTTTGTCGTGATGGTTATATTACTTGCCTAAATGATTCCCCTCAAGTATGTATACATGTGAGTCCGAACCCGTTAAAGATGCAACTGTGTCAACGCATTATCATCATAATATAGATTGGTGGTACGTGTCTTAATGATAAAACTGAGTCGTGGAATATATATTATGAAGAGATCAGATGTCATGAGTATGTGGTGTCGTTAAAATCACTTGTTAGAATGTCGCAGTAATGATGATTAATGAATCTAAGAGTATAGATAAGAGTATATATATATATTCGTTTAAAAAGTTTACAGTGGCGTCCTATGATAAGTGAACGGCGTGTTATATGATAAGATTGTGATAAGAGCGATCTCATTAGTGTCAAGATGGTGTCATAATTAATATATAAGATGTGTTGGGGTAGCGTGAGTATGAGATCAGTGAACTTCGAGGAGAAGTTCTTTATAAGTTGGGTAGGAGGTAATACCATTACCCTGAACGATTGCTAAGTATCGTCGTTGTCGCCCCTGTCGTTGTTGTTGGAGATGTGTCACCGTCATCATCATTATTGTTATCGTCACCGTCTTATAGTCATGTTCACGTTGTTGTTGTGTTGTTGTGACTGTCTCTTGGGAGACGGTTCTGTGAATTGTGGAACGTATTACTATAGTACTCGAAACGTTGGTAAAACAGGGTGAGGGGAGCGAACTTCGGGACGAAGTTCCTTGTAAGGTGGATAAACTGTAATACCCGACCCTGTTTACCCACGTTCCGTTACGTATGTCAGTTATTGATGATTAGTTGGTCCATCAAGTTGGCATACTTAGTTGTTCCATGGCGGGAGTGAACTTCGGGACGAAGTTTCTTATAAGGACGGTAGATTGTAATAGCCGTAATTTTGGTTACGTTAGGTGAGTGCTGAACTTCGGGACGAAGTTCCTTATAAGAGGGATAGATTGTAATAACCACATTTTAATACTCGTATTTTATGTTATCTCGGGTCTTTTTATGACTAGTAGTAAGTATTATTGTTTTACCCGTTTCTTTTACCCTTTACTAATACCCATATAACATCTATTATGATATTATAACCCATTTATGATACGGAGTATTATTTATCATATTCTTAATCTAATATTATTATTATAATCACACTTATTATAATACTAATAACCTAATAATACTAGTAACATGGAGTATTACTATTATTCTAATAACCTAGCATTGTAGCCTAATAACCTAACCTATTCCCACACCCTCTTTACGTTTTACATAATCACGCCACATGCCTAACTTCAATCCTCAACTCTCACGAACTACTAGCCTTCTTCCACCTCGTAACCTCGTTGTACCCTTGACGCCCCCGACCATTAACGACCTCCAGCCCACCTCCAATCGGAACCACCACCGTCAATCCCAACACCACAGTTAGCTTCGTCGGTTGTCGTCATTAACGACCCATGCTCGCCCTGTTTCCTGTCTTTTCTCGTGATGTCCAGCTTCCGATGTTTCCATGTTTTCCCCGATATAGCACACTTGTTTAGCCTGGCCTGGTACGTGGCCGTGTTGTTATTGTTACGATATTTGGGTCAAGTTGTTATTGTCATTATTATGGTAGTCGTGTCGTGCTAATTGTTGTCGGTGCAGTTTTATTGTTGATGGGCTAGTGTGGCTGTCAAAGTAGAGTAGTCGGACCGGATGTTTCGGGTTGATGCGTGTTGTTGTAGTGTCGAGTGGTTTGGTCGTTGTAATCCCCTAGAAATTCTAACGCAATACAGTGGTGGAAACACTGTAGAGTTGGGATTAAAACACACTGACAAACTATATCTTATTAAAAGAAATGGTAAGTCAATACAAAGGCCTCTTTTTACAAAAGGGCTAAAAGGAAAATCTTCCGACGGGTTTATACAAATCCATAAATTACATAAATGAAGAAAGAGTAGGATCCACGCTACTCGCTAGCTCACACCCAAAACCCAACAGCAAATACTTGTCATGTTATAAACATAACAGCCACGTCAGTGGGGAGTAACTCGGACATTCTCCCAGCCATACTATATCATATGGAAAAATAATAGTATTATTATATCAAAATAGTTAAAATGAAAAACATTAAAAGATATAATAAAAATAAGTTTCGAAGAAAACTTAAATATTGGAACAATAAAAGCAGAACAAGTTTTCAGAAGAAAACTTCAAATATTTGCCAACCTGCAAACCAAAATGTATCGATAATAATAAAAATATTCAAAATGGCGTTATGGATAGGATTAGTGATAAAGGCTAGACTTTCACTAGGAGAATACTAAAACTAGCTTCGAGAACTTAGTTCAAACAAATCAAACTTCGGTCTCTAACTAGGCTACTCAACCATAATAGGACGGCGACTTATAAATGCGTGGCCCTAGTTTAAGATAATATGCACACCCCTCCCGAGCACCATAAATACTCAGTTCAACCCGACGGCGTCTTACACTGCGAGGCACGAGTTTAAGGTCAAAATGTACACACACTCCCGAACACCATATATGCTCGGTTCAACAACCAATGTGCCCCATAAAGACACACCAGCCTTATAGTTGATGGCAAAAACGTAAACCCCAGAATATATTACTCTAAACCTCACACTAGTCCATATTCCATAACTCCAAAACAAGCCATTATCGATATAAACAAGAGATATAATCATTATGAATAATATGAAGATAAAAGGGATAAACATTTTATATAAAAATGAAACTTTCTATAAATAGAAACTTAATAATTTTAGAAACCTACTTAAAATAGAAAGTCTTAAAGAAAATACATAAGTTATTAAAATAAGTGAAATGTATAAAATAACATTTGTAATGAAATTAACATTTTATTATTATCGTCGTTATCGTAACTTTAATATATTTCTAAATTCGTTACCCAAAATATAAATGAAATATAATAAGTCAACATACAGTATTTTATAAATAATTAGGAAATCGAGTTAAAACTATAAATTATAGAAAATAGATGTTTTAAGAACAACGATATCAAAATTTATTGAGTCAACGAGTTTTATAAATGAAATAAATTTTTCAAAGGTTTCAAATTATTTTTTTATGAAATAGGTTTTACTAATAAATAATAAGGATTTAAAAAAAGTCAATTGTAAACAAATAAGAAATTATTAGTGAAAATAGTCTCGACTAAAAATATATTTAAAATAAAATCGACTACTTTCTCATTTATTAATATAAGTCGTAAAAATGAAATTAATTTATTAACAAGAATACAAATTTCTATTAAAATATAAAAAATACGATTTTTAAGTGAAAATTATAAATTAATGAAATATGAGGAAAACGTGAAATCGTTACTATTTAGTTACTAGTGTCACGATAACCAACAAAATATTACGACGATCGTAAATAATTAAATTACTAACGATTCATAAAACGATATCGAAAACTCGTAAAATGTTTATAAGGCATACGATCTAAAAATAATTAAACTTTTAGCAAAATTAAACGTAGCTAATAAAAAATAGAAAACCGAAGGTAAACTATTTACTACATACTACTACTCAAACATACGATATAAAATCGAGTAACGTCTTAAAGTTACCTTAAGCCGATATCCGAAACGAACAAGCACTCGTCCTTCTTCATCAATCGAAGTTTCAAACTAGTAGCAATATCTTTAAGCTCCAAGTTGAAGAATAGTTGGTCTTCTAAGTTGGCTCTTCACGGAAATCAATAAGACAAGAGTTGGATTCGGGTAATGTGTTAAACCCAATTAATAAGGAGGACAGCTAGAACAAATGCGAATGGGTCGGAATAAAGCGATGTTCAGACTTGAGGGCAAGGGGAAACGAAGAGACACGAGTATTTGACACAGGTCGGAAAGGGACTTAATGTGTCAAGCATAAACCAAAAGACTGAACTTAAACAAGTCGACCTGAGAATGTGACGATGTGAGTTTCCAAGAAACTGTCACACAGAACGGGTACACCAAGGTTCACACAAGAACAACAACAAAACAATATCCAATAGCAGCAAACGTCAACACTAACAACTGCGGTAATAGATCGACAGCAGCAACACATAACGACATTTGGGAACAGCAGCAGAGGACAAACGTGAGCAGCATAATGGATCGAAAAAAAAGTAGCAACGAGAAGGGCAACAAGTACGAAAAAGAAAAAGAAGAAGCAGCGACAAAACTGGGTGACAGTACGAAAATTTACGATCTGAACCAAAACAAACAGCAGTAGGATGATGGCCGAACTAGACCGAAACAGGGCCGCAAGAGTTGAAAATGAAAAGACAAAGAGGTTACAGCAGAAACGATCAACCACAGCACAGCAGCAACAGAACAGACAGAATTACCTTCACGAATCGGGAAAGCAAAAGGCAGCAGCATCGAGTCACGCTCAATAGCAGCAGCGGCAGTACGCAGCAGCGTACGGCAACAGCAGCGGCAAAACGGAAAGAGGAGGAAGTCAAGAAAGAAGAGCAGCAACACAGTCACGAAAACGGTGTTAGAAGAAGAAATTAAAAGGAGAAAAGAGTAAGAAGGAGAAGGGGAAAATGGAATAGCAGCAGCAACATAACAGGAAGAAGAAGAAGAGGAGAGGACTACCTCGACGAGTCCGGATCGACCCGCACAAATCAACAGCCGTAACAGCGAACGGATATAGCGAGGCGAACAGCACACGAACGATCGAGTTCCCAACCGACAAAAGTCGTAGGCAAAACCGATCAGACAAAAGAGAAAGGGATGAAAGAACACGCAGGAAAAGGTGAAGGAGAAGGAAGAAAAGAAAAAAAAGGCGTGAAGAAGGGTGCGCGAGAATGAAAGAGCAAGGGAAAAGGATCAAAATGAGGGAAGCGGTGGAGTAAGGTGTAAGGGAAAACCAAAAGATAAGGGAATTTAAGTACGTATAATGAGGGGTTGAACGTAAATAAGGTGGAAACATGAAGTCAAGTGGTCCCACAAATTAAGAAGGGTGAAAGAGAAACGGATTAATCGAACAGGTACAAGTCGGACACGGTTCCGAGACAAAAAGTTTACGTTGTACGAATAAGTAAAACGAATTGGGAAAGAGACGAATTCCGTAACGAAAAGTTGACTGACCCACGGATCGAATTAAAATCGAGTTAATAAAGTAATTGGGTCGGCTAAAATAAAAATGAGTAAATAAACATTTCTCGAGATACAAATAATTATTCGAGACGAAAATAAAGTTTATAGAAATAAATAGTTAGACGATGAAATAGTATTTCCCGATAAATAATAAATTTTCGATTAAGTGAATTAAATTGATTTCTCGAGGAAATAAAATAAATATTTTGACGAAACTTAAAATAAAAAGAATTTCGAATTTAAATCGTCGAAATAGATTTTCGATAAGAATTAAATTAAATGTATAAAATGAATCGAAACAAACATAAAAATATGTTTTAATATGAGAAGAGTTTTCGAGACAAATAGAATTTTAGGAGTTGAAACGATTAAACGATAAATTCGTTTTAAAATAATTTTAAGAATTACGAGTTAAATCGTAAAAATAAAAATACGAACATAATTTTAATTCAATTTAATTTATAAAATCAGGGGTGTTACAGTCGTAGTTGTGTAAGTTGCTGATCTTGTAGTTACGTAAGTGCTGAAGGTATTGCATTGTTGCATGTGGTTCCTTCAGCATGATAACAATAATAATAATAAGTTGGTGAAAAGTGTCGGCTTATGGGGAAAGGATGGTCTAATCTCATTGCGTTATCGGTTGTATAGTAATACTTTATGACTAAGTCGGTGTCGGGTTTCGTTTCATAAATACATACGTTAGGATCGGTATTAATTTCACTATATAATATTTCATTAGGACCAGATTTCGTAGAGTTTCCGTGGAGATTTATTTGTACTATTGACGATTTGATGACAGGTAAGGTTTTCCTTACTTAGAATACGTTAATATTATTATGCATGTATGAGTTACAAGTACGATGTGATATCGTGCTAATGAGAATAATGTTGAATAATAGTGGGAGAATGATTGATGAATATTTATATATTGGAGTTGGTGAGGCTAGCTTTAGACCTAGTCGGGGCCCTTGATTACGGTCCCCTCCCTGATTTCTCCTCGCGGGTTGTTGAACCTGTGGGCGGTGTGCACACTCGGAATGAAAGGGCCTGCCAGAAGAGTTGAGATGAGATTATTGATACGGTACCGTGATGGTACTGAACGTTGGGATGAGATTATTGATATGGTACCGTGATGATACTGAATGTTGAGATGAGATTATTGATTGGTACCAATGATGGTACTGAGACGGTTGAGATTGGATGTTTTATATTATGTACCTATGTTATAATATTAGCATGTTCTAACCGTTTTCTGTGTCAAAATTGTCACCCTATTTTATTGGGGGCATGTGATGATCCAATTGATATTTCCGATCAACTGGGGATCAGTCTATAATACAGGTTATGTATACCGTGATGTGTTTGGATGTTGGGATGCTTGTACGGGATTGAGGTGAACGCGATAATGATTTTGGTTGCAGCACGAGTTAATGCGTAGGCATTTCTGTATATAGATTGTATAGCTTCCGCTGTGTAACCAGAGTTGTAATAGTTAATGAGTTGTAATGCTTAAATCATATGATCGGTTTGGCATTCCATATTGTATTGTAATGAGCTACTACCTCGGAAAACCGAGATGGTAACACCTTTATTTATTCGGGAATGCCTTGATAAGGCTCCTGGGTAAATGGGGTATTACAACTTCATATTAAATTAATTAGTATACTGAATAGCGGAAGCGTACCTGACTCCATTGAAGAAGGGTGGTGGAACGGAAGTCACCTGATTATAGTCTTCTAATAGACACACTCATCTTTAGGAGTCTCTCTACGGATGTACAGATGTATAAGATACTCCCTCCGTTCCAATGAATTGTTTGCCTTTGATTTTGGCACCAAGGGCAAGGGAGCCAATGAGGGAGTGCCATGTGGAGTAAAACTCATAAGATTGATCAAATTGCATATAAAAAGCTTCCTAAAATAGAAAGGCAAACAATTCATTGAGACGCCCCAATATGGAATAGGCAAACAATTCATTGGGACGGAGGGAGTATTAGGTTAAAGTGTGTTGTCAGGATCATAACCCTGACTATATAGAGGGAGAGAGGACCCCTAATAACCTATATTAGTCGCCTTTAGTAGATACGCCCATCATGTATCACTTAAAGCTTTAATGGGTCTCTACACTATTACAATTTTCTGACTCATAATTTATAAGACGTAAATAAGCCTGTATTATTTTGTATTATGACGGATCACGTATTTGGGCTCAACTTTAATGACAGGTAATAAATACAATAGGTTCAAACAATGTTGTTCATATATATTGTATTTAATCCATAATTTTTACATTATGAATTTTGGAGGCTAGCAGCGTTGATTTGTACAAACGCTTGTGCCCAATATCCGTATTCCACCATCATACTTTCGTGGTTCTCCGCACATCTATCCTATGTTTTTAGTTTCTTTATGTTTAGTAATTAAGGGGCCGTTTGGTATGAGGTATTCAGGAAAGGGAAAGGGAATCAAAGTTCACGATTACCTTTGTTTGTGTTTGTTTAGCCAAATCAATCATTCCCTTTCCCCTCCTTTCCCCCAAACTCCTCTACCTTCTTACCCCCACCCATCAAGGTAATTGCATTCCCTTTCCCCCACTCACCAACCTAGACATCACGTCACCATCACCAACAACCGCCACCACCACCACCAAAGGCCACCCACCACCGCGCCACTACGACCACCACCACCACCAAGGCCCACCTACCACCATTACGAACACCACCACACTTTCGGGTCAAGTCAAATATGAGTCGAAGTTGGGTCAAAATAATTTTTGATTTATCAATTAAAAAGAAAATGTATTTTTTAAAATTTATCGTATTGCAGTAATTATTACTCCGTATATTTACCATATTTACAATTAAAAAAGTGTAAAAATAATACTCCTTATATTACAGGTATTTTATTATCAAAAGACACTACAAAAATTAATTTTTATTATTTTTACAATTTAGATATTAATTTATTTATTTTATAATTTTTTATTTTACATAAGTATAAATAATATGATGGCACACCGCTAATGTCGAGTTTGAGTGAAAGTTGGGTGAAATTCATTCTCTCTCATTGAAACCAAACAACAACCTAAATTTGGGGTAATCTCATTCCTTTCCCTCTGTTTCCCTTTGTTGATTTCATTCTCTTTCCCTTTGATGAACCAAAGGCCTCCTAAGATTATAAGGGTTTTAACGTGGATTCTGAGAACCCAAAACTATATAAT
Organism: Agrostemma githago; assembly: GCA_958450325.1. NCBI lineage: Eukaryota > Viridiplantae > Streptophyta > Magnoliopsida > Caryophyllales > Caryophyllaceae > Agrostemma > Agrostemma githago. Next base: position 57,964,277 of record OY288249.1, on the reverse strand, counting down.
CCAACGATGCTTTTGCTGCCGACAAAAAAAATTCTACTACATTTATCTGAAACAAGTTGGAAATGTGTTAGGTTGCCTGGGACTCTTGGTACAATGGTAAATTAGTACATCACTCAGTACTTGCTAGTGTTTCGTATCTCTTCGTTTACATATATGCATAGGAAGAAGTCAGCATAGCATATCTAGGTTAGTAAAGCCAAAAGAACCACGTTGGTTGGAAGATATAGATGGCTACAACTCTAGCAACTCCTCAATATTACACTTCTGGATATAGTTGACCTAATGGCTGAATGCTGATTCAATATCAATGAAATCTTGAAGATTGTGATGACAAGCCCTCGGTTAGGATCGTCCTACCTATATATTATTAATCCAGAGAGAGGATGAAGAAGCGTCCCTAGGGACCAATTTCATTTGTCGGAGAATACAGCCGCACCTTGATCGATGAAGGTAGTAGTTACATTACTATGTGATTCCGCAAATGCCATATAAAACCTGCACCTCAATACTCTCAATTCGGAAAAAAGTAGGTGAAATTTCTATAGAAAAAGAATATCGGTGGCACACCTCAACGAATTTAGTTATTTGACGTAGTCTAGGACTAATACAAGCTAAGCCCAAAAAATTGACTGAAAATAATTGCTAACCCAAGGCCAATGGCCACAAGGGAGGAAGCCCATGTGAGTTTCTCTGTTATTCTAGGGACTCTTTCTTTCAATGCCTCGCTACACGACCCAATAAATACGGTATAACCGCCCATTGCAGCCACCGTCCCCACCAAGAACATACCCAAGAACGCTGCCCCTGCCAACCTCGATGGCAATGCAAGGGCCGGAAGAATTATCAACAAGGCATCGGGCTGAAGCCCGTGCACAACCCCCGTGGCAAACGTCGCAAACCCAATCTTCTTCTTCTTTCCTATCAGAGGCGACTGAGCCTCCCCATTCTCGGTGGCAACACAAGGTGTGGGGATTTCCAAAGCTTCCTTAATTCCCATGGCACCTATGACCAAAAGGGTTAAGCCTACTACTCTCGTTCCCCAAGTTCGAAGGATTTCAATGTGGAGGCGGTCCTTGAGTAGGAGAAAGAGTAGGCCAAATATTAACTGACCCGCATCATGGCCACATCCCCAAAGAGCTCCAACGGCGACACTTTCCATTCGAGAACGGCCGATTGAAAGAGGGGCTAAGGCCGCCAGGTGGTCCGGACCCGATAATGTGTGTAAGCAACCGGCTAAGAAACCAGTCCAAGCACTACTTAGCACCTCGATGCGAAGGAGTCCTTGCCCAACCGCACCTCCAGCCTTGGTGGCTGTTTGTAAGCTTGCGAAAGCTGGTCGTGGAAGGGCTGGGTTAATCACTATCATTGCAAGAGCTGAAAGTAGAACAAGTTTTCCAACAGCAATAACCTGAAAGTTGGTTCAATGACATAAGCCCCCGGTCTACTGATGGGAATACCATTATTCCATATATGTACTACAGAAGTTGGTTCAATGACATAATTCCTAGTCTATAGATACAACTATAGAAACAACATCCTGGAATCTATAACGGAAAGATGCAGCAACAACAAACCAAAATTTCTACCAAGATACTTACTTATTTGGAGACAAAGCACAACAGAGTATTGGGGCCTTACAAACAGTCTGTAAATGGTTTTACACTAAAATAATTGTAAAATTATCATTACACGAAAAAGTACCAAGAAGCAAATACGAGTAATAGTTTATGTTGTTACCAAATGAAAATTTATAGAGTTAGTTGTGGTAACTTGTGGGAGCCTTTAAGGCACTTGAGTAATGTTGGTTTTTTGTTGGGATAACTAATGGTTTTACGTTAATACTCGTGTAAAACAGTTTCATCTAGGTGTTTTATGTACAAAGTGTTTTTTTCCAGGAGTAGGTAAATGCACCAATAAATTGCATCTCCACATGTGAGGGCACTAGCAATGGAGGTTTATCAACAATGATTTGTGTACTTTTTAGAGGTTTGTGTAAAAACCTCCCTATTGATGCAAACAGATGAGCCACCTTGTCCATGCTAATACTTCCTAAATATAAGGGGTTTGTGTTAATGATTAGAAGAGAGGTCTATGCAAGAGATGTCAGAGAAGTTTGTTTATCGTTGGCAAAAGATTTGTTGTGGAAAAAAAAGGTGTCGTTGATGATTTGGCATAGAACAAATCCCAAAAGCGGTTCATCTATTGTGGATGGCCAGAATAGTATCTACTACATGTTCCTCCAAAAAAAAAACTGTTTTCATGAATAAATCTTTGTACCATGACAAAGGCATTCTTTCCTGACTCTGATCCGTTTTGAACTACCACAGCACCAAACTGTGCATCAGGACAGTAAATATCACAAACTGATTAAGCAAGACGTTGCAAAAAGGAATTACAAAACACTAAGCAAGGCAAAATCATCAATTTGCCCCATTAATCATCAGATATGTGGGTTGCAACTAATAAATCTAATAATCAATTACCATAGGTGCAAAAAAAGTATCACCCTATAACCTAAAGATAACAAGGATAATGAGGTAGTGACATTGATCTCCCTCAGCTCTTCTAGATTCTTAATTTGCAAATAACCTACAAGCTCAATACCACGATTGAATGTAACCATAAGCGTATACCTCTAAAATTTAGTAATTCAGCAATCTCGGAGGGGGTTCACCAGTTATAAGAATTCCCAAGGTTTGAAAGCCGCGGAAAATGTGGTGCTCAACAGATTGAGAACCGTCCATCTCCCACGCTCAAAAGATGAAATTTCTTACTGGGAAGATAGAGCTTGTGAAGTTGTGATTGAAGGAGCAAGGGGAGAAAAAGAAAATAATTTCCTCCATTAAGGAAGGTCATATCGTAAGAGTTGTTGCTCCCCCCTAGAATAATGCATCAGGTAATAGTTCCCCCACCACCCATTTTTCTTCACCATCACCGCTTCCCTCCTACTTCCGTTTATTCTAGTCTCTATTATCCTGGTAGTCACCTACATTCTAAGAGATTCCCTGAGATCAGAGATGTACTCATATATTCCAAAAACGAGGGGTGATTCATCCAACAACTTGCAACCAAGAAGTTCACATCCATATGATTACAAGGACACGAGCAATTCTGAGCTTGCAATTGCAGATAGGTGTCCTGGCACATTGTGCCTAGCCACTTCTCCCCGCCCGCACTATACTGAAGAAAAAAACAAAAACTAGACCAAAGTAAAGATGGATTGATGCTTAACCATGATAGAATAACAATCATACAGTATGATTTTTCGTTCAAAATATCTGGCAATCTCACAACATAGAAGAGTATAAGTGCATAATATCAAACCATTTTCACCAATGAAATAAACTTATTGCTCGTCATAGATTCTTCGTTGTGATGAATATATCCATCACAAACTCCTGACGCGTCAAATAAGGATCCATGTGCATAGATAACCATTTACGATTCCCTATGCATTGTAATCTTCTCTTATCAACCCATGTGAGTGATACTTGACCCGTCACAAACCCATGTAAGTAACAAAAGGGAGACATACTCATTACTCATAGAGAATTCCGTCCTTTACGTAAACCCTCAGCCAAGGATCGCCATTACCAAAAATCTGAATGTTATTTAACACCACGGTAAGAGCAACATTTTTCTAACCACAATAGAATCCATCCCCGCATTTGATAAACTTCAGCAGAGTACAACTCCACACATATCTTACACGATTCAGCGGTCTACACAGTACGCCATTTAGGACCATAAGTACACTCAATTTTACAAAAGTCAAACGTGCACCAACCATGATTTTTTATTAAATCTGAATGAAGACCCAACATATTAATCAATGCAGTAATTACTGTGTTCCACGGTCTTACACTACAATTTGTGGAATAGAAGAGATGCTATCAACTTCTCCTTTCACCTTCTCATCTCAATACAAGAAATGCTGCAAGAAATTTTATACATGATTCTTTAATACTCTTTCCATCTCGATCATTTGTTGTCCTTTGATTAAAATATCTCTCACAAATAATATAAAAGGAGAACAAATAACCAAGGTGGAGGGAGTATACCATAGAAGACACCATACACCAAATTCCCCAACAAAAATGGACATCAATAACCAATAAGTTAGCATGAAGTGTTATTCTTTCTCACATAAATGGCAATTGAAGGATCAAATTTTATGCTCTACTCATTTGTGAGATGAGAAAGAGTGGAGAAGATCAAGTTAGTTGCATAAGATTAATTATAACCAACATTCTATAAATGGAACCATATATATATATATCAATCAAAACCAACATTAAGATCGATAATTTCAAAATAAAATAAAAAACAAAGATCACACCTTTTGAAGCTTGGAACTAACATCTGATGAAGCCTGCAATTCAAAACTGGGTTCTGGTGAAGACCCACATGGAATCGATGAACCTACATGAGAATTTACCAAAAAGGGGTCGTCAACTTGCTTGGGAAAACAAGGCGACCCCAATCGAAATCTGTCGAGTTTCAGAGAGTTAACTCGGCGTGACTCGGTCAAACCACGGAGCCTGATGCCAATGGGGGAAACTCGTGCGAGTTGGGGGATATCGTGGTGGAGCTTGAGGTAGAGCTTGGAGGAGGTTGATGATGGGCTAATTAACCTCTCCATTGTTGTATTGGATTAAATTAAAGAGAAGTGGGAAGATATGGGAAATGGAATGAGGATTTGGTGAAGATAAAGTGGGTGGGATATTCATGCGTTACGTAGAATATTATAGACCGAGAAGAAAAGGGAGCCAAATCCCCTTTAAAAACCTTTTATTTGGCAAAGGAAGTTGGGGAGTAGTTGACCCCCAACAAACCCACAACGTGGTTTGTAATTGTATCATGTCAATTTCGACGCCTTGTTTATTCTCTGTTCAAACTTATCAACAATAGGATCATGAATTTGTTTGTGCATAAGTCACAGAGTATTGGGAAGGGCTGTTCGTTATTTTACCAGATTTGTGATGTTGGATGAATTGATCCATTTCGGGAGCCTCATAGTTTTTCTCTATATAGATTTCTAAATAAGTTGGATGCTTTACCAATTATTTAGGGATACCGTAAGTTTGGTAACGTCAATTAAAGTTCGGTGATTGATTATTGACCTTGGAAGAGCCTTGTGCTTCTTGGGTCGACTAAGATTTGTCATTCCTGCATGGAGGAACAAACATGGCCTCGAAAAGGATTCAAGGGCACTCTCTTCGATACCTAAGTAAGTTTTTGCCTTGAAAAAATCTTCTTCGAGAGGAGAAAGGTGACGTTGCATTTTAATTGTAGAGAGTGTGAGGAGTAGATGTTATCACCTTTTAGTGAACGAATTGGTGAGCTATTTATAGGCATAGTTTAGAGAGCTTCACTTTGGTAAATAAGATCACTTGGTAACCTTATGTGCACGCATAACGAAAGTTTATACTAGTTGTCATGACATCAGCTTCGAATGCGTGGTAAGTTTTTATGTAGCCTAGCTGACAAAGGATCGTTGGGGCCGAGGTACTCGGTCGACCCAAACGGATTGTCAGATCGTGCTACCAAGCAGAGCTCGGGTTTGGACTGGATCCGAGAGCCGAGGGCCTCGATGGGCGAGGAAAGTGGGCCAGGTGGCCAAGTAGGTAAGTCGGCCCCATCAATTGCCCTTTGGTGAGAAAGCGACATTGGTTATGTGTCGGTCATCGAAGTATTATAGGCGACTTACCTGCTTAGGCAGTCTTCGTCGTCTTCGTGTGTTTTACTCATGGGCACTCTTGTCGTCAAGGTGTCATTAAAGCTCTTGCTTGATTTTGAGAGAATTTGTCTTTTTGTCTCCTCGATGTAGGATTTGTCTTCCCAATTGATAAGCTAATCGTACACCTATCAAAGATAACCAACTTAGGTCTAACTAAAAATATAGCTAGGGAAGTCAGGATCGTATCCACAAGGAGAAAGATAAATTCTACTCGTAATTAAAGTTTATCTAAGTAACTAAATCGGGGGTTTTGTTTTTGTGTTTAACTAATCTAAAAGTAGTGAAGGAAGACAAGTGAAAAGAAGAATAACCAAAATAAATAAGATGAATAAGATGAATAAGAATGAATAAATATAGAGAGAAAACTAGGATTGTCGGTTCACTACGAATTTCATATGGTCCGTCTAGGTCACAGGTCTGTCGCAGATGTTGGTCTAAGGGGTATTGAAAAGGTCTTTCCGGTTCGCTATTCACCCTAGCATGCGTCTAAAGGCTTCCGATCTTATTAGCGCATACCAATGTGTTGCAGCAGGTCTAACTTTACCAGGCTTCCGATCTTAGGTTCAAGTTTACCGAATTCAGATCAATTAATCAATCGTGCGCATTAACTGACTAATCGCGATTATATGCTACAATTGACAACTCAGACGCAATATCATTGACAGATCTATAACTTATTTAGTGAAGACATTCAATTCGTAGATCCCCTAAATCCTAGCGAAGGAAATTAGCTACTCGTAATTAAACCAAGAACAACAATATTAATAAACGATTCTACTAGATAAAACATAATCAATGATAATAAAATTATGGCAAGTGTAAACAAAGATTAAGAATAATCAAGAACGAAGAAGAAGGAAGAAAGATTAGATTAAATTACCAAAAAGAATGAAGGCGATTCGAATCTTGAAATCTTACAATAACCGAGTTTTTAAGAAAAAAATTAAACTAGAAGCAAACGTAATTCCAGGAGAGATTAAGAGTAAAAATCTAAAGAGGGAAGTGGAGAAGTAATTTATAAACAAGCTGAAACTCCCTATTTATACAATTAGGATGAGTTAAAACTAAATAAGGAAACTGCTTGCTCAACACGAAATTTGTCCGCGGCCAAAAAATAGTCGGCCGACTATTTTAATAGTCGGTCGACTAATATTGACTCATTTGTGTAGACACCCACATTTTACTGCCAGGTGTCTATAGCAGTTTCCGACAAACACCCGATGATGATCGGACGCGAACATGCTTTAACATACTCGAAAATGGGCTCAAAATCATTGGCATTTGGCTTGGGCTTTTTACGGAGTACAAATTTCACAAAACCAACCTCAAATTCAGGCCCAGTGGGTCGTTTCGAGTCAAATAAGACTAATTTGGGTCGAATCCGACACCAGGGACAAAACCGTCTTTTTACGACCGAGTCGAAACCCGGTCGGAGATATTTTTTCGAGAAACGCGGACCAGTCGTGATACCTCACGAGTCCGGCCTGGACTCGAATACTACAAAAATCAGCTACACAAATATTAAACAATTCCGTTAAAGGTAGAATTCGATCTCAAGTAGGAATTCTATCCGAACACCGAGTCAAACACTCGACCGAGCGTAGGATACTCGGCCGAGCAGCCTATTCTAGCCGAGATTCCTTGCCTTCTTCACCAAGAAAGCGAGTTCTCGTTCATCTCAACCTCCTACGTTTCCTATCCAAATCGGTATTTCTTGTCATACAAGTAAGACTACCTCTTCTCCTATAAATAGGACCTTCCCATCACATATTCAAGACACACAATATTCACGAATCACACATCTACATCTACGATTCATAAAAACACACACTTATTAAGCCTCGAGACTCATACACGTAGCATCGAAAGACCGATAGTGTAACCCGAGACCCGACCAAAAAACCGGCTGCCTCACCCACCACTTTACACGTCCAAACAAAACCACCATAACTCACTGACATTAACTCGACGCTCCCCTGCCTTAGTGTGGACATGACATAGGTCCACCCCGCCGCGGCCACGCGCGGGTTTGGGGAGGCGAATGAATCTCCATATGAGATGGTCAAATTGAAATTTAAATCGATGTAGGAGTCGCCACCGAATTTTGTGGTTATTCGGAACCGTTCGAGCCCACTCTATGTTGTAGTGGGCCGTATACAAAATACGGCCCATTTCCGATGTGAGAGTTTATTGGGCTCGTCCCTTTGCATTACGATACCGATACCGACATTATCGGATACCGTGTATTGAATGACTCTCGTTGCCAATGGATTCGGACATTCGGAAACCATGGTTCTGAGTAAGGGTGAGGGTACGTGTTGGGAAGTTCACTAAGAACACCCAACCCCGCCCGCACTTAGCGGCCTTTACTAAGATATCGTTCGTTTTTGGTGTACACGCGTTAGTTCGACGGTTGAATGATATGCAAATATTATTTTCCCTAGACATGTGAGAATAAAAAAATGGGTTGCTAAGTCGTTTAATGCATATTAATCTAATAACGTCAAAGTTATTTTAGCATGTGAAGTTCGTTTTAGTCTAATAAAACAAACGATAAAATAAATCGCTACAAACAAGGAGCAAACGAGTTATTAACGGTTGAATAAATCGAATAAAGATGTAAATACGATAATATGCATGATTTTGGAAAAGATTTTATGACGCGCGAAAAATACTTGTCGAAATCTGAAAATATACCGAGAAAACCGCTGTTTTATGTTAGAAAACGATGCTGGAAAACATCGGAAAAGACGAGAAAACAGGCCGCGGTTTACAGCAGTCCGCGCGACTCGCCTGGGAGGGGCGCGACTCGCGCGGGTGACTGTCTCGGATTCGGTTTTCGAAAATTGATAATTTTGATAAGTCGCGTACAAATATGGATTAATTTATACTCGATTTATGTTTTCGATATTCGTCGTATTCAATATTCGATTATGAAATCGATATCAAATAGTCGGAAGGTTTTTAGAAAAGGTTTTGAAAAAAGAAAAGTTTGCTTTGAACGAAAAGAAGAAAAAAAGAAATTTGAACGAAAAGAGAAAAAAAGATATTAATTCTCTCTGCGTAAAATCGTCGAATTTGGTTTAAAAAAGATGTAACGAATTTTTGCATCAACGAGTTTTAATTAATTTAGTTCTTGTTGGATACGATATTTGATTAGAAAATCAATATCGTATTTTAAGAACGTTATATAAAAAGAAATAGTTTTTTGAAGTACCATTATTAGAAATAATAAAAAATATGTGACTTACGACCCATATTAAAAATACGAAACAACCGACGACGCAACGAAAAGAAAGAAGAAAAAACGTGGAGAAGGAAGAGAAAAGGGAATGAGTCGGGTTTGATTTACACCCTCAACCTACATGCTTTGCTTTCTCGGTATAGAGCTCGTCGGACGGTGGCTTAGGCACGGGAGCGTCGAGATGACGTGGATGAGTTAAGGATGGTGCGTTTTTTTATGTGTGAGGTGACGGATTCGGCCGGATGGTGGGGTCGAATTTCGTCGGTATTTTGACAGTATTTCGGTGCTTCTTTGGATGTATATCGAGATTATTGTTTTTGCTAGATGTCGAGGATGTATGTATGATAGATGTATATTTCATGTATGGGAATAATTGATCGCCTATTGATGGATAGTTTCTGAATGAATTGTGTTGAACAGAGGGTCCTATTTATAGGCGAAGAGGTTTAGGAAAGGTATCTTGCTTAGACAACAAGAAATACCGATTTTGATAGGAAACGCGAGAGTTCGAAAGGAACGAGAAGTCCGTTTCTTGGGGAGGAAGCAAGGAATCTCGGCTGGTTGGGGGGAGTTGGCCGAGTATTTTGATGCTCGGTCGGTAATTGGTTCGGTTTTCGGATAGAATTCCTACTTGAGATCGAATTCTATCCTTAAACGAATTTGTTTAATATTTTTTGAAGCTGCTTTTTTGTGGTGTTTGAGACCGAATCAGCCACGTGAGGTGTCATGACTGACTCGTGTGTCTCGAGAATATTTTTGACCGGGTTTTGACTCGGTCGCTAAAAGACGGTTTTACCCCTGGTGTCGGAATCGACCCAAATTATTCTCATTTGACTCGAAACGACCCACTGGGCCTGGATTGGAGGTTGGTTTTGTAATATTTGTACTCCGTAATAAGCCCAAGCCAAATGTCCATGATTTCGAGCCCATATCCGAGTCCATCAAAGCATGTTTGCGTCCGATCATCATCGGGTGTTTGGCGGGAACTACTATAGACACCTGGCGGTCAAAATGTGGGTGTCTACAGAGCCCCCACTCTGACTGAGGCTTGGACAAGGCGAAAGTCAGAGTAGCTACCAGGCCAACCGAGGATTAAGACCTGACAGACTTCCGATCGGGTCGTTTAAAGTCCATTAGACTTGCATGAAGAGCTCGCTAGCCATAAGATAGAAATCATACCTGGGTAGATGTCAACAATGTCGCGGGGACTTTTCCTAAAAAGTCTTGGGTGTGTCTGTTTACAGACACATCCCATCTTGGAATAGCGCGGGGACTTCTCCTAAAAAGTCTTGGGTGTGTCTGTTTACAGACACATCCCATCTTGGAATAGCGCGGGGACTTCTCCTAAAAAGTCTTGGGTGTGTCTGTTTACAGACACATCCCATCTTGGAATAGCGCGGGGACTTTCTCCTAAAAAGTCTTGGGTGTGTCTGTTTACAGACACATCCCATCTTGGAATTGCGTGGGAGCTTGCCTTGGAAGCTCTGGGTTTATATGCTTACAGATATATCCCGATTCCTTAATAGAAATGTTGCATGATCCTTCCACTGGGGAGTCTTTGAGAATTCTTCGGGGAGTCTTGGGGTACCTGTCTGTTGATACATAACAAATTGCATGTAACATTTAGGCGAAACACTGACTCATGCTGGGGAAGAAATGATTTTTGATTGATTTTTTGGAAAGAAAATGTTTTTTTTTGGAAATTAGAATGCTTGGGATGACTTGATTCCTAATCCAATTCTGACACGGACTCCTAAAGTCTCTGGTTAGGCCTGTATGCCTAGATGAAGTGTGATAAAAATTCCTATTCCCGTGGTGACTAGGAAAGGGATTTTCTCAAATGGCTAAGTTTTGCGAATTTTAAAATGAGAATTTGAAGAGAGAGATATACCGACCGACTCGACTCTGGACGCGACAAGACGAGTTGACAGACACAACTGGACTCTCTAAGGGTTGAACCGTGACTCGGTAGGGGATGGGCCACCTAATATGACAAGACTCTTAAGTTGCGCTATTCCGTAGCCTAGGCGAGTGGCAACACGGTTGAATCCTCGGAATGGGACTGTTTCCGTACGACAGGGCTTTGTGGTAGCAATGCCGTAGACTGGTGTTCTTTTGGATATTCTTTTGATTTAGGGTACATTCCCAAAGTGGGTATTGCTTCGAGTCCCTGACCAATTCTCGTCTTCAACTGAGCCGAGTACTAGGACACACTATAGAAAGGAGGCTAGATCTTTATTCTTTGAATTTATCTGGATTTTGTGAGTGGATGGAGAACTTCTGCCTAGGAGAAGCCCCCAGGATGACAAAGCTAGCTGCTGAGAACATGACAGTGTCGTGACCGAAATGATGATGCTTTTTCGAATTTGTGTGAATGTGAATGGTTGTGCCTTTGTCGAAAGGCTGCCTACGTATTCACGTGTAGTGAAATCAAACCAAGCCGTAGTTCAGTGTTAAAAGATGTATTATGATGCCTAGCTTATTAGGGCTTTGTGTGTAACTAGCCATAGCAATGGTGTAGGCTAGGTGCATTCCCAATGATGTCTTGACCAAAGGGCTGGAATAGTTAAGATGTTTATTCTGTGACTGTGAGCATTCTCCGGGATAGCCCCCAGAGGTGGTGTGAACTATTTGGGCATGTTCTATGCCGACTGCAAGTTGAGTTCCCGTGTTTGGGGCTGGTAACTGGTTTAGATGTTTTTGGAAATGTGGAGCTAGGTCATAAGTGGCTTTGATGATTCGAAATCTGGAGCTCGATTTTGTGGAGCTAAGGCTTCGAGGGTAAGGTATTGTAATGTGGTAGGAAAGGGGAAAGTCGACTAAAAATGACTCGGACTTCGATTGGGCAGGTTTGATAATGCGGGATCTGATTTCCATGTCTGGCCCTAATGGTTAGGGTATCCTATGGAGCTTGAATCCTCAAAATTCTGGGCTGTCTCTTAGCCTAGGTCTCGAGAAGGTCTTGAGGGTTGTAATGTGGGAAGGCTAAGTGTGGTGTTAGCTGACCAGCTTGATTGTTTCCCTTTTTTCGATGGTATAATTTTGATAATTTTGAATTGACCGTTTTCACTACGGGCATGGGTTTTTGAATATTTTTTGGCTGACCTCTTAGCCCCGATCTTGGGATTCTTCACTTGGATTGACCGTTTAACCTTGGTCAATTGACCGTTTAACCTTGGTCATGGATGCCTTTCTTTTTTTATGATGGCCTGCTTTTTGTTTTGGCCTTTTGTTTTTTTTTCTTTGATCTTTTTTTTTGTCCAACTTTTCCTCTTTGTTCTGTTGGTCAGACTAACACCTAAGGTAGGGATTGGTCAAGTTGGTCAAGTCTTATTGGAAGGGTGTTTATTGTGGGAAGTGGGCTTGCCTCCCGTCTTGAACCCAAACTACAAGACTACCTAGATTTGTCATAGGATTCGATACCGCTCCTGCTAAGGGTAGTTATGTGGCTTTTCTATACCAGACATGGAACAGGTAAGAGGAAAACACGGGCTCGGTTTCCTGCAGTCATTATAGATGCGCCTATAATAGTCACGTGCATGTGCTCACAGTGTACGATGGTGCTCATCATGTTCTCGAAAACATATAAGGAAAGCATATAGTGGAGATAGAATATTGAAAGCTGATTTTATTGAATTTTTGAAAAGAGGACAAAATACAAATGACTCTGACGCTGATTCGGAAATGAGGATGTAGGGTATCCTAGACTCGAACTCAGACTTAGACTCGAATCAAATCCGGACTCGGATGCTCGGTTGGTTGTTTTTTTTTGGTAAGGTCTTTGATTGGAGAGAAAGACGGGTGCCACGATTAGCCTAAACTCGGCTTTGCGCAAGTGCAAGAGAGGGAGTCAAACTAGACACGGCCCGGGGTGACGGGTCGACAAAGACTCTTGGACCGGGATACTCGAACGTTGATCTAGACGAGGTAACGACTGCGAATTGGACTCGAGCTGCATAAGGGTGAATCCGAAAATGGGGGCGACCATGTTTGACCGTATCACGTGCTCGGACCAACCGTGGTGACCTAACCCTAGGTGACTCGAGTATTCGTAGCATAGGTACGACATGAAGAAGGCATCATAAGGACGCCGGTGCAGGATGAACGTAGGGTACCCTTTAAGGTGACCGTGGTTGACTGCTCGGGTGGAGGACAACCCCCGAGTGAGACTAAAGACTTTGATAGGACTCAAATGGTGCGACATCTAAGTGACTCGAAAGTGGGGTACGTGAGCCAACACGTGTAAGACCTGATCCTTAGAGCAACCGTGATTGATCGCTCTGCTGAAGGGTAGCCCCCCGAGTGGGGCTGAAGACCGACTTCTAGATGTGTGACTCGTGGACGGTGGGCTTTCCTTAGGATTTTGCAAAGTGGGCCTGGTCCCGTTCGAAGGAAGGTCCACGTGTGAATTCCCCAGACTTTGGACTCGAATGTGTAAACGGGCTTCCCTTTGCAGGAGTTTGTCCTACGAAGGTGGGCCGTGCCTTGACAAATAAGGCGGACTAGGATAGGGAGGAAATCTGTGATGTATGATCAACGGAGTTTCGACGCTATAGACTCTTACAACCTATGACAAGACCCGACACTGCTAAATACGGGAAGTCCTAAGAAGAAGAGGGTTTTGAAAAGAGAATTTGGATTTGAAAACCGAGCAAAGTCGGGTAGGATGGTCCGATTTTTTTTTGAAAATCGAGAAAAAGGTTATTGGGCCGAGATTTCGGGCTTTTGAAAAGGTTTGGACAGCATACCCGCTAAAAATAGGCTATTTTGAGTCAAAATCATAAGTCCTAAATTCGGTAGCTTTCCGGGTTTTGAAAAATAGATGAGTTTGAATAGATGCAAGTTTTTTGAAAATGACGGTTTTTGAAAAAGACCAAAGAAGATCAAGTAGCATGTAGTCACGGAAACAGTATAATGACACCATGTATGCTCTTAGTCTAAGTCTCGGTCGGTCGAAATAGGGTCTATACCAACGACGATCGCTTTCTCGCAAATCAGGACGGACTTCCTAAGCCGAGTTGGTCTTAGAACCTGCCGTAAAACCCATGCGAGTTCCGCCATCGAAGTCTTTAGTGCACCCATTTAGGAATGCACCGAGGTATAGTGGGACATCGGTCACAAGTAACCGGCCCGGGAAAGAATTGGGTTATGCATGAACCATTGAACTAAAACGTGTACATTACTAATCGAACGATTTCTTTTCGAGTCTCACCCTGAGGATGCCTATGGTAAGTGACACATCAGTTAATCCCCAGCGGAGTCGCCAAATTGTGGACATGACATAGGTCCACCCCGACGCGGCCACGCGCGGGTTTGGGGAGGCGAATGAATCTCCATATGAGATGGTCAAATTGAAATTTAAATCGAAGTAGGAGTCGCCACCGAATTTTGTGGTTATTCGGAACCGTTCGAGCCCACTCTATGTTGTAGTGGGCCGTATACAAAATACGGCCCATTTCCGATGTGAGAGTTTATTGGGCTCGTCGTCCCTTTGCATTACGATACCGATACCGACATTATCGGATACCGTGTATTGAATGACTCTCGTTGCCAATGGATTCGGACATCCGGAAACCATGGTTCTGAGTAAGGGGTGAGGGTACGTGTTGGGAAGTTCACTAAGAACACCCAACCCCGCCCGCACTTAGCGGCCTTTACTAAGATATCGTTCATTTTTGGTGTACACGCGTTAGTTCGATGGTTGAATGATATGCAAAGATTATTTTCCCTAGACATGTGAGAGAAAAATAAATGGGTTGCTAAGTCGTTTAATGCATATTAATCTAATAACATCAAAGTTATTTTAGCATGTGAAGTTCGGTTTAGTCTAATAAAACAAACGATAAAATAAATCGCTACAAACAAGGAGCAAACGAGTTAGTAACGGTTGAATAAATCGAATAAAGATGTAAATACGATAATATGCATGATTTTGGAAAAGATTTTATGACGCGCGAAAAATACTTGTCGAAATCTGAAAATATACCGAGAAAACCGCTGTTTTATGTTAGAAAATGATGCTGGAAAAAATCAGAAAAGACGAGAAAACAGGCCGCGGTTTACAGCAGTCCGAGCGACACGCCTGGGAGGGGCGCGACTCGCGCGGGTGACTGTCTCAGATTCGGTTTTCGAAAATTGATAATTTTGATAAGTCGCGTACGAATATGGATTAATTTATGCTCGATTTATGTTTTCGATATTCGTCGTATTCGATATTCGATTATGAAATCGATATCAAATAGTCGGAAGGTTTTTAGAAAAGGTTTTGAAAAAAGAAAAGTTTGCTTTGAACGAAAAGAAGAAAAAAAGAAATTTGAACGAAAAGAGAAAAAAAGATGTTAATTCTCTCCGTGTAAAATCGTCGAATTTGGTTTAAAAAAGATGTAACGATTTTTTGCATCAACGAGTTTTAATTAATTTAGTTCTTGTTGGATACGATATTTGATTAGAAAATCAATATCGTATTTTAAGAACGTTATATAAAAAGAAATAGTTTTTTGAAGTACCGATTATTAGAAATAATAAAAAATATGTGACGAACGACCCATATTAAAAATACGAAACGACCAACGACGCAACGAAAAGAAAGAAGAAAAAATGTGGAGAAGGAAGAGAAAAGGGAAAGAGTCGGGTTTGATTTACACCCTCAACCTACATGCTTTGCTTTCTCGGTATAGAGCTCGTCGGACGGTGGCTTAGGCACAGGAGCGTCGAGATGATGTGGATGAGTTTAGGATGGTGCGTTTTTTTATGTGTGAGGTGACAGATTCGGCCGGATGGTGGGGTCGGGTTTCGTCGGTATTTTGACAGTATTTCGGTGCTTCTTTGGATGTATGTCGAGATTATTTTTTTTGCTAGATGTCGAGGATGTATGAATGATAGATGTATATTTCATGTATGGGAATAATTGATCGCCTATTGATGGATAGTTTCTGAGTGAATTGTGTTGAACAGAGGGTCCTATTTATAGGCGAAGAGGTTTAGGAGAGGTATCTTGTTTAGACAACAAGAAATACCGATTTGGATAGGAAACGCGAGAGTTCAAAAGGAACGAGAAGTCCGTTGCTTGGAGAGGAAGCAAGGAATCTCGGCTGGTTGGGGGGAGTTGGCCGAGTATTTTGATGCTCGGTCGGTAATTGATTCGGTTTTCGGATAGAATTCCTACTTGAGATCGAATTCTATCCTTAAACGGATTTGTTTAATATTTTTTGAAGCTGATTTTTTGTGGTGTTTGAGACCGAATCAGCCACGTGAGGTGTCACGGCTGACTCGTGTGTCTCGAGAATATTTTTGACCGGGTTTTGACTCGGTCGCTAAAAGACGGTTTTACCCCTGGTGTCGGAATCGACCCAAATTAGTCTCATTTGACTCGAAATGACCCACTGGGCCTGGATTTGAGGTTGGTTTTGTAAGATTTGTACTCCGTAATAAGCCCAAGCCAAATGTCCATGATTTCGAGCCCATATCCGAGTCCATCAAAGGATGTTTGCGTCCGATCATCATCGGGTGTTTGGCGGGAACTACTATAGACACCTGGCGGTCAAAATGTGGGTGTCGTCTACACTTAGCCACATTCCGACGAGCCTAGATCCGAGTAAACAAAGCATGTAGGTTGAGGGTAAAAAATCAAACCCGATTTCTCTATTTTCTTCCTTCTATTCTCTCGTTTTCTTCTTCGTTTTGTCGTCGTCGGTCGTCCATTTTTTTAAGGGTCGTCGTCGTTTTTTTTTATATAATAACGATACTACAAAAACTATTTTCATATAACTAACATTCTTAAAAATACGATACCGATTCTCTAGTCGAATATCGTATTAAAAAATTACATTAATCTCGTTGATGCTAAAAAATCGTTACATTTTTTTTACAAAATACGACGATTTTAATGCGGAGAGAACCAACATTCTTTTTCGTTTCGTTCAAATTCTTTTCAAAACAATTTTATAAAACCTTTTCTAAAAGTCATTCCGAATATTCGATATCGATTTCATAATCGAATATCGAATACGACGAACATCGAAAGTATAAATCGAGTATAAATTAGTTCATATTTGTACGCGATCTATCAAAATTAACGACTTTTGAAAATAAACGAGCCGAGACAGCAGCCCACGCGAGTCGCGCCCCTCCCAGGCGACTCGCGCGAGAGCCTGGAATCCGCGGTCCCTTTCTTCGTTTTCTCTACTTTTTCTTAAGCATCGTTTTTCTAATTCTACAAAACGATTTTTTTCAAAAACTTTTCTTTTCATCTTTTCCAAAATTATTCCGAATATTTGCTATCGATTTCATGATCGAATATCGAAAATATTGAATCGAGTACAAATTATGCGATATTTGTACGCGATTTAATAAAATCATCGATTTTTCAAAAAATCGGCTTCGAAGCAGCAGGGGCGCGAGTCGCGCGCACCCCGGGCGAGCCGCGAGGCCGGCTGAAATGCGACACGTTCTTCGTTTTTTTTTTATTCTTCGAACATTGTTTTTAGACAAAACAACGTCTTTTCAGATCTCAACTTTATTTTTCTTGACCCACGCGTGTTAATCCATCACGTGAATTAAACTTTTCAAAACCATGCATATCATCATATTTATTTTTTATTCAATCGTTACTAACTCGTTTGCTCGTGTTTTTTAGCGATATCTTTTCATCTTTTCATCATTTGTTTTATTGTACTAAAACGAACCTCGCATGCTAAAATACAACTTTGACGTTAATTTTAGTTGCATTAAATCGACTTAGCAACCCATTCAATTCTCGCATGTTTAGGGAAAAAAATGTTTGCATATCATTCATCGTATTACTAACGCGCGTACTCAAAAATCATTCGATATCCTAGTAGAGGCCGCTAATGTGCGGGCAGGGTTGGGTGTCCTTCGTGGGCTTCCCAACACGTACCCTCACCCCTTACTCAGAACCTCGGTTTCCGGATGTCCAAAACCACTGGCAACGAGAGTCATTCAATACACGATATCCGATTAAGTTGGTATCGGTATCAAAATGCAAAAGGGACGAACCCAATAAACTCTGACATCGGAAATGGGCCGTATTTTGTACACGGCCCACTACGACATAGAGTGGGTTCGAACGGGCCCGAACTCCCACAAAGTTCGGTGGCGACTCCAACTTCGATTTAAATTTCAATTCGATCCATTCTCATATGGAGATTCATTTGCCTCCTCAAACCCGCACGTGGCCGCGTCGGGGTAGACCTATGTCATGTCCACGATTTGGCGACTCCGCTGGGGATTAAATGATGCGTGACTTACCATCGGCATCCTCAGGGTGAGACTCGAATAGAAATCGTTTGACTAGTACATTACGCGTTTTAGTTTTACGGTTCATGCATAACCCCATATTTTCCCGGGCCGGTACTGGTGACCGACGTCCCACTATACCATTGATGTAGTCCAAATTGGATATGTCAAAAAGTGTTCATAGCATATTCGTATGGGTTTTACGGCATGTTCTAAGTTCAACTCGACTTAGGAAGTTCGCCCCGATTCTCGAATAGGCTATGTACACTGGTATAAACCCTTATAGACTGACCGAGACTTAGCTTAAGAGCATACATGGTGTCATTATACTGTTTCCATGACTACGTGCTACTTGATCCACATCTTTTTCATAAAACGTCATTTTCAAAATTTGCATCCTTTTCAAAATAACCAATTTCAAAACCCCGGACATATACCGAATTTAGGACTTACGATTTTACTCAAAATAGCCCTTTTTCTTGCCGGTATTAAGCCCAATTTAAAACTCGAAAATATATTTTCGAACTTTCAAAACCTTCGCCCGATCCGCCTTTTCCGTTTTCTTTCTCGAAAAAAAAGGGGCCGGTTCTCCCCGAATTTTCGGGCTTTTAAAAAAAATCATCATATTTGAAAACTTCCTCTTCTTAGGACTTCCCGTATTTAGCAGTGTCGGGTCGTGTCATAAGTCGTCGAAGTCTTTAGCGTCGAAACTCCGTCGATTTTACATCACGAGTTTCCTCCCTATTCCCGTCCGCCTTATTTTACTAAGGCAAGGCCCACCTGCGTAGGACATACTCCTACAAGGGTTGGCCCATTTACACAATCGAGTCCAAAGTCTGGGAATGTCTCACGTGAACCTTACTTCGAACAAGGCCCAGCCCACATAGCTGGATCCTAAGGAAGGCCCACCTTTTTACAAGTCACCCGTCTAGGTGTCTTTTCCGAGTCCTTACCGTCTTAGTCTTCTTCTTTTTCCCTTGCTCGGGATGTACTTTTTTTAGGATTCGTGTTAAGTTGCTGATTACGCGGTGTTCTTACAGACAGGCCACCTTTCACTCGAACCATGACGAAAGAAGCCATTGATGAGTTGACAGCTTCGTTGGCTCAGATCCAAAACCAATTGAGACAAATGAGGGAAGACCCGATTGCCATCGTCACTCGGGTAAGTGCCGTGGAACAAGGAACCCCCAACGCTTCGATCAAGGATGACAGACCTTTGGCCGCACTGGCCGGCGCAGTCCGAAAGCTGCAAGAACAGGTCCACTCGACCACCAGAAACACCATCCTCACGGAAAATGCCCGTACCTATTCGTCCTTGACCGATGAACTGCCCGCTAACCTCGACTTAAAGGGCTTACCAATGTTTGACGGGACCGAAGACTCGGTACTCCATATCCGGGCCTTCAAGGATTTTATGGCTGTTAAGGGGGTCAAATCGACCATGTTCAAGCATCTCTTTGCTTCCTCTCTGAAAAAGCACCCGTAAGCCTGGTACTACAGGCTTGACCCCAAGAAATACAAAACATGGGACGATGTCGCAATGGAATTCGCGCGAAACTACGCGGATAACGCCAAGATCCAGACTACCATGCGTACTCTGGAGGTTATGGCCCAAGAGCCTAAGGAAGGTTTCACCAAATACCTTCAAAGGTGGAGGGCTGAAAGTGTAAAGCTGGTGGACAAGCCCAGCGAAAAGGTGCTAGTGGAGGCCATTGTCAAAAACCTCCTCCCCTCTTACCGGATCCATCTCCGGTACGCCATCATACCCGATTTCGCCACTTCGACCGAGATGGGTACAAGAATCGAAGACGATCTAAGGTTAGAGAGCCTTACTAAGGCCTCTGCCAAGGGGTATCAAGGAGCCAGTTCATCCTCCAGCAAGCTCGCAACCACAACTGCGGCCCGAAGCATCTTTGACGAGGTTAACTCATTAGACACCTCGACCAAAAAGAATACTCCAAATCGGGTATTCACTGATATAGGAACAACCTATGCTAATGCCTTAAAAAAGCTGTCTTCAAAAGGTCTAATCCAACTTATAGGCCCAATCCCGGAAGTTCCCGTTGAAAAGCGATCCAAGAATTACAATATTCAAGCCTATTGCCACTATCACCAAGGCAACGGGCACGACACTGAGAAATACTGGAAGTTGAAGCATCTCATTCAGGATCTGATCGAAAGTGGGAAGATACCACTACCCAGTGATAAGCCGAGTAACAAAAATAATCCCCTTGCTACTCACGCCATTTTTACTGGAGAAGTGGTCGACTGCTCTCATCTCATTTCTCCTTTCATTTCCCAAATCAACAGGATATGGAATGATGATGAGGACGACGTTTACTTGGCTAAGGGGGAAGCTGTCCCTGTCATTGTCGAAGAAATCCGGAAGGCTAAAGCCAGAGCCCTGGCCGGCACACACGTCATCACGACCGGTCTTTCTATCCCGGAAACCGTCACTGAACCTTCCAGGACGGAACTCACTTCCGAGGAACCAAACGCTGACACGGCCCTAGTCAGGCAACTAAAGAGGGTCCGAACTGATCTCACTATATGGCAGCTTTTGGTTAGTTCTCAGAAGCAGCTTTTGGTTAGTTCTCACCTCAAAGGCAAGTCCAAAGGAGAAGGCCCACTTATCACTTTCTCCGAGTTCGACCTCCCACTGTTTGGGGCCACCCATAACTTGACCCTATATATCACGGTGATCTGCCGGAATAAATATCTCCCAATGACCCTAATTGATGATGGGTCCGCAGTAAACGTCCTTCCCTTGAGGACAGTTAAGGCCCTCGGCATTACCGAGGCTGACTACCTTCCAACTGCACAAACTATCCAGGCTTTCGATGGGAGCCCAAAATCAGTTGCTGGGGCCGTTAAGCTAACAATCATAACAAGCCCGATCGAGAAGGAGTTGGAATTTCAGGTGATCGATGTCACCTCATCTTTCAATCTGCTACTTGGAAGGCCCTGGATACACGCGGTCAAAGCCGTGTCTTCCACCCTTCACAGAAAGTTCAAACTACCTTTACAAGATGGGATCGTTACTCTCGAAGCTACCCCCATAACCGTGTCAAGCTGCAACACGGCGGGCTCAACCGACCCGCGAGGTTTCAACTTCGTGGGAATGATCGAGGAAGAGTATCTTTTCCGACCGTATTTCACCACTAGCATCGACACGATGCTGCAAAACTTGGGTTACCTACCAGGAGCTACTTCGAGGCCTGACCTCCCAGCCGGCAAGATCATCGAGGTCTTAACCAATGAAGAGTCAAGATTCGGCTTGGGGTATGCTGTAACCCCGGAAAACGTGGTTCGGGCTGGTATTCAGAAGGCCATCAACATCTTCAAGGGTATCTACTTGGGCCCTTACAGTCCAAGACTGATTAATTACTTTGTCACTCCAGTGTTCGGAGCTGTTCAAGTGGGCCTCTATCAGCCCACCATCTCATATCCCGAGACCAAATTGGCTTGGGAATGTAATTTCATCCCGGATGACATCTTTGCCCTTATCCAGGCCGAATCAAAGGAGGGTGCAAATAATACTGAGCCCGTCCTGGGACTCCTATTCGGGGAAGACAAGGTCGTCCCGACCCCTAAACAGGAGTTAGTCAACTTGATTCTCCGCAGCAGCAGGTTCGATCCAACCAAGTTGATCTCCGAAGTAGGTGCTGACACCGGGAAGAGAGCTTGGAGGAAGACAACTAAATGGACCGACAGTCAGGGTCGAGTCTACAAGCTAACTACTGGTGAAGGAGATATGCAGGATGATGAGTCCGAGTCCGAGTCAGTGTCCGAGTCAGAGTCGGAGTCTGAGTCCAAGTCTAGAGGGTCCAGTACTAGGATCAAGTCTATAACCCCTCTCCCTTCTTTAGTCACACCATCGGGAGCCTCGGAGTCTGTCCCGAGAGCTCTCCCTATCCCGTCTCTGACCAACGATCAGATGGCAGCTCTCTTCGAGCTCTTTTCAAAATTCACTATCAATAATAACGATAACCGTTCTGCTTACGACTTGTCTTATTTTCAAAACATTTTCAAAAATCTTACTTGTGATGACATTGAGAAACCCGACGAACAGGTACCGCTGCCTCCGCATCTAATCGAGCTACTCGAACAAAGGGAGTCCCGAAATCCGGTAATCGAAGAAACCGATTCCATCAACGTCTTAATCTTTGATTGGCCTGGTAGCTACTCTGACTTTAGCCCTGTCCAAGCCTCAGTCAGAGTGGGGACTCTGTAGACACCCACATTTTACTGCCAGGTGTCTATAGCAGTTTCTGACAAACACCCGATGATGATCGGACACGAACATGCTTTAACATACTCGAAAATGGGCTCAAAATCATTGGCATTTGGCTTGGGCTTTTTACGGAGTACAAATTTCACAAAACCAACCTCAAATTCAGGCCTAGTGGGTCGTTTCGAGTCAAATAAGACTAATTTGGGTCGAATCCGACACCAGGGGCAAAACCGTCTTTTTACGACCGAGTCGAAACCCGGTCGGAGATATTTTTTCGAGAAACACGGACCAGCCGTGATACCTCACGAGTCCGGCCTGGACTCGAATACTACAAAAATCAGCTACACAAATATTAAACAATTCCGTTAAAGGTAGAATTCGATCTCAAGTAGGAATTCTATCCGAACACCGAGTCAAACACTCGACCAAGCGTAGGATACTCGACCGAGCAGCCTATTACAGCCGAGATTCCTTGCCTTATTCACCAAGAAAGCGAGTTCTCGTTCATCTCAACCTCCTACGTTTCCTATCCAAATCGGTATTTCTTGTCATACAAGCAAGGCTACCTCTTCTCCGATAAATAGGACCTTCCCATCACATATTCAAGACACACAATATTCACGAATCACACATCTACATCTATGATTCATAAAAACACACACTTATTAAGCCTCGAGACTCATACACGTGGCATTGAAAGACCGATAGTGTAACCCGAGACCCGACCAAAAAACCGGCTGCCTCACCCACCGCTTTACACGTCCAAACAAAACCACCATAACTCACCAACATTAACTCGACGCTCCCGTGCCTTAGCCACATTCCGACGAGCCCCGATCCGAGTAAACAAAGCATGTAGGTTGAGGGTGAAAAATCAAACCCGATTTCTCTCTTTTCTTCCTTCCTTTCTCTCGTTTTCTTCTTCGTTTTGTCGTTGTCGGTCGTCTATTTTTTTAAGGGTCGTCGTCGTTTTTTTATATATAATAACGATACTACAAAAACTATTTTCATATAACGAACATTCTTAAAATACGATACCGATTCTCTAGTCGAATATCGTATTAAAAGAATTACATTAATCTCGTTGATGCTAAAACATCATTACATTTTTTTTACAAAATACGACGATTTTAACGCGGAGAGAACCAACATTCTTTTTCGTTTTGTTCAAATTATTTTCAAAACAATTTTGTAAAACCTTTTCTAAAAGTCATTCCGAAAATTCGATATCGATTTCATAATCGAATATCGAATACAACGAACATCGAAAGTATAAATCGAGTATAAATTAGTTCATATTTGTACGCGATCTATCGAAATTAACGACTTTCGAAAATAAACGAGCCGAGGCAGCAGCCCACGCGAGTCGCGCCCCTCCCAGGCGACTCGCGCGGGAGCCTGGAATCCGCGGTCCCTTTCTTCGTTTTCTCTACTTTTTCTTAAGCATCGTTTTTCTAATTCTACAAAACGATTTTTTTCAAAACCTTTTCTTTTCATCATTTCCAAATTATTCCGAATATTTGATATCGATTTCATGATCGAATATCGAATATCGAAAATATTGAATCGAGTACAAATTATGCGATATTTGTACGCGATTTAATAAAATCGTCGATTTTCCAAAAAATCGGCTTCGAAGCAGACCGGGGCGCGAGTCGCGCGCACCCCGGACGAGCCGCGCGACCGGCTAAAACGCGACACGTTCTTCGTTTTTTTTATTATTCTTCGAACATCGTTTTTAGACAAAACAACGTCTTGACCCCGGTCAACGCGTGTTAATCCATCACGTGAATTAAACTTTTCAAAACCATGCATATCATCATATTTATTTTTTATTCAATCGTTATTAACTCGTTTGCTCGTGTTTTTTAGCGATTTCTTTTCATCTTTTCATCATTTGTTTTATTGTTCTAAAACGAACCTCACATGCTAAAATACAACTTTGACGTTAATTTTAGTTGCATTAAATTGACTTAGCAACCTATTCAATTCTTGCATGTTTAGGGAACACAATGTTTGCATATCATTCATCGTATTACTAACGCGCGTATTCAAAAATCATTCGATATCCTAGTAGAGGCCGCTAATGTGCGGACGGAGTTGGGTGTCCTTCGTGGGCTTCCCAACACGTACCCTCACCCCTTACTCAGAACCTCGGTTTCCGGATGTCCAAAACCATTGGCAACGAGAGTCATTCAATACACGATATCCGATCAAGTCGGTATCGGTATCAAAATGCAAAAGGGACGAACCCAATAAACTCTGACATCGGAAATGGGCCGTATTTTGTACACGGCCCACTACGACATAGAGTGGGTTCGAACGGGTCCGAACTCCCACAAAGTTCGGTGGCGACTCCAACTTCGATTTAAATTTCAATTCGATCCATTCTCATATGGAGATTCATTCGCCTCCCCAAACCCGCGCGTGGCCGCGTCGGGGTGGACCTATGTCATTTCCACAATTTGATATTCTGCAGACTCCCAAATAGTCGGTCGACTATTCTAATAGTCTGTCGACTATAATTGGCCCATTTATGCAATTAGCTCTTTCCAGCTTCGTTTTGGCTCGGTTTTGGTTCGTTTTAGCTCCTGTGGCTTCTGCTCCTGCAAAAAGATAATTCACACCACAAAGTACCCAATTCCGGGCAAAATGGTAGTTTGCACTACTCGATAAACACGGGTATGCGCGTAATAAAAGCATAAAAAGTGTATATAAAATACGCGTATCAAATCTCCCCAAACCAAACCCCTTGCTTGTCCTCAAGCTAAGCAAGCACAAAACGATAGACTCAAACCGAATGGAATGTATATAACTCATAGCGGAGTATGCTCCAAAGTTACCCAAACCAATGTACAACGATTAAAATTAATGTAAACAACCACATACAACAAGCTTGACCAATGACAACAATACTGAACCTTCAAACTTGCAAGACTCGTCTATGTTGGACTCTCACGGATCGCTCATCACACAAAACGGGTGATATTGTGAGTTTATGTAAAAACGGAAAGACAAAACACTCACCTAAACTGCGACCTACAAGAGCATGCATGCAATCTAACATGAAATCAATCTCTACTAACCGTACATACGCATTCTATCGGGTAAAGACAAGTGCCAAGGACTTACATATGGTATAAAGTGAGGCTACTCGGGTAAGAAGGGGCAAAACGATATGGAAATGAGGAGGTAAAAGCCAAGCTAGTATTCCTTACACCCATCAATAATAAATCATTTCGTTCTAACCAAACTCCAGTCGAAGAAATTAGACATGGCAACAAGCGCCTTATCGAGATCACTTCCCACTAATAACTATGAAATTAGAGAGATCAATCCTTTTCTCATAGCAAAAACACATTCTTCTTCTAGTTTCACTTCATTTTTTTTTTCCTTTTTTCTTCTTTCCTTTCTTTTTCTTTTCATTGGTTCGTTTTTTTTCTTTCAAATAATTTTTTTTCATATATTTTTTTCATTCCCTTTTCAAATGTCACGGTACCAAAATCAACACGGAAAAAACAATTCTGTTCAACTAATCTACTAGCTTGACTAGGGTAGGCAATATATGTCATGTAGTTAGTAAACGGGTCAATTTGGCTTTGTGAAGTTCCTGGGGAATAGATAAAAGAAAGGGGTTTGCCTTTTTCGCACATGTCAAAACCACGAGTAAAAAACGTACAGGTACTTAAGAGATGAATGTCATACTTATGCAGTTTGATGTTACATGCCTCATAAGGAGTACTACTCTCAACCTAAATGAAACTGATCATGAATGTCATCAGTTTAAGGCTCTAATCCCTTACAAATCTGAGTAGTTTGCCAACAATGAGTTAAGTTTATTCGTTCAGTACAATTAACCAAAGATGTAAGAATGCCACATGTGATTGTGGACAAAAATTCTAACGGCGCACGAGCATAAGCAACTAAATGAAGACATAGAAGCATTATCATCATCGCTACATAGCATTCTGACTCAACTAAAACTCGGCTAAATGCAAAACATATTTTCGGTTTTGTTTTTTTATGCATGCGGAAATGCAAGAAATATGCAGATGGATGAAAACAGACATATGCATACCCTCCTCAAACCAAATCACACAATGCCCTCATTGTGTACACCAAACAATAAAAGGCAACACTAAATACGGGGAAGAAATGCAAAGCAATGGAAGTGCAAAAAGAAAAAGAAAGAACTACTTACAAGATATATACAAACGGAGACCTTCCCTAAACCACTCCTAAGCATCAAAATATACCAACTTCGTCATTTTACTTAAAAAACACATCAACGCCCTAAGTAGCATGTCATATTCCTACGCATGAGAAATATGAAAGCATATAAAAGCACATGATAAGATATAAGTATCAAATGTCAAAAGTATGGAATGAAACATCTTATCACGGGGCAAAAGACCAATTTCCACATGAAGTACTGCACTAATCCCCTCGTCCGCAAGACATGGAGCACCAAAGTTAAAATCAGAAAACAAAGTGTTAGTGGTCGTAGGAAAATGGTCAAAAATTGGCAGTAGTGGGGCTGATAAGCATAAAGGTGGAATAGGGGGAACTAAGCCCAAAACCTTAAAAGGAGAGAGGATACCAGGCAAAGTAACCAATAATGGTTCATCTACAATGTTGTGCTCATACTCGTCCCATCCAACCTTGATTTTCGAATCAAAAAGTTCTTTATGAACCTCATCACATAGATTCTCACAAAATGGAACCAATGCACTCGTGTCATAACTTTCGTCACAACATATCTCAGTATCAAAACAAGGTCCCTTAAAGATATCCGCATTACTAGTCTCACAAATGAGTTCATCACTAGTCAAATAAAGTGAAAAACTGGGTTTCACACTTTCTTCAGCTAGCCAGTCAAAGTAATCTATCACCTCTTCATAGGACTTGCTTTCGAAATCCTTACAAGTGGAAAATAAATAGGCTTTTGTAGAGTCTGTCATACCTTTCAAGACGGTAAGAACAAGTGTTCATTAGTTAAACGAGCGGATTTCAGAGAGCTAAGACAATCGCAAAATCTCTCCATATAAGCTCCAAAAGTCTCATCGGGCTCCTGTGGAAAATCTATAATAATCCTCATGGAAACGGTGAGAACGGTCTCAAGGGACTGGAGTTCCCTAAGACAAAAGACAAACTAAAATAACAAGCAGGAATACACCGTCTCCCCGGCAACGACGCCAAAATTTGATAAGCAAATCGTACACCTATAAAAAATAACCAACTTAGGTCTAACTAAAAATATAGTTAGGGAAGTCAGGATCGTATCCACAAGGAGACAAATAAATTCTACTCGTAATTAATGTTTATCTAAGATTCTAAGCAACTAAATCGGGGGTTTCGTTTTTGTGTTTAACTAATCTAAAAGTAGTGAAGGAAGAGAAGTGAAAAGAAGAATAACTAAAATAAATAAGATGAATAAGGATGAATAAATATAGAGAGAAAACTAGAATTGTCGGTTCACTACGAATTTCATATGGTCCGGTCTAGGTCACAGGTCTGTCGCAGATGTTGGTCTAAGGGGTAGTGAAAAGGTCCTTCCGGTCCACTATTCACCCTAGCATGCGTCTAAAGGCTTCCGATCTTATTAGGGCATTTCAATGTGTTGCAGCAGTTCTAACTTTTACCAGGCTTCCGATCTTAGGTTCAAGTTTACCGAATTCAATTAATCAATCATGCGCATTAACTGACTAATCGCGATTATATGCTACAATTGACAACTCAGCCGCAATATCATTGACAGATCTATAACTTATTTAGCGACCACATTCAATTCGAAGATCCCCTAAATCCTAGCGAAGGAAATTAGCTACTCATAATTAAACCAAGAACAACAATATTAATAAACGATTCTACTAGATTAAACATAATGAATGATAATAAAATTGCGACAAGTATAAACAAAGATTAAGAATAATCAAGAACGAAGAAGAACGAAGAAAGATTAAATTAAATTACCAAAAGGAATGAAGGCGATTCGAATCTTGAAATCTTACAATAACCGAGTTTTTAAGAAAGAAATTAAACTAGAAGCGAAAGTATTTCCAGGAGAGATTAAGAGTAAAAATCTAAAGAGAAAAGTGGAGAAGTAATTTCTAAACAAGCTGAAACTCCCTATTTATACAATTAGGAAGAGTTAAAACTGAATAAGGAAACTGCTTGCTCAACACGAAATCTGTCCGCGGCCCAGAAAATAGTCGACCGACTATTTTAATAGTCGGTCGACTAATATTGACTCATTTGATATTCTGCAGACTCCCAAATAGTCGGTCGACTATTCTAATAGTCTGTCGACTATAATTGGCCCATTTATGCACTCAGCTCTTTCCGTCTTCGTTTTGGCTCGGTTTTGGTTCGTTTTCAGCTTCTATCTTTACTTGATTTTTCTCACAATGACTCGGTTTAGAGCTTTAACGATTTTTGATGTGTTTTTGTGCTCTTTTGACTACTTGGTCTGAATTATCTGCAAAATAACAAAAGAATACCCGAGTGACACATATGAGAGAAAATAGCATAATTCGACTCCTAAAATTAATAAAATGACACGGAAATGCGTGCCAAATTAAGTGAAAAATCGAATAAGAACGGCAAACATCAAATCTCCCCAAATTGAATCATTGCTCGTCCTCAAGCAATCAAACACAAAAATATCTACGGAAACAAAGATAAAGAATAATCAAGAATGAAGAAGAAGGAAGAAAGATTAAATTAAATTACCAAAAGGAATGAAGGCGATTCGAATCTTGAAATCTTACAATAATCGAGTTTTTAAGAAAGAAATTAAACTAGAAGCAAAAGTAATTCTAGGAGAGATTAAGAGTAAAAATCTAAAGAGAAAAGTGGAGAAGTAATTTCTAAACAAGCTGAAACTCCCTATTTATACAATTAGGAAGAGTTAAAACTGAATAAGGAAACTGCTTGCTCAACACGAAATCTGTCCGCGGCCCAGAAAATAGTCGGCTGACTATTTTAATAGTCGGTCGACTATTTTAATAGTCGGTCGACTAATATTGACTCATTTGATATTCTGCAGACTCCTAAATAGTCGGTCGACTATTCTAATAGTCTGTCGACTATAATTGGCCCATTTATGCACTTAGCTCTTTCCGTCTTTGTTTTGGCTCGGTTTTGGTTCGTTTTCAGCTTCTATCTTTACATGATTTTTCTCACAACGACTCGGTTTTAGAGCTTTAACGATTTTTGATATGTTTTTGTGCTCTTTTGACTACTCGGTCTGAATTATTTGCAAAATAACAAAAGAATACCCGAGTGGCACATATGGGAGAAAATAACGTAATTCGACTCCTAAAATTAATAAAATGACACGGAAATGCGTGCCAAAATAAGTGAAAAATCGAATAAGAACGGCACACATCAAATCTCCCCAAACTGAATCATTGCTTGTCCTCAAGCAATCAAACACAAAAATATATACGGAAACAGATACAACTCAAAGCTATTTACACCAACTAGACTCGCTACAAAAACCGACTCAAACCAGCGACACTTAGAAAACATGAACTGACTCAATGTAAGCTATGACATGATCGAGAGAATAACAGTGAACCGTCAACCTTGCTAGGCTTACTATTGTCGGACTCTCGCGGTTACACTCTACTCTTATGAGAGATACAAAATATATATGTAAGATAGAGAGAAAGAGAGACACTCGCTTAATCTGCGACCTATAAACACATGCATGCAATCTAATGTGATGACAATCTCTACCAATCATTTGCACATTCTAAAGTCAAAACCAGACACGTATCGACACAAAACATGGTGGAAAGGAATATGGGTAAGTGATGGGTAATAAGGGTTATAGTTTTGAGAATGTGGAGGTGATAGTCGAGCTAGTCAATCCTAACTTCCAAAATACATCACCAAATTACCAAATCATTCAAGCGATAATATTAAGCCGGTTAATGACGGCATTCTCCATATCATGCTTATTCCAACCATATCAACCTCATAATAATAGTATGATCACGCAACAGAGTCCACAACTCGATCCTTTTTTCTCTTTTCTTTTATTCTGCACTTTTTTTTAAATGGAACTATATATACACAAAAACTGAAACATACATATTCAACAAAATGACTCATGTCATCCAAATAACAATACTACCATGACTAACTCAACTAGGGTAGGCAATTTAAGCTTGTGGTTAATATTGTGGTAAGGGGATAATTCGATTTTTGAGTGATAACTAAAACCGGAAAAAGGGGAAAATTAAAAGACAAATAAGAAGGCCTCGACATATGCTAGTGACGACTCGAATGCACAAAGACTTAAGATACAGACTTCACACTTATGCAAATTGATGTTACATGTGAAATAGGGAGAACTACTCTAATTCCTAAATAAACCGATCATGGATGTCATCGGCCTCATATGACTTTAAACCTCAGAATTTAAGTAGTTTGCCAACAATTTAAGCCAAGTTTATTCTTTCACTGAAATAACAATCGAAAAGTGCAATAACCTTAGACTCGACCAAGTAGATTAAGATATCACTAGAATAAGAAAGTTAAAGAAACGAGAAAAGAAGAGGCAAAAGTGGTTTCATCATCATTGCTTAACCCGTTCTGACTCCTAAAAATGCCTAAAATAACTAAAAACGAAAAAATGCATGCGGAAATGTAGAAAATATGCAACTAATGCAAATTAGTTACCCTCCCCTCCCAAAACAACACAATGTCCTCATTGTGAATAAACACAATAAGGACAACAAAAGAGAAGTGAAAAGTAACTAAACATCCAAAACTAAAGAGTGAGGAGGAGATGAGTACCTAATAGATACAATTAGTTCCCCAAACCGAACTCTAATCTTGGTCGGAGTCTATCGCGGCTGTGGAAGATCACAGTTCCCAAGCATTGGGTACGGGGCTCGGATCTGGCGGGTTACTCGTCGTGATGGTGCCACAATATGGCGTAGCTCTCCTAGTGAGAACTTGACCTGGCGAACTAACCCTAGCCGGAGTACGACCCAAAGCACCTCCTCGAGGAACAACACCACTCGTCATACTACCGCGAGTGCGTGGACCACCTGACGGCTCTCCCACAGTGGGAGCACTTCCCGACGTACTACCTCTAGTGCTGACACTTCCCGACGGTCCTCCCCTGGTGGGAGCACTATCCGACGCATGACTTTTAGTGCCAAGGGTAGCCGACGGTGCTACCAGAGACCCTAAAGTGACAATAGCGGCTCAGAACTGCCAAAACTCAATGTAGTACTGGTTGACGACGGTGGTCTTCTCGACGCGAAGCCGATTGATGGCGTCAGCTACCTCTATGCGGTGTTGTGTGAACTCCTCACGGAGTTGAGTGAAGTTATTGGTCAGCTGACACAGTCTATCATCGGTCGGGAGTAGGGTCGCGGATGGGGAGGGGGTGTGACGATCGATGGTTGTGGAGGGTCGCTCGAATGTCGAGGGACCTGTTACGGGTCTCGTTGACGGGGTAGTGGTGGTGGGGTAGTGGGTGGTCGAGTGGTTGCTGAATTTGAAGGTCCGGCCCCAAAAGATTGCCCGTCCTCCGATGTAGCGCTCGGGGAGAGGAGCGAGTGAAGGAAGGGTGGAACAGAGGAATGTGATGGACTTCTCTGTCCCGAGAAACCAAGTGGGCGGCGTGTCTACCAGCCACTTGAGGCATCTCAAGCAATCGTCATCGAGTGTGTCGATGTCTCTTTGCATTCAGGAAGTGAAGCCGATGGGTGTAAGGGAGTCGATGGGGTAACCGAGGGCCATCCGTCGTGCTAAGTTTGTGATGAGGCCGCCACAGGTGATCGAGTTTTGCTGCCCCTTTGCGACACCGTTGAGGTATTAGGCCACTAAGAGGGCCATATTAAGGGTATGAGGGGTGGTTCGGGCTAAGTTGTGGTGTGCATCTAAAAGGTCAAGCTCGTAAGAGTTAATATTATTGGCCTCAGTGCGGCGAAAAAGTGAAACGACGAGCAGCCCAAACCAGTACCAAAGTACTGGGTGATGTACGAGGATACCCCGATAATGGCCCGTGGGTTGATCATTCCCTGTGATGGCTTGCCACAACCGAGCGAGGACGGTGGAAATGCTGGGTAGGCCACCTGAGTCTTGAAGACCAAGTATGGTGGCAAACTGGGATAATGAGAGGTTATGACATGAGTTACATAGCCTAAACCTAAGGCTCGACCCCTCTGAGCGAATGACAAATTCGAGCGAGCTAAAAAAATTCTCACGTTGAGTGGCAGATTCGTATACGACGATCTTGAAACCCGGGACCGGAGGAATGGTGGGTGATGGTTGCGGAATTTCGGTCTCGGTTTCCATGTGAACACGAGTGAAGTTTCCGTCTCATTTCGAGCGCGCTTTCGTGATGGCTCTACGTTTTCCATTATACCTTCAAAACAGAGAAGAAACACAAAAACACAGCACAACAAGTCTGATAAGCTGTTCCCTTAAAATATCAAACTCGAACTCAAGAAATAGAAAATTTAGGGTTTGGGACTGGCGAAGGAACTGGCGCGGAGGGAGGGACTGGTCCGGTGAACAGGCGAAGGCACACGAAGTGGAGGTGAAGAAGGATGGAGAGTTGAGGGAGTGTAGGGAAAGAAGAGGCAGAGGCGGGTGGCGTGAACGGAATAAGGGCGAATGAAGGTGGATGATGGAGACAGGCGACAAAGAGGGAGAAAGGTGGAGGACATAGTGGGTAAGACTGGTGGAGGGAGATGGCGGTGGGAGTGAGGTTCGGTGGTAAATGGTGATGACGGAGTAGGGTGAGGGTAATAGGTGACCGGCAAGCAGAATGAATGAAGGTGAAGTGGTTGAATGGTGGTCAGGAGCAAAGTAAGGACAGAGTGTGGTGAGGATGGGAAGGTAAGGGTAATGGGGGGTTGTGTCTGGGTATTTGAAATAAAGAGGGAAATGAAGAGTTGGAGGGGGAATTGAAAGTAAGGGAGTCGGGTAAGAGGGTTAAGGATTTGAGAGAGCGACTGGGATGGGGGTCGGATGATTGGGGAATTTTAGAGGGAAGTTCGACTAACAGCGAGTCGGGGCATGAACGGGAGCGAATAAGAGAGAGTCGGATCAGTTGAGGGGATTCGACTGGATTTCAGAGAGTCAGAATAGTTGAGAAAGTCGCCTATACTTCATTCAACTGGATTCTGTTGAATTCACCTAGACCTTATATTGTACTTTATTTCTAACTTTAATCAGAAAGGGTTACAGTAACTCGCCTATCCTGCATACCAACTTGTAAAAATATAAGTATTCTCATTCTCACTCAAGATTAATCACAACTATGTTACTTATTCACAGAAACTGAAAATACTAAATGAAAAGAAAATACCCGGTTTGCCTCCCGGCCAACACTGGTTTTTACGGTCCCACAAGACTGTGATTCGGTGACTGGGTTAAGACTTGAGTTTCAAAAAAACCTCCTCGATGGCTCCAACACTGACACCTTCATGGTACAACTTCAATCGTTGCCCATTAACTTTGAAAACTTCTCCTGCTTCGATTTTTATTTAAATAGCTCCACTCTTGCTTACAGAAGTGACGCTATAGGGACTGCTCCACTTTGATTTCAGCTTTCGTGGTAATAAACACAAACGTGTGTTAAATAATAAAACTTTGTCACCAACTTGGAATTCCCGGGAGAGAATCCGCTTGTCGTGCCACTTTTTCGTCCGTTCTTATAAAGCTTAGCATTCTCGTAAGCTTGATACCGATATTCCTCAAGCTCGGCTAGTTGTAATTTTATTTTCTCCCCACATAAGAATGAATCAAAATTGTGCTCCTTGATAGCCCAAATTGCTTTATATTCCAATTCGACCGGTAAATGACAAGCCTTTCCATAAACGAGTCGATAAGGGGAAGTTACGATTGTGGTCTTCAAAGCGGTTCGGTAGGCCAAAGAGTGTCTTCGAGCATTAAACTTCAATCTTTCTGTGCTTTCGACACCACTTTCTCAAGTATGGACTTGAGCTCTCGGTTGGACAATTCAACTTGGCCGCTTGTCTGTGGATGATAAGCTAAACCGGTTCAATGTGTAACTCCATATTTAGCCAAAAGAGAATCTAGCTGCCGCTCATGAAAATTACTTCCCCCATCACTAATGATGGCTCGGGGAACTCCGAACCTCAGAAAAATCACCTTCCTGAAAAGTGAGATGACGGTCTTTGAATCATTGACCGACGATGCAATAGCTTCACCCCACTTGGACACGTAGTCTACAACAACAAGAATATACTGGTTTCCCTTGGAGGAGAGAAAAGGACCTTGATAGCCCATTCCTCAAACATCGAACAACTCGACTTCTAGAATTCCGATTTGAGGCATCTCGTGCCTCCTAGAGATATTCCCGGTTGTCTGGCACGCATCACATGCTGCAATAAAAGTATGAGCGTTTTTAAATAATGTGGGCCAAAAAACATGGATTGCAGAACCTTAGCAGTGGTTCTGGATGGGCCGTGGTTGCCTCCGTGAGCAGAAGAATGACAGTGTCGTAAAATACCAGGTACCTCCCACTGAGGTATACATCTCCGAAATAGTCCGTCAGCACACTCCTTGAATAAATACGGTCATCCCAAAAATATTGGCGGACATCATGGAGGAATTTCTTCCTCTGCTGATAGGAAAGATCCGGCGGTAGAATATTGCCAACTAAATAATTGGCATAATCAGCGAACCAAGGATTCTCGGTAGTAGAAATCGCCATAAGGGAATCATCAGAAAAGGAATCATCGATAGGGAGAATATTCCCTTCATCTACGATCTGTAGCCGACATAGGTGATCGGCTACTAAATTTTCAGCCCCTTTCTTTTCCCGTATCTCCAAATCGAATTCCTGAAGTAGGAGTATCCATCGGACGAGCCTCGATTTAGGTTTATTTTTGGCTAACAAATATTTTTGTGCGGCATGTTCGGTGAAAACAATAACCTTTTACCCGAGCAAATAGGTTCTGAATTTTTCTAGTAAAAATACGACCACGAGAAGCTTTTTCTCGATCGTGGTATATTTCATCTGGGCTTCATCGAGTGTCCTACTTTCATAGTAGATGGCACTCAGCTTCTTATCCTTTCTTTGCCCCAGAACCGCACTGATAGCATAATCACTAGCATCGCACATAATCTCGAACAGAGGTCCCAATCTGGGGCCTGCATGATCAGTGTTGTGATCAACGCTGTCTTTAACCTGTTAAACGCATCAAGACAGTCATCAGTAAACTAAGAAGGTGCATTGAAACACCCCACATTGATTGAAGATGTCCTATTTATGAGCTTTGCTTAAAGGGATTTGAAGTACTACTCATATCAACAAAGTGCATTTTCTTTTCTGGTCATCCATGCAAAAGAATTCTGCACTTAAGCATGCTTGGCTGAGAGTAGTTTAAGGATGGGTGACCTCCTGGGAAGGTTTCCGGGATGCGTATGAGTGAGGACAAAATGCGCTGGAAATGACTCGTATTGGTCCGTACTGTGGGACCAGTGCTAAGACTGGCGAGCTACCGCGATTAATATTTCTGGTCCCAGTTTGGGCCGGGGTGTTACATGCATATTTAAGGAGAAGGTGCGTAAGTGGTTTCATAATTTTAGAAAAATCCTTGATGAACCGGCGATAAAATCTGGCGTCACCAAGAAAACTTCTAATCCTCTTTACATTGACAGGGGGCGGTAATTGCTTAATCACTTGCACTTTCGCCTTGTCAACCTCAATGCCTTTATCAGAAATAATGTGATCGAGAACAACTCCTTGAGTGACCAGGAAATGGCACTTTTCCCAATTCAATACCAGATTGACCTCTATACATCTCTGCAAAATCTTATCCAAGTTAGTGAGGCAATCAGAAAAATCAGACCCGTAAACACTAATGTCATCCATGAAAACTTCCATGATTGACTCTATGTATTCTGAAAAATAAGCCCATCATACATCTCTGAAATGTAGCGGGGGCATTATGTAATCCGAATGGCACCTTGCGATATGCGAAAGTGTCATACGGTTATGTAAAGGTGGTCTTTTCCTGATCGTCAGGATGAATGAGTATCTGAGAACCCAAAATATCCATCTAGAAAACAGAAAAATTTACGGGATGCTAGAGGTTCTATCATTTGATCGATGAATGGGAGGGGGAAGTGGTCTTTACTGGTAGTTGTGTTCAACTTCCTGTAATCGATGCACATGTTCCAGCCCGTGACTATTCTAGTGGGTATCAGTTCATTTTTCTCATTTTTTACGACCGTGGTCCCACGTTTCTTAGCGACCACCTGAACTGGACCAACCCATTTAGAATCGGAAATGGGATAGATTATGCCGGCATCTAGGAGTTTCACGACCTCCTTCTTAAATATTTCTTGCATGTTTGGGTTCAATCTACGTTGACTCTGAATGCATGGTCTATGACCTTTCTCAAGGTTAATCCGGTGCATACAGAAATTCAGACTAAGACCTTTCAGGTAATCAAGGGTGTAGCCTAAGGCTTTCTGATTCTTTTTCAGCACGACAAATAAAGCAGATAATTGGTCGCTAGTAAGAGTGAAACTAACTATGACTGGGTACCTTTCGATATCATCTAAAAATGCATACTTGAGATTAGGAGGGAGAGGTTTATGTTCAGGTTTCGATACCTCGACAGCGTATGAGGTATTTACCAAGTTGTGGACCGTCTGGCTCTCCTGTTCAGTCAGTTCTCGCTCCTCCAAAGCTGCTGCTAGCATGTCCACAATAGCCTCGTTCTTTCCTGTTTTTTCCGCACATGCCTCTAAACACATCAAAGCTTCATATGGGTCCCTCATCAGGGGACCCGATAAAAAATGTGACACTGACTCTTCAATTATGTCTATAGCATAGCATGTGTTCTCTATCATAGGCTAATCCACGGTCTGGGCAAGGTTAAATGTGACCCTGTCATCCCATAACTCTAAAGTCAAACAGCCATGTTTGACATCTATTACCGCCTCCGCAGTGTGTAGGAATGGTCGGCCTAAGATAATCGGGATTTAGACGTCTTCGGCCATATCGAGCACAATAAAATCGATAGGTACAAAGAATTTACCTATCCTAACTGACACGCCCTCTAATATCCCCAAGGGCTGCTTGACCGATTAGTCAGCCAGCATCTAAAGAGTCACTTAGTGACTTTGAGGTCGCCAATGTTTAGTTTCTTGCAAACTGAATAAGGCATGACATTGACACTGTCACCTAAGTCGCATAATGCTTTATCGATGGTCACGGTGCCTATGGTGCAGGGAATAGAAAAGCTACCTGGGTCTTTTACTTTAGGGGGAGATTTTTTCTATATGAGTGTGTTGCACTCTGTAGTAAAGGTTATAGTCTCGGTTTCACTACTACTTTTCTTACGACTCAAAATATTTTTTATAAATTTAGCGTAAGAAGGCACCTGAGTGATGAGCTCGGTGAAAGGAACCGTGACTTGAAGATTCTTCACTACCTCCATAAACCTCCCGAATTACTGTTTCGTCTTAGTGTTGCGTAACCAACCCAGGAATGGAAGCTTAATCTGAACTGGAGCCTGTTGCTTGCTGATTTTTGAACCTGAGCTGTCTAATGAATTACTATCGACTGGGGTATCAGTCGACCGTATTTTCTTTCCCTCAGTCGCTCTTCTGCTCTCCTCTTCAGTCGGTCGATTGATATCAGCCGACGCGTCGACTGGTTTGCTCGGTCGACACTCTCCGCCTGGCCAGTCGATCGACTAGCATACCCCGTCGACTCCTGTGTTGTCCCTCTAGTAGGTCGACTGGCATCATCAGTCAGGAATAATTCAGTAGACTCAGCCTTGGCAGCTGAATTGTCAAGTGCCTCATCTTCCATCACATCTTCAATCTCAACCAGTTGGTCGTCAGATAACATCTTAGGACCGTCATAAATAGTACCACTTCATAAAAAAAAATTGGCATTGGCGGTGTCGTGAGGCTGCTGTGGCTGGGACAGAAGAGTCTCCGGCTGACTCTAAGCTTGAGACGATGCTAGTTAAGCAACCTGTTTCTCGATCATCTTAATAGCGGTGGCATGGTTCTGATCACTTTTCTGGACGGTCTTCATTAGATTCATCATCATGTTCTTTCTCTTGGCCATCTCTAGAAATTGTTGATGCTGAGGAGAAACCTGGTTCTGCTGATTCGGTTTTTGAAAACCGGCTTGATTGAACGACTGGTTACCCTGCTGCTGGAATGAAATCTTTGGAGGAGGGACATATGGTTGCGGATTCGGTGGTGGCGGTGTGATTAGATTCAACATGTTCTGGCTCCAGTAAGATAAATAGAGATGCTGTTGAGTAGCCTCATTATAATAATTGGAGAATGGATTGCCCTTGTAATGGCCAAATGCATTCACCTGCTCCATCGTACTCATACAATCAGTATGATTTGGGGAACCACAAGTATGGCATACCGGACCTAGCTGTTGCTGCATAGCATGAACGGGCTGGAGCTGTGAGCTGCTAGGACTGCGGAGATCCTCGATCTTCACGGTGAGACTAGCTATTTCAGATGATAGCGCAACAATGGATTAGTCGGTGGCTTTTTTCCCTTTAGGATTGTAACACCGCTTGCTTTTGACCATTTTAGTTATTTATAATAACGATTAATATTAATAAATCGAGTCTCGACAAACTATTTTATATAGTAATATTCAATTCTTGTGCATTTGGAACCTTTCTATTTCACTTCAGTGTTTGCAAAACTGAAATTTCTATCGTTATCGAAATTCTGCGCGATTTCGTAAAATGGTTCCTATTTTCTCATACGGACTCCGATTGAGGCGTTTCAAAAGCCTAACTTTATTAATTTTCCAAGATATACATAATGGCGATATTCAAAATTATAATTTATAAGTTCATCATAAAAATATTTTACTGGACAGCTCCTTTACTACGAAAATCGTAACACGATGAATCGTTTCTCGACATTCGATTTCCGTACTTCTTTCCTAACCATGGTGTGACCAAATAAACTCAAAAACATCACCCTAAGGCATGCCATACCGTCAATTTGAAGTCCAAGCCTCAAAATATGCTTTTCTAATCAAAAACACCAAATAGGGTATGTACCTCTTAAAGTATGCTTAGCTACTTTTGGTAATTGTCAAGTTCTTGTCCACCCTTTGCTCCCCCATCAAATGCACGACTTGTGTGCTTATAACCAGCCATTTTCTCTTCATTTACTCATCCATTCACTCACTTAAACACTCCTTCAAAGATCCATCTAAAAACCAAAGAAAATTATACAAGTTCTTTTAAGTTCTAAGGTGTTTACACCACCATATCTCAAGAGCACATACTCTTTCTTTTCCTTACCTTATACTCTTTATTTTTAAGTCTTATTCCTATTATATTTACTAACTTACTTTGTTTGTGTGTCCTTCTAACTTATTCATGAAGAGGAGGAAGAGGAAGGGGGCTTCGATCTTAGTATATTTGATTTCATAGTTGATCCGGAGAATTGCTAATAGGTAACCTAACTTTTCTTCGCCCTCAAATCTCGTAGTATAGTGTTTAGACTCTAACTAACATATAACATCATGTTTAGGACTAAATCATTAGATCACCAAGTTTAAAGTTAACTATTTGTTGATTTATCACTTAACAATACATGCTGTAAAATGGATTCTGTGATGTATGATGTATGTTCACGATTTTTCTGTGTAAAATATGTTTCGAATTATCCTTAGATTCCTTCATGAAAGTTGTAGATCTGAATGTCTAGAATATGATAAAAATATGAAAAGTAAGGTTTTATGAAGATATATATTTATTAATGATTTATTTTGTAAACTGGTACTGTATGATTTTATGTACTGTCTGAGAAAATGATATGTTTCGTGATGTTAAACGTTTTATTTGGAATTGTAAATATTATGTTACGTTCTTGATGACGCCTACGATGTGTATGTCAAATTTCATATAAATCCATCATATATATTTTCATTTATAAAATTGTACTAAAATGGGTCAGATCTGAAGAGAATATTTTATTTAAGAACATTTATAAAGTATTTTAATCTAAATTTCTGGGTATAAGTTATTTAAAGGTATAGGTATCCAAAATAAAATTTTGGTTCACTTTAATGATGTTTAAGTATTTTAAACGATTTAAAAGAAAGTATTGAAAACCGTACTGTTTTCGTTTTTAATTTGTTAAAAATAATAAACCATATTATTTTTTAAAAATGACTTTATATCTGGAAACCTAACTTATAAAAGTATGTTGAGTATGAAAATCGAAACTTAAAAATAACATTTGAAAAATGACTCATTTAGTATCCTTAATAATATTATCGATTTCGTTATTACTTAAAGTTACTTTTGTAAAACTCTATGTTTTGAAAAATATGATACCTAATAAGGTTAAAAATGATTTTTATAGTTATTATTGGTTTATTTGGTGTTTGAAATATTTTACTAAGTATAAATAGGCTTTAAGAGATAAGTATACTGGTACAAATACGAAACCATATAAAAATACTAAATAGGTACACTTGAACAATAAATGTGCTAAATACTTGTGCCCAAAAAGTATAGAGTACTAAAAGACGAATAACCCAAAAGTACTAAGTTAAACAATGCTTAAATGTGCAAAACAACACTTAAACTTTATAATAAGCACTTAAGGACTAATTAGTGACTAAGTCAAAACTAAAGGTTGACTAGTCTATCTTGGTCAAACTTTAGCTTTTTAAGTCAACATAGACCAAGTCAAGATAAATGAATCCATCTTAAATAATGTACTTAGAAATAATTGAATCTTTAATCAAATCTCAACTAAGGAACGCTTCAAATAATATATCTCAAATAAAATGTTACAAATCTCTTACATCAGTATACTAAAACTATCAGTTAAGATAAAATTTACGACGATTGATATTGTTTGTTAATCTTAAAATCGACACACTCAAATTCCATAGGAACAACCGTACTTCTAGTCGGTGTGCTACCTAAGCCGGTGATCAGACACGTTTTCACGAACGATGTCATCGATACCAATCATGGTGAAAATGAACATGTGCCCTGGCAGTACCCTCTGCGTAGTCTTCACCATTCCATGTTGTAATGACTTGTTCCGAGTCAATACAGAGCCCACAGACCAGTCATCCTTATGAAACCCGGTATTGTTTCATCCCTCTAGACATCAGACATGTGCCCCACGATGACCGCTGAGCTCGATATTCCAGAGACTCTGTCTTTATAAGACACCCAAATTCAGCCTACGTTTCGTGTTGGGCGCTATCTTGGTAAAGTTTAGAAGACGATGCGATAGAAGACAGCTTCGAAAGTAGACTACGACACTCGGAGTCACTGCTCATGGGAGGCCATGATGCATCCTGTCGGTGCGAGAAAATGCTAAGAAGTAAATGGGCAGCTAGCTCTTTATGAGTTTGTCGGTAGAGTAGTAGTTGTCCAGTTGCCATTGAGGTGCTCGGTTGTGTAAAGGTTCTCTTTCCCGAGACCAAGAGTATGGATTGGGTGTGTGCGCATACATAGACAAGGGCACTGATCAGCTCTCACTCTCTATATCGGATATCTTTGGGGGCGGAATACCTTCTGACCTTTGCCTTAGCAGTGTATGGGACATGTTTGGTTTAGCGGGGCCTCTGAGTCCATGCACTTGCAGTCCTTCTTCTCCGTATGACAGTCGACTAAACCGAGTCAATTTAGGTGTTCGATCCTATTGAGCACTAGGGGTGAGATGTAAACCTCCTAGTATCGATATGATTGGCGGGATTGATGTTCCCATCCGCACTTATGGGGAGGTGCAAGCCTTAAGTGTGCATGAGACATTAGTAGTCACGTCCCGTGCATTATGTGAACGAAAACCATTGTTTTTTTAAAAGTAAATGACTACAGTTTTCTAAATCACATGTGCTAGTATGATTTGTTACTGTTCTATACTCTTATGACTAATGATGTGATTGAAATGCTTGATAATGGGAAGTCATGTTTTGTTATATGTCTTGCTTGAATATTGATTATGATTGATATTATGTTTCATACGATTTGTATTATGTATGTCTTACTCTATTTTCACATGGCACTTCTATGAGTCCATGATCTATGCTTTACTGTATTATTCACATGATACTCATATGATGTACGTATTACTTTATTCTATATAACCTACATGTCTTATATATTAAATTGCTTCACATGTTAACTGAAATCACTTCATGTGTACCTCACATTGTATACATGTCGATTTGTAATGTGACATGCCTGCTTATCTGTTAATTAGATAACCTAAATTTTGTACTACATTGATTATTTGGGGCCGTGTTAGACGGACGGTTAGGTTACTCCCACTAAGTGGGGCATGTATATTTAAATATGCATTCAGGTTGACGAACCCTCAATACTGGACATGGCGGCATGCTTGAGTGCAAGAGATACAGTGTGGGAGATGAGAGTGTCAAACTATAAATCTTGTAACACAAATTTTATCGGACTATTGTATCTAGAAATTTTTAATTCGGTTTTCAGTTGTTGTATTTTAACAAACGGTTCATTTATCGGTAAAAGAGTCACTTGAGTCGACGGTTTTTAATTTTTACCCCTTTTTACGACTTAATTATTTTCCGCCTTGTTAATTAATGTCATTAGAAGAACCGGGTTGTTACAAGGATGATATTGGCGGGGATGACTATATTGGCTGTCATGGATAGCCATGGATTTGATTGTCTATAAAGCAATATTGACATTAATATCATCGAATTGGCCATTGTTGGCAGCATCCAATATACGGCGAGCCTCGGAGGTACACCCATTATAGAATGTAATAGCCAGGAACCAAGTATCGAGCCCGTGGTGGGGGCATTCTTGCTGCAGCCCCTTAAATCGGTCTCATGCTTTATATAAAGTCTCATCTGAGCGCATTCAGAAGCTAGTAATTTGGCTTCGTAGCATTGCGGTACGCTCAGGTGGGAAATATTTTCGATAGAAAGCGAGAGCTAGGGTGCTCCAGTCAGTAATCCCCTCAGCGACCTTGTTTATAGGGATGTCAGTGGGGCGAGTAAAAGGCGGATACCGCAACGCGCCCGGTCCGCTTGGTGCGGGTGTGGGGTTTGACTACGCGGGTGATGGGACGGGTAGTGGAATGAAAATGCTACTCGCAATGGGTAATGGGGCGGAGGTGGATTTAATATATTACCCTCCCTATGCCCGCACCGCCTACCCGCACCGTTTCATACTGCACCGTCTTTAATCTAAATATGAAAAAAAAACTGGACATTATACTTCCATTTCTTGAAGTCCAAATCTAACCAAGTAACTGCTAACCACAACACGTCCCATGTTCCCATGATTACGTCCCTAAAAAAATTTCAATTTCCAAATCAAAACGGTTTGCCTCCTTAAAAAATCTTTAACCTTAAAAATTCAAAACCTTAAAAATTTGAAACGTTACCACTCTACAAATCTCATTCACCAATTCACCACTCATCATTCTCATGTGCTCAAAAATCTCAACCTTTCTTCAATCTTTAGAGGTACTGTGACCTTCATCCATTATCATTGGTTTTCCTTTCTTTTAATTTTCATCATGTTTGATAAAATACAATGGTTTTCATTATAAGTAAATGTTTATGAATTAATTTTGTGTTCTTCGTACCAATGCATGCATGTGATGATTTCTTTATAAATTATTATATTTGATTTATTTTGTTACTGCAGCGTAAGTATTCATAAACCATGGTAGATGACAACATCAGTCCTGGTGCAAGAGCTTCTGACTCATAAAATGTATTTAGGGTTCGACTAATTCAATTAAAACTGATTTAGAGAGCCCGAATGAAAATCAGTCTAACCTTACTATTCATCCCATTACTAGTAAGCATACCTCCGATGTTTGGAATCACTATATAAGAAAAATGATTAAGAATGTGGAAAAGGCAGAGTGCAAATATTGTCAAAGCATGTTAGCGGCGGGTCATAAATCCGGCACAACTCATTTGAGAGAAAACATTAAATCTTGTCTAAAGAGAAAATGCACAGACCTTCGACAAACTAGGTTATTTAGGTAACCATCTAACCCATCTAGTACAAGTGAGACATTGACCATGGCTCCTTACGAGTTCCGCCAAGACGATGGAATGCGAGATTTGGCAGAAATGATTATAGTTCATGAATACCCTTTGAGCATGGTTGAACATTATTGCTTTTGAAAGTATTCTAAGACATTACAACCGGGTTTCAAAGTAACATGTCGAAACACGACTAGAAAAGATATCATGGGGAGATATGCTACTGAAAAAGAGAGTATGACTCAATTTTTAGGAAAGACCAAGTCTAAGATTGCCTTAACAACGGATATGTGCACTTCGACTAATCAATAG
The DNA here is from genome assembly GCA_958450325.1 of Agrostemma githago. Classification (NCBI taxonomy): domain Eukaryota; kingdom Viridiplantae; phylum Streptophyta; class Magnoliopsida; order Caryophyllales; family Caryophyllaceae; genus Agrostemma; species Agrostemma githago. The sequence continues at coordinate 57,919,465 of OY288249.1, read as the reverse complement.
AAAAGGCTACATGGCAGTTATGACACATTTCATTTATAATTCTTGGAAGTTACAAAGTCGTATTTTCAGGTACATTTTTTTCCATCCTCATATTATAAAGTGGATGATTGATGAAACTTTCTACTTACGAATAACGATTGTTATATAATCGTTACCTACTGTTTTTTAAGCTTATTTTTATCAAAAGAGACTTTATCATGTTGTAAAAATGCGAAGAACATGTTTTACTTGTGCCTAGATTCTTATATTTAGAGCCACCTCATACAAATGAAGTTTTAGCCGAGGCTTTGTGCAATTGTGTATATGACCAGAATCTTGATTGACAAATCTCTTCCATCACTTTGGATAATTGTATAACAAATGATGCTATGATTGACATGCGCGTCTAATGCTTCCTAAAGATTCCCAGCCTTTGAATGGAAAGTTTCTACATATGCGTTGTTGTGCCCATATTTTAAATCTAATTGTTCAAGATGGTTTAAGTATAATTGGTGGGGGCATTGAAAGGGTTAGATACGGTGTTGTATTTTGAACAACTTCGGTCTCAAGGGTAACAAAATTTCACAATGTAGCTAGGACAGTTCCTAAGAATTGTTCAAAGAATCTTGTGCTTGATTATAAAACTCATTGGAACCCAACTTATGACATACTACAAGTTGCGATCATGTACAAGAACTTTTTTGATGTTTTGAGTGGTCGAGAATCATCAATTTATAAGTGTGCACCATGTAAAGAAAATTGGGAAAAAGGCCGAAAAAAATTGTGACAAGCTGGAGGTGTTTAGTGATGCTACCCATGACTTTTCTGGCACAAAATATCCCACTGCCAATATATATTTTTCTAATATATGTGAAATTTTATGTGCTTTGAATAATTGGATAACATCTTCTGATCCTCTGATAAAAAATATGGCGACCATCATGTTGGAGAAATATAACAAGTATTTGAGTGATGTGAATACTCTTTTAGCTATGGCAGCCGTATTAGATTCTAGGTATAAACTACCACTTGTTCGTTATTAGTATAAGCAATTCTATGAGGATTATGAAGTTGAGTTTGAGGTTGAGAAGGTTAAAGACGTTTTAAGGGACTTGGGGATTGAGTATTCTAGTGTTTATGGAAACACTAAGGGAAAAGAACGAACTAGTGGTTTTGGGCTGTCCTCATATGGTTCTAATAATTCAAAAGGGAAATTAAGTGGTTTTTCTAAGTACATGGAGGTTGAGGAAAATCAGGAGCAGGAGAAATAAAAACTAGATAAGTATTTTGAGACTCATAATGTGCCTCTTGAGGGTGATTTTAATATTCTTATTTGGTGGAAAACAAATGGGTCAACAATTCCCATACTTCAAAAGATAGCAAGGGACCTCTTAAGTATTCCGGTATCAAGTGTTGCTTTGGAGACCACATTTAGTACAGGAGGCCGCGTTCTAAGTGCACATCGTAGTCATCTTATTCCATCAACAATGGAGGCTCTAATGTGCACTCAAAACTGAATTTGGACTAACATTAAGAGTAAGAAAATTCTATTTTAATATTACAAGCGTTTTATTATTTTAATTAGTTTTAATATATCATGAATTGACATATTCAATCTCTTAATTTTAATTTTTAGGTGGTGATAGTTGAATGAAGTATAATATCATCAAATAGCGGATGAGTTAGAGGAGGAGGAATGTATCATAGAAGATGAGGTACTAAAAAAGTTTGTTTTCGTTACTTAAAAGTAAATAATGAGTAATGAGAATATTATTTGCTTCCATACTTCCTCACAAGTTCCTTTTTTTATATGTTTCAGGTTGTTGAGATCAATTATTTGAAGCAATACTTTGTCGAGAAGTTGTATTCATAGCATAATTCAACTTTGATTTTGGTTATCTGGTTGTCGAACTTGTATATTTTTTTATCATTTTGAACAAGTTGTAGTATGAAGTTTGTATTCAAACTTTAATTTTATTAATATTGACGGCGCTATTTATTTTGATATGCGGGCATCACGGGTACCTGCAAATTTGGCGGGTAAAGGGAGAGGAATTGGTAGATAGCGGGGCGGGGATGGGTCATATAGTTATACCCGCAAGTTGGGTGGCGGTGGACGTTTTTGTACCCGCGGTGGATAGCGGGGCGGATGCGGCTGCTACTTTTGAGTGGCGGGTGCGCGTGTGGGGTACCTATCCCCCGCACTTGCCCCGCCCCAATGGCATCCCTACTTGTTTAGATTGTTGGTCCATCTTTCAGCCATGCCTACCAAAGAAAAAGGGAACATCATTCCCGGATTTGGTCTTGTGATACCCTATATTACTTAATTGTGGAACAATAAGCAAGGAATTTCCTTATATGTTGATAGGTGTCTTCACCGGGAGCACCACCGAACGTATTCCGTTCGATCAAGCTAATGAAAGTTGGCTTGATCTCAAAGTTTTCTACTGCTACTGCCGGAGCCTCGAGCGAGAGTGGGCAACATGTCAGCATTGGGCATAGAGTGATCGGACAAATTTTCAGTCATTGGAGGAACAATATGAATAATAGGTTCCTTGGGAGCTGGGACTTCATCGTTGATACTCTCTAAGTCGGACTGAAGGTCCTCGTATCGCCTATCAAGGTCTTCGATAGATTCAGCCTGACTATTTTCTCTGAAGAATCGTAACTGTCGTCGCAAAGTTCATTCTGGCTCGGGATCATAGGGATGAAGTACCGAACGAGAAGACCTGGGCATATAAACAACCACAAGTAAACAATGAGATCAGTCTCAAGGAACAGTCGTTCCCTAAGACGAGAGACAAATTAATCAACTAACTAATAAAACTGTGTCGCCTCCCCGGCAACGACACCAAAATTGGTACGGCTAAGTCGTGTCACCGTAATCTAAATAAGCCTAAATTAAAACTAACATGTAGCTTGTGATAAATAGGGTCGATTCCACAGGGAGGCTAGATGAATTTTTATAAGTCGGTCGATTAAAAGTCTAAGTCACATGATGGGATTGGTTTGGTTTTAAGCTAGGATACTAAAATTAACAGAAACAGTAAAAGAAAGTCGACAAGGCTACTAACAATAGACTACTAGGAAAAACAGGAAAATTGGAGATAAAGAAAATCAGTAAGAGAAAAACACCAGAGTTACAGGATCTCTATGAATCAAGATGAGTATAAATCCAATAATGAAACAATAAATTCATAGGACCTAAAGAGTAATGACACGGTTCTCTCGGATCACTAGTCACCCTAGAATTTATCTAACGGGCTCTCGCTACTTATTAGTAAATTTCATCGATTACAACGAGTCTAATCCGTTTCAGACTTTCGATCTTAGGTCGTGATTTACAAGATGCAAGCAATCTATTAAGACCTCCAATTAATTACTCGTCGTTAAGATGTTGCAAGAGCGATTTAGTTCATTGAAACCGATTTATTCAATTAAAGCATACATATAAAGTTCGACTCATAAATCACCTATAACTCTAGTGAATTAAATTAGGTGCTTATATTTACAGTGACAATGATTATATCAACAACGATGAGGATGAAAACGGAATAAGACATGATTTCTAAGAATAAAATAATGATAAAAATTATGTAAAGTAATGTAGTTATAAGAACATGATGAATAACAGATGGATGAATGGTGGAAGAAAAATAAGAAAAGCAGAGAAATAAGGAAATTAGAAGTTATAGAAAAACAGAAAGAGTTTAGAATTAAGTTAAAAGAACAGGATGAATAGCAGATGGATGAATGGAGGAAGAAAAATAGAAAAGTAGAGAAATAAAGAAATTAGAAGTTACAGAAAAACAGAAGAAGATTAGATTTAATAAAAGATAAGTAATAAGGAAGAGAACAGAAAACAAGTTTACGTTATACTAATGCAATTTAAGAAAAGATAAAGATAAACTACTAAGAAGAGGGAGATTAGGGAAGAAGAAGAAGAAGAAGAAGAAGAAGAAGAAGAAGAAGAAGAAGAAGAGGAAGAAATTACCGAGGTTAGGAATTAAATTAAATTAGAGATGAAGAATAAGAATAAAACCCGAATAATAATAATAACGTAGTTTCCGAATAATGCTTGAATTAACTCCTGAAGAACTTGAAGATTACAGAGAGCTTGGAAGAAATAAAAATAATAGCTACTTATGTTTGATTACAGAGATAAAGATGAAGATGAAAGATGATCCTAGACTGACGAGATCCATCCCTATTTATAGTGATGCAATGCCTTCATTAACTAACCAGTAACTCCCCGTTTAAACTGCCAACCTCAACCCCCTACTAACTGCTAAAAGTGCCTAAAAAAGAATTAGTGGAGTGAAGGAAGCTTGACGCGTAAGGGAGAGATCATGGCTAGTTATCGAAAATATCTAGAATCGACTGGTCTTTTGGCTTGAGTCGACTGGAGTTTCAGTCGGTCGACTGGATGAATTGGCTTCTTAGTTGGTTGACTGGGATCTTCAGCCTGGGTCGACTCAGATCTTCTGCCTGGTCGATTGGCTTCCCAGTCGCTCGACTGAAGCTTTGGTCAGGGTCGACTAGGCTGCTGCGACTTTGAGCGATTCGAGTCTGCTTCTTTGGGCCAGAGATCAGCTGAATCTCACTAGATTATGGAGTTTAAAACCAAATCCAAAGATTGAAGATCAGGCCTTCTTCTTATTTGGCGGTGTTTGTCTTTTCAGCTTCTATCTTTACTTGATTTTCCGCACAACGACTCAGTTTTAGAGCTTTAACGATTCTTGACATGTTTTTGAGCTCTTTTGACTACTCGATCTGAATTATTTGCAAAATAACAAAAGAATACCCGAGTAGCACGTATGGGAGAAAATAGCGTAATCTGACTCCTAAAATTGATAAAATGACACGGAAATGCGTGCCAAAATAAGTGAAAAATCGAATAGGAACGACGCGCATCAATGTGTCGGTCATGCATTCTCTCGACGTAATGGCTTTTATTAAGCTCACAGGCTCCCATAGTATGACTTCGACGTTCGGCTTTGAGGGCAAGGAGCTAACTGGCACTAATGAGTCGACCTCTGAGAGATTAGATTGCCCCTCAGACTAGGGTCATGTTCTTGTTCTTGTATATGATTTTTTTTGCCCATCATTTAGGCGGTCCACATTTTTTCAAGCTTTATTATGTCAATTTGCGAGTGAGGTATCTCCCTCGTATCTTCTCAGAATGAGATATATGACATATCCTTGGAAATTTAAGAGAATAATCTTTGACCTCAAGTTGATCTTGAATCGGTCATAGCTCTAGAACAGAACATATAATCATTTGAAGTTGATACTTGAAAAATCGAATTGAAACTTCCATTCTTCAATTTGTTATGAGTATTTTTTTTCATGCCAAGTCTTCGTCTCTTCTATTCCTTGGTCACTTCTCAGTAGAAACCAATGATATTCAAAATTAACCTTACCACCGATCTTCTTTTGGAACATGTCCTTAGAACGCCTCATTACAACACAACTTGGAAATCAACGGTACTCACTATAAAAGCATGCTAATTAAACTGTACGAGTAGGAACTTGTAAATTCCAACACCAATATAATATAGGGAAGAGATTAATATAATGCTCAAGAAAAATATATTCACTTATGATAATACTGATTTACAACGAATTTATAATATGCTAGGGATGATAATAACCTCATAACTTTTATTAAATACTCTGCAATTAAAAAACTATGTATATGCACACAGTGGCGGATCTTGACCAATTTTTTGCGGGGGGCCGAAAAAAAAATCAAAATATTTTTAAATAGACCTATTTAAATAACATAATCAAACATTCAAACTCAAACATGTTTCGGTTAATGTATGTATTATTATAAAAGACAAATATACATATTGCCTCAAACTATGTATCCCTATGCATTAAATAATGCTCGTCGATCTTTAGCCGATATAAAATCATTAATGATAGACTCTAGACTAAAAGATTTAGAAATTTCTCGCTCAATATAAATAACTAGACTATCTGCTAGAAAATTATCATCCATCTTGTTGCGCAACCTTGTCTTCATAATTTTCATTGCAGAAAACGTCGTTTCTGTTGTAGCCGTAGAAACTGGAAGCGTCAAAACAAGACGTATTAACCGATCAAAAGGGTAATATACAGCTGACTTTCCAGTCTCGGCTAAATATTGACAAAGTTCTTGAAGATTAGATAACATTTTTAACTTTGGATCACCATCACGAGCTTCGCAAATAAAATGTTGCAACTGATATTTCAAATGAATCCATTCCTGCGTAGTGAAATCTGAAGGATAATACTTCTCTGCAAGCATACAAATCTGAGTAGAATCAAAAGCCTTATATCCATCATTGGGTTCCAACACTGATATAAGGGTTAATAATCCTAATGCTCTTTCACTGAACCGCGCATTTAACTCGTGCCCAGTTCCCAACTTAAAGTGAGGCCTATACTAACCATAAAAATGGTATTATATCAATTTCTTTATTCAATAATAGTCGAAAGTTGATCCGTAATTTTCTTAGGACACAAAACTAATGTACGCGTGAGACTTAATTTTGAAATTATTTATATTTACTCACCGTATTATTACTCCAACTAGATCAAAAGGCATAAAGGAATAAAGGAATTAATTAAAAAATAAATTGTGCCCAAGAGGATTCAAACCACTGCACCCCTGTTCGGCTGTTCAGTTCAAGCCTCCTGGGTAAAGAAACAAATCACTGAACTACAACGATTTACTATACTATTAAAGCAATAAATATATAATTATATTAGTACTGCAGTTCTATTTTGGGCCCCCAAAGTCGATGGGCCCCGGTTCTTGGAACACTTTGAACGGGCTAATCGACGGGCCTGTGTACCATCAATATAAATTTTAATTTGCTAAATCACAATAAACTTTTGGAACAATGATTTGTTTACTACATTAACTTTCATTTTAAAATACTTGTCTGTGGTCACAAATATTGCATGAGTAAACAAGTAAATCGATAGAGTAAGTTGCGGTTTATAATGTGTACGTTCATTCCTTAAGGGAACTTTTACGTGAGGAAGAAAGAAAGAGTTCTAACTTGTAAACTATTCACACGTTGGGCGTTCCATCCACTATCAATTACTGGTACGATAATAACTCTCTTAATCCGTTTCATTGCAACATTGTTTATGCCTCTCGCCATCCAGTGAACAAACCCAAATAGTAATTTAACAATCACTTAGCTTGTATATATACTGCATGCCTAGGAGTTTAATGTTCAACAAAATCATATACACATACTTACAAAAATGAGTCAGTACACCTTGTTACCAAAGCATGTTAGAGCGCTATTGTTATGTGTTGCTCTCGTTCATGTTACGTTGGTACCTGCTGTTTTGGCACAACTCCCATTTAGGAAGTATACAGTGCAGATTATCAATAGAGTTACTATCGAACCATACACAGTGACGGTACGTTGCCAGTCTAAGGACGATGATCTTGGTGTTCATGCCTTGACACGGGGAGAAGAATTAAGTTGGAGTTTTAGAGTGAATTTGAGGATGTCCACATTGTATTTTTGTCATTTTTATTTTGCAGAGGAGGAGAGAAGCTTTGATGTTTTTAAAGTTTATTGGGGTAGTAGGTATATGTGTCAAGAATACTTTGTTTGGGTCGTTGACCAACAAGGGTTTTACAGGGGTTGTGATAACGAAAGGCCCAAACTTTGGTTCGCCTGGCATGATTTGCCTCCAATGGTATATTCTTAATATACACCCAAATGTTATGAAATACTATACGACTCATTCCTTGTTGTCTCACCTTCCTTATTTGGATTTTTTTTCAATGAGTCAATTTTTTCTTTTGACAACTTATTATGATTAAATGACCATTATATCCCCTAAAGTACTTTATTTTTACATAAGATATCACTAAAGGTGTTACTTTTACATAGGAGTACTAAACAATAGCTATTTAATCATTTGCTCTATTTTTCTTAATATAATATTAGTGTCACTTCCCTATGAGGCTTATTCAAAAAAAGGAGGGAGTATATTATATGAATGTATAATAGACCTTGTAACTCATTATGACGTTATATGTAATATATATACCTTATTGGGATGAATAAACTGATTGATGGATTCTTCTCCTTATATTATATCTTCAATATATATATATATATCTTCAATATATATGTATATATATGTATGTATGTATATATATATACATATACATACATACATACATATGTACGTATGTATGTATGTATGTATATGTATATGTATATATATATATATATATATATTCTCTACCTTCTTTATAGTTATTTATTCAGATTTAATTCACAAGACGTTATCACCACGAAACCCTAACCATCTGAACAAATAGAATTATTATTCAGTGAATAAATATAATTACTATTCACATTTGTCCGCTGCACAAGAGATATGTCTATATTATTTAGGGGTAGTATTTTTTTATACTTCAAGTTTACTCAAGTATACTTCAAAATTACTACCATATCCTTCTCATTTCCCCCTCTTCACCCATCACCACCAAATTAAATTTCTAGAGAGATAAAATTTCACAACTCAATTGCATCAGGGTTCTTTGAAAAAAATCCTAATTTGCGATGATTCAAGTAGAAATTAAGGTCAGAAATTTCAAATTCAATTGCACTAATTTGGATTCTTTGAAAAGTCTTCATTTGTGACAATACAAGTAGAAACTGAGGTTAGGAAATTCAAGTAAATTGCATAGATTTTTTTTGGAAAAGTCCTAATTTGCGATGAATTTGAAATCAATTGCACCAATTAGGGTTCTTTGGAGAAGTACTAATTTGCGATGAATTTCAAATCAATTGCAACAATTAGTGTTTTTTCGAAAAAGTCCTCATTTGCGATTATACAAGAACCCTAAATAATTGTGGACATGACATAGGTCCACCCCGACGCGACCACACGCGGGTTTAGGTAGGCGAATGAATCTCGTGGTAAGATTGATCTCGGGTTGAAATTTAAATCTAATTAGGAGTCGCCACCGAATTTTATGGGAATTCGGACCCGTTCGAACCCATTCTACATTTAGGCGTGCATAAAGCACGGCCCGTTTCCAATGCTAGAATTTAGGGGTTCGTTCCTTTGCCTTATGATACCGACGCCGAGTTATCGGGAGTCGTGCATCAAATGACTATTGTGTGCCAACGGTTTCAAACATCCGGAAACCATGGTTCTGAGTAAGGGGTGAGGGTACATGTTGGGAAGCCCACGAAAGACACCCAACCCCGCCCGGTCTTAGCGGCCTCTACTTAGATATCGTTCTTTTTTCGTGTACGCGCGTTAGTTTGACGATGAAATGTTATGCAAACAATGTTTTTTTTGCTAAACATGCGAATTATGTTCAACTATGTCGTTTAATACATCTAAACTAACGTCAAAGTTATTTAGTATGCGAGATTCATTTTAATGCGACAAGTGCAAACAACGAGAAAATAAAATTTGAAAATAGATTACAAATACGCGGGCGTAATATAACCCGGAAATACAATACAACGAACAAAAATATAGAACAAACGCGACAATAACGGAACTTAAATAGATTAGACGATACGACGCAATATGATGCTTGGTTTTGAAAAGATGAAAACGTGATGGACTTTGCACGTGACAACCGAAGTCATAGAAAAAAGACTTGTCGAGACTCGTTGTAGTAGGCTCACGGTTTTGGGCGTGAAGAGGCAACTCGATCGAGTCATGGGGGAGACTCGATCGAGTGTCCTACTTGAAAACCTTCTGCCTCGTTTTTGGGATGCCACTCGATCGATTGGGCTATGGTCCTCGATCGAGTGCCCCCTGTTTGAGCTGCTGCTCGGTTTCGGAAAAGGTAGTAATTCAGATTTTACTGGTTTTGAAATCGATATCCAACCGAGCCAAATAAAAATATGGCATAATTTATATCCAACTCGGTTTTTGGTACTCGTAACACGTACTTTTGATTACGAGACCGGTATCGGGAATTTTGGAAAAGCGTTATAAAATCGATTGGAATTAGGTTAGGACGAAATTGATTCCTTCCGCGTCACGACATCGTACTAATCCTTTCGGATTATGTGATGTTCGATTCGGCATCAACAGGTTTCGTACTAGCCTTAAAACACGGGATCAAATACATTTAACGACAAGCGTCCACGATCGCATTACGCCTTTAAGTGTTTAGGGTGGCGCTCCTCGAAAGGGTGTCACCTCTGTTACGACTTGTAAAGGGATTAAAAGGATCTTCAGTGGAGTTTGCCTTTAAGCATATTCGACTCGGGATTGTTTTAAATATATTTGTATATGCGTGATGTTGATGATGATGACTATGTAAATGCTAAACGAGACTAACAACGCGATAAAAAAACGTTCTTTTTAAGGTTGATTCGCTTCAACAATCAAATACTCTGGGTAATAGGATAAGCGACCGGTAACATCGAGTGCGATACTCTCGTATTCGTGTTTCCTTATCCCATCATCCCTTGTATTCGACACGAATAGGCGAATATTTTATGGCGATACGATAATAATAATATTAGCGACAAAAAACGAAGAAAACGAGACAAAAGAACGAAAAAACGAGATGAAGAGGAGAGAAAAGGGAGAAAGCGGGATTTGATGACACCCTCAACCTACATGTTTAAATTGGCCTCGGTAATGGACTAGTAGTAACGGCATTTGTGCGAGAGTATCGAGGATATAACAAAAGTTATGGTGTTTGCGTTTGTAGGACCGGTTTTCTCGGGTTTCTAGAGGATGCCTAGAGGGGAAATCGGGTTTGTATGTAGTGTATAGATTGCTGAAAAATTGTATGGTAAAATTGTGTAATTGAATGAAGGTGCAAAGGGGGTGCATTTATAGAAAAACTCAGCCCCCCCGACCTAGGGTCACTCGGTCGAGTGCTCCTGATGGACTCGATTGAGTGGCCCAATAAACGCAAATAGTGGGCTTTTCGAAGGCCTACTCGATCGAGTGGGCTGGCACTCGATCGAGTGGGTCGGATAAGTCGATATATTTTGAGTTTTTGACTTTGAGTTGGACTCTTGAAGCATGCGTGGCTGTTTTCTTGTCTCGGAGACGACTTTGACCGGGGTTTGACTCGGTCGCTAAAAGATGGTTTTATTTTCGGTGTCGGTTTTGGCTCAAATTAATCTTATTTGACTAAAAACGACCCACTGGGCCTGAATTTGAGGTCGGTTTTGTGAGATTTGTACTCGGCCAAAAGCTCACGCCAAATACTATTGATTCCGAGTCCAAATTCGGGTGTATTAAGTCATGTTTACGTCCGATCATCATCGGGTGTTTTGTTGGAAACCGCTATGGACCCTAGCAGGCAAAATGTGGGTGTCTACAATAATTAATTAACATTAATTAGCCCTAATTTTCAATCAATTAATTATAAAATTTCTATATGATAAAATATCGATTATCGAACAATGATCCATAGTGAATTCGCAAAGTAATGATTGATCGATTTATAGTATGAATGAGGTTTAAGGAAAGAATTTTGATGAAAAAATGGGTTTAGAATAGAACTACAATGAGAGTTCTTCAGAATAGAGGAAGAGTAATATTGGAAAATTTTCAAAATTTTAAGGATGATTGAGTAACATTGACTTATGCAAAAGTAGTTCTTTATTCTTCTTTATTTAAGAACACCAACGTTATTTTAGTCTTTTTCCACCTATAATTGTGATAAAATAAATTGAATACTCTCCCTCAAATTGATCCTTGTATTTTTCTAATTAACCATCTCCTTTTACTAGTTAACTAGTCTACAACCCGTGAAATTCACGGGTCAGAAATATCAAATTGTGATGTTTATTACTAGTATTTTTAATTTGAAGTGGTAACGGAATTGAGTGACGTTGTTAATTACTTATCCCCTCAGGTTAAGAAAAAAAAAGAGTTGTGATGCTAGTTAAAAGTCAATGAGATATAAGTCGTATTGTCTATAATCTTACTCATTATTGTTGTTCTGTATTTATAATATGTCATATATTTCACATTTTCACTCATAATAAGCAATTTCACATAAATCATTTTCAGACCAACAATCACATATTCATGTCACACTACACCACCATAATTAAATTTTGGGTCGTGTTTTTTCCTAACGAGCTTTTACTCAATCCTAACGACATTTTACCTATTTGTCCCGGTCATTTCCAGCGCTCTCAAAACTGATGGTCGATTTTCTCTTTAAAAAAATTTCAAATTTGAATCTCCACCACAAACAACACCAACAACCACCGCCCGACACCAACAACTACACTCACCAAAATCTACCACTGTCGTTCCTTGTCACCAAACGGCGTCGACCCTCCCCAACGAGGCTTACCAACAACTACCACCAAAATCAGTACTTTGAGTCATAGGATTTGATGTATATCATCAATTTACTTCAAAAAATTTCAGTATTATTGGTGTTACTGTTAAACACTAATAAAACATTAAAAAATTCAATTTAGTAAATACGTAAAAATTGATGTTATGAAGATAACTGAAACAACATCCATAATTGTTTGATGATTGATTAACGGTTTAAATAGATAAACTGAACAAAAATATGGATGTAGAACGTTAAAAAAGAGAAAATAATTTTGTGGAAATTAGTTAGATTGGTGAAATTTTTGTGAAGGATAAAGTTAGAAGATTTTACGAAAATTTGTTAGGATTGAGTAAACTTGCGTTAGAAAAAAGAAATTTCGTAATTTTTTTACTTTATGATAGAGGATACCGTAGTATTACGGTATCATGATAGGGTTTTAGTAAAGATTAGGAATATTATATTAGAAAGATTACAGTATATTGTAATATACCAATATGTCGTAATCAGAATAATATCGATATTATAAAATACTGTAATCTTCCTAATATAATATTCCTAATCTTTACTAAACCCTATCATGATACCGTAATACTACGTTATCCTCTATCACTTTAAATGATATAACCTCCGTCCCACTAAGATTGTCACATTTCATTAAAATACTCCTCACAAATAATAGGGAAATGGGATAATCATTTAGGGACGGAGGGAGTATTTTTTTACGAAATTACTTTTTCCTAACGAGCCTTTACACAATCCAAACGACATTTTACCGCTTTACCCCTCTCATTTCTCTCTAAATAAATCTCAACACTAATAAACTCACCATGAACCACCGCGAATATCGGACTGTTCGGGGTCCTCAGTGGCTGAGATCGAGTCGGCGCGGGCTAGGATCGGCGAGGCTGAGTGGGTGGGCTCGAGTCGGAGCCTGTGAGGGTGGGGTTGTGGGGCGGTGGACGGTGGGCTGTGGTCAGGTTGGATGGGTGAGGGTGGTTTGGGGTGGAGTGGGTCATGGGACAGGTGTGGGTTGGGTTGTGGGTAGGTTGGTTGGGTGGGGGTCAAGGAGGGAAATGTTGTTGTTAAGGGTTTTATTAAATTTAAATAATTTATTTTATTTTCCCTTCTTAGCTTGTTTTTTTTTTGGTGTAAATGTAAGTATATTGAATATTGAATATCAGTTTACATCCAATGTATCACAAATTCTTCCAATATTTCAACTAAGTATGGACTCTAGCTTCTTGTGTTTTTTACAAAAAGGTTGACTCATTATGTATCTGACTTTTGCCTGTATCTCAGCTTTCAACTTTTGGACAATAACGCCCGGGTTTGTTGTTGTCTGCTTCATTCTTCTACAATTTCTAGCTTGCCACACATGATACCAGCATCCAATTATCGCTGCTGCTACAGCCTGTTTAAATACCAAGGACTTATGGCGATAAAATCTCCACCACCGCTCGGTATTAGTCACCGAAATCGTAACTCCAAGCCAAGAACTTATTCTTCCAAGACACTCCCTGAAAAACGAACAATCTGAGAATAGATGGGCATGCGTTTCTATCTGTCCTGCGCAGAGAAAGCATGCTTTATCCGTTACCTCCTGCATTTTAGCCAGCCTATCATTTGTTAATAGACGTTGATGACATATAAGCCAGGCTATATAGCAATGTTTTGGTAAACTAAGCCTGTTCCAAACAAGCTTAGCCCAATTCACCTTCTGCGAAACCCCTGCTAACCATTCATAACCCAATTTGACAGTATATTCACCTCCTTGTGCTAAAAGAGTAGGAAAGCAATTATTCGTAAAGAACCGAGTCTTAACCCAGCATCGTTTCCGCCACGACCAGCTGGAATTAAGCTTTGGTGCATAATCTTCCCAATCTTTGCCATGTAAATAAACACTGATGAGGGTCGAAGAGCCTGCGTCGGGCCACCTGCCTAGCAGGCCCCATGAAGACCCCGTCCAAAGAACCAAGGAGCCCGCCCAGCAGGCCGTTGGGATAGGATACCAGGATTCCCCCAGTAAAACAAAATTACAAGGAAGCCGCCTGCCCAGTAGGGTAAGGCAACTGGCTGTGAGGAGCGTGCAGGCACTACCTGCTCGCCTGCCTCCAAGCGACCTTCTCCCTGAGCAGGGCCGGGGCCCCAGAAGCCCCCTCTGTCGTCTTGCCTACAGGTAAGAGAGAACGAGTGGATGGGGAAAAACCACGTGTCAATTTCCTATCCACTCATTCTTTCTCTCTCCACTCTTCTTTTCCTCTCTCTTGTGGGAAGGTATAAATACTCTTCCATTTCCCACATGAGAGGGGTTGGATTTTCTCTCTCTAGACTCTCACTCCTAAAAACGCCACCTAGTTCCTCACGAGCTAGGTTCATCAAGGCATTTCACGGACTAACTTAGGCATCAGAGAGGGTTCCCTCGGACAACCTCCGAGGCCCTGTGCGTTCATTGTGCAGAGAGCAGGCCAACTCCGCCGGGAAGGTCCGATCAAGGGAGAGAGACAAAGGAGAGGTTTAAGGAAATCAGGCGATCAGTTATTTACCATCAATCCGATTACACGACCCGGATCCAGAGCCGGGTTAATTGTTTCCGTGACCGGAACAATTTGGCGCCGTCTGTGGGGAAGAAAACGGTTGTGCTCACGAATTACCCACAAAAATCAACCATTCCTAATCACAAAAAACTAAAACAATCAAAGTAATCATGCCAGAAATCGTTGACTCCAGTACAGGGGCGGGTCCGACGGTCCCACCGATGACCCCCTGTATGGTATGCCACAGCTAGAGAGGATTCCTCCCGCCACGATCCTGGGGGTGGGGGGAGCCAGTCTCCTAGGCGTACCAAGCGCTGCTGCAGCACCTGAGTTGGGGACACACCCAGGGCACACCCTGAATCTGACCCCCAGCTCAGATGGCGCAGACAGCCGCCTTCTTCTCTGCAATGCTAAACCAGGAGTTCACTCCTGAGGACCTGGTAGGCAGGGTCGCATCGGCCCCCAGGCAGCCACCCTCAGTAAGCAGGGATGGAGCTGAGGGCACGAAGCGGACCGCCGCCAGAAATGCTCAGAGGAAAGCAAGAAGGACGGCACAGGTATATGCGCAGGTGCAGAGGCGTCTCACAGCAGGCAGCCCAGAGCCACCTGCCCAACAACAGGCATTCTCCATTCACACAACAGAGTCCGCGTCTGAAGAACAGAGAGGTATATCCCGGGAATTGCAGGAGAGAATGAGGCCCAGGGAGCCCATGTCAAAGCGCCTGGGAGAAAAGCCAGGCGGGGTTTTCTCCAGGTTAACACCGGCGGTCAAAGAGCAGTCAGCCCCGGGTTTATCCCAAAGCCTGCAGTCTAGGCTCAACCGGGGGCAACCGCTTGAATCTAAATATCACCAGGGTGAGAACCTCTGCCACTCTCAGAGAAAGAGACCCAGGCAAATCTCCCCTGAGACAGAAGATGAAGCAGCAAGCAGGCCGCCTCCAAGGCACCGCTCCCCCAGTACGAGGAAACCGATCCATAGACAATGGGATACTCACGGTAACCAGTCTGGGGAAAGCAGGTCACGACTGGTAGGCAGGCCCACAAAAACCCCACTTCATCCTGAGGTACAAGAATACCCCATTCCGAAAATCAAAATGCCCACCATTAAGTTTGACGGGACAACAGACCCAGAAGACCATCTGGCGGCATTTGAGAGCCACATGGGCATGTACGACGTGGATGACGCTATCTGGTGCAAAGTTTTCCCAACCACCCTGGTGGGGCTCGCACAAGGGTGGTTCAGGGATCTCCGCCAAGGATCAATCAAGTTCTTCATAGAGTTGGCCGAGATCTTCCTCGAACAATATGCTGGGAATAAAAGGAGACGCCTCACTCGCTTCGATCTTATGACCCTAAAACAGAAAAAGGGTGAAAGTGTAAGGGAGTACCTGAGGAGGTTTGACCTATCCTACCAGCAGGTCAGGGAGATCGATGATTCCACCGCTGCCTATGCCCTGACAATCTCCCTGCTCCCAGGAGAAATGAAAATCAGATGATCAGGGCCCAGCCAGAAACCTTGGCCATGGCTAGGAAAATTGCTGAAGGGTTCATTCTGCAGGAAGAGTTCCATAGCTTGCCGGATACCTCCGCAGGCCAAACAAGGCCGCAGGGTGGGCGTGGCAGAAATGAGCCAGGCAAGCAGAGAGAAGAGGGAGTCACTCCCAAGAAAGAACGCACAACATACCAACCAAGATTTGACAACTACACGGCCCTCAATAGGCCGAGAGCAGAAATCTTCGAGTTAGAAAAAGAAACAGCAAAATGGACTCGTCCAAACAAGCCTCGCAGCCCAAAAGGAGATCCCAAAAAATTCTGCACGTTCCATGACTGCATAGGTCATACCACAGAGGAATGCCGCCACTTAAAAGACGAAATAGAAAAACTGATAAGAAACGGCTGGCTGAGTAACTATGCAGCAAGAAACAAAAACCCCAGAAAGAGGTGGCAGACAAACCAGAGGGCTCAGCCCAAAATCGCATGGTCATCCATGTAGTATCAGGGGATGCAGAGGGGCGGACCAGCAGGCGCAGCCAGAAAAGGCAGATCCGCGAACTGCGGAACCAAATTTGCTACGCCGAAAAGGCAGGCAGCCCAAGGGGCACTACCCTAAGCATCACCCCTGAAGATGCAGGGAGAGTTGTGTACCCACATAGTGATCCCCTGGTCTTGACCCTGGAAATCAGCAATCACATTGTCAAGAGGTGTATGGTGGATACTGGCGCCTACACAAATCTCTTATACAAAGATGCTTTTGAGAGGATGAACCTTGAAAGAAGGCACCTGAAGCCAGCCTCCAGATCTTTGTATGGATTCAATGGAGCAGGCATGCTACCCATGGGAGTTATCGATCTGCCTGTCACGTTTAGGGAGGGGACCTCAGCAAGAAATATCAGGGCGTCATTTGTTGTGGTGGATGCCAAATCCGCGTACAACGCCCTGATAGGCCGAGCCACCCTGGATGAAATAGAAGCTGCCGTATCAATTAGGGCCCTCACCATAGCCTACGTAACAGATTTTGGCATGGAGGGGAAGGTCCACGGGGATCAGAAGTCGGCCAGACACTGCTATTCCGTGGCCCTGCAGGCCCATGAGACAGAAAGAAAAGGGAAGCGAAAAGCCCAGTGCTCTCCTAGCAGGGAAGGTGAGATTCCGACTGACCGGCAAGAGCCAGTCCGCCTGGAGCCTGAAGGGGAGAGCATGCTAGTGGACTTAGAGCCAGGGAGGCAGGTCCTTATAGGGGCCGACCTGGAGGAGTCCTACCAAAAGGAACTAATTGCAGTCCTAAGAGAGAATAAGGACGTGTTCGCCTACTCTGCAGACGAGATGCCAGGGGTCGACCCAGCCTTTATTGTTCACAAGCTGAACATTAGTCCGGAGGCTCGCCCTGTGAAGCAGAAGAAAAGGAACATGTCTGTGGAAAAAGATGCGGCGATAAAAGAAGAGATAGACAAACTCCTGAAGGCAGACTTCATCGAAGTATGTGACTACCCTGAATGGCTGGCAAACGTTGTCATGGTAAAAAAGTCATCAGGCGCATGGAGAATGTGCGTGGATTTTACCAATCTTAACAAGGCCTGCCCTAAGGACTGCTACCCTCTGCCCAAGATAGATCAACTAGTGGACGCCACTAGTGGATACACCACGCTGAGTTTTCTGGATGCGTTCTCAGGGTACCATCAAGTGTACCTCTGGTAGCCAGACAGAGTGAGGTGCGCCTTCATAACCAGCCATGGCACCTACATGTACAAGATGATGCCATTTGGGCTGAAGAATGCAGGCGCCACCTATCAGCGGTTGGTAGACAGGGTCTTCGAAAGCCAAAAGGGAAGAAACTTAGAAGCCTATGTTGATGATGCGATCGTCAAAAGTAAGGGGGACAAGGAGCATCTGATGGACCTACAAGAGACCTTCTCTTCCCTGCGGTCATACAAGATGAAGCTCAACCCTAAAAAATGCACATTCGGGGTCCGATCAGGGAAATTACTAGGTTTTTTGGTCAGCTCCAGGGGGATAGACGCCAACCCTGAGAAAATTCAGGCGGTCCTAGACCTCCCGGAGCCAAAAACCATCAGGGACATTCAGAGGCTCACAGGCAGAATGGCCGCCCTGGCCCGGTTTATCGCCAGGTAAGCAGACAAGTCCACCCCTTTCTTCAAAATATTAAAAGGCAACAAACAGTTCAAATGGGAAGACGAACAGAAGAAAGCCTTCGAACAATTGAAGGAGCACCTGAAGAAACTCCCTACCCTGGCAAGACCGGTAGCCGGAGAAAAATTATACCTGTACATCGCTGTCAAAAACACGACGGTAAGTGCTGTCATCCTAAGGGAGGAAGCAAACTCACAGCAACCCATCTACTTTGTGAGTCACGCCCTGGGAACGGCAGAAAGAAATTACCCCCCTGATAGAAAAGGCCGCTTATGCAGTCATCATTGCAGCCAGAAAGCTCAGACCCTACTTTGACGCGCATCCTGTCGTGGTCCTCACCGACCAACCGCTGGAGAAAGTGTTGGAAAAGTTTGAGAAATCAGGGAGACTGCTGAAATGGGCGATCGAGTTAAGTGGGCTGGGAATATCTTACCAGCCAAGAACAGCCATCAAAGCCTAAGCCTTGGCCGATTTTCTGGCTGAATGCTCCCATTCAGGGGAAGAGGAGCCCCCTGCCGAGGAGTGGATCGTACACACTGATGGATCCTCAACAACCAATGGTGCAGGCGCAGGCGTCGTGTTAACCAGTCCCGAGGGAGTGGATTTTGAGCATGCACTCAGGTTCACTTTCCCGGCGTCAAACAACGAGGCGGAATATGAGGCTGTAATCACAGGGATAAAACTGGCTAAAGCTGCAGGGGCAGAGCGAGTTACGCTAGCTACCGATTCTCAGCTCATTGCCAATCAAATTAACGGAGAATATGAGGGCAGAGATCAGACCATGGCCACATACCTTGAGAAAGTAAAACAGGAGTTGTCGGGCCTGAAATCCTATGAAATCCAGCAAATACCTCGGTCACAGAACAACCGAGCCGACGCTCTGTCAAAGCTAGCCAGCTCCAGCTTACAAGACATACGGAGATCGGTGTGGGTTGATGTTTTGCATGAAAAATCTACCAGCGCCTGTCAGGCGATTAGCACCGTTGAGGAAGGGCCGGAAAGTTGGATGACCCCCTTCATCCAGTTCAAAAGGCATGGTATCCTACCATCAGACACGGCGCAAAAGAGAAAGGTACAGGCCAAAGCAGCCTGGTTCATAATCATTGGTGAAGAACTCTATAAGAAATCTTTTACTTACCCCCTGCTCAAATGCCTAAGGGCAGACCAGGCTGCTGAAGTACTGGAGGATATCCACTCAGGAATCTGTGGACATCACATCGGTGGGAGATCGGTGGCCCACAAAGTCCTAAGGGCAGGCTACTACTGGCCTACCATGCTAGCAGATGCCCGGAGCCTGACCCAGAAATGCAGGAAGTGCCAACTCTTTGTCCCGTCAATCCATGTCCCGGCCCAGGAACTAAGGCCAATCCTATCCCCCATCCCCTTCGCTCAATGGGGGATGGACATACTAGGACCTTTCACGGTGGCCACTAGGGGCAGGAAGTTCTTAATTGTGGCCATAGACTACTTCACCAAATGGATAGAAGCTGAAGCAGCGCCCAACATTACCGAGCCGACAGTCAGAAAAGTGATCTGGCGAAATATTATCACCAGATTCGGCCTACCAAAAATGTTGGTGTTTGATCATGGCAGGCAGTTTGACAATGATCCCCTGAGAATCTGGCTAGAAAGCCATAACATAGCAGTTGCATACTCGGCTGTCTGCCATCCTCAAACCAACGGACAGGCAGAGGCAGCCAACAAGCAAATCTTAAATGGCCTTAAGAAAATGGTAGATGACCTCAAGGGTAGATGGGCCGACGAGCTTCCCAGCATACTCTGGTCAATCCGGACCACCCGAAAGGAATCCACAGGCCAAACCCCGTTCGGTCTAGTATATGGAGTAGAGGCTCTGTTACCAATTGAGGCAAGGATCCCATCTCTACGCTCCCTGCAATACGACCGGACTGAGAATGAAGCTGCAATGGTTGAGGCCTTAGATCTGGTCAATGAGATAAGGGAAGAGGCCAGTACCAACATCGTTGCCTACCAGCAACGAATGAGGAAAGCCTTCAACAGCAGAGTGCGCCAGAGAAGTTTCCAGATGGGTGATCTGGTCCTCAGAAAAACGCAGGCTGTTGGAAAGTCAAGGGAACACGGAAAACTAAGTCCCAACTGGGAAGGTCCATACCAAGTGACTCAAATCCTGGGACCAGGCACATATAAAATCGCCAACCTTGAAGGACAAGAATTGCATGCTCACTGGAATGCGGACACCCTGAAGAAATATTATGTCTGAACCAGGTCTAAAGATAGTTTTATTTTTGCTAAAGAACAATGGCGGAGGACGGTCAAAGAATGTCGACGGCTCCGACCACCCTAATGTCAAAAGTTTTATAAAGAAATGAGAAAGCTTCAGATTTATACTCGTTGCCTGTTCAAACTTGCGCTTTCACACACAAACGAGCAGGGGACAATAGGGGGAGGCCCCCCTGTTGCCAAAGTTAGGAAAAATGAACCCCCCAACAAAAAATCCGAATCTCCCTGCTTACCTCTGGGCGGGCAGGGGCAGGCTCCCTAGACTTTGAACAAAAGCCAGGGACAGGCCAGATCAACAAGGACTGGGGGCAGGCCCCCCAACCTTGTATAAAAAACGCAAAAGCCTCCCTGCTTGCCTCTGGGCAGGCAGGGGGCAGGCCCCCTGGACTTTGAACAAAAGCCAGGGACAGGCCGGATCAACAAGGACTGGGGGCAGGCCCCCCAACCCTGTATAAAAAACGCAAAAGCCTCCCTGCTACCTCTGGGCAGGCAGGGGGCAGGCCCCCTGGACTTTGAACAAAAGCCAGGGACAGGCCGGATCAACAAGGACTGGGGGCAGGCCCCCCAACCTTGTATAAAAAACGCAAAAGCCTCCCTGCTTGCCTCTGGGCAGGCAGGGGGCAGGCCCCTGGACTTCGAACAAAAGCCAGGGACAGGCCGGATCAACAAGGACTGGGGGCAGGCCCCCCAACCTTGTATAAAAAACGCAAAAAGCCTCCCTGCTTACCTATGGGCAGGTAGGGGGCAGGCCCCCTGGACTTTGAACAAAAGCCAAGGACAGGCCGGATCAACAAGGACTGGGGGTAGGTCCCCCAACCTTGTATAGAAAACGCAAAAGCCTCACTGCTTACCTCTGGGCAGGCAGGGGGCAGGCCCCCTGGACTTTGAACAAAAGCCAGGGACAGGCCGGATCAACGAAGACTGAGGGCAGGCCCCCCAACCTTGTATAAAAAACGTTAAGGAACCGCCCTGCTTACCTTTGGGCAGGCAGGGGGCAGGCTGTACATCAAACTCATACGAGAAACCGAACGAAAGCAGATAAAAACAAACAAAAGGATCTGCATAAAAAGGAATAAAGTGGCAAGGGTACACAGGATAAGAGTTTTCTAAAAAAGTGATTACAAGTAAAACACGGCAGCCGGCCACCAAAGGGCTCGGCGCGCAAAAAAATAAAGAAGTCAAAGCATCAGCGTAGGCGCAGCGGGGGACGAACAAGAGCCCTCTGAGGAAGACTGCCCTCCATATTAAGCAGGGGGAGCATCTGGGCCAGAAGTAGCAGCCCCTTCAGACAGCCTGCGCATCTGGGCCTCATCCTTGGCGGCGTAAAGGGCCCGAAAAGCTTCTTCGTCAAAGCCAGGGAACATCTCCCTGACAGCTTCCATGACCACCCCTAAGCAAGAGTTAGCGCCATTCACAAAACCCGCCGACACGGCCGTCTCCACCTCTTGGATTATTTCATCCCTTTCTTTCTGCCACTCCTCGGTCTTCGTCGCTAGATCACCAAGAGCTGCCTGAAGATCTGAATTCGCCTTGGAAAGGCGCTCCCCTAGATCGACGACACTTTTCTTGGCATGATCCAGCTCAGCTAAAGCCTTTCTGGCCTGCTCCAGCTCTGCGAAGGCCTACTGAGCTCTTTTTGACTCCTCCTCCTGGCGGGACAATTCCCTGACAGCCCTCTCATTCTGAGACTTCCAGTGGATCGCCTGATTCCTGGCCTCTTCCAGCTTGATTTCCCTTTTCGCCAATTGATCCTTCAAACTGGCAATGAGAACAACGTCCCTTTCGACTGCAGAAAGGCGGTCAGAGTTAGCCAGTTCCTCGTCACTCAGACGGTTGAGGGCCGCCAACTCTGCAGAAGCCTGGATTATTCTGGCGGTACGCAGGACGTACTGAGTCACCTGACTGGTGGCAGAATGAACAGTCTTGAGGAGATGATCCGCTAAAACTGCCCCGGAGTCGGAAAGTAAGGCGGAAACATCTTGGCTATCGCCGGCGGTGTAATGGAATTCGGCGTTCTCCTCAGAAAAGAGGGTACCAGGAACCCCCTGAGCGAAGCATTTTGGTTCAGGCGTAGCAGTTTCCAAGTCCACCACTTGGTCAGCATTCGGAGCCTCCCTGCTCCTCTTCTAATCAGCCCTCTGGGAGTGCTTTCCCCAGTCTCTTCGGAGCCCGCAGCCCGTGGTCCCGAGGGAATCTGAACCCCTGTGGAAAGGCCCCCCTGCCTACCAACAGGTGAGGGGGTAGCCTCACAGGCAATCACCTTCGCAACTGGGGAAGGAGTGGCTTCAGAAACCGCCGTTTTTGCAGGCGTTGATCTGGGAGGGGCAGGGAACCTTGGTCTACTGAACGAAAAACCCTTTAGGTGCTTCATCAAGTTCTTCGCACCTTTCTTGAAATCAGGGGGAAGAGAAGGGCGACTTTGGACGACGGTAAGAGTCTCGGTCAGACCCAGACGCCTCACCTCCCCTTTTCTCCAAATGAAGGTGGCAAAATCTACAAGGCAAACAGACGAACAATCAGGACACTTAAAAAGAAAAAGGGTAAGGGAGAATCATCAACACTCCTGAACTACCTTCATCTGGACCCAGATTCATGCCCACCCGGGTCAGGTATTTATCAGTAGCAATGAGCTCCGCATGAGGGAGCCATAATGAAGGGCCATATACCCCATATTTATCAGTGTGAGCGGCAAAATAGTCTGTCAGTTCCCTGTCCTTCTCGCTCAGCTTCACCTCCAAGGCTTTTCCACCCACGCCAGGGTGATACTCCTCGGGGGTCTCTAGTCTGGTGTGGACATGATTCCTGAAATGACGGGGAATCTTCCACCCATGGGCACTGTGCACATAAAGGAAGTTGTTCTTCCAGTCTCTCAGACTGTCCATGGCTGGCCACACCAAAGCATGTCCCTTCTGCCTCAAAAGGGACCAATATCCAGGGGAGCCCGCACTCCCAGAAGAGACCATTTGTAGGCCGACCATAAACCTCAGGGCATCAATGGAAGGCTCGGCGCGATGGAACAAGCAAGTCCAAACATACGAAACTAATGACCTGACAGCCGTGGCTGTCAGCTGGGCGATGGCCACATTCATACGCCTGAAAATCTCTTCCAGGGAAGGATGAAGGGGAAAGCGAAGGCTGAACTCCAGGCACTTGTGATAAACCGCAATACAGCTGTCGGGAGGGTTACATACGGTGTCTTTCTCGTCGGGGACGACAATTGTGTACCCATCCCCAAAATTGTAAAACCGCTCAATCGCACCGGCGGCAATTTTTGCAAGAATCAACTCCCGATTTTTCGGGTCGGGGTAAGTACTCAAGGGAATGCGGTACTTGACTCTATCTAAATAATAAACCTTCCCCCTTTCCCGACGAATAAGGGGGCCAGAGGTCCTGGAGGGGTCAATTTCCAGTGCCTCGTCATCCGAATCAATAACGTCGTACGAAGGAGGGTCTGGAGAGTTACCACCTCCACTATCCGCCGAGTTTTCTTCCTCAACTACCCCGGAGCCAACCTCCCTAGAGGAGGAGGCAAAATTCTCTCTACCTTTTTCCCCTTCCCCCCTCCTTGATGGGTCAGTAAAAGGTAGGATCCGCTCACGAGTTCTAGACATTATAACTCTAATGGAAACGGAAAACAAGAAATCGAAAAGAATAAGCAAGAAATGGAAGACAAAAGTCTAACCTAAGGTCGTCTGCCGGTGCGGTGAAAGCCTGAAGGAGAGATCTCCCAGAGATATGGGGGTACAAAGTAAGGCACAAGTCGTCAACACCAAAGGGTTTAGCAGAGAAAGACAAAAGGAAGATTTCAAGAGGAAAGAAAGATTGGAAAAGGAAAAAGAGGAGGAATGGGTAACTGATTACTTTTATAGGAGAAAAGGCATACGAAGAGTCGCCAAATCCTCAGAAATCCGCCCAAAGACCACTGTCCACGCGTCACTCCCTCAGAAGTCAGCCCTGTGTAGTTTCCCAAGGATAACCTCGAAAGGACCAAAAGGGTGTCAAAGGATTGATCACCCTGTGACGTCCCCTCTTCATTCAAACAGAAAGTAATAAACAAATAGTAAAAATACAACACACAAACAAATTGCCTGAATTCCATTTCATTAACCTTAAAAGGGAACATTACATCTAGTGCCAAACAAGAAAAGAAAATACACAAGGGCCTAAAAATTCCAGCCCGACAAAGTCAAACACCCTGCTACGCAGGCCTAATTGTCATCCAAGTCTGGGGAATGGTCCCCAGGGCTGCCTGGGCCCCCAAAATCTGAACCCCAGTCCCAGTCTGGGGAATCTTTGAAAGGATCATCAGGGATTCCATCCCCATCCTTGTCACTCAAACAACCAAAGCCCTCACTATCATCGGAGTCTCGGCTGCTATCCTCCCAGTCCCTGCCAAAGGGAACGGCATGGGATTCGTCGCAGGTGCAACAACCTGTCCTCCTCACAGGCGAGGAGGGGCCTAACGCCAGGGAGGAGTCAGTATCAGAAGAATTGGGGTCAAACTGCTCGGGGTGCAGCCACGGAAAGCATTCGTGGCATCCCCGGTCAAAGCAGCCCCCTCTCTGAGGGCAACGCCTGAATCTGGGAACGGCAGGAGGCGAGGATCTCTTGAGACGCTTGCTCAACCTGGTAGGGACTTTTCTACCGTTCCGACGAGAATGAAGCCGGGAACGACGGCTACGACGGATAGCTCGATAAGCAGCTCGAGCGTACCGAAGCCTCCAAAATCCTCTAAAAAGGAAAGTAACATGGCGAACTCCACGGCGGGTCACGAATTTTTTGATCCAAACCATGATTAAGACAAAGAAAGAAAAGAAAGTAGGAGATGGGTCATGAAAATGGCGAAGGAAAATGCAATTTATACAAGGAAGAAGGCCAAGGCATTGAATAACATCCCAACCACCCTAACAGGAGAAACAACCAATCAGCACACCAGCACGCTGCCCAAAAATCCATTTGGTGCACGAGGCAATCATGACCCAAGGAACAATTAAACTCTTGGCATGCCCAATAACAGAAGAGACTCCCCCTCGGGAATACGCGAGCGCATTAAATGCACTGGCAAGAGACACAAGTCAACTCCCCTCCACCAAGAGTCCACCTGCTAAAGGGGAACCCTGCTTCCCCTCCAGCAGGTGAGGGCCAATTGATGAGGGTCGAAGAGCCTGCGTCGGGCCACCTGCCTAGCAGGCCCCATGAAGACCCCGTCCAAAGAACCAAGGAGCCCGCCTAGCAGGCCGTTGGGATAGGATACCAGGATTCCCTCAGTAAAACAAAACTACAAGGAAGCCGCCTGCCCAGTAGGGTAAGGCAACTGGCTGTGAGGAGCGTGAAGACACTACCTGCTTGCCTGCCTCCAAGCGACCTTCTCCCTGAGCAGGGCCGGGGCCCCAGAAGCCCCCTCTGTCGTCTTGCCTACAGGTAAGAGAGAACGAGTGGATGGGGAAAAACCACGTGTCAATTTCCCATCCACTCATTCTTTCTCTCTCCACTCTTATTTTCCTCTCTCTTGTGGGAAGGTATAAATACTCTTCCATTTCCCACATGAGAGGGGTTAGATTTTCTCTCTCTAGACTCTCACTCCTAAAAACGCCACCTAGTTCCTCACGAGCTAGGTTCATCAAGGCATTTCACGGACTAACTTAGGCATCGGAGAGGGTTCCCTCGGACAACCTCCGAGGCCCTGTGCGTTCATTGTGCAGAGAGCAGGCCAACTCCGCCAGGAAGGTCCGATCAAGGGAGAGAGACAAAGGAGAGGTTTAAGGAAATCAGGCGATCAGTTATTTACCATCAATCCGATTACACGACCCGGATCCAGAGCCGGGTTAATTGTTTCCGTGACCGGAACAAACACCATGGACCCATTTAACCCATAGATGATCTGCTTTGATGGTGATCCACCAAGCATACTTAGCTACACAGGCTAAATTCCACAATTTCATATCCTTTAAACCCAATCCTCCCTCCTCCTTTGGCCTACAGACGGCAACCAATGGAGGAGATTGATAGTGCTCACTACCTCTCCAAAGAAAATTCCTACAAATACTATTGATATGCTTTATAGTGGTGGCTGGAAGAATGAATATTCTTGACCAGTACTGATGGATTGCAGTAAGTACAGATTGAACAAGAATAAGTCTGCCAGAATACGCTAGCTTCTTTATTCCCAATCCTCTAATACACTTGACTATTTTTTCTGTTAGAATGTGGCACTCAAGAACAGATAGCTTTTTTGGGGACATTGATATACCCAAATATTTAAACGGAAGCTCTCCCTTGCTCATACCAGTCTGCAGGGTAAGCCATTCATCCTCTTTCAGGCCATTTGAGTATATATTTGACTTGGATTTGTTCATAATAAGCCCCGATGCCCTGGAAAACACCTCGAACGCTTGCATAATCCACTTGACAGAATCTTTATCTCCTTTACATAACAACATTAGATCATCGGCAAAGCATAAATGGCTCAATTTAACAGCTTTACAAAGCGGGTGGAACGTAAATTCAGTTCTGTCCTGGACAACCAGCATAATTCGACTCAAATACTCCATGCACAAGGTGAACAAGAGAGGGGAGAGTGGATCCCCTTGACGCAACCCTCTCTTGGCCTTGAAGAATCCAAAATGATCTCCATTTAACGCTATGGTATAGCTCGGAGAATGCAGGCATTCCATTAGAATTTTCACAAATCTACGGGGGAAATTGAGCGCCTTTAACATGTCTTCAACAAAATTCCATTCAATTGAATCATAAGCCTTTTGCATATCAATTTTCATGATGACTCGGGGTGAGCAGACTTTTCTATTATACAATCTAATTAGCTCTTGACAGATGTGTATATTTTCCATAATATCTCTACCCTTAATGAACGCACTTTGGGATGGGCTCACAATGGTTGGAAGTATCTTACTCAATCTCTCACAAAGCACCTTGGAAAGACACTTGTAAATAACATTGCAACATGCTATGGGACGGAATTGCCCAACATTTTGTGGGTTAGCAACCTTGGGAATAAGAGTCAAAATTGTATTACTAACCTGTCTCAATAGTACCCCTTCCTCTATAGCATTTCTGATTGCTACACACACTGACGGTCCTGTAATGCTCCAAGAGTCCTTAAAAAATTGGCTTGTGTAGCCATCCGGGCCTGGGGCTTTAGTCCCAGGAATACTGAACATAGCAGATTTAATTTCTCGGTCAGTGACAGGGAGAAGCAGGTCTTGGCCCTGTTGAATGGAGAGTATAGGTCCTTTCCTAACCACATTAGGATAAATATGGTGAGTACTATGAGTTTCCCCCAATATAGATTGAAAAAAATTCAAGAAAGCATCCTGTATCTGCTCAGGTTTTTCCATTAAATTTCCTGATATATCCTGAATTTGTAGCACCTTATTTGACGCTCTCCTTTCCTTGAGAACAACGTGGAAATAAGACGTGTTTAGATCCCCTTGAGTTATCCAATTTATCTTTGCTTTTTGGGTCAGGAACTTGTATCTTGCAGAATCCAAAACCTTAAACTGTTTAGAGATAGCCTGCTCATAGTATTTTAAAGTAATGCTGTTAGGGTCCTGCATTATCTGCTGCTGTACCTGATGAAGTGCTGCTTCCATAACTTCTGCTAACCCCTCTACATTCTGAAAGCTCTTCTTGTTTATGTCTCTTAGCCCCCTCTTCAGCTGCTTGAGCTTACAAGTGATTTGATACATGGGTGACCCATGTACTGTTTTCTCCCAATACTTCTTTACGATAGCATTAAAATTGTCATCAACGGACCACATATTGAAATATTTGAAAATTCTTTTCTTAGTATGTTGAACTGCATCCAATCTTACTAAACAAGGGTTATGATCAAATAAACCTTCAGGTAGATAATTGGCAAAAGCATCCAGAAATCTGTCAGCCCATTCATCGTTGTGTAAGACTCTATCAATCCTGCTATAAGATCTAGTGCTTGGGGGCTGCTTGTTATTCCAAGTAAAATGTGCTCCTATGGTTTTCATTTCCTGTAACTCACAGTCTGTAATGCATTTCTGGAAGGGAGCAATCTCAGCCAATGTGATTGGGGTTCCAATCCTCTCATCCATATGCAGAACGTTATTGAAATCCTCAAGTAATATCCACGGACCATCAACACCCCCCTTATATTGTCTTATAAGGTTCCAAAGTGTGCCTCTCTCTGCTACTTTATTGAATCCATATATAAAAGAGCACCAGAAATTGATTATTATCCAAAGTTTTCACTCTCACATGAATAATTTGTGATTGGACATCTATGATGTCTACATGAACCAAACTAGATTTCCATAAACACCAAATTCTTCCTCCCTTACAGGTATGATTATTTGTGACGATGGACCAATCCTGAAAATTAACAACTACATTATTCCCATTCTTAGTTGCCACTTTAGTTTCAAGTAGTCCAGCTAGCTGAACATTATTATGATGTAAAAACCATCTTATTTCATTCTGCTTCTTAGGCTTATTCATACCACGAACATTCCAGGCACCAATCCTATCCATTTCCTACTATCTGTTCCTTCTCCTTACCTCCATCCTTTACTGTCTCCTTATGAACTGCCTTCGTGAGAGATGACGTAAGTATTTCCATAAAGGATAACCCATCTGATGCATACTTCAAACCCATTCTTGGAGGCCTTGTCACTACCCCTGCTATATTAGATACACTATTCATGACCGGTAGACCAGCCACAGGTGTTTGGATTACAGGTTGAGGTGGTGGAACTGGCTTTTGTACTGGTTGCCATACTTTCACTATCTTCTTTTCCGCTTTAGTTCGACATTGATCCTCATCATGCCCCATTCCATGGCAGCGAGAACATTGAATGGGGACCCAATCATATTTAATCTGAATAACTTGTTGCTTCCCTTTTTCATCCAGAAATTGTATCTCCCCCGGTAATTTCTGATTGAGCTCTACTTCTATCAACAGCTTAGCATAGCCTAAGAATTGGCGTTGAGCAGTAGTCGGAGCAACCCTGGCCACTCTTTCTACCAACCCCCCAATCTTTTTCAAGCAATCAACTCCCCAAAATTTTAGGTCAAGCTCCATCAACATAACCCAAATCGGGAGTTTTTTCACATCATACTTAGCTAACTCTGCATTTTCAGTCCATTCATGAATGATAACAGGTTTGTTATCAAACATTAAGTGTTCTACGTTCATAGCAGCTTGCTGCTATTCCTTGTCCAAAAACCGTACTAGAAAAATGCCATTAGGCATGAAAGATACCTTCTTAGCTTGTTAATAGGTTGTTTTCCTTTTTTTTGTTTTTCCTTTTTTCTTTGTTTAGGTAAACATTTGTTTAATCAAAAAAATACAATTTAAAAAATAATTCGTTAAGTAAATGAATGATTTCACATTATCCGTAATTGAATTAGAAATTACAATTGAAATCGAGAGCGATTGATTATCTAAATTGATGAAGCTAAACAAAAGAAGTGTAGTTAATCTCAAAGTAAGGTTTACACAGGGGTATAATGAGAAAAGTTTAAAAAAATTCGTTAGGATTGAGTAATGGCCCGTTAGGAAAAAACACGACCCTTCTTTTACTCTATTTAACAAAATGAGTCACTTTAATCATGATATCTATTCCTTCTTTTTGAATAAGCCCCATATGAGTTTGACACGAAGTTTAAGAAAAGGTGAAAAAGTAAGAGGGTATGTTGATATGATTCATGTGCTGAGAGAGAAATAGAAATGAAAATATTTATTTAAGCGGAAATTGGACTAGCTAAAAAAAATCTATAAAAAGAATATTGGGTTTATTCAAGAAGAAGAAGGGAGTACTATTCTAAATTAAATACTCCCTCTATCCAATTTTAAACTTCATAGGGGGAGTGGAACAAAAATTAAGGGTGGAGTTGGGTATGTGGTGAAAAATGAAAGTTGAGAGCCAAAATGATATGGACCACAAAAAAAACCGAAAGAGGAAATATTATAACTAGGAAGTTTAAAGATGTACACTTTTTTAAGGAAAGTAGAAGATTAAAATTGAATAGAGGAGTAATAAGTATGGTATCTTCTTTATTACTGGTATTAAAGAAGACACCAAACCCCAAGACATGGCACTACAATTGACATAGGATTATCAAACTAAACCTCCTTAAACAACCCTTCTAATGATGTTTGAAGGGCTAAATGGAGCATTGTGAGGGAGTCTTCCCCGACGTGTTCACACTTGAAGGAAAAAAAATCCAGATCTTGGAGCATAAAACGTAAAGGCGATAGTTCGGACGTGCAGGACCGTGCTTCGTGCCGGCCCAGTCGTGCTTCAGGCCCAAGAGGCATGGCCCAACCATGCCTGGCAGGCCAGTCGTGTCGTGCCAGGCACGGCCCAACCTTTAACCAAGGCACCGAGGCACAACTCGAGGCCTGGGCCCGAACGTGCCTTTCTCGGGACAGGTTTCGTGACTGGTTCGCTTTTTTATCCCCGTTTGCGTCTTTGCGATGAAATACGATTGCGATTTTCCGTCCAGATTTGTACAAAACGTTATTAGTTATTTATTAAAAAAATGAGCAAAGAAATCAGAAATATAAATAGGAAAAAAGAAATTTAATACTCCCTCTGATTTTGAATGATCTTCCATATTTTCTTTTTTTGGTGAAAAGCGGGATTATATTATATTAGATATCTTCCATATTTTCTAAATGGGTTGAAACACCTCTTCTTCCTTATTTCTATTTATGGAGACACTTTTTCAGCACAACTTTACCATCTTATCCTTCATTAACTAATATAATATTTCTCTCTCATACTTTTTCAATCCATTTTTTTCTCATTTAATTAATATAATATTTCTATGTCCTACTTTTTTTAATCCATCCTAACACTTTAATAATATAATATTCTCTTCTTATTTTCTTCCCCAAAAGCAAAGGGGAAGAACATTCAAACTCGGAGGGAGTATTTATTAAATAATCAACATAGATCGATTGCGAGTACATATTGTCATACTGGAATAATCAATGTATAACTGTAGAAGTAACTAACATTTATAAATAAAATTTCTAAAGAAAAAAATTACGTAGAAGTTACAACTGAAAGTTACAACTAGAATGTACAAACAGAAACTAAAATATACTAATTGACTAAGCGTTGACAGATTAGGTGTTAGTTTCGTCGGAGTCGTTGTCACTATCTTTTAACTCCTCGACATGTTTTGTGTTTCTTGCATCAATCCAATCTTTAAAGCATACACACATTCAGAGGGTGTCAGAACCCAAAGACTTACGCCTATCAACTAACACCCTCTTAGCGGCACCGAAACAGCGCTCAGATGCAGCTGAATGGCGAGAAAGTCCTTCGCCATAGCGGACATCACCGACAGAAGTTTAGTATGTTCTTTCCACCAAACCGTAAGATCTAGGTCAACTACTGAAGTAGGTTCGTGAGTGCCGAAATATTGATACGTGTCGTACATATGATACTCGGTCAGATCAGCCGTCCTTGAAGCTCCTCAACTCGAAATTATTCCCGATATTATGTTGAGGATGTCGCTGAAGCCTGCATCCCTACTGCTACTAGTACCTACACCTCATTGAATATTGTTACCGTAAATAGACTCGTAAACGTTAAATATTCCAAAAAATTTGTTTCTAATCTCTGTTTTATATTGTTCTAACAACATCTATGTTCATTAATTCTTTATAAGCATAAACAAAGTCCTATCGTACCCTGAAATTTCCATCTAGTTTCTAAAATGGTTGTAAATACATAGGCCATAGGAATATCGAACTAATATTTTAGCCATTTGTCCTCCATGGCGGGTAAAAACGTGTCGTAAATATCTTTGCCACGATATTTTCTAAAAATATTGGCAATTCTAATAATGTTACAAAGGAAATAAGAGGCATTAGGTATATATACATGGGAGAAAGTGTTTGTCGCCTCGCTAAAGGCGCACAACAGATCAATATACATTTCAAGTTTTGACCAATCAGCATAAAAAATTGGGTCGTTGGGACAAATAAGGTTCCACCAAATAGACAGATGATCCTTATACGCTAAACATGAACTCAACATTGTATACATTGAATTCCATCTCGTGTTATTTTCCGGGGGGAAGGATTTTCTATATTTTATACCGTTTTCTCTACAATATATAGTTACACTAGTCTTAGCGCCTCCAGTGACAACTATTCAAGCGCATAACGATCCTTTTAAATTTAGCATGATATTATTTTAGACCCACAAGACCGTCTTGAATACATAAGTTTAAAACATGACAAGCACATCGAACATGCAACAAATTACCATCTAAAAATACATTTTCTAATTTTAGCGCAAGAAGTCGTAGACACGGCATTATCGAAAGTAACAGTTTATATTTTATCTCTAATTTCGTATTCGCCATTTCATCATAATGTTTAGTATATTTAAAGCGGGTATTCTAATTTAGCAAACTCTATAATCTTTTTTTGCATAACCCAATCATCATCTAGTCAGTGAGCAGTTAAGCATATATATGAAAAGTCCTAACCGGAATCTCATCCATCAGCCATTAATGATATTTTAGATGTACTATTTTTTAACTGAGCAATAAGCTCCATTTCCACTCCATGTATTGTTTCACATTGCTTTATTTCTAACGTTATGACGACTCGTTTTTTTTATGAGCCGGTTGGTTGGTTTTTAAATATCTGTTAAAAGTTAGGTGTTCAGCTAGAGCAAACGGTTTTCTGTTTGAATTATCTAATAGAATATAAACAAGCCTCAACCTTCCGCTCTCTTCCTCTTCCTCAGTTAAATTCCTCCCTTCACCATGGCTAACGACACAACTCCCAAATCTTCCTCATTTCACCCTGTTTATTCTGTTTTCAATATCAAGAACTTTGTTCAAATCACCCTTGAGACGGAAAATGTCCATTACGCGTCACGGGCATAACTCTTTCTCAATACCGCAAGTGCTTTCGACGTTCTTGATCATATTGCTCCTGCTGAAAACACCACCATCAACAAAGACGCTCAGTGGAATCGTCTTGATGCCATTGTTAAGCAGTGGATCTATAGTACCATCTCTATTGATCTGTTACACACGATCCTAGAACCTGGTGCTACTGCTCAGAATGCTTGGGACCGGCTCAAGGATATATTCAATGAGAACAAGAACTCTCGAGCCGTGATGTTGGAGCAGCAGTTCACGAATATCCGTATGGATAATTACCCAAATGTGTCGTCGTACTGTCAAGCTTTGAAGATGATCGCTAATCAATTGGCCAATGTTGGAGCACCTGTCTCCGACACCCGCCTTGTCCTACAACTCGTCACTCATGTGTCTGAGGGGTATGACGGGGTTGCCACCATCGTCCAACAAAGCGATCCTCTTCCACCTTTTTACAAGGCTCGATCCATGCTCGCTCTTGAAGAAAGCTGACGTGCTAAAACCTCTACTGGTTCCTCTGACTCTGCCCTGCTCGCGTCCGGAACCGACACTGCTGATGACTCCTCTCGTTCCTCATCCTCTCGCTCAAACAGCAAGGTTAAGGGTGGTCGCCACCAACGTGGCAATCAAAAAGGAAAGGGCACCGGTAGTGGAGGCCTCAATCCCAACAAAAACGGTGGGCGCTATGGACAGCAACAGCAGCAACGAGGCAAGTCAGTGGACAATTCTTCTACATGGACATGGGTTCCCCTTAATCTGTGGCAGCAGCAGGGGTGGCAGGTCCCACCGTGCCCATACCCCACTTCCGTCTGGGCTCCTTCCCAGAATGCTCGTGCTCCGGGCATTCTTGGCACACGACCTCAACAAGCTTTTTTGGCTCAGCCTACTACAGCCGGGACGTCTCAGGGTGCTTTTGTTCCCACCGATCTTGCCGCGGTTATGCAGTCTCTCTCACTTCAGCAGCCAGATGATAACTACTATATGGACACCGGAGTGTCATCACACATGACAGCCAGTAACGGTAATCTCAATTCTTATTCTTCTTTGAGTGAAAAATGTCATATTGTAGTTGGAAATGGCAGTCTGATTCCGATTGTTGGGTCTGGTCACTTTTCCTTACCCCCACCTCAGCATTCACTCGTCTTAAATAATGTTCTTCACGTACCCAATATCGTTAAAAATTTGGTGTCAGTACGCAAATTCACTACTGATAATAATGTCTCTGTTGAGTTTGACCCACTTGGTTTTACTATGAAGGATCTCAAGACGGGGACGCCAATTATGCGGAGCCACAACACGGGTGACCTATACCCTTTACATTCATCTCCTCATGCCCTCATCGTAGTTCCTTCTCCTACCTGGCATGCCCGGCTAGGACATCCCGGACCTGCAATTTTTAATTCAGTTTGTGCTAATAAAGATATCTCCTGTCATCCCATTAAGCCTTTATTTGTGTGTCATTCGTGTCAATTGGGGAAACATATTAAGCTTCCATTTTCTGCTTCTTTATCAAGTACTATTAGCCCGTTTGACATTTTACATACGGATTTATGGACTTCACCCGTACTTAGTACTATGGGACACCGCTATTACATTCTGTTTCTGGACGATTTTACAAATTATTTATGGACCTTCCCTATCACAAACAAATCAAATGTTTATAATATTTTCACTAAATTTCACTCCATGATTAAAACTCAATTTAATTGTCCTATCAAAACTCTACAATGCGATAACGGTCGAGAATTTGATAATTCTCCTCTTCATAAATTCTTCGCTATCCAAGGCATGATTTTCCGGTTCTTCTGTCCACATACATCCTCACAAAACGGTAAGGCGAAGCGCAAAATTCGTACCATAAACAACATCGTTCGCACCCTCCGTATCCATGCTCATATGCCGCCCTCCATGTGGCACCACGGCCTTGCCATGGCTACCTATATTCATAATATCCTTCCTAGTAAGGCCAACCATAATACCTCCCCGATCTCGAGTCTGTACCAACGGGTCCCCACTTACGGTCACCTCCGCACTTTTGGGTGTCTCTGTTACCCACACACACCTTCTGCCACCATTCACAAGCTTGCACCCCGTGCTACACCGTGCGTCTTCATCGGCTACCCGTCTTTCCATCGCGGTTACAAATGTTTAGACTTAGCCACAAGGAAAGTCATCATAGCCCGCCATGTAACTTTTGATGAATCGGTCTTTCCTTTTGCGAGCCACACCACGGTCCCCACTTCCTCGTACGACTTCCTAAACAATGACCCATCCCCCTATTTGTTTCATCATCTCCATAATGACCAACCCCGACTAATCACGACGGAACCTGACAATGACACACCCAATTCCCCCGTATCTCACTCTCCTTCATCGTTTGTCGTCTCCTTCACCACTACGACCCCCACACCTCCACCTCCACCTCCACCACCACCTCACCGAATGACAACCCGCGCCCAACATGGCATACATAAACCCAAACCCGTTTTTGATTTATTCGCCACGACACCAATATCACCTCTACCTAAGTGTCCAAAACAGCCGTTACCGACCCACATTGGAATCGTGCTATGAAAGATGAGTTTGACGCACTCATTACGAATGAGACTTGGGTGCTCGTTCTGCTGCCTCCTCATGTCAATATAACACATTGTCTATGGTTGTTTAAGCATAAATTTAAAGCTAACGGTGATTTGGAGCGTTATAAGGCTCGTTTTGTTGTCAATGCAGGTCACAACTGGTAGGAGTCGATTGTGATGAGACATTTAGTCCCGTGGTCAAACCGGTCACTATTCGTACCGTACTCAGCTTAGCGGTATCTAAATGGTAGTCAATCCGTCAGCTCGATGTAAAAAAAATGGCTTTCTTCATGGACATCTATTGGAGACGGTCTATATGCATCAACAATCCGGTTTTCGAGACCGTCACCACCCTGACTTTGTGTGCCTCCTCAAAAAGTCTTTATACGGTCTCAAACAAGCATCGCGAGCATGGTATCAGAGCCAGAGGTCGCGAGTTCGAACCCTGGCTGCCCCCAATATCTCGAATCTCAAGTGGAATCTCAACACACGGTACGGGGGAGCCTGTGCGCACTAACCACTCTTCAAGCCCAAAGGACATTCGAGTGAGGGGGCGTAATAGAATATAAACGGACCTCAACCATCACCTTAAGGTTTTGGTTGAAATGGTTCGTTAACATTATCATTCTAGATAATTCGTCGGCACATTTACTATAATCATAGGTGTAGTCTTGTTGGGAACTGGGTCGGTTTACAAATTGGTCAAGAGATGTCTGACCTCGTTCTTTTGGAACAAATTTTTTAGCGTGTCGTTGAAGGTGATCGGTACCGGATTCGCTTTTGCCACTTAAAATTTTGCCGCATACATTACAACGAGCCTTTTGTTTACATTTATTACTTTTACTAAAACTTAGCCATACTTCACTTGTCGTAGCCCTTGCATTTATTACAACCATTTCATTTTCCGTCATCCATTCTATCTCAGTACTAGGCTATTCAGTTGTTTATTGGACGTGTAGGGGTGATAATCGTCATTTTAGTCAGTATTTTACCCACATTTATTTACTTACTAGATTAAAGCACGTGCGTTGCACGGGTTAGTTGGCTTAATTACATTGATGATGTACATTCGCTAAATAAGAAACTTAATTAAACTATGTCATTACAATAAATAAGATGATCACATGATATTAGTAATCAAACTTAATTTCAACTGAGTTTATAGTCTTAAGAGCTTATTTTAGAACTCAAAAGAATACATTATTGCTCTTATTTATAATATAAAGTTTCATCACCTTATTATAATTTTTCGATGTGAGATTATTTTTACTTAAGTTTGTATTCTTATTAAAAGACGTTTTAAGACTCAAAAGTTTTTTTTGATTAATATCTAAGAACGAATGAATTTTTTTATTGATATCTAAGAACGAAAGATTAATCTTATTTATAATATAAGATTCTATTGACTCATCTTAATTTTTCGATATAGGATAATTTATTCAAGGTTTATAGTTTTAAGATCCGCTTTTAAGACCCAGAAAAACGCATGATTACTCTTATTTATAATATAGAATCATCACCTTATTTTAATTTTTTTCGATGTGGGATAATTTTAGGTTTGTAGTCTTTTTAAAAGCTTTTTAAGACCCAAAAGATTGTTGGTTGATATTTAAAACCGAAAGATTACTCATTTATGATATAAAATTCCATCACCTCACCATAATTTTTCGATGTGGTAATTTACTTAATTAAGTTTATAGTTTTAAGAGCTATTTTTAAGATTAAAAGAATTTGTTTTTATATCTAAGTTAAAGGATAGACGATTACTCTTTATTTATATAATCGAATTTGATCATCTTATTGAAGTATATATTTTTGATGAATGATTACTCTTATTTATATAATAAAAAACTTACCTTATTATAATTTTTTGATGTGGGATAATTTTACTTAAGTTTATATATAGTCTAATTAAGAGCTTTTTATTTATAGGCGAATGATTACTCTTATTTATAATATATAATATTTCATCACCCCATCTTAATTTTTCGATGCGCGATAATTATACTTTAACTATATAGTCTTAGTCTTAGTCTTATGAACTTTTTTTTAGTCTCAAAAGATTGTTGGTTAATATCTAAGAACGAAATATTACGTAAAATTCTATCAACTCATTTTAATTTTTCGATATGTGATAATTTTAATTTAACTTTATTTGTAGTCTTATTATAATTTACTTAAATTTATAGTCTTAAGAAGTTTTTAAGATTCAAAAGATTTTGATTGATATCTAAGAACAAATAATTAGTCTTATTTATAATATAGAAATCAATCACCTTATTATAATTTGTCGATGTGGGATAATTTAACTAAAATTTGTAGTCTATTTATAATATAGAATCATCTAATTTTAAGTTTGTAGTCTTATTAAGACCTTTTCTAAACAACCTCATCATAATTTTTCGATATGTCTAATGAATTCTTTTTATTAGTTTTATTTATAATATAAAATTTCATCACCTTATTATAATTTTTTATTTAAGTGTATAGTCTTAACAACTTTTTTAAGACTCAAAAGATTTATGTTTGATGAAACTTTATAATTTTTCGAACGTGGGATAATTTTACTTAAGT
This sequence comes from Agrostemma githago, assembly GCA_958450325.1. Taxonomy (NCBI): domain Eukaryota; kingdom Viridiplantae; phylum Streptophyta; class Magnoliopsida; order Caryophyllales; family Caryophyllaceae; genus Agrostemma; species Agrostemma githago. Next base: position 57,880,667 of record OY288249.1, on the reverse strand, counting down.
TTATAGTCTTAATATGGAGTATATATTTTAAGACTTAAAAGATTTTTGATTACTATCCAAGAGCACGTGATTACTATGAAGTATTATTTATAATATAAAGTTTCGTCATCTTATTATAAATTTTTGATGTGAGATTATTTTTACTCAAATTTGTAGTCTTATTAAGAGACTTTTTAAGACTTAAGTTTTTTCGATTGATATTTAAGAATGAAGGATTAGTCTTATTTATAATATAGAATTCATCAACTTATCATAATTTTTCGATGTGGGATAATTTATTTAAGTTCATAGTCTTCCATCAACTCTTTTTAAGACTAAAAAAATACATAATTACTCTTGTTTATATATTATATAGAATTTCATTACCTCACCAATGTGGGATGATTTTAAATTTGTAGTCCTATGCATTAAATTAAATTTGTAATCTTATACATTAAAAGTTTTTTAAGACCCAAAAGTTTTTTGGTCGATATTTAAAACCGAATGATTACTAATATTTATAATATAGAATTCCATCACCCCGTCATAATTTTTCGATGTGGGATGATTTAAAAGTTTTTCTTGGTTGATATTTATAACCGAATGATTACTCTTATTTATAATCTAAATTTTTTTATAGTCTTAAGAACTGTTTTTTAGATTCAAAAGACTTTTGATAGATATCGAAGAACGAATGATTACTCTTATTTATAATATAGAATTTCATCATCATATTAAAATTTGTCTATGTGGGATAATTTTACAACTGTTATATGTAATAAATTCATAAGGAGGTTTATAATCTTAAGAACTGTTTTTAGATTCAAAAGACTTTTGATAGATATAAAAGAACGAATGATTACTCTTATTTATAATATAGAATTTCATCATCATATTAAAATTTGTCGATGTGAGATACTTTTACAACTGTTATATGCAATAAATTCATCGCATAATGTGAAACAAATAATATGAAATTTATATTCTAATGAAAGCATTTTTTACCACGAATCTAATTATTTCATTTTTATAATTTATTTTCCGAAAATGTTTTTAAAAAATGAACTCTAAAGGTTTTTAACTCAGAATTGTAAAAAATCACATTAATATAATAAATTAAATATATATTATAATAATTAAAAGATTCTCTAATTGATTTTTTATTATTATTTATGATACTTTCCTAATTTGAGGTTTGATGAAACGGACCAATGAGATCGCTCGAAAAAAGCCTAAAATATATATATATATATATATATATATATATATATATATATATATATATTGATTCGTGTCGATTTTGTGTGCTTAATTGATATTATAGCTTATTATATGTTATTATACGATATTAAGTGTTAATTATCGTCTTAGTAATAATTATCTTAATAAATGTTATTTCTCAAGAATTTGGTATTGCTTTGTCTCGTTTGTATTTTTATAGGTACCGTTTCGGGATTAACCGAGTAAAACCGGGTCAAAGAACAAAGCGAGTCAAGCTAAAGTCAAAGGCCTACTTGATCGGACTGTCTTGAATTGACGATATCTCACTCATGCGACGTCGAAATTAAGTGATTGAAGATGCGTTGGAAAGCTAAGTTTGAGACTTACAAGTTTTTAGAAGAGAGAAAGACTCAATTCTATTAGTTAGTGGGTCAAAAACGAGCTACAAAGCAGCAGCTATTAAATCAACATGAAGATGGACAAAATCACAAAATAGAAAGGGTGGGCTGACCCAACAGCACAAAAAAGAGGAGTGTGGACGAAAGAAAAAAGGGAGGAGAGAGGGTTTAGGATGGGGGGAGGAGGAGTAGACATGTAGAAGCAAAAAAAAAGGGAGGCAGCCGTAGCTTAGAGTAACACGGAGAACAGCAGCAGTCCGTAGGAGTGTAGCAGTAGGATTAGATACTCTTTCCTTTTTCTTTGTTTTTTTTAGTCTTAATCTAGAATTATTTAGGTTTGATTATTACTAGTTAAATTAGCTTGGGTTAATCTTGCACTCTATTTCTTCTTCATTTATGTAATTCTCATTCAACTTTGGTACAATTTCTTCTCCCTTCTATTTATTGTTCATCTTTTATGTTTTTAGTTTTAGTTTATTTTATTGCTTAATTAGTCTAAAGTTTGCATCTTTATTAGTCATCATGTGTTATAACGGAAGAGAAAGACAAACAAATAAGAACGTAAAATCGAGAGACAGACAGATTTACGTGGTTCACTAACAACCTGTTAGCTACGTCCACGGGCAGAAGGAGGGGATACTTTTATTAATTTGAGGAGAGGTTACAGATTTCAGACTGATATCATAATTTCTAGGGTAGAGGTATGAGAGTTTATATACTACTCTCAACCTAAACAGAAACCCTAAACAGATTAGGAAACCCTATACAATAGGAAATCCTAGGTCAGATACTCAGATATTGATTAGGAAACTCTAATCAATCAGATATTAATTAGGAAACCTTCCTAATTAAACAGATTCAGGTTGGAAACCAATTCGAGATCCGAAAAGACAATTGCTAGGCACTTATTTCCTAACAATCTCCACCTTGACTCGAATTGTCTCACAATCAGATCAGACAGATGCACTCCAACGAATGCCAGATCAGAATACCAGATGCACTCCAAAGAATGCCAGATCAGATGTATCAGAAATCTCCTCAATCAGACAGATGTACCAGATGCACTCCAACGAATGCCAGATGTACCAGAAATAAAACTTCTCTCCCCCTCCTGCCTCAGATATTGCCCAACAAAGGGCAATCAGATATTTCCAGAATATAGTAAGTCCAAACCACGTTGGAACTTACTATTCGGAACCAGATCAGACAAACCCATCCCATCTTCATTACCATACCTATTCGGAAACTTGATTGACCGCTCATGGGCCAAACTCTGCTGCTTCTGAACTGGTAATAAAGAAACTGATGGTTCAGATTCAGATTCAGACTGTAGTGGTTGATCTTCAGATTTTGCTTCACTCTCATCAAGAGTTACTTCCTGCTCCACCAGTTTATCAGTACTACCACTACTTCTACCTTCCTCCGATTTCAGTGATGATATTATCAGACAAACTGTACTCTCCTCCAGAACGGCCATCTCAGCGGTGACTGTGTCGTCTTTCTTCACGAATGGCGCCCACCGTCTCTGTTGCTTTAACAACGCCCGCATCTTGATCTGCCACAGACTAAAACTATTCCTCCCATCAGAACTCTCAATTTTAACGGTCATCCCAGACATCTTTCTCACAGATCGGAAGAACCAAAGCTCTGATACCAGTTTGTTATAACGGAAGAGAAAGACAAACAAATAAGAACGTAAAATCGAGAGACAGACAGATTTACGTGGTTCACTAACAACCTGTTAGCTACGTCCACGGGCAGAAGGAGGGGATACTTTTATTAATTTGAGGAGAGGTTACAGATTTCAGACTGATATCATAATTTCTAGGGTAGAGGTATGAGAGTTTATATACTACTCTCAACCTAAACAGAAACCCTAAACAGATTAGGAAACCCTATACAATAGGAAATCCTAGGTCAGATACTCAGATATTGATTAGGAAACTCTAATCAATCAGATATTAATTAGGAAACCTTCCTAATTAAACAGATTCAGGTTGGAAACCAATTCGAGATCCGAAAAGACAATTGCTAGGCACTTATTTCCTAACAATCTCCACCTTGACTCGAATTGTCTCACAATCAGATCAGACAGATGCACTCCAACGAATGCCAGATCAGAATACCAGATGCACTCCAAAGAATGCCAGATCAGATGTATCAGAAATCTCCTCAATCAGACAGATGTACCAGATGCACTCCAACGAATGCCAGATGTACCAGAAATAAAACTTCTCTCCCCCTCCTGCCTCAGATATTGCCCAACAAAGGGCAATCAGATATTTCCAGAATATAGTAAGTCCAAACCACGTTGGAACTTACTATTCGGAACCAGATCAGACAAACCCATCCCATCTTCATTACCATACCTATTCGGAAACTTGATTGACCGCTCATGGGCCAAACTCTGCTGCTTCTGAACTGGTAATAAAGAAACTGATGGTTCAGATTCAGATTCAGACTGTAGTGGTTGATCTTCAGATTTTGCTTCACTCTCATCAAGAGTTACTTCCTGCTCCACCAGTTTATCAGTACTACCACTACTTCTACCTTCCTCCGATTTCAGTGATGATATTATCAGACAAACTGTACTCTCCTCCAGAACGGCCATCTCAGCGGTGACTGTGTCGTCTTTCTTCACGAATGGCGCCCACCGTCTCTGTTGCTTTAACAACGCCCGCATCTTGATCTGCCACAGACTAAAACTATTCCTCCCATCAGAACTCTCAATTTTAACGGTCATCCCAGACATCTTTCTCACAGATCGGAAGAACCAAAGCTCTGATACCAGTTTGTTATAACGGAAGAGAAAGACAAACAAATAAGAACGTAAAATCGAGAGACAGACAGATTTACGTGGTTCACTAACAACCTGTTAGCTACGTCCACGGGCAGAAGGAGGGGATACTTTTATTAATTTGAGGAGAGGTTACAGATTTCAGACTGATATCATAATTTCTAGGGTAGAGGTATGAGAGTTTATATACTACTCTCAACCTAAACAGAAACCCTAAACAGATTAGGAAACCCTATACAATAGGAAATCCTAGGTCAGATACTCAGATATTGATTAGGAAACTCTAATCAATCAGATATTAATTAGGAAACCTTCCTAATTAAACAGATTCAGGTTGGAAACCAATTCGAGATCCGAAAAGACAATTGCTAGGCACTTATTTCCTAACATCATGTTTATTATTATAATTAGAGTAGTGGGTAACTTAATTAGTTTACTTTTAATCATGTTCGAGTAGTTAATTTCGAGGGTCGGGGAAGGCTCGGTTTGTCTTGTTTTGTGGGTTTGTTGTGAGTTTGACGAACTTGCTTGTCTATTATTGTTGGTGATCTCCTTTGATTTGTATTTTTGTATAATTTACTTGTCTTGGCCGCGATGGGTGAATTATATTTCGTCGAGCTTTCTTTGGGGAGGGTCGACCTAGTAATAAGTGCAAGAGCCCGTTATTAAGACCTTCGTGGGTGGATAGAGACTCGAGAGAGATACTTTATCTCCCCAATTAACGACCGTAATCGACTCATTTTGTAACACCCCTAATTTTAATTAATAAATTAAATTTGTATTCATATTTTTATTTTGTTTGTGATTTAACTCGTAATCCATTTTAATTCTTCTCAGATTAATTTTTAATTCATCTTGAATTAATAAAATCTTTATTTTAGCTCGAATTTCTATTTCCAACTCGAAACTCGTTAAAACGTTTTATTATTTCTTCGAGAAATTATTTTATTAAACTTTCATTGAAAAATTATCATTTTGCTTTCGATAAATCAATTTAATTCATTTTCGTTGAAAACTATTTATTCGTCGAGAAACTCAATTTCTTTACAAACAATTATTTAAACTCGAGATTGACCCATTTGATTTTTTGAGTCAACTAATTATTTTTATCAACTTCGAACCTGACCCAAATATTTAATGTTACGACAAAATAATATTTTAGCCCATCTCGAAGTTTGGGTCTAATTCTTTTCTTATGCGATTTTAACCCAATTTATTTGTAAGCCAGTTATTTATTTTTACTAATGATTTTGATCAAATCGTAAATTATTTTCCAACCCAAATCGAGTCCGTTACCTCGTCATACTAGATGAGTCACTAAAATATATTTTATTAATTTAAGCACCTGTTTTTATTTATCCTATTTCTTCTCAACTGCCTCTATCTCTAGCGGTTGTTATTGTTACATTATCACTTATATTATTTTATGATCTACACGTACTACTTAGCTAACCTCATATTGCTATCCTATTCCTTCTCTCTTACTCCTACTCCAATTTTTGCTTCGTAAGATTAGCTTAGAAGTGAGTTTGTATGCAAACTCTCAACTTCCCATCTTATTTGTTTGCTTGTGCTTCATAAAGGAAGCATATGGACGTTCTTCTTCCTTTTTTTTTTTTTTTCCGACCGTGTACCATTTCTAATCTACCTCACAAAATCATCCTCCGTTCTTGCTCGTTCTTGCTCGTTCTTGCTCTTAATTCGTCATCTTCCGTTCTAAACTCAGGGTAATTTAATTACTCTTAATCTGCGTCATTCTTAGTTTTTTTTAGAGTAACTTTTATATGGTCGTAACACCATATATGTATACCGTTTTGTAGGCTATTTGGAGGATCCCGAGGCGGAAGAGTATATTGTCGATTCAAATCTCGATGACTAACAAGGTAACACATGATGGCATGACTCGGTATTGCATGATATATATGTTGTAGTTGCTTGTAGTATCGTTTTAAATTGAATTTTATAAATATGTTTACTATATTATTATGATGATATGTTTCAATCTTCAAAAAATTATTATAGGGCCGAGACTAAAACATATGAATAAGAATTAATTTCTTAATTTTTCGTGAGTTTTAATATGAACTATCAAATTGAAAATTTTACTATTTTTAACGAGGTTACAACATGTTTCAGAATCGATTAGCGTTTTTGTACGATTTATTACTCATGTTTATAGATCTTATTTTCAAAATTTTTGAAAAGAGACTACTGTTTATTTTAAGTCTATTATACGTCTGTTAAATTTCTTAAATTAATTCTAAGTAGTTTCGTCACAACAAATCGTTTAAGAAACTGTGACGAATTAGTTCGCGAATCTGTCAGTTGTTGTAAAAAACTAATTTAAATCCTATGATAAACTTTGAATTTAATTTTGGTAATTTACGTACATTAACTTTAAAGAGTCTAGATAATGTTTCTAACTGGATTTGTTTTAAAATAAAATTTTAAACGTGTTTTATTAAAGAAATACTATCGGGTGTCAGATTCTGACAGTTTATAAAACTACGAAACAAAACCCCTGTTAAGTTAGGAATTTCGATTTTCTTCAGGAACAAAAGTTGTAGTTAACATTTTAAATTTTTCAACCTCGCTGATCTTATATTGTTTTGATTTTTAATTATTTAATTATGAATTTTATAGTAAGATAGTGCAAATCTGAAAAATCTGTAAATTTATAATTTATTACTTTTAATTACTTAAACTCCAACCCTTTTTAGAAATAATTATGATTTTTACTTTCCTTGACTTTTAATCATTAATTATACATTTATCTAATAATATAATGTTTATTTATATTAAATATTTTATATAACTCATATGTTAAACGATTTCTAATTATAATAATACCTATTTTGGAAAGTTACTATTTGAAGAAAGTTTTTATCTTTGGAAAGTTACTATTTTGGGAATATTTAAGATATCTTCCGATAAAATACTTATAATGGTTTGAATGTGGAATAATGTTGGAAATGAGATGTTACAGTATATAAGTCTAGGATATGTTGGTTGTTACCATCAGCTATATGGTCAGTGTATCTGCGTCAGGGATACATTGATTGTCGAACTGAGTATCGTTTATGCTCAGGAGTCATGCGCATGTACTTAGGCTAGGACCTCGCTGAACACAGTCCTATTATAGTTTAAGTTGTCTGGTGAGACGGCTTAGGAGTCGCTTCGTGGGCACTGAGTTCCTTAACCAATGAGGCTTAGGGGTCGCTTCGTGGGCACTAAGTTACACTTCGGTATTGTTTTGACATATCTCTAGTAGTTAAAGCTGTACTTATCATCGGTTTTATATTCCATTATTCGTTTTGACGCCGTCAGGCTGCTGAAATGTTTTCTGGTTTTGAATTTATTTTGATATATATAATGCTTTGAGTTTAATTTATTTTCATATATTATGCTTCTATTGCCTATATATTATGTAATATGGCTGGGAGAACTGCCTGAGTTGCTCCCACTGAATTGTGGCTGTTATGTTTATAACATGACAGGTATTCTGTGTTCCGGGGTTTGGTGTGCGCTAGCGAGTGGCATGGATCCTATTCTGCTTTAATTATGTTTTTTATGGATTGTTAAACCCATTTGAAGGTTTTTTATTTTTAGTCCTTTTGTAAAAAGTGGCCTTTGTATTGACTGACCGTTCTTTTTTCTAAAATATAGAACATCAGTGTGTTTTAATCCCAAATTTACAGTGTTTCCGCCACTGTATTGCGTTAGAATATATAGGGGATTACACATTTGTGAACTCCGATAACTCCCTTGAGACTACCTCGTTGACCTTGACCCTAGTCCATTTTATCATATTTATTTCATTTGTTTGTTTCACTTGTTTAGCTCGTTAGTTTAAAACTTCTCTCCAACCCAAAACATTTCTTTTCTTTTCTCGACTAAAACCTTACCTAGACCGAGACCCTTATTTTGAGTAGACCGTCCCTGTGGATTCGACCCGACTTACCCTCGACAACCCAAGTTTAGGATTAGTAGGTTTTTACTTTGGTCGATCGGGATTCGCGACAATACCTCTTCCGTCAAATTGGCGCCGTTGCCCGGGACGGTGCTAAGTTAAATCTTTGTCTTTGTTTAGTTTTGGAGTTAGTCTTTCCTTGCTTTTTTTTGTATATACTTGTTTGTTTTTGTGCTTATTTTTTTGTGACTTTTCTTGAATCTTTTCTTTTCTTCCATCTTATCTATAATGCCTTCTCTTGCCGACCATAGTAGACCGGATCCCGACTTATTTGCCTCACCCATTAACATTGGGGTTCTTGAGGGTCCTTGCTTCGATATTGAGCCTTATTATATTCATTTGGTGGAGCGGGATGCCTTTCATGGGCTTCAGAGTGAGGATGTATATGGTCTTCTTGAGAATTTTGTGGACTTGTGTTGTGTGTTTAAAAGGAATGGAATGCCCCTTGATACCATTAAGCTTATATTGTTTCCATTTTTTCTTAAGCATGGAGCTAACAGATGGTCGCGCTCACACCCTCCTAACACCGTCACCTCTTGGAACCCACTAGCCCTTTCATTTCTAAGGAAATTTTTCCCTCCCTCGAAGGTCGCCAAGTTTAGAGATGAGATTCTTAGCTTTGAACAAGTGTGGACATGACATAGGTCCACCCCGACGCGGCCACGTGCGGGTTTGTGGAGGCGAATGAATCTCCATATAAGATGGGTCGAATTGAAATTTAAATCGAAGTGGAGTCGCCACCAAACTTTGTGGGAGTTCGGGCCCGTTTGAACCCACTCTATATCTTAGTGGGCCATGCACAAAGTATGGCCCATTCGGATGTCAGGGTTTATTGGGCTCATCCCTTTGCATTTGATACCGATACCAACATTATCGGATACCGTGTATTGAATGACTCTCGTGCGCCAACGGTTTCGGGCATCCGGAAACCGAGGTTCTGAGTAAGGGGTGAGGGTACGTGTTGGGAAGTTCACAAAGAACACCCAACCCCGCCCGCACATTAGCGGCCTCTACTAAGATATCGTTTGACTCTCGAATACGCGTGTTAGTAGAACGATAAAATGATATCCAAACAGTGTTTTCCCTAAACATGCGAGAATTGAATGGGTTGCTAAGTTGATTTAATGCATCCATTACTAACGTCAAAGTTAGATTTAGCATGCGGATTCATTTTAGTACAATAAAAACCAAAAACGGAAATAAAAAAGCAAACAATAGAAATAAACGTGTTAGTAACGATAATAACGGTAATAACGGTTTATAACTAAAATGGAATGATATGGAATGACCTAAATGACACGATGCATGGTTTTGAAAAGTTGTATGACATGTGATTGATTTAACACACGTCGACCGAAGTCATAGAAAAATATTGTCGATACTAGAAAAGCATTGTAGGGCTCACGGTTTTGACGTGATAAGGAGTGAAAGACGTCTAAGATATGTTTGTACAAACTCCATATTACGGATCCGCTTGCTAAGGAATTACCATTCACGGTCTTTCTTGAGCATATTGCTCAAATGGGTGTTTCAGTTCTAAGGATATTCAGGTTAAGTGGGAGTTTGTCACATTAGACACATTATGGTATACGGTTATTCAGTTCTGCAGAAATAAGGTTTACAGTTTTCAGTTTCACTCTGTCTTATTTGGTTGATCTCACTAAGGTTTAAGGTGGACCAGTTGGAAATATGCATATTTGGACCACATTCGGTTGTTGTTTCCATGCTACACTCCTATACTAGATTCATGTCGTTAGTCAAGTTTGCATATGTGATCATTGATGGGTCCTGTTACGACAAATTGTGGCAAAGGCCGCTTTGGTTATATGTCCATATGATTAATGGACCGAATTGCATACGACGGTTAGAATGTTTGATAGCACTATTGAGCTCATACGGTTATAATGAATACAATTAGCAGTGTCTTACATATACTAGTATATGACCCAAGTGGGAGATTGTAAGAATTATGGGTCTAATAAAATATATGTGGACAACAATATATGGACCTATTGTATTTATTAGCTATCATTAAAGTTGAGCCCAAATACGTGAACCGTCATAATACAAATACTACGGGCTTATTTACGTATTACAAAGTATGGGTCGGATACTACAATAGTGTAGAGATCTATTAGGGCTTTATGGGATATATGATGGGCTTATCCACTAAAGGCGACTGACATAGGTCATCAGGGTTCAACCACCCTTCCCTAAATATAGTCAGGGTTATGGTCCCTGACAGCACACTTTTGACCTAATCACACATATATCTCATCGGTATGGAGAAATCCAAAAGGCGAGTGTGTCTGTTAGAAGACTATAATGGGGTGATTCTCATTCCACCTCCCTTCTCCAATTGAGTCAGATACGCTTCCGCTATTCGGTATATACCAATTAATTTAGTATGAAGTTTCAGTGTTGGGTCAGATTAAATCTAACATTCCATATAATAATCGGTATTTGTTTATATACTACAACACCCTCAACGAGACACTTATTTTGTCTAGTTTGAAGAGAGACCATTGAGATGCAGTGAGTGACAATTAACAACTTGTTACATCTAATTCTCGTAGTGGATATTTAAAATATGGGTTTTTTGGTTGCTAAATAAGATGTTCTGTTGAGTTAGAGATGCGGTATTTTAGGCAAACTAATTGTATTCTTCAAAAAATGTTAAACTGTTGAGTGCTTGGTTAAATGGTTGACGGCTGTGGTTTAGACAATATAATAAACGATGGTTAATTAAGAAGCTTCATGTGCCGACAGACACTTTGCATGACCTGTAAGTTTATTGGTAAACTTAGAGGAGGGAAAGAAAGGTAATGTATAAGATCTCTGTGACGGTTTATTAAGAAGGAATGTGTCATCTTGATATTGTGTGAATGGTATGTTAGTACGGCCTGAAAATAATTAAACTATTGATTATGTAAAACATATTAATTAAATAAAATTATTTATTTCAACATACATTAATTTCGATACATTGTACGTGTAAATAAACTCGGTCAGATATTCTAATTACTGTTGTGTCACATTAAATTTCATTTTAAACATTATTATTGTTTTTTTTTTGTTTTTTTTTGCAAGAAATTTTATGACTCTTTATTCATCCATTAAGGGCAAATTAAGAGACTAGCCTTACAAAAAAGCAATATCCCCTATAACACGTATTATATACATGTAATTACAACAAGAATCTCCTTCGTATACTACGATTTGTTTTCCTCAATCTAGTAACAACTAAGAACTTTATATACTTGATCACTTGCTGATGCGAATTTGCTTTGTTTTCAAAGATTCTCGAATTCCTTTCCTCCCAGATGCAATGGATTGCCGCTGCTGTTGTAGTTCCAAACCAAATTTGCTTCCAATTCTGCTTAGCTTTTCTAGATATGCTCCATTTTAATTCTGTAAGCAAATCTGAACTCCTGCCCTCTAATCCCATCCAATGCAGTAACTCTGACCATATGACTGCAGCATATGTACATCCAAAAAACAGGTGTGTATGAGATTCTGCATCATTCATACACAAAACACATCTGTTGACTATATACTGTCCCCTTCTTTGCAAGTTGTCCAGTGTAGCCAAGCAGCCCTGGCTTGCTAGCGACCCAATTATACTGTGTTTTGGGATTATATGATGCCCCTTCAACACCTCCAACCATCTCTGTTTAGAATTCTTGCTTCTAAACCAATCGTAAGCTAGGTTGGTACAAAATTTCCCATTTACAGTCCAACTTCGTACCAAATCTGCTGCTGCAACTGCATTTCCTGTTTGTGCTAATAAGATCTCCTTAATTCTTATCAAACTCTTTATCGTAGCAGTAAATCTTTCTTTAGGTTGCAAACTCCATATTTCCAGATACTCCAAAATATATTTATTAGTCCAGTCCTGCCAAATCCCATTTGTTGAACCTATAAGTTTCGATATCCAATGACTGATTAAGGCATTGTTCCATGCTTGTAAGTGCTTAACATTGAAGCCTCCCTCCTCCCATGGGGAACAAATGCCATCCCAACTCTTAAAGATTAGTTTTTTTGCATTTAATGAACCTATCCAAAAGTAGTTCCTACATAGTTGTTGTACTTTTGTTGTTACATTGATAGGCAGAATCGCTAAAGATTATTATTGTTATTATTATTATTATTATTATTATTATTATTATTATTATTATTATTATTATTATTATTATTATTATTATTATATATACACACACACACACACACACACACATACATATATATATACACACACACACATATATATATATAATGATGTAGAAATGCGATTTTTTTAAAAAGTTAGTTCTTTGTTTTTCGAACAAAAAACGGAAAATGATAAACTCACAAACACGGCCACCTAGAAACTACTCCCTCCGTTTTTTATGTTTCTTTCAATTTCAATTAAATACTCCGCACAAATCTTAAAAAACGGGAAGAAACAATAAAAACGGAGGTAGTAGAATCTGAACTGGTAAGACTTGGATTCATATCTCTTATATCTATATTACAACTCAACTATATTGAAGTTAGAGGTTGACTTTATTTTTGATGGTAGAAATGCAATTTTATTCATATTTAATACAGTATTAACTAAATATTAAATATATTTATGGGCGAACATGATAGACTAGCGCAAATCCTAATTTATAAAAACACATGAATAAACTTATATGCGTAGTTTGATGTCTTTCAACGACTAAGTAAATGTCTATATCGTTTTTAATGTGTAGTGCAAAATCTATTATTGTTTTTATTGATTGAATGGTACAATTGAAATAATTTATTTGACCTCTGATTAAATAATATAACGTGTGTATCACGTAGAATTCTAACGAAAATACATTTACTGAGTAACTTGATGATTAGAGAAAATCATGACATAAATTATGAATTTAATTCTACAATATTAAAATTTCATATACGTTAGAGTTATATTTTATATACATTTATGTTAATGACGATGTAAGTTATGTTATCTACAAAAAATAACGTAAAACATTAAAAGACATCCATACAGTATAAATAATCTTTAATAAAATACTTGGTATTGACCACTTATTATTACGATTAGTTTACTTTTACCATTTTTATTATATTATTAAAAAATATAATAACTTGATAGATCGAATATCAAAATTTAACCGTTTATACCATGGAGTCGAAAATCATCGCAGTTGCGCTATTTTTAATTTCCTTTTTTGTCCTGGCTAAACAAGGTTTTGCGATCGCGTCACCTACACCAAGCCCAGCCACATCAGACGACTTCTTGAAATGTGCAAATGAATTGGGAAAAACATGTGGTGATATTATATCTCAATATATTTTTTCGAGCAGAGTATCTGTATCAGAAGAATGTTGCAACGCTTTATTAAAGCTTGGAGAGTCGTGTCACGATCTTTTGACCGACGTGACAGTAGTATATAAACATCTTCCCAAGAAACAAGCAATAGATGCTTGGGGTAAAAATGCTCAAGTGTGGAAACTTTGCAAAACGTTTGGAGAAATTCAATATTAGTAAGTTATAATAACTCTTCGAATTTAATCTTTGAATGTACATGGATTATAATATTGTCTATGTATTTAACATATTTAGTAAAAGCTAATTGTTTGAAAAAAGTTTAATATTTGCTTCTTTATACTTATTTTATGTACGAGACATGAACCTCTTGGACCCTTGTTGGTACCAATCTAATGTCATAACGAAGTAATAAAATATTGATGTAATCGATACTCGATCTTTGATGTATGTTTTATGTTATATATCTTTAAAAACTTTATCTTTTGTAGTGGTAATAAATATAAATATTTTATATAAAAAAATCTCTCTCCGCAATTACATATTTTTAAACTTTCCAAATTGTTCTCTCAAAAAAGTGATAAGAGTATAAATAATAATTATTGACAAAACAAACTATCAAATAATGTAGGTTAAGTTAAATGAACACAAATATCTCGATACAAGATTCACAAACTTATAAATTTAAAGTTTTCAATTACATGAACGTCTAAACCGACGAGATACAAGACTCTCCAAAACGCAATATATATGGTTGCACGACGAACAATTTTATATTTATAGATATATAAAATTCTGAAGGCTAATTAAAAGTTTAATGTATTAAGATCGATATAATATATTCTACCTCCGTCCCAGCCACTAAGATCGTCACGTTTCATTAAAATATTTCTCACATGTAATAGAGAAATGAAACAATCTTTTACAAACGGATGAATAATTATATACTCTCTCCGAGTCTGAATGGTCCTCCCCTTTATTTAATATATGTGAGATATATATTTTAATCAAAAGGGAAGATCATTCAGACTCGGAGGGAGTATATAGGAGTATGAATTAGTAAATTAAACTTCTCATACCTAAGCTTAACAAAATTTTAATTTTATGAAATGACAAACACCGCCTCAAACTTGTATTCAAACCATTTTCCATCTTCTTTTGATTTATTTACTCATACTAATTTTTGTTATGGTTGTCCGTTACCCATATACTGCTCGTATACTTATTAATTATACCCTCCTTGTACAACCTCCTTTTGTACCCCTCTTGAAACTCTTTCCGTATTTCAATCCCCAAATACAAATACCATATGCACTACCGTCCGAAATAAACTCTAGCGTCAACCGTAGTTATTAGTTACCTCCATTCCATATAATAATCGGTATTTGTTTATATACTACACCACCCTCAACGAGACACTTATTTTGTCTAGTTTGAAGAGAGACCATTGAGATGCAGTGAGTGACAATTAACAACTTGTTAGATCTAATTACTCGTCGTGGATATTTAAAATATGAGTTTTTTGGTTGCTAAATAAGATGTTTTGTTGAGTTAGAGATGCGGTATTTTAGGCAAACTAATTGTATTCTTCAAAAGATGTTAAACTGTTGAGGAGATGCTTGGTTAAATGGCTGACGGTTGTGGTTTAGACAATATAATAAACGATGGTTAATTAAGAAGCGTCATGTGCCAACAGACACTTTCCATGACCTGTAAGTTTATTGGTGAACTTAGAGGAGGGAAAGAAAGGTAATGTATAAGCTCTCTGTGATGGTTTATAAGAAGCAATGTGTCATCTTGATATTGTATGAATGGTATGTTAGTACGACTTGAAAATAATTTAACTATTGATTATGTAAAACATACGAGTATTAATTAAATAAAATTATTTATTTCAACATACATTAATTTGTATATATTGTACGTATAAATAATCTCGGTCACATATTCTAATTACTCTTGTGGTACATTAAATTTCATTTTTAACATTTTTTTAATAATAATAATAATAATTATTATTATTATTACTATTTTTATTTTTTTTATAAACGAAACTTGCATTAACACCAGAACAAATTACAAGAAGTTAGAGGGAAGCCGAGATACTATCTGGGCCCCCACTCCTTAGTGATCACAAAACTAATTCTACTGAAAATATGAACTGCGGCACGCGCTCCAGCATCCTGTGATATAGAGAATTTATGAATCCGCTGGAGCAGAGAAACAACATCCGTGTCGAGTTCACCGAGAGAGGAGAAGGAGAAAAGAAGGAAACCATACCCAATGGACGTGCAGCGTGCCTGATACTTGGCGCACTTACGGCGAGCAGCATCAGCAACGGCCCGTCCAGGCTCATAAGAAGTCAAGCCGGACTGGGTCAAAGGGGAGGACCCAGTCAGATCAACACACACATCACGCCCCCTATCCAAGGAATAAAGAAGCAAATCCGCCGGGCGTTGGGGGTTGTCGTGCCCATACATCAAACCGACATCCACCTCCTTACCGGCAAAAATACCAGATTGGAAACAGATATTCAAAAGGGTGTCACAAACTAGGTTATGTCTATGCTTAATACCAACGGTACCAGGACACAACACAACATGATCTCCAAAAATATCGCCAACAAACACTCGAGAACAAGCGGGACAAGGTCTAGGTATCGAGAACAAAGGGACACCTAGTCGATAGCTAAGCACAGAGCGGTAAGTCCTCTCATTCATGGTCTGCCCTAACCCGGAGATAGGCACTGCACGCAGCCAATCAGACGTATGAGCACCCTGCAGAGATTTCCACAGAACAACCTGTCGCTGAGTCAATGAGAAATCTGATTCTACCGAAGCAGCAATCTTCGTGAAATATATATCTGCCAATTTCTTCATGAGTTTGGGGGCAACTATATCACTAGGATCACGGGGAAGGTCAGAATCGGTGGTCTCATTAAACAGAGCCAAGGCCGCATCGAAGGTCGGCCCGGGAGCCAAGACAGCTGAAGGTCGAAGGAACATAGCCTGCAACTCAGAGGACTGGAGGCGAGAAGCCAGAAAGGCATAATGCAGAACATCCTGATGCGTGTCGTTTCCGCATTCAAAATTAAATTTATAAACACTACTAACACTACGGTAGATAGGGTAAGTTGAGGTCGATCCCACAGAGACTGACGTTATTATCTAAGACGATTTATTATTTAATAGTATAAATATATATAAAGAGGGGTTTCGTTAGGTTGAAAATAATAATAATAAAATAGATAAACATAACATAAATAAAAAATTAATCATAACAATATTCGAGACATGCAATATATGATATAATCAGGTTAATCATCGATTCAATTAATTAGACTCAAATAGATCGGTAATTATTTAATCCCTTGTAAGTAAGTTGTTCCGGTATTGGAATCAATTAACCCGACGTGGAATTCGGGTTCGTATCGTTTGATGTTGCTTGGGATGTCAACTGACCAATCTTGACTGGCTCTCCTTCCTCCTACTCCTTCAGTCGGACCTTCCCGGCGGAATGGGCTGGCTCCCTGCACGCAGAATGCACAGGGCCTCGGAGGTTTTCCGAGGAAACCCTCTCCGATGCCTAAGTCAGTCTGTGAATGCCTTAAGGAACCTAGCTCGTGAGGAACTAGGTGGCGATTTAAGAGTAAGAGTTCTAGAGAGAGAAAATCCAACCCCTCTCTTGTGGGAAATGGAAGAGTATTTATACCTTCCCACAAGAGAGGGAAGTAGAAGGAGAATGGGTGGATAAGGAGGTGACAAGTGGCTTCTTCTCACCCACCCATTCTCATTTACCTTTAGGCAAAATGACGGAGAGGTCCCTGGTGATCCCTGCCCTGCCTGTGGAGATTTCTCCAGGGGCCAGGCGGGTATGGGCTGTGAGGGCTAGGTTTAGGCAGGCCGCGCCACCCTGCTGGGCAGGCGGTCATCTGGAATCCTTAGTTGGTCTTCTCATTTCAATACTTTTCCTTTGACTATTCGTCGGGTCGGCTTCTGGGCTTTCTAGGCAATCCTTATGGAGCCTGCCTAGCAGGCTGTCGGTATCAGGCTGCCGACCCCAATCAATTGGCCCTCGCAAGCTGGGGGGGAGCAAGGCTTCCCTCCGGCTGGCGACTTTTGCTTAGATGGGGGGAGGTTGACTTATTTCCACCTTCATTGCTGCATTTAATGCTTTGTACCTTCCCGAGGAATGAAGCTCAATTGTGTCAGGTATGCAAAGAGTTGAGGGGTTTCTTGCAATGATTACCCTCTTTGCTCGGTGGATTTTCGGGAAATGTGAAGACTTTGTGATTGGTGGCTTTCCCTTCCAGGGCGGTTGGGATGCCATTTAATGCTGCGTTTCACTTGTATAAATACCCGCTTTCCTTATCATTTTTGTTAACTCATCCTCAATTTCTCCATTTTCTTTGTTAAATTATGGTTTGGATCAAAAAATCCTTGACTCGCCATGGAGTTCGTACTGTCACTTTTCTTTTCAAAGGTTTCTGGAGATTAAGGTACACTTGGGCGGCATTCCGGGCTCTTCGACGCAGTCGTCGTCCACGACCACGTCCCCGTCCGAGCGTTCAGAAGGCTACTGTTAGGGCGGGCAAGCGTCCTAGAAGATCCCTGCCTCTTGATGCCTCCAGGTTCCAGCGCTGCCTTCAAGGGGGAGGATGTTTTGACCGGGGCTGCCATGAATGCTTCCCATGGTTACATCCTGAGCAGTTCGACCCCGACTGCTCTGACGTAGACTCCTCTCTGGGGTCAGGCCCTTCCTCTCCGGTGAAGAGAACGGGCTGTCGTACTTGCGACGAATCCCAGGTTGTTCCCTATGGCAGGGACTGGGATGACAGCAGCCGGGACTTCGAAGACAGTGAGGGTCTGGGTTGTTTGAGTGACAGGGATGAGGATGGACTCCCTGACGACCCTTTCAAGGACTCCCTAGACTGGGATTGGGGATCAGACTTCGGGGGTCAAAGTAGTCCTGGAGACCATTCTCCAGACTTAGGTGATGATTAGGCCTGCGTAGCAGGGCATAGGTGTGTAGAGCCGGAAATTTAGGCTCCTTATGTACTTTTCTTATTTGCCAGGCATGACATGTAACCCGTCCATTTTCCATTAAGGCTAATGAAAGAAATCCGAGTGACTTTGTAGCTTCTTATATGCTTTTTTTTTTGCGGGGATGACGTTACCAGCTGACTGTCCCTCTGACACTTTTTGCCTTTTTGAGGCCCTTCTTGGGAAGGGGTGAACGGCTTATGTTCAACGCGTGACACGTGGGGTAGATTGTAAATTGCTGGGGACGCTTTGTCAGAGAGGTGGCCTTTTTGGCTTCCTGAGCTTTATATAAGCCCCTTCTTCTCTTCCATTTCTTTCTTTTACTCTTTTTGAAATTCGTAACTTCTCTCATATTCTCAAACTGTCTTTGTTGCTGAGAACTTTGTGAGATCAAGAAGCGTCTACTGTCACATTTTCCGGCGACGACCGACTTTCTAGGTTAAAATCTTTCTTTGAATCTTCGTCTTCTTTCCCTTTCATCGGTTCTTTTCTTCATTCCCAGTATGTCTCGAGTCCGCGCTTTTTCTTTTGGTTCTTTGCTCGATAGGACTGAAGGTGGAGACGGGGGTAGGCGAGATTTAGCCTCCTCTTCTGGGGTTGGGCCCAGGGAAGAGGATGATCTTGACAGGGGGGGAGGGTGCTGAATCACCCGAACCCGCTCCATTTGACGTTGTTGACTCTGACAATGAGGCCCTGGAAGTAGACCCTTCCAGGATTGCCGGCCCCCTCATCCGTAGGGAGAGGGGGAAAACTTACTATTTGGATAAGAAGAAATACTTGGTTCCCTTAAAGACCTACCCCGAGGCCAAGAATAGGGACTTGATCTTAGAAAGCAATGCTGCCGAAAAGGACACGGGGAAAAGGACACGGTATGCTGCCCCCCGGAGGGTTGTGTGGCTGTTTATCACAAGGCTTTAGAATTCGGCCTGCGATTCCCTCTTCATCCCTTCCTGGAGGAGACCTTCAGGAGGATGAATGTTGTTATAGCTCAGCTGACTGCCTCAGCTATTAGGTCCTTGATAGCTTACACTTGGACCTGTCTTTTCCATGGTGAGGGGCCTTACATTGATGCCCTTCGTTTCATGGTGGGTCTTCAAATGGTATCTTCGTCAGAGGGAGACGGCTCCCCTGGGTATTGGTCCCTGCAGAGAGAGAAGAAGTACGCCCTGGTCTGGCCGCCTTTGAGCAGCCTGAAAGACTGGAAGAATAATTTCTTGTACGTACATAGCGCGTCAGGGTGGAGGATTCCTAGGCATTTTAGGAATCATATTCATACCCGTATGGAAACTCGTGAAGAGTACCACCCAGGCGTCGGGGGGAAGGCCCTGGAGGTAAAGCTGAGCGCCAGAGAGGAGATTTTAGTCAAGAAGTTTGAAATAGTTGCGGATAAGTCCGGTGTCTTTGGCCCTGCTTTCTGGCTCCCCCACGCAGAGCTCATAGCCACAGATGAGTACTTGCTCCCATTGGGCCTAATCACTAGCCGTGAAGGTAGTTTTGGGGGGCTTTTGCTGGCGCGATTTTTCTGAGTTTTTTTTATTCTTTTGCTTTTTAACTGACTGCCCTTTCTTCTCTTGCAGACTTCGCTTCTCGTCGTTGGACAAGGAAGCAAGTTAAGAGGTTAGGTTTGAATGAGGAGTTTGTCATCCTTTCCAAGCGTCCCTCCCTCCCTTTAAATTTCAAGAAAGGGGAGAAAAGCTTGATGAAGCTTGTAAAGGATTTCGCTGCTGGTCGGAGGCAGCCTCTCCCTCCCCGACTGCCATCAGCAAAGCCGGCGACCCGTTCCCCCAGTATCCATGAAGGGGAGGCTGAGGTCACCTCAGGGGCCACCCCATCCCCTGGTCAGAAGCAGGGCGTGTCTTCAGCCGGGCCTCGAACTTCCCAGGGATCGCACCCTGTGAATTCAGAGGGGACTGGGGAGAGTGCCCCTTCGGAGCTGAGAAGGAAGAGGGGTAGGGAGCCCTCAGGAGCTGATGTGGTGGATTTGGAGGCGGATGTTGCTACCCCTGAAGTAAAGCACCCTGCTCGTGAACTTCCGAGCATTCCTTTTCCAGATGAAAACACGGAGTTTCATTATACTACTGGTGATAGTGTAGATGTATCGTGCCTTCTTTCCGACTCTGGCGTCGTCTTGGCTGATCGCCTTACCAAGTCCGTGACTTCAACCTCTCACCAGGTGCTCCAATATATCCAGCGTACCTCCAGGGTTTTGCTGGCATCTACCGAGCTGGCGGCCCTCAGCCGTCTGTGTGATGAAGAATTGACCGTCACACCAGGGGCTCCTCCTCCTGACCGCCTGGCCATGGTGGAAAGGGACATAAATTTGATAAATAGTCTGAAGGACAAGCTGGCGAGGCAAGAGAGTGAGCTGGAGGAGGCAAAGAGTCAGGCTGGCCAGTGGAAGCTTCAGGGAGAGAGAGCTGTGAGGAAAACAGCCAAGCTTGAAGCTGAGCTGAAGGAGAGTCGTTTAGCGATGGAGCAGGCTACCCTTTCTCTGGCTGAGATGGGGCACCTAAAAGGAAAAGTAGCTGATTTGGAGGAGCAACTGTCCAGAGCTGACTCAGCCTTTGAGCAGGCGAAGGGAGAGTGGAAGAAAGAAAAGGAAGCCCTTGCGGAGGAGACCGAGGCTGCGGTGGATGCAAGCTTCGTGAGTGGTGCCAACTCTTCCCTGGAGTTGCTGATGGAGGTGATTGGGGAAATGTTTCCTGCGTTTGATGAAGAGGCTTTCCGGAGTCTCTACTCTGCTAAGAATGAGGCTCGGGCGACCAGACCACCTGAGGCAGCTGCCGGCCCAAGCCAGGATGCTCCATAGTGTTTATCTTTTCTTTGAAATAGCTCTATTCTCTGCGCTGAGCCTCTTTGCTATGGCCAGCTGTTTGTAATATTTAGCTTTTTCGGATCTTTTATCTTCGTCTTTTTTTTTGTAAAAACTTTTTACTTTTCATAGGTTTGTTATGAAAATGCTTTTTTCGGTTCTGCTTTTTCTCCTCTCTTTATGGTATGGCTCGATACAGGATTTGGGGGGAGGGGGGTTGTTCCTAACTCTTGTTAGCTGTGTTTCTTGGCCTGTCCCTGGCCCCCGCCTGGAGTCAGGGAGTCTTCCCCCTGCCTGTCCAGAGGTAGGCAGGAAGGGTTTCTGTGTTTTTTATACAAGGTTGGGGGGTTTGCCCCCAGTCCTTGTTAGCCGTGCGTAGTCTGGCCTGTCCTTGGCCTCTGCTTTGAGTCCAGGGGGCCTGCCCCCTGCCTGCCCAGAGGTAGGCAGGGAGGGCTTTTGCGTTTTTTATACAAGTTTGGGGGAATTGCCCCTAGTCCTTGTCTGCTGTGCGTAGCCTGGCCTGTCCCTGGCCTCTGTTTGGAGTCCAGGGGGCCTGCCCCCTGCTTGGCCAGAGGCAGGCAGGGAGTGCTTTTGCGTTTTTTATACAAGGTTGGGGGAATTGCCCCCAGTCCTTGTTTGCTGTGCGTAGCCTGGCCTATCCCTGTCCTCTGTTTGGAGTCCAGGGGGCCTGCCCCTTGCTTGCCCAGAGGCAGGCAGGAAGTGTTTTTACGTTTTTTATACAAGGTTGGGGGAATTGCCCCCAGTCCTTGTCTGCTGTGCGTAGCCTGGCCTGTCCCTGTCCTCTGTTTGGAGTCCAGGGGGCCCGCCCCTTGCTTGCCTAGAGGCAGGCAGGGAGTTATTTTGCATTTTTTATACAAGGTTGGGGGAATTGCCCCCAGTCCTTGTCTGCTGTGCGTAGCCTGTCCTGTCCTTGTCCTCTGTTTGGAGTCCAGGGGGCCTGCCCCCTGCTTGCCCAGAGGCAGGCAGGGAGTGCTTTTGCGTTTTTTATATAAGGTTGGGGGAATTACCCCCAGTCCTTGTTTCCTGTGCGTAGCCTGGCCTGTCCCTGGCCTCTGTTTGGAGTCCAGGGGGCCTGCCCCCTTCTTGCCCAGAGGCAGGCAGGGAGTGCTTTTGCGTTTTTTATACAAGGTTGGGGGAATTGCCCCCAGTCCTTGTTAGCTGTTCGCAGCCTGCATTTTTCTTGCCCAGAGGTAGGTAGTGGTTTTTAGAATTTTTGTTGGGGGGTCCATTTTCCTTGGTTCTGGCAACAGGGGGGCCTCCCCCTATTGCCCCTGCTCGTTTGTGTGTGAGAGCGCAAGCTTAAACAGACAACGAGTATGAATTCTTGAGTGTTATAGAAATTTTGTTAAAACATAAGATTGGTCGGAGCCGTCGACATTCTTTTTCGATCGTTCTCCGTCAGTACTCTTTCCTAAAGACGTGATTTCCTTAAGACTTAGTTACACATAGTATCTTTTTAGGGTGTCGGCATTCCAGTGTGCGTTCAGCTCTTGGCCTGCTGGGTTGGCAATTTTGTATGTGCCTGTTCCCAAAATCTGGGTCACCTAGTATGGGCCTTTCCAGTTGGCGCTTAGTTTGCCGTGCTCCCTAGACTTTCCTACAGCCTGTGTCTTCCTTAGTACTAGGTCACCTATCTGGAACCTTCTCTGATGCATCCTCTTGTTGTATGCCTTTCTCATCCTTTGCTGATAGGCAGCTATGTTGATGCTGGCCTCCTCCCTGATTTTATGGACCAGGTCTAGGGCTTCGGCCATTGCTGCATCGTTGTCAGCTTTGCAGTATTGCTGAGCCCGCAGGGTAGGAATTCGTACTTCGATGGGTAGTAAAGCCTCTGCTCCATACACCAGGCCAAATGGCGTCTGACCTGTCGATTCTTTTCTGGTGGTCCTTATTGACCAAAGTATACTTGGTAGCTCGTCTGCCCATCTTCCTTTGAGATCATCCACCATCTTTTTGAGCCCATTTAGGATTTGTTTGTTAGCGGCCTTGGCTTGCCCATTGGTCTGCGGATGGCAGACGGCGGAATAGGCGACGTTTATTCCATGCCCTTCCAGCCAAGCTCTTAGGGGGTCATTATCAAACTGCCTCCCATGACCAAACACTAACACTTTTGGTAGGCCGAATCTGGTTATGATGTTTCTCCAGATGACCTTCCTGACTGCTGGCTCGGTGATGTTTGGGACTGCCTCGCCTTCAACCCATTTTGTGAAGTAGTCAATCCCCAAGATCAGAAACTTTCGTCCTCCTGTGGCCATAGCAAAGGGACCCAGTATGTCCATTCCCCATTGAGCGAAAGGAATGGGAGATAGAATTGGCCTGAGTTCTTGGGCTGGGGCATGAATTGATGGAGCGAAGAGTTGGCATTTTCTGCATTTTCGAGTCAGGTTCCTTGCATCTGCTAGCATGGTAGGCCAGTAGTAGCCTGCCCTTAGGGCTTTGTGGGCCAATGATCTTCCTCCAATGTGACACCCGCAGATCCCTGAGTGGATGTCATCCAAAACATCAGCGGCCTGCTCTGCCCCCAGGCATCTGAGCAGGGGGAAGGTGAAGGATTTCTTGTATAGTTCTTCATTAATTATTATGAACCATGCTGCTTTGGCCTGTACCTTCCTTTTTTGTACTGGATCAGACAGTAGGATGCCGTATTTTTTGAATTGAATGAGGGGGGGCATCCAGTTCTCCTGTTCCTCTTCGACAATGTTGACTGTCTGGCACGCGGTAGTGGACTTCTCATGCACAACATCAACCCAAACTGACCTCCTTATGTCTTGTAGGCTGGAGCTGGCCAGTTTTGACAGAGCGTCAGCCCGAATATTCTGTGATCGGGGTATTTGCCTGATTTCATAGGACTTCAGGCTTGGTAATTCCTGTTTCACTTTTTCAAGGTAGGTGGCCATGGTCTGATCTCTAGCCTCATATTCTCCATTAATTTGATTAGCAATGAGCTGGGAGTCAGTAGCTAGTATAACTCGCTCTGCCCCTGCGGCCTTAGCCAGACTTATCCCTGCGAGTACGGCCTCATATTCTGCCTCGTTGTTTGATCCAAGGAAGGTGAATCTGAGCGCATGCTCAAAATCCACTCCCTCAGGGCTGGTCAGTACAACGCCTGCCCCTGCACCACTGGCTGTTGAGGATCCGTCGGTGTGTACGATCCATTCTTCGACGGGGGGTTCTTCTTCCCCTGAATGGGAACATTCAGCCAAGAAATCAGCCAGGGCTTGTGCCTTGATGGTTGTCCTTGGTTGGTATGATATCCCCAGTCCGCTTAACTCAATTGCCCATTTTAGCAGCCTTCCTGATTTCTCAAATTTTTCCAATATCTTTTCCAGTGGTTGGTCGGTGAGGACCACAAGGGGGTGTGCGTCAAAGTAGGGTACGAGTTTTCTGGCTGCAATGATGACTGCATAGGCGGCTTTTTCTATCAAAGGATAGTTTCTTTCGGCTGCCCCCAGGGCGTGACTCACAAAGTAGATGGGCTGCTGTGAGCCTGCTTCCTCCCTTAGGATGACTGCACTTACTGTTGTGTTGGTGACAGCAATTTATAGGTATAGTTTTTCTCCGACCACTGGTCTTGCCAAGGTAGGGAGTTTCTTCAGATGCTCCTTCAATTGTTCGAAGGCTTTCTTCTGTTCATCCTCCCATTTGAATTGTTTATTGCCCTTCAACACTTTGAAGAAAGGGGTGGACTTGTCTGCCGATCTGGCGATAAAGCGTGCCAGGGCAGCCATCCTGTCTGTGAGCCGCTGAATGTCCCTTATGGTCTTAGGCTCCGGGAGGTCTAGGACCGCCTGAATTTTTTCGGGATTAGCGTCTATCCCCCTGGAGCTGACTAAGAATCCCAAGAACTTTCCAGATCGGACTCCGAACATGCATTTTTTCGGATTTAGCTTCATCTTGTATGACCGCAGGGAGGAGAATGTCTCCTGCAGGTCTGTTAGATGTTCCTTGTCCCCCTTGCTCTTGACAATTGCATCGTCGACATAGGCCTCCAAGTTTCTCCCTTTTTGGTTTTCAAAGACCTTGTCCACCAATCGGTGATAGGTGGCGCCTGCATTCTTTAGCCCAAATGGCATCATTTTATACATGTATGTTCCATGGCTGGTTATGAAGGCGCACCTCACCCTGTCTGGCTGCCAGAGGTACACCTGGTGGTACCCTGAGAATGCATCCAAAAAACTTAACGTGGTGTATCCGCTAGTGGCATCCACCAGTTGGTCTATCCTGGGCAGGGGGTAGCAGTCCTTCGAGCATGCTTTGTTAAGATTTGTAAAGTCTACGCACATTCTCCATGCGCCTGATGACTTCTTTACCATCACAATGTTCGCCAACCACTCAGGGTAGTCACAGACTTCAATGAAATCTGCTTTTAAGAGTTTTTCTATCTCCTCCTTTATCGCCGCGTCTTTCTCTACGGACATGTTTCTTTTCTTCTGCTTTACAGGGCGAGCCTCCGGGTTGACGTTCAGCTTGTGAACAATAAAAGCCGGGTCGACCTCTGGCATTTCATCTGCAGAGTAAGCAAATACGTCCCTGTTTTCTCTCAAGACTGCAATTAGCTCCTTTTGGTAGGACTCCTCCAGGTCGGCCCCTATGAGGACCTGCCTTCCTGGTTCTAAGTCCACCAACATGCTTTCCCTTTCGGGCTCTAAGTGGGCTGCTTTTTGTTGGGCAGCCGGGATTTCACCCTCGCTGCTGGGGGAGCCTTCGGCTTTTCGTTTTCCTTTCCTTTCTGTCTCATGGGCTTGCAGGGCCACGGTATAACAATGTCTGGCTGACTCTTGATCTCCGTGGACCTTTCCTTTCATGCCAAAGTCTGTCACATAGGCTATGGTGAGGGCCCTGATCGACACAGCAGCTTCGATTTCATCTAGGGTGGCTCGGCCTATTAGGGCGTTGTATGCAGACTTAGCATCCACCACAACGAATGACGCCCTGACATTTCTGGCAGAGGCCCCCTCCCCGAATGTTACTGGCAAGTCGATAACCCCCATGGGAAGTACACCTGCCCCACTGAACCCATACAAAAATCCAGGGGCTGGCTTCAGATGTCTTTTTTCTAGATTCATTCTTTCAAAGGCGTCTTTGTACAAGAGGTTTGTGTAGGCGCTAGTGTCCACCATGCATCTCTTGACAATGTGATTGCTAATTTCAAGAGTTAGGACCAAAGGGTCACTATGCGGGTATACGACTCTCCCTGCATCTTCGGGGGTGATGCTCAGGGTAGTGCCTTTTGGACTTCCTGCCCTCTCGACGTAGCAAATTTGGTTCCGTAATTCACGGATCTGCCTTTTCTGGCTTCGTCTGCTTGTTCGCCCCTCTGCGTCTCCTGACACTACATGAATGATTGTGCGATTTTGGGCTGAGCCTTCAGGCTTGTCCGCCGCTTCCTTTTGGGTTTTGTTCCTCGCTGCATAGTTACTCAGCCAGCCGTTTCTTATGAGTTTCTCTATCTCGTCTTTTAAGTGTCGGCATTCCTCCGTGGTATGGCCTCTGCAATCGTGGAACATGCAGAATTTTTTCGGATCCCCCTTTGGGCTGCGCGGCTTGTTTGGACGATTCCATTTTGCTGTTTCCTTCTCCAGCTCAAAGATTTCTGCCCTTGGCCTGTTGAGAGCAGTGTAGCTGTCAAACCTTGGTTGGTAAGCTATGCGTTCTTTCTTGGGGGTATCCCCCTCCTCTCTCTGCTTGCCTGGTTCGTTTCTGCTGCGTCCACTCTGCGGTCCCCCTTGCGGCCTTGTCTGGCCTGCAGGGGTGTCCGGCAGGCTGTGAAATTCTTTCTGCAGAATAAACCCTTCAGCGATTTTTCTGGCCTTGGCCAAAGTTTCTGGCTGGGCCCTGATCATCTGATTCTTCATTTCCCCTGGGAGCAGGGAGATTGTCAGGGCGTAGGCAGCGGTGGAATCATCAATCTCTCTGACTTGCTGGTAGGACAAGTCAAACCTCTTTAGGTACTCCCTGACGCTTTCGCCCTTTTTCTGCTTTAGGGTCATTAGGTCAAACCGAGTGAGTCGCCTCCTTTTGTTCCCTGCATATTGTTCAAGGAAGGCCTCGGCTAACTCTATAAAGAAGCTGATCGATCCCTGGCGAAGATCCCTGAACCATCCTTGTGCAAGCTCTACCAGGGTGGTTGGGAAGATTTTACACCAGATTGCGTCATCCACGTCGTACATGCCCATGTGACTCTCAAATGCTGCCAGATGATCCTCTGGATCTGTGGTCCCGTCAAACTTGACGGTGGGCATTTTGATTTTCGGGATGGGGTATTCTTGTATATCAGGATGAAGGGGAGTTTTTGTGGGCCTGCCTACCACTCGTGACCTGCTTTCCCCAGACTGGTTACCGTGGATATCCAATTGTCTAGGGATCGGTTTCCTCGTACTGGGGGACCGGTGCCTCGGTGGCCGCCTGCTCGCTGCTTCGTCCTCTGTGTCAGGGGAGATTTGTCTGGATCGTTTTCTCCGGGACTGACCGAGGTTGTCATCTTGGTGGTACGTTGATTCAAGCGGTTGTCCCCGGTTAAGCCTAGATTGCAGGCTTTGGGACAACCCTGGGGCTGGTTGTCCCTTTGCTGCTGGTGTCAACCTGGAAAAGACTCCGCCCTGTTTTTCTCCCAGGTGTTTGGACGCAGGCTCCTTGTGCCTCATCCGCTCCTGCAATCCCTGAGACAGACCTTTCTTCTCTCCGGATGCAGACTCCGTGGTGTGTATGGAGAACGCCTGTTGTTGGGCAGGCGGTTCTTGGCTGCCTGCTGTGATGCGTCTCTGCACCTGTGCGTATACTTGAGCTGTTCTTCTTGCTTTCCTCTGGGTGTTCCTGACGGCGGTTCGCTTTGTGCCCCCAGCCCCATCCCTGCTGACTGAGGGGGGCTGTCTGGGGGTCGTTGCGACCCTGCCTACCAAGTCCTCCGGAATGAACACCTGGTTAAGTATTGCGGAGAAGAAAGCGACTGTCTGTACCATCTGAGCTGGGGTTAGGTTCAAGATGTGCCCTGGATGTGCCCCCAGCTTTGGTGCTACAGCGGCACTTAGCATGCCCAGGAGACTGGTTCCCCCCATCCCCAGGATCGTGGCGGGAGGTGCCCTCTCCGGTTGCGGCATGCCGTATAGGGGGGTCACCGGTGGGACCGTCGGACCTACCCCTACACTGGTGTCAACGATTTCAGGCATGATTACTTTGATTGGTTAGTTTTTGTAATTGGGAATGGTTGATTTTTGTGGGTAATTCGTGGATACAACCAGATCTTCCCCACAGTCGGCGCCAAATTGTTCCGGTATTGGAATCAATTAACCCGACGTGGAATTCGGGTTCGTATCGTTTGATGTTGCTTGGGATGTCAACTGACCAATCTTGACTGGCTCTCCTTCCTCCTACTCCTTCAGTCGGACCTTCCCGACGGAATGGGCTGGCTCCCTGCACACAGAACGCACAGGGCCTCGGAGGTTTTCCGAGGAAACCCTCTCCGATGCCTAAGTCAGTCCGTGAATGCCTTAGGGAACCTAGCTCGTGAGGAACTAGGTGACGATTTAAGAGTAAGAGTTCTAGAGAGAGAAAATCCAACCCCTCTCTTGTGGGAAATGGAATAGTATTTATACCTTCCCACAAGAGAGGGAAGTAGAAGGAGAATGGGTGGATAAGGAGGTGACAAGTGGCTTCTTCTCACCCACCCATTCTCATTTACCTTTAGGCAAAATGACGGAGAGGTCCCTAGTGATCCCTGCCCTGCCTGTGGAGATTTCTCCAGGGGCCAGGCGGGTATGGGCTGTGAGGGCTAGGTTTAGGCAGGCCGCGCCACCCTGCTGGGCAGGCGGTCATCTGGAATCCTTAGTAGGTCTTCTCATTTCAATACTTTTCCTTTGACTATTCGCCGGGTCGGCTTCTGGGCTTTCTAGGCAATCCTTATGGAGCCTGCCTAGCAGGCTGTCGGTATAAGGCTGCCGACCCCAATCACAAGTAAATTAACAGTTTTATGTTTCTTACTCGTTAAACTCCGTTAACCACGCAAGTTTAATCCTAACTAAATTAGATTGACTCAACCATGTAAGCACGAATCAATTCAATTGATTTAATCGCATTAAGAACACCAACCAATTGAATTATATAGAACCAGAAACCTGCAATTAAATATAACTCAATTATCGTACAAAATTCTAGTAGTTAAATTAGACCAGTAAGCTGCAACCTAATTTAAAACACTATTAATTTAACAATCGACGCATGTAAATAATCTAGGTGATCAGACTAAATTAATAAACATGAAAACAACAGTCAAATCGTTAATTTCATTCGAATATCAAAGTACGAATTAAACGTTAAAACAATAACGTAATCTCATAACTCATTGACAATAATCAATACATTACATGTTGGAATAACTGAAAGATTAATCTAAATAACTAATTAAACGATAAATAAACTAAATAAGATAGATCGATACAACCGTTAGATAAATTAGGAGTTGAATTGATCGCGTCCCGCATTAAAATCCGGTTGAATTTGTATCGACCTTGGCTGTGAAGGCCAAAGCCTTCACCCTACTCCTATGTGTGTGTTTTGTGGCTCCTTCAGTCCTTCCTCTCTCCTTTTTTAGGGGATTGGGTATGTATAGTTACCTTGGGTCAAAATTAGGAAAGATTTGGGGTATAATTTTTGGGTGCAAGTATGGAAAATTGAGGGAATTTGGCAATATTGGATGTCCATTGATACTTCTTTCTGCGTTTTCTTACAACTCAAGATTATGGGTTGTATTTTTTCCATTTTTCCTTCGTTAATTCCTTGATGAAGTGAATCTTCTAACTTTATTTGGGGTCGTATTGTTCTCTTGCTCTTGTATCTAGTCGTCCTCGTTCGATCATCCTTTTTTACCCATCAACTCGAGCCTATAATTCATAGTTAATACAATTTAGCCCAATTTATTCTAAAATCATAATTACTTGAATAATTAACCAACTTACTAAAAAGTATACTATATAGCCCAAATAATATTATAAATAATATTCCCGACACATAAAAACGGGATGAAATTATGAATAATTAGCGAGTTATCAAATTCCCCACACTTAGTCCATTGTCGTCCTCGACAATGAGAACTCATTAGCTAAAATCCTCTTTACTACTAAGAGAATAGAGGTTGCTTGGGTGGCGGGCTTAAGTTAATAGTTTGCCCTCCAAAAGCTTTAATTTTTAATTATAGAAACAAATAATTAATAATATAAATCAACAATTAAATCATATTTACAAAATTTCTTTTTATACAAATTACATTTTAAAATAAATAAAAAAATAGAAGAAAAAAAATGAAAATATTTATTTAGGTATTATTTGACTTAATTTAATTAAAATACGCAATAGTAATTAATCAATTATATTAACTAAAAGAGTAAGTTTCCCTTTATTAACCTCTTTTTTTATTACTAACATTAATAACATATATTTCAGGTTTAACATATCATTACAGTAATATTTTTATTTTTATTTTTTTTATTATGAATAATACCATTATTTAAAACCATGTAAATACATTCATGTTTATATTTTCTTCAAGAAGAATCATTTATACTCCTACGTTTTCACGTGTAATTACAATCATTGATATATCATTTTTTAAGAAATTAATATTAAACGTAATTATATTTTATAAATATTATAAAAAAACTTCATTATTTAATACGATTATCAAATCAAAAAATTCACTTATAAATATTGATCAGCGATATGCCGCACATTTGCGCGGGTTCTAAACTAGTTAAGAAACAAAAGATTAACCCTCCTTGATTTCAAACCAACCAAAGTAGGTACAACCGACGACAAATTAATCATTTATACATTAAAGTAGAAACATTTAAAGCTTCTACATTCACCCACATCAGCAATCCTACATGTACATGATATGGCGCTTATGTGGCATCCAAATTATATCATTTAAAAAAAAAAAACAACTGCCTACTGCAGTGTAACCTCTTCTCTCTAACTGCTGTAGTTTTCCAATACAAATCTACAACTTCTTATTAACTCCCCATTAAAGTTGAGGGAAGTTATGTTCTCCATCTTCTTTAAATACTTTTCGAATTCTGACTCCAATGCTTCCATCTTATTGTGCTTCAGTCTGTCACACATCACCAAATTATGTCGTTTCAGTATCAACCTGTGTTGATCTCGGAAATTACTGAAAAAATGAATGGCGTGTCAATCATTGCTAGGGTAATGAGAAAGTGGGAGAGAAAGCCTAAGAAACCCGAAGCTGATGCTCAACAAAGTTCTTCCAAGGGATTGATATATGGTGTTGAGATGATTTTGGTTGACAGATCAGTAAGTGTTCATGATTTCAGTACTATGTTTTAATCTAACTAATAATTAACTTAAATAGATGAGCGAGTCAACCAATAATAATTTGTTTCAATTTTAGGGAGCAACTATCCAAGCATCTATCAATCAAAAATTGTTAAAGTCGTACAATTCCGGTTTCAAGGAAGGAAAAATTTATACTATTTCGAAGTTTTCAACGTCATCAAACGTAGCAAATGAGAAAGCAACATCCCACAAGTGCAGAATTTGGATTGAATACAGTACGAAGGTAATGGGAATGCATCCTGACCCAAACATACCTCAATGTGGTTACAATTTCTGCAGCTTCGAAGATATAATTCACTCAAATGTTCAGCCAAATCTCTACTTTGCTGGGTTAACCCTCTACCAATTTATTGTTTCATATTTCGTTTATGCTTTTCAAGTTTGCTTTTTAAAGTTTGACCGAATAAGGAATGTTACAACCCCAGATGTGATCGGAAAGTTTATCGACTATCACCCAATTTGGATTTCTGCAAAAGGATATCACTGGACAACAATTACACTTGAAAACGCACAGTAAGTTCATCTCTCACCACCAACTACATGGTAACAATATCCTTTTCCTACTTTCATTCCAATGTATACTGTTTTGCTATCCAGGAAGGAACAACTATCATGCTCCATTTTTGGTGAATTTATTTCTGATATAATATCTATTGTCAATGATTTCATCGACAAACCAAGGCCAGTTCTGGTGCTAAGACACGTGAAACGAAATGAGTGGAAAGGTACATCTCTAGATGATTAGCTTGCTTCTACAGAAAATCTAATAATCTAATTACGTTTGTAATTGTATTTTAAATTCTCTTGAATAAGATGAAATAAGTGTCGTCACTAGGGATGCATCTAAGATAAAAGCCAATCCCAACATTGAAGAGCTCAGGTCGTTTAACTCCATGTAAGCCATACTAAATCACTAACTCATTTATGTTTATAACTATTTTCCATGTACCCAATTCAGTGTACTAATCTAATGCACTGACAATAGTATTATGTTCTGCTAATAAACCATTTAGGTACCGCCCACCTAAAGGACCTGACAGATGGAAACTAAGTGCATCGCCTTCAATATCTACCACACCACCAAGTATTCTAACCAGTGCAAAGACATTAAAGCTATCAGAGATTAAAAACAGTACAAAGGTAATCAGCATTATTATACTCATTTGCATTTGCAGTAAAATAGGCAAATTAAAAGACCCATGGAAAATACAAGTATACTGAAAATTGAATGTTTGCACTTCAGGCAGGCTCTTTTGTGACTTTGGCAAGATTCTATGAGGTTGATACTACAAAGGAGCGGTGTTACAGTTCATGTCCAGAGTACAGATCAAAGATGATGCTTAAGGAAAATGGAATGTGGTATTGTGAGAAGGAATCTTGCAGGTTTAGTGGTGATGTTGGGATAAGTGACCCAGTTATGAGGTCAGTTACTTCACAAATTACTAATATATAGGCAACCTTGACAATGTTTCATGCATACTTACTGACTGAACTACTAATATGTAGGCAACCTTGACAATGTTTCATGCATACTTACTGACTGAACAATGCAGGTATCAAGCTAGGTTTTTGGTTACAGATGATGACAGTGAGTTTGCCGACTTGATGATATGGGATGAAGATATGAAGACATTACTCGGAAAATTAGCCTCAAAAATACTGGAAGAGCAAGCAGTTTGTTCTTCTCAATCTAATGTTACAAAATTCTAATTCTTAGTAATGTGATATTTATTTTTGTAACGGTCTAAGTCCTACTAACCTAATGTACTATTTATCTTGACAACTGTAATTTGTGAGTCACCCTTTTGTAGGATGCAAGCCCCAATGGTCTGCCACCCCCTGAATTTTGTGCACTCATAGGCCAAGAGTATCTGTTCAAAGTCAGGGTCACCCAAGCATTCAACATTAAAAAAAGATCAACATGCTACACAGTCACTGGACTGTCGAATGATGAAGCAGAGATTTCTGAGTGGAAGTCTAATGTTGGTCGAGGGCTATCTAATGTGCTTGATGAAAGTGTCACCCACGACGACCCATAACAGACACAGCAGGCAAAAGAGGTAAATATTACAGTCCATAGTGTATACATCCAAAAATATTAGTTTACCTAAGAAACCTATTATAGCCTCTTCATTTCACA
Organism: Agrostemma githago; assembly: GCA_958450325.1. NCBI lineage: Eukaryota > Viridiplantae > Streptophyta > Magnoliopsida > Caryophyllales > Caryophyllaceae > Agrostemma > Agrostemma githago. Next base: position 57,846,638 of record OY288249.1, on the reverse strand, counting down.
AATTACTTACTGCCTGCAATTTATGCCAGCAGTCCAACCTTCAAATGGAACCAGTGAGTGACCAGGAGGAGGCAAAGTCGAGCAATGCGCAGGAAAATGAAGAAGACACAACTACCAAGGAAGGGAGCCTATTGGGCAAAACTATGGTCAAGGCATGCAAGAGGTGCTATGCAGATTCACCCACATCAACCTAAAGACTTTGCTTAATTACTATTTTTATTTCAGCATTAAGCATTTCTATTTCATCATTACTGGCAGAACTTTATTTTAGCATTACCTATTTTGATTTCAGCATGACTTTGCTTTAATTTACCTAAACTTTCCCAGTTTGAATCTACAATATTGGCTATGTAAGACTTTTGGTTTTCCTAAATTTACCCAGATTTTCATTACTTATTGTCATCCCTCTACTATTTTCATTACTTATTGACATTACTTATTTTCATTACTTATTTTCATTACTTACTCTCAGGCAATTTTTCACCCATGTTAAGGATTGTGTGCTAACCTATCGACCCCATTATTATTCACTAACTACGTAGACGCTTCTATCCGAGGAGTTACATTTCTGCATTCCTCGAAGAGCATGCTACATGAATTCGTGAGTAATGAGGCCTAACTAGGCTGCATCCACAAACTTACGGATGTTATGGCAATTGCTCATCATCGAGTGCACCAGTTACTGCTCCACTGCTTCGCACCACAGTTCACTAATAACACTGCTAACACACCAACCAACTACTTCAAATGATTTCGTAGTAGTGTTCTTACCTACATCTCTCAAGCAATATTTTTTCACCCATTGTTAAGAATGTGTGTTAACCTATCGAGGCCATTATTATTCACTAATTATGTAGACGCTTCAATCCGAGTATTTCTGTAGAGTCACCCCTCGAAGAGCATACTACTATAAATTGTGAATGTTAGGGCTTTGATGGGCTGCTTCCACGTTCTTATGGGCGCTTTCATAATTGCTCTTGAGTACGTTACTTACCATGTCACTGCCTCACAACTCAATGACAGTAGTAAAATAATGACATAATGTGCCTTATTGGACTTTTTATCGGTGTCGAATTTGCAATTCAAACTATGCACACCTGCACATAACAAAATTGTTCGTTAATTTAGGAATTGACAGCGATGATGTTGTGAATGTAGATCATTGAATGAACAAATACCAAGTAATCACACAAAAATTCAACAAATGATATAACTGTTTCTAACACTGGACCTATAATTCAATTATATGCTGTCAATAGTTGAGGTGAACACCAATTTTTATGTTGATGATTATATTAACAATAAGAATGTACCAAGAGACCAATTTTAATCATGACAAAATTAATCAACTCACAATGACCAAGCATTATTCAAATTCCAGTATAAAAATCCCGACCTACACAAAATCTGACCAACAGAATACAACCCACTAAAATATAAATCCACAATAGCTCAACTTCTACGTACAGTTACTTAGTTCATTTCAACTTCTGCAGTTTATTTTTTCAACTAAACAAAACAGTTAGTTATTGTGGTATCTTCCCACTCCCTCCATTATTTGTAACTCCATATTAAACCCCCCCCCCTCCCCCCTAAAATTTTCATTTACCTCAAATTATTATTGACCAGTACATAAGATTTTTATTTGCGAGTTCATTTAAACATGAGTACCGCTCCAATGGATACCCCTCAATCCCCGTTCCGTAGTCTAAATAAATCTTTAGATGATACTTACTTTGAAGGCAGGGTCATCAGAATTTGGCGTGGCAAATCAAACTTTTTCAATCCATGTCGCCTCGAATCACTTTCAACCGAGATTTTAATGGTTGATGATAAGGTATGTTATTAAACATTCATTGTACATTATTTGTAATCAACTATTGACCATTCATAGACTTTTATTATTTAGCTACTGGAATGTCATCTACTTATAACTATTCATCTTTTTGTGTATAATAATTAAGGGATTTGTCATTCAATGCACAATATTAAAGCCGATTGATGAATACTTTGAAGGAAGCATTATTGAAGGTCATACAAACCGAATAAGTAACTATAAGTGTGGTTTGAACAAAGGTTGGGATGTTGCTACACCTCATGCATGCAAGATTATATTCAACTCTGCTACTGTAATTAATGATGTTGCAATACCACTACCTATGTATGGCTTCAATTTTTTATCGGTCAATGAGATGCGCCAAAATGATATGAAAGATCGATCGCTTATTGGTAATACAGTCATTGCTTATTTTCAGAAATTTTTGGTTTATTTATTACTAAATTTTCCAGATTGCAGTTTCACTGATTTCACGTTGTCTTCATTCACAATAGATTTCATAGGTCAAGTTGTCGAGTACAAGGTGATCTTAAAGGGACAGCTACCATGGTCACGTTTGGACATGATCGACAACAAGTATGAAAATGTTTTTCATTTCAGCAGAATAATATTGAATTTTCATCTACACGAATTCATTTTACCAAACTCTTACATCATTAATGAATAACAGTGGAGGCCGGTTTACTGTGTGGGTGTGGCAAAATTTACCTGAACTTTCTTCCATTCAAACAGGTCCAGCATATTCATTGAGGAAACCAATATTAGTTATTCAATGTGCAAAGCTGAAATTTGAGCGTAAGTATTTTCTTATCTATTTCAAGCCTTTAACACGTACCTTTTAAATTTCCTTTTAAGTTTCCTTATGGTGTATGTTACAACTTTTCAGCAACATTGATCTTAGAGACACAGAGCAACTAAAGTGTTCCTACAGCCTAATATCTCAGAAGTACACAATTTCCAGCTTACAAATGGGGAAAGAGAAGTACTACATGTGAAGTGGTCGGATTAATCAAGAGAAAGTTTCAGGACAACAGGATTTTAGTGATTATTTTCTTTAAAGTTGTTTGTTGTTGTGTTTCTGTACTGTTGTTTTTTTTTGGCTGTCATGTTTGTTAGACTTTATTTCTCTTTTTTGTTTTGTCTTATTTCCTTATTTATTAAAATTAGCATTTTATTTCTCCTATGGAATTATGGCCTCTCAATAGTATTAAATTAGCATTTTATTTTATTAAATTGCGTTATTAAGTGACTTAGGCAGGATTATTTATGCACTTAACAAGTATGCAAAACATATTTAAGTACTTTGCATCAAAACATATGGATTATTTTTTGTTGTAATATTTTGGCAATATACAATTAAATCAAATTAAGCATGAGTAAGTAAGGAACATGTTGCCTAATAAGGTAATTAATTCATGATTCAAACAAACAGTTATATTGTAGTGGAGTGACGTGTCTGATCAGTTACACCCATGACAACATTTGTGTTTATTATTTATGTTATTCCAATTCAAGTTTCTCACGATCATATATTTACTAATTTACACCACCTTAGTATAATTTTTTCTCGGTTTTTTTAATTAAAAAAAAAGAATGATGCAACTAATTAAAAATCAGATGAAATATATTCAGTTCAGTATCGATGCCATGAAAAAAGGTGTAAGAATTAATAATGAAAATAAGTATAAGACAACAAATGTACAGGAAAAAAGGGGAACAGTTTCAGTGGACTTATCTGACACTACTTTAGGATCTTCCATAACTTTAGGATCTTTGTTATCATGCTCCACTTTGTTAGGCCACTCTACTTCCAAGTCCACATGTTTGGGCATTTCATTCACCATAAAAATTCATATAAACTCAGATGTTAGTCATTGGTAAATAACAATGGCTGGAATCCAAGATCTCTCATCTAAAAAACAGAGTTCCCATTTTGCCACATATGATGGTAGAAAACTATCAACCATAGCAGATTTATTTCAAGCGCACAAGGTAGATCATGTGCTTATACTTTCATTATCAAAGTATATCTCAATTCCATCATCAATAGTTATAATCATTCTTTAAATGTGTAAAAATTTGACAGCCTGGAATATATACTATTATTGCAAAGTTGAAAGATGTGGACACAACACAAAAGTGGTATGAGTATCTATGCAAATGTGGAGATATTGCAGGACAAAAAACAGATGAGAGGTGGTACTGCACAATGGAAAAATGTTATGCATATGAAGTTGGGGTTCAAGAAAAACATTTAATGTTTGTATCAAAACTATGCCTTCAAAATTTTAGTTCTGTTATATTGATCTTGTTTTCAGTTCATGTCTAACTTAAATTTTTAATGTCAGTTACAAGGTTAAATTCTTAGTTGAGGACAAAAAGGGTGATCAAATTTACATCCTTGCAAACAATGAACAAGTTGAAGATGCAACTAGATATAATGCGTATGAATCTTTTGATATGCTAAGGGAGGTACATATGCAGTAAATCACATTGATCATTGCTATCTTTACAATAATTGTATTATATAATATCTGAACTGTTTTTTATGATAGAAAAAATTTGGTACACGTGAGATCCCACTGACATTGATGACGCTGCTGGACAAAGAATATATCATAGACTTGGAAGTGACTCAATATTTCAATGTTGTGATGGGGTCTAGGTGCTATGTCATGATGAACCTAAGAGATAATGAAGAGCAAATATGCAAGATGCCAAGCATGTGTGGACACCAGGTTGTACAAGAGACACAGTTACTATATCATATGATTCATTGCAATAACATAGTGTTTATGATTTCACATTTGTTCTTAATATCAGGAACAAAGTAGTGCATTAACTTCAACTTCTGAGCTTACTGATGATCAATCGGTAAGCAAAAATGTTATAGTGATATGTGTCACATATAAACAGATATTTAGTTTAATTTTTGATGCAATACAAGTTTGTAACTCTTCAGGATGTCACACCAATGAGCAAATTCCAATATAAAAGAACATTTTCAGTCATTGGTGATTCAAGTGGATCATATTCTGAATTTCTAGATCAATAATCAGCAACAAAAGACGTATTGAAGGCTCAGAAGAAGTAAATAATTGACGATTTAGTGGTCAATGCATTATTTTATGTCGTATGTTGTGGTTTCATTTTTTATAATTTATTGTCTTATTGTCCTGTTATTTAAATCTCAGCACTGTTGTTATTTACAAGAACAAAATGTCAGTTGTTTTCCAAAGCTGTGATGAATTTATCAACTATTTTCATTATTTATTAGACTTCCATAAATTTATTAGTCTACCTATTGACCAATAATGTAACTACATAAATATATTTCAATGTCTAAACAAAAATATGAACAAACTGAATTCGATTTGAGTAAATCAGTACCTATAAATCATATCCTTTTGCCTTTTTTTTACAGTGATAATTATTAATTATAATTTATTATCAGTTTAACCAGATAGGTAACTTACTGCAGTTACTATACAGTGACTACGTTGCCTTCATTCATCAACATCAATCAGTTTATATTTTTTTTCATTCCTTAATAAGTTTTTTCTTTATGTAAAGGAACCATTGTCAATCTCAAGTAATTGTCTTCTTTCAGAGCATAGTTTCTGTTTCCATCAAATTTATCCCTATTCTAGGAAATATATGGTATATACTTTAACATATCATCATGGTAAAAGGAGGTACATCAAATAAACGGAATAAGAACCACAGGGATATTAAAACTGATCGCAGAGAAGAATGTATGTCTTTCTATCCTGTATTTTCTTTCTTTTCATGTTAGTTCAGCATATTAATATAAATCTGTATCATTTAGAATCCATGTTCTTTAATTGTATTTCAGAGATCTGTAAGCAGTATTATTATAGTTATAGATTAAGTAATTTTGTAAACCGAACCGGTTCACTTGGGAATCGGACCGGGTTAGTTATGACTCGGTGCAGTTCAGTCTTGAACCAGACCGGGTCAGTCGTGAATCGGACCAGGTGAGTCATGAACCGGATCGGGTCAGTCTTGAAACGGCTCGGGTCAGTCTTGAACCGGACCAGGTCAGTTGTAACCCAATCCGGTTCAGTTGTGACCCAGTCTGGTTCAGGTGTCACCCACTCCAGTTCATTTGAGACCAGGTCCGGTTCAGTTGTGAACCAGTCTGGTTCACGCATTACTCCGGTCCAGTTCAGGCGTCCCTTTTATTTTGAAAAGAATAATCTACTAATACAATTTAGTGACTTAATTTCTTTCATAATTACTAAAATTATAATTATATAGAATCAACAGTAAGATATTTAAAGTCCTAACATAGTTTAAATGTTCATGATTTTAGTTTTAAACATAATCTCTGTCCGTTTCAGATATTTCTTAGACTGAACCAGATCAAAATATTTTGTTAGTAGAACTTGCTACATTAATTATTAAATTTACATTTTTTATGTATTTAATTACTAAAATTTAAATTCATGTTATATAAAATCAACATGCAACCCAATACTTAATGTCCTAATTTACGCAACACATAAAATACATTTTCTATGTGTTTTTTCAACATGCAACATGAACATGCAACAAAATACAAATCTTATTTTAAAATTCAAACTCTGTCCGGTTCAGGTGTGAACTGGACTGAACCAGATCTAAACATTTTGTTAATAGAATCTGCTAAAATAATTATTAAATTTTCGTTTATTAAAGTATTTAAGTACACATAATTAGTAAAATTATTATTTGTACATAATGAACACATGCAGTAACATTGTTAAGGTCCTAATATAGTATCGAAGTCGATGAACTTATTTCTTTTGAAAAAAAATCGATCTATTTCAGGTGTTAACTGGAATAACATAAATCTAAATTATTGTTTAACAAAATCTGTCTGATTCATTTTTTTTTTCCATTTTTAAATGTATTTTAGTAGACATAATTTATTAAATCATCATTTTCACAAAATCAAACACATGCAGAAATATATCCTAACATGCATAATTTTTTTTAAAAAAAAATTATAATTAGTACATAGAAAAGAGATTTAATGTTATACCTTTGGGCTGGATGAATTCATAATTGGTAGCAAGAATATAATTAAACCCAGTTTCCAGTTACAAAACGCTCCATTTGTCGACTTCAGTAACAGATAACCAAGAACATAGAGACAAAGATACCATGCTTAAACGAAGCAGAAACACGGATGAACTTGCAGTAATACACGGATGAACATACAGGAAGGAAAGTATTTATAGGGTTCTTTGATTTGGGGGAAAAAAAATCAAACTATTTTTTTTAAATGAGGGAAATGAATTATTGGGTAGGTGAGGGAAAGTAGAAGTAGGCGAGTGATGATAGGCAGTAGAAGTAGGCTAGGGATTAGGGTAGGGTTGTAATAAAACCCTTAATCTGTTATATATATAAGTGGGGATGTATTACGGTTTTTATTTTTGGGTTGGGTGTCAATTCAGGTATGGGCTGAACACATACAACCCACATTTGGGCTTTTCTGATTAGTGTTGACTTATTTGGGTCATTTAGTTTTGCAGCCCATGTTGTTCTTGGTTGCTACAATTTCTTACGATTTTTGTTTTTTCCGTCTTATTGAATCCTGTAATTTATTTTCTGATTTACGTTGCAATTTCCACGAATTGTATTTTATTGGATTTTAAAATCTACTCACTAAACCTGTGTGACATATTTAATTTTACTTTTGTACAATGTTTGCATTATTTTGTGATGTTTATTGTGATTTATTGCTATATATAGTTTGTTGACTTGAATTTCTATTTATCAGTATAATCTTCTTTATTTATGTTGTCTAATAATTTGTGTTCCTTTTTTAAATTATTTTCATTTTTCTATTCATTTTGTTATTTTTCGTGCTTCTAGAAACATTGTCATTATGCCTTGATTATTTAAAGTTATTTGTTATTTATCACTTATAGGTGGACAAAGTTGTTCATCTCTTGCAGAAGATGCTGAATTGATTCACCAGCGTGCATTGGATGTGCGTACACCCTTTGTAGATATTACCAATCGTACTATACTCTTCTTCCCTATATGTCTCTCTCTTTGTCTATGTACATTTATGTACACGTATGCATTTAATTTTAATTGTTTTTTGTTTTCTGGGATTTTGTTTGATCATTTTCAATATGTCATTTATTGACAGTTATCAATCTTTTCAATTGTTAGGACAATCTACCTCCTCCGGTGTTTGTGCTACACAACAACGCCGCTTGACTCCTGCTTCTTATGTTGCTACACCATCATCTATTCTTAAATTTGAACAGCCTGTGCTCACCCCGGTACAACAGGCTGCAAAGACAAGAAGGGCTAGAAGAAAGGTATTGACTGCCCAAAAGAAAAGAGCACGCTCTTTAGTCGTTGCCTCCCAATTATGTATGTGAAGCCATTTCTCTTTATATTTTTGCATTTTTTTCAATTGGAATTACACCATTTTCGTAGAAGCATTTTGGTTCTATTGTTGACCTTCTTACACTTTGTCTTATTAAAAGTGAACAAGTTTTGCAAGTGATTTTTTTTTTCTGAAGGTTCTTCCGAATTAGACGTTAGTGATTTGGAACGAGATTTGGACTCTGAGTTTGATGAACTGGCAACTCACATGAGTGATTCTTATCATCTCTCATCTGAGACATTGGTGAATGACAGCCTTTCTCAACGCCACTACTTTGAAGTTGGTTTAGGCAGTGGTGTTGCGGTTTCAGTTGTAGATATTGACGAAGGTTTTTATACATTTAGTACTTTGAACATTGATATATACATATATATGTGTGTGTATAAAACACACACACACACACACATATATAGGTATATATTATTCAAATTATTTACATAGATGTTGCTGTACAATATAATCGAATTTATGTGTTCACTTACTATTTTTGTCTTCCTTATTATTATTAGAAGTTTCAAGATATTGGGACATTGGTGACCCTAACTATCAATGTCAAATGTGTCATGCCCAAATGTGGTATGAGGAAAGAATCGGTACAGGTCGCGGTACGAAAAATCCAAGGTTCTCTTTATGTTGTTCAGATGGAAAAGTAACGTTGCCATTTTTAAGTGAGCCACCTCCATTGTTGAAGTCGTTGTTGAGTCGGAAACATCACCTCAGATCTCCGTTTATGACAAATATTCGTGGTTACAATTGTGGGTATTCCTTCTCATCCTGTGGTGGCATTATTGATAAAACTGTCAATCGTGGTCGTGGCCCATATACATTTAGAATGGGAGGTCAAAATATTCACCGAATTGGTAGTCTGTTGCCTGCAAATGATTCAATTCCTAAGTTTTGCCAGTTATACATCTACTACACTGAGGAAGAAGTCAACAATCGAATAAATGCTATAACGTAACTTTCTAATCAAGTTTCATTACTTAGTTTATTGTAAATGTATTTATGCTTTTATATTGAATTTAGTTTATTCTACATGTATTTATACTTTATTATTTACCTTCTTCTCATATAATTCTTATTTGTAAAAACAGGGGTGGCAGTTGTAGTAGATTTAACGAAGAGCTTATGTCATTATTGAAGGACATGATTGACGAACATAACCCACTAGCCAAGGTATTTCGTAGGGCAAGGGACAGATTATCGTCGGATGTAGAAGGTGATGTTAGTATTAAATTAATTGCAAGAAGACACACTGATGGTAGAACTTATAACCGACCAACTGCTTCAGAGGTGGCTGCTTTAGTTGAAGGTGATATAGGACCTAACATGGAACATCGTGACATTATTGTGGAAAAATCATGTGGACAGTTGCAACGAATATCTGAGTTGCACCCCTCAAATCTTGCTTTACAGTACCCTCTTTTGCTTCCTTATGGTGAGGATGGGTTTCGACCAAATATTTCATATAGTGAAGCATCACTTGGTATAAGTACGAGCCTTAAACCGCGTAATAAACTTACCTTGCGTGAGTTCTTTGCTTTTCGGTTTCAAGATTGACCACTGGATACTGAATTTCCTACGTGGACATCAGCTTCCAATTTATATCAACAAATATGTGTTGACGGATATATGATGGTCGAGTCTCAAAGACTATCCTTCTTACGATTCAACCAAAAATTGCTTAGAGTTGATAAATACAAGAATGTTGTTGATGCAGTTGAAGAAGGAAACATTGAGCCATCATCAACTGGTAGTCGTTATATTGTTCCGTCATCTTTCACATCTGGGGATGCTTTCATGAGATCGAAATATCTAGATACTATGGCTATTTGTAGGTGGTGTGGCTACCCGGACTTATTTATTACATTTACATGCAACCCAAAATGGCCTGAGGTTGTTCGATTTGTAGGTAAAAGGGGTCTTCGCTCTGAAGATCGTCCAGATATTTTATCCCGTATTTTTCAAGTGAAGTTATATGAATTAATCCAAGACTTGAAAGTCCATGAAATTTTTGGAAGGACAAAAGCAGGTCTGTATTTGCATTATTGTTTTAGAATTCATCCTTTGACTCACTGATCATTTTTGCCATATTTTAATTTTTTTCCAAATTATTTGCAGTTGTGTACACTGTCGAATTTCAGAAGAGAGGTCTCCCTCATGCACATATCTTATTATTTCTCCATCGAGATGACAAGTTCCCAGAGGTGGCTGATGTAGATAGAATCATCTCTGCTGAGATTCCTGACGAGAGGCAAAACCCTATATTACATGCTGCTGTATCGGAATTGATGATCCATGGTCCTTGCTGTGCATCAAATCCTCAATCACTGTGCATGTTAAATGGTGTATGCATTCGAAAATTTCCAAAGTCATTCAGTCCCAGGACCACAGTTGACAAGAATGGCTTTCCTATTTATCAGAGAAGAGATAATGGCCGTACAATATTGAAAAATGGTGTTCCCATTGATAATCGCTATATTGTTCTTTATAATCCTTACCTTATTGAAAAATATCATGCCCACATAAATGTGGAGTGGTGCAATCAAGCTAGGTCAATTAAATATTTGTTCAAGTATATTAACAAAGGGCCTGATCGTATTACGATGGAATCATCCTATAGTCGTCGTAATAACCAAAATCAGCTCGACCAGATTCAAAAGTTATTTGATTGTCGGTATGTATCTGCGTGTGAAGCTGTTTGGAGGATATTTGCCTTTGATATCCATTATAGGACTCCTGCTGTTGAAAATTTTCAATTTCATCTTCTTGGAGAGCAACCTGTCACCTTTGAGGATGATGACCCTATTGATGAGGTTCTTGAAAACCCAAGTGTTGCAATGTCTAAATTTGTTGATTGGTTTTCATTAAATGCTAGAGATCCTGCTGCACGTGACCTACTACTATCTGAAATTCCTCAAAGGTATGTATGGGATAGAAATAAGAAGGAATGGAAGCGTAGACAAAAGTTTTTTGCTATTGGTAGGCTGCACTATGTCCCCATAAAATGTGGTGAACTCTACTACATGAGGACAATGTTGAACCATTCTAGGGGAGCAAGGTATATGAGGACATTCGTACTGTTAATGGTGTATGTTATCAAAGTTTCCGAGAAGCATGTTTTGCTCTTGGCTTGATTGGTGATGACACTGAGTATGTTGTTGCCATTAAGGAAGCACATTATTGGCAATCAGGGACGTATCTTAGGCACATGTTTACATCATTGTTGATATCTGAATCCATGTCTACGCCTCATATTGTATGGGAGGAAACATGGGATCTATTATCTGATGATATTCTCTCTAAGCAAAGGAGGTTTCTATCGAATCCTGGTAAGTCAAGCATTTTAAATTTCTTACTCCATTCTTTATTTTATATATGTAGTTCTACCAAATTGTATACTTCATAAGAAACGATTTCAAGTGGTATTCATTTTCTTTGATTTTTAAAAAATGCTACTATAAACCAATGTAAGAATTCAAATTATTAGGCAGGTAGAAGAAAACTTATACACAAAAAAAAATCCAATAGAAACTACCTATATATAATAGAAATTATTGTCCAGGTTTGCAAAATGCAGTCCTTTTAGATTTTGAAGTTACCTCTTCCGGCCATCTTGAAGTTCACAAATAACAACATAAAATCAATGCTAATCATCGAGTTCATGAACAGATAATCTTAATAGTTAAGTCCTTATCTGTTTCTACCCATTTCTAATAATATCTTTATTTACTGTTTAAATAATTTACTGATATTTTTCCCTAATTTCAGGTGTGTAAGCGTCGGGAGCAGTGATGCTCTGATACCAACTGTAATCCCTTAGAAATTCTAACGCGATACAGTGGCGGAAACACTGTAGAGTCGGGATTATAACACACTGTAACTATGTTTTTATAAAAATATAAATTGTAAAGTCAAACAAAAAGCCCTAAATAAAATGGCCAAAAATTAAATAAATCCACGAAGGGTTTATCATTCCACAAAACATAATTATTAAAATTAATCGAGCAAGGATCATGTCTGCCCGCTAGCCCACACCCGGAAACATGCATACCTGTCATGTTAAAAACATAACAGCCACAATCAGTGAGGAGCAACGTCAACGTTCTCCCAGCCGTATAACATGATTTTAAAACAGTAATTACTAATATAGGAAAAATATTAAAAATGGAAAACCGTAAAACAACATATTAAAATAAGCTTTCAGCGCCATAACCAAAATATAAAAAATGGGTTTCCGAAGAAACATAAAAATATTTGCCAACCTGTAAACCAATTTATATCGATAACAAATACAATAGTCAAAATGGCGTTATGGATAAGAGTAGTGTAGACGGTTAGACTTTTACTAGGAGAATACTAAAAACTAGCTTCGAGAAGTCAGTTCAAACAAATCAAACCTCGATCTCTAACTAGGCTACTCAACCATAATAGGACGACGACTTATAAATGCGTGGCCCTAGTTTAAGATAATGCACACCCCTCCTGGGATTACCTGTCACCCAGTTCAACTTATGACGGCGACTTACTGCGAGGCATAAGCTTAAGGTCAAAATGTACACAACTCCCGGGATACCTGTCACCCGGTTCAACAACCAATGTACTGATTCCTGATACACCAGATTATAGTTGATGGCAAAACCGTAAACCCTAGAATATATTACTCTAACCTCACACTTGTCCTTATTCCATAACTCCAAAACAAAGCCATTATCGATATTCAAAAGGGTGGATAATAAAATCTTTTCAAAATCTAGGGTTTTAGAGAGAAGGGCGTTTTCTGGCGATTTGCTGCCCGTCGTCCGCCTCCTGGCCTCCAGTTCCGGCGGCCTGATACTGACAGTCCGTTCCCGGCGCCTCCTCAAGATGAGAAAGAAGAATCGACTCTCGGGGAAGGGCCCTAAGACTACAATACGTAACATTGCAAAAGAGGTACTGAATCGGAAAACTCTATTGAATCCTAATTCTAGTGTTGTTGTTGATGAACTAGCCATTTCTGAGAAAATCAATACGGTTCCTGGATTCATCTATGAATCGGATATTGAGGAGATTGAAGCTTTGGAGGCTGACTCCGAAGTTATGCCAGAAACCGACCCCAGCGATTGTATCGGATGGAAACTTAAGGATGGGAAAAAATTCACTGATTTTGAGGAAGATGAAGAAATGATGAACTTTTCCATTGATGATGTTGAAGATGAAATTGAGTATTGGAGTAATGCCGTCTATTGCTTTATCATGGGAGCTAACCCTCCATGGGAAGTGATTGAAGGATATGTGAGAAGAATTTGGAAGGAGCATGGGATTGATAAAATTTCCTTTCTTCATAATGGAATTTTTGTAGTTCGGTTCAAGGAAAAGCCAGCCAAGGTATCTGTTCTCAATCATGGAATTTTTATGTTTGACAACAAACCGCTTATTGTGAAAGAATGGACTCCTGAAGCTAGATTGGACAAGGATGAGGTGCAAGAAGTTCCTATTTGGATTCAATTGCATGAGTTACCTTTAAAATTCTGGGGTCAATGCCTTTCCCGAATTGCCTCGTTGGTGGGTTCGTACGTTAAGTCTGACTTAGCTACGGATGAGCGCACTAGACTAGGATATGCTCGGGTCATGGTGTTGGTCAAAGTGGGGCAAAAATTCAAGAGCACAATCAAATTCTTGGATGAGCTTGATAATGTTGTTGAGGTCACGATTAAGTATGAGTGGAAACCTATTTGGTGTTCTAAGTGCAAAGGTTATGGCCATGATACCAGTGAATGCAAGAAAGAGGAGATGAAGAAGGCGAGAATGGAAGCTAAGAAGAATCAATTCGGGGAAGGGGTTATGACTAAACAGGCTGCTGTTGGGCGGACTGTTGCATCTCGGCTGCGGACTGATGCTGTTCTGCGGAACACTCAGGATGCTGTCTTGAAGGGAACTGCTGCTGCACGGCTTTCCCTTGCTGCTGTTACGAATGCTGCTGCTACAGGGTTTGTGCAGGTCCCGCAATCTGTTTCGGCAGAAGTACAGGCTGCTGTTGGTGAGTCTGATGCGCAGCTTCTGATTCGGCCTAAGAGTGCTGATGCACTCCGTTCTCTAAGGCATACCTAAGCTTCTGCGGCTAGGTTGTTCTCGAGGAGTTCGTTGGTTATTCCTGAGGTTCCTTACGTGGAAATGGTACGTGGTTCACCAAGCAAGTCGAGATTGGAGGAAAAGGAAGGGGCTGGCCTGGAATTGGTTGTCCATGGAAGTTCATAATATAGGATGTTGGAATGTTCGCGGCATGTGTAACATAAGCAAGCAGCGTGCAATTTGTGAGTTTGTTAGGAAACAGCAAGTGGATATTTTTGGTCTCCTTGAGACTAAAATTAAAAACCAATCGTATGCTAAAGTTCAGCAGAATATCTTCTCTGAATGGAGCATTACGACTAATAATCATTGTCATGAAGGAGGTCGAATTTGGCTTTTATGGAAACATGAAAGGGTTAATTTGACGATTGTGGAGTATAGTAATCAAAGTATTCATATCAAAGTTACTACCTTATCGGGGAAGGATTATTGGCTTACTCTTGTGTATGCCTTTAATGCGGATTCGGGGAGAATAGAGCTTTGGAGAAGACTTGAAGATTATGCTCATAAAGGGCCTTGGATGATTATGGGTGACTTCAACTGTGTTGTGGAAGCCCGTGAACGTCTAGGGGGGAATAATTCAGAGGAAGCTATTGATCCGAATCAAGAAGCTACTAAGGAGTTCATTGAAGTCACTTTAGCTCCTAATGGTCCTAGTTCAGCTACACGAGCACCTAGTACCAGCTTAGTAGTTGGCCTACTTCAATTGGTGAGCTAGCTCGAGTGTGGACTGAATAAAGGAGCAAATAGTCAAGGAAATTTGAAGGCATTAACTTGGGTTCACACTCATTCAAGCATTGGGAGTGTACTGAAGTTATGAGGATGATTATGGGCTGATTGCTAACTTTGTTTTTAGCTCCATTTTCACACCCTACCCGCGGCTGAATGCTCTTTGTTAGAGCTTTGTTATTAGCTCCTAGTTTACATAGCTTTCTTATTAGCTCCTAGTTTACATAGCTTTGTTATTAGCTCCTAGTTTACATAGCATTGTTATTAGCTCCTAGTTCACATAAGGTATAAGCTTTGTTTTTGTCACCCTAACCAGCCGGTTTAAGGGTCTTGTTGTAGGCTATATATAGCCATCTATTTGAATGAATAAGGCATCCAATTTTCATATCAAAAACCTGAGTAAAGCTAAGCTTTCTTTTACGTCCTTGTTGTTTACAAGACAAAGTCTAGAGTTAGTCGCGTTACAAGCTCTAAACTCACTACTTCAATCGCGTGTTTGATTTAACACCCGCTTTGTTGAAGTATAGGTCTACTTCACCTAGCATACTATCCTTGGTTACGGTTTATTCATCCTTAAAACTATCCTTTCATTCTGTTTTGGTTACTTGTTTACGTTCCATTTCAGAATACTAATATCCTTCACGTTTGTTGTTTCAAAGTTCATATCAACTCACATCATTAGTGGTATCAGAGCTTTGGTCATCAATTAGACGTAAAGCATGGCAGGAGTTATGAGCTTTGAAGACTCTAGTTTCTTGGAAAGCCTAAGGAGAGAACCGGTGGGCAAAATGGACGAACTTTCTAAGTCCAATGGCGCATCTGTTCCTGAAGTCTACTTGGGAGAAAAGGAGGAAGAAGGAAAAGACTATGAGCTCCCAACGTATGGTAATGTTTTAGTACTACGTACACTTCATGCTAAACCCATCCCACACAACACCGAACAAAGAGATCAACTCTTTCACACAAAGTGTCTAGTTAATACCAAATGGTGTAGTTTGATCATTGATGGAGGTAGTTGTACCAATGTTGCCTCTACTGAAATGGTAACTAAGTTAGGGCCTAACCACTACTAATCACCCTAGACCGTATGCATTACATTGGTTGGATGATGGAAACGAAATAAGGGTCAAAAAACAGGTGAGAGTAGGTTTAACCATGGGGTCTTATGTCGATGAAATTTTATGTGATGTCATTCCTATGGATGCTTGTCATATACTTTTGGGACGTCCTTGGCAGTTTGATAGGGATGTAGTGCACCATGGGAGGAAAAATGAGTACGAGTTAAGGGATAAGGGAAAGAAAATCGTTTTAAAACCTATGACTCCCCAAGCTGTTAGAGCTATGACAGCCAACAAAACGAAGAAGCCTAACCTTACCCTATTTGCTAGTGAGAGTGAGGTAGAACAGGCTTTACAAGAGGGGGAACATGTCTTTGACATGGGTACTATAGAGGAAGCATTTAGGATTGATAATGGGTTTGGAAGGAAACAATTCGAGGAGTTGCCAAAGGAACTGGGTTTGGTCATTCCTAATGAATTACCAGCTGGTTTGACACCTAGGGAAGATCATGAAGTCTTAAGGCATGAAGACGTTAAGAACAATGTCGTGGCTAATGCTCTATCTTGTCACTACACACACTCATCCACTTTAGATGCAAGCACGATTAGATTTGAGACCTTGAAGGACTCCATGGATGCTGATGTACTCACCAAGTGCAAGGCTGGTGTTCTTGGTACTTTTGTTGAGTTTGTTGCAGGTAGATCTTCCTTTTACAGGAAACCATCTTTGTGTCCCAAGGCATCCTATTTCAGAGTGTATAACTAGAGAAACTCATGGAGGAAGACCAGCTGAATCTTTTGACATGACCAAGACCTTAGAGGTGATAAAAGAACACTTCTTTTTGCTGAAGATACAAGGGATTAATCAGAACATTGGGAGCAAATGCTTAACAAAGCCGCTCTCAAGGAGTCCTTTCAGAACAAGGGAGTACTTACCATTTTTCGAAATGACTCATTTCGGTGTTTGTTACCCAACAGATGAAGCTAGCAAAGGGCCTGACTTGTACGTTAGAGAAGTAATTCGGGAAAGGATCAAGGAAACCTACAAGGGAAGGTCCAACAAAAACAGAAAATCAAGACTCTTCCAAGAGGGTGACTTGGTTTTGGTTCACTTGAGAAAGGAGAGGTTTTCAAGCAAAAGGAAGAACAAGTTGAAGCCACAAACAGAAGTTCCATACAAGGTATACAACAATGCTTGCAAGATGAAGTTGCCGGATAGTTATGAAGTTCATACCACGTCCAAGGTGGGAGACTTTGCTCTTTATCTTGTTGAAAATGGCATTTCAGAATTGAGGACAATTCCTTTTCAAGGGGGAGGAGATGATCCGAATCAAGAAGCTACTAAGGAGTTCAATGAAGTCACTTTAGTTCCTAATGGTCCTAGTTCAGCTACACGAGCACCTAGTACCAGCTTAGTAGTTGGCCTACTTCAATTGGTGAGCTAGCTCGAGTGTGGACTGAATAAAGGAGCAAATAGTCAAGGAAATTTGAAGGCATTAACTTGGGTTCACACTCATTCAAGCATGGGGAGTGTACTGAAGTTATGAGGATGATTATGGGCTGATTGCTAACTTTGTTTTTAGCTCCATTTTCACACCCTACCCACGGCTGAATGCTCTTTGTTAGAGCTTTGTTATTAGCTCCTAGTTTACATAGCTTTGTTATTAGCTCCTAGTTTACATAGCTTTGTTATTAGCTCCTAGTTTACATAGCATTGTTATTAGCTCCTAGTTCACATAAGGTATAAGCTTTGTTTTTGTCACCCTAACCAGCCGGTTTAAGGGTCTTGTTGTAGGCTATATATAGCCATCTATTTGAATGAATAAGGCATCCAATTTTCATATCAAAAACCTGAGTAAAGCTAAGCTTTCTTTTACGTCCTTGTTGTTTACAAGACAAAGTCTAGAGTTAGTCGCGTTACAAGCTCTAAACTCGCTACTTCAATCGCGTGTTTGATTTAGCACCCGCTTTGTTCAAGTATAGGTCTACTTCACCTAGCATACTATCCTTGGTTACGGTTTATTCATCCTTAAAACTATCCTTTCATTCTGTATTGGTTACTTGTTTACGTTCCATTTCAGAATACTAATATCCTTCACGTTTGTTGTTTCAAAGTTCATATCAACTCACTTCAGCTATGAATCAATTTCGTGACTGTTTGGCGAACTGTGAGGTAAGTGATTGCAAGGCTAGTGGGTCCTGGTTCACTTGGAATAATAAACATAGGAAGGCTGAAACTAGGGTATATAGTCGTATTGATAGATGCTTGATTAACGATGAGATGATGAGTTTGTTTCCGAATGGGTTCGCGAATTTTTTACCTGAAGGAACTTTTGACCATTGTCCATGTATTGTTCATCTTGAACATCCCCCGGTTAGAAAGAATCGTAGTTTCAAATACATGAATATGTGGAGTAAAGCGCCGAATTTTCGTACGTGTGTCGCTGATGCGTGGAAGGAGACGGTCTTTGGGACTCCTATGTTTCGGATAGTGAAGAATTGGGTAGTCTCAAAAGACCGTTGAAGATGCTGAATGCTGATTGCTTCTCGGATATTGAGAATCGGTGTAATCAGGCTGAGATCAGGCTCGACCCTTTGCAGCAGCGTCTCAGGTCTGACTTGTCCGAGGAACTGATGCAGGAGGAGAGTGAGATGAATGAACATGTTAGGAATTTACAGGCGGCTAGAGCAGAATTTTGGAGTCAAAAATCTAAGCTAAAATGGGTTCGAGATGGGGATGTCAACTCGGCGTTTTTCCACGGCCTCCTCCGAGGACGACGGGCTCACAACGCAATAGCTAAGATTTCTGATGCTAACGGCCTGGATTGTGATAATAAGGCCTCGATCGAGAATGCTTTTTTGCGGTACTACCGTGGGTTACTCGATGAGTCACGGGTGGTTGAGGATATTGAGTTTGACTTGATTAGACGGGGTCCCATTTGCTCACAGGAGCATAAACTGATTCTGGAGGCAAATGTGACACCGGATGAGATCAAGAAGGCGCTGTTTAGTATTCCTCGGGATAAATCGCCTGGTCCGGATGGATTCTCGAGTCAATTCTTTATTGATTCGTGGGATATTATTGGTGAGGATGTTGTGATGGCTATCCAGGATTTCTTTCTCTCAGGTAAGCTCTTAAAACAACTGAATTGTGCGAATATCGTTCTGATTCCTAAGGTGAATAGGCCACAAAATGTGAAAGATTTCAGGCCAATTGCTTGCTGTAATGTCTTGTACAAGTGTATTGCTAAAATTATTTGTGCAAGGATGGCTAAGGTTTTGCCCCAGATAATATCTCCTACTCAAGGAGGTTTTATTCAAGGTCAGAGTATAGTGGAGAATGTGCTGATTTGTCAGGATTTGGTGCGTATGTATAAGAGAAGGAGAATTTTGCCAAGATGCCTGTTTAAAGTTGATATTCATAAGGCATATGATAGTGTTGAGTGGAAATTTGTTGACCAGATGTTGAGAGCTTTGGACTTTCCTGACCACTTTCGTAAGTTGGTTATGGAATGTGTACTTTGTGCTAATGGTGATAATTTCGGGCTTTTTCGAGAGAAAAGAGGGTTGAGACAAGGGGATCCCATGTCGCCTTTGTTATTCACGATTTGCATGGACTATTTCTCTCAAATCTTGAATTTTGGTAGAGTGGATAGGAATTTTAAATTCCATCCGAAATGTGGTCCTTTGAAGCTGACTCACTTGCTCTTTGCGGATGATCTCCTCCTTTTTTGTAAGGGGGATCGGGAATCGATGGAATTCTTGTGGAGTGCTTTTGCTACCTTTAGTAGGGCCTCGGGTCTGAGCCTAAGTGTGGGGAAGTCTCATGCTTATTTCGCAGGGGTGGATGAGGACAGGAAGGCTGCGATTCTTCAGCTCTCGGGTTGTGTCGAAGGTACGTTTCCTTTTCGGTATCTTAGGTTACCTATCCAAAGTACTCGTTTAGGCAAGCTTGATTGTGAAAATTTGATAGCTCGTATTATTTCAAGGATCTCTAGTATTGGAGCCCGTAAGTTGTCGTATGCTGGGAGACTGACTCTGGTTCAGTCTGTTCTGTCTCAACTGCATAATTATTGGGCAATGATTTTTATCATTCCTAAATTTGTCATGGCTCGAATTATTTCAATATGTCATAACTTTTTATGGGAAGGGGGTGTAGAAGGAAATAATCGAGCTTTGGTTAGTTGGGATAAAATTTGTCGGCCTAAAGATGAAGGAGGTTTGGGAATTAGGGATCTGTATATCTGGAATGAAGCAGCTGTGGCGAAGCTTGCTTCGTGGGTGTTTGATCAGCCGGACCGGTTGTGGGTTCGGTGGGTAAATAGCATCTATCTGAAGGGGGTGGAGTGGTATGATTATCGGCCTCAGTCTGATGTTACGTGGGCGTGGAGGAAAATTTGTCAGGCTAAAGAGAAAATAAAGAATATGTTCGTCAATGGTACTTGGCATGGAGCGGAGCCGAGTTACTCGATTTCGATGGCATATCAGGAGTTGCGATCTTGCGATTCACCGGTCCCGTGGGCGAGACTTGTATGGAGCGCGTGGAGTGTTCCGAGGCATAGCTTCATCTCGTAGCTAGTGTTTCGAGGGGCCCTTAATACGAGAAAGAAGCTTTTTAGGATCGGGGTTGCTGACTCGGATCGGTGTTTTTTCTGCGAGCGGGAAGAAGAGAGTCTAGAACATCTTTTCTTTGGTTGCAGTTGGAGTTCGCGGGTGATGGGTCTGTTGAGCAATTGGGTGAGGAAACCAATCCCGTGTATCACGGGAATGATCTGGGCTACGAAAATGCGGGGCTCGAAGTTGCAATGTAATGTAATTCGAGCGATGATCAATGCGACTATTTACCATATTTGGAGACAAAGAAATGCTTGCAGGATCGATGAAGCGGTGCGACATCCACAGGAGATAGTCAAATTGATTGTGTCGGATGTTAAAAATAGGATTTTGTGTAAGATTAAATACCCCGTTATGGTTAAGGATGCTAAATGGCTACATAATTTGATGTAGTCATTTTTTGTTTTTGTTTTTTGTTTCCTTTTCTTAATATACTTGCCCTTTACCAAAAAAAAAAAAAAAAAAGATATTCAAAAGATATAATCAATATAAATAATATGAGAATAAAAGAAGTAAACATTTATATTCTAAAAGAGGAAACTTTCTATTTTAAGAAACTTCTATTTTTAGAAACTTTACTAAAAACAGCATTATATCAAAATAGTGAAAATATTAGTTCATACTAATACCACATTTTTAGTAAACGATATAGATTTATAAAACTAATACTTTCGGCCTTAACGATATTAATTATTAAAGTGAACATTAAATTTTATGAAATTAATAAAATTTCGTATAAGCGTTATAAAATGATTAAAAATGGCTTAAACATTTTAATATTACTAATTAGGGTGTTTTCAAAAGTTATAAAGCTAAAATTCCCTAATTATTATTATTTTCGACAAAAAAATTATAAATAGGATTTTACGGCAAATATCAAATTAAATATTTGAACGTCTTAATTTAATTAAACCAACAAATATATTTAGAGTATGTTAAGGGATGATTTAATTCTAAAAGTTTCAGATTTAAATACTTTCAAAATTGCTGGAAAAATAATTCTTTTAGGTAAGACGAAGCATTTTAACGATAAATCACAATTTGTCCGAAAATCAGTACTTATTAATTAAAAACTTTAATAAATAGTACAGAAATTACGTAAAATAGTTAAAATATATTTATGAACATTCTGTCCAGAAAAGAAAATTTTCCAGAATCCTAAAACTTGGTTTTTAAAGCGTTTTCTCGTTAATCGTCTAATCTCGACAATAACGATTAATAAAAATAGTAATTAAAAAATGACTTAAGTATTAATCTCTAAAAATTATTATTAAACCTAATGATCATCATTTTCCAGAATATAATAATTTTCCTGATTTTCCAAAGTTCCAGATTTACTAACTTCCGTCAAAACCGTCTTTAAAACCCGTTTTCACAATTAACGATTCCATTAATAAAACTTATCGTTCCTATCATTTTATTAAGGCACTAAAAATCATAAAATTACATTTTAATATGAAATCATCAGAATCATAATTTTTCCAGATTTAAACCAAAGACCAGAAATCGAGAATTTAAACGACAAACATGGTTTTAACGATAAACGATGATTTAAAGTGATTAATTAATTCATCCACTTAACAATTCCGACAAATTATGAAAAAATTCAGAAAATTCTATTTCATCAGAAAGTTTCACCATGTCAAAAATCAGATTAAAATAAAATGTTGAAGTACTAGAACTAAAAATCGGCTTTTAATCGTTTTTGTCCGATAACGGTAATATTCAATAATCGATATCAAAAATATCAGAAAAGTACTAAATTATTAAAAATCATCATAAACAACATTTTTCCAGAATATAAACATATATTACATGTTTAGGCCGAATATTATGATTTTACAAATTAATATGACGATTTAATCGTTAATCTCGTAAAAGCGATAAAAATACCGAATCATACAAATTTTTAACTTTTAAAAATTTTCCAGATTTCATGACATACATATATTGCCAAAATAAAACATAAAAAAAAAAATATACATGCAAATACTCAATTAAAATCATGAAATACCGAGTAACATCGACGTTACCTCTACTTCTAGTCTGAATCGATTATATATTCGTCGGCTTCGAGATCGTCCAAAAATCCTACCAAACACGAAAATCATGGCAGAAAAAATACCATGAGAAAACTAATAAAAATCAAGCTAAACATTGATCGAAAACGACGTCGATTAATACCTTAACGAAGGGAACGGAAAGAGGATTATTATGACGATAAAAATGATGCGATTGGGACTCGAAATGAAGCAAAAATCTGCCTAAGAGAGAGGAGGGAGTCTCGGCCAAACAACAAAAGAAAGGGTGATGAATATTTTTTTTTATGACAAAAATGAATGAAGAGGATGGAATGGTTTTTGTGTGCATAAATGAGAATGAATGTGTTGATAAAAACAAGGCTCACTTATCAAGAGATGACCGGCCAACTTGAAGGAGGTGGAATATGAAGAGTTTGATGATAAAGCCTCCAATAAATGGAAAGATAAGCATTACGTAATTTACGTTTTAACGTGATAAAATGAAACGTTTAAATAAAACGTAGTAAAATTTGTAACCAAGAGCTTAGTCGGTCCAAAATGTGAGAAAATGGTCTCAAATAATTTATAAGTTGATAAAAAGCATAATCGTAAAATAGTTAAAGGTATTTCAAAGTAATTCGAGTAAACCTCGCGTAAGAAAATAATTATTCGCGAAGCTTCGTAATAAAATCATTAACAACTAAATTTTTGTAAATAAAAATATTTACTAGTTGAAAATATTATAGAAACGTATTCAAACATTTTTAGGAAAAGGAATAACTTAAATCCAAGTTTAAAAATGTCAATTCGAAGAGAAATAGAATTCCTTGCGGAAAAATTAATTAGTTTACGAAGAAACAAAATAAATGGATTTAAAAAGAATTTAAATCTTTAAAATTAAAAATAAAAATTATTAAACTCAAAAATCAAAATAGAACTTAGTAAAATGATGAAATATGAGGTCGAAAAGTGACAGAGTTAAGACGGAGTCCTAACGGAAAGAATGAAAATGCTTAGGAAAAATAGCGGGTGTTACAATTCTCCCCACTAAAAGAAAGTTTCGTCCTCGAAACTAAGAATAAGCAGATAGGAAATCGAGGTTTACCTTACTGGAAGAGTTGAGGATGCTTAGCTCGCATCGAAGACTCGGTTTCCCACGTTTCTTCCTCAAACCGATTACAGTGCCACAAAACTTTTACCAGAGGTAACACTTTGTTCCTTAAACGCTTCTCACGGCGATCAGTGATCTTCACCGGCCTTTCTTCATAAGTCAAATCTCGCTCGAGATCCACAACCTCGGGCTCCAACACGTGCTCGGGATCACTAACATATTTCCTTAACTGAGAAACATGAAAAACATCGTGAACCCTACCCATAGATGCAGGCAATTCCTTTTTATAAGTAACTTCGCCCACTCTCTCGATCACAGGGTACGGGCCAACGAACTTAGGGCTGAGCTTGCCCTTAATCCCAAACCGTTTCACCCCTTTCATAGGTGATACCTTCAGGAACACAAGATCACCAACCGAAAACTCCAAAGGTCGGCGACGAACATCAGCATACGACTTCTGTCGATCCTGGGCAGACTTCATCCTAGATCGGACCACATTCACCACATCAATAGTCTGAGCCAACAAATCCGGGCCTAAAATCTTCACTTCACCGGGAACATCCCAACATACGGGACTACGGCACTTTCGACCATACAGTGCCTCGAACGGGGACATCTTAATAGAAGCATGGTAGTTGTTTTTATAGGGAACCTCTACCAGCGGAAGATATCGGATCCAATTCTCTTGGAAATCCAAAGCACAAGCTCGCAACATATCCTCCAAAGTTTGGATCGTTCTCTCGGACTGTCCATCTGTAGTAGCATGGAAAGCGGTACTCATCAATAATTTGCTTCCCAAAGCATCTTGCAAAGCCTTCCAGAATTTAGAGCAGAACCTCGGGTCTCGATCCGAAACTATCTCGAGCGGTACGCCATGATGACGGACGATCTCGACGACATACACCTCAGCGAGCTTCTGCAAACTCCAAGTGTCGCGAATTGGGACGAATCGTGCACATTTGGTCAAGCGGTCCACAATAACCCAAATACCGTTTCTTCCATTCACGGTTCTTGGTAATGCCATCACAAAATCCATCGATATGCACTGCCACTTCCATTCCGGAACGGGGAGTGGTTGTAACAAACCTCCAGGCTTCTTGTGCTCGAACTTCACCTGCTGACATGTCAAGCACTTACTTACAAACTCTGCAATGTCCTCTCTCATATGAGGCCACCAGAAATGGAGCTTCAAATCCCTATACATCTTGTCACCACCAGGATGAATAGAGTACCTCGTCTTATGTGCCTCGATTAGAACTTGCTTTCTCACCTCAGCATCACCAGGGACAACCCAGGGGTTCTTAAATTTTAGTGCTCCACTGGAATCCACAGAAAAATCTAGAGCCTTACCAAGATTCATCTTTTCTCGGATACCGGCTACAAAAGGGTCTTCCAACTGCTTCTCACGAATCTCACGGAAAAGAGTTGGTTCAGCAACTAGGGCAGTGATGCGACCATCATAACCTTCATCAACAACATCAATAGACATCTTGGCAAAATCTCGGGCCAACATCACAGATAAGCCAAGACACGGAGTTAAGGAATGGAGGGTCTTTCTGCTAAGGGCATCAGCAACCACGTTAGCTTTTCCCTCACAATACACCAATTCAAGGTCATAGTCGCTCACTAACTCGATCCAGCGTCTCTGTCTCGCATTCAGATCTTTCTGCGTGAAGAGATATCGCAGACTCTTATGGTCAGTGTGAACCTTGCATCTTACTCCATACAGATAGTGCCTCCGAACTTTCAAGGCATGCACCACAGTTGCTAACTCCAAGTCGTGGGTAGGGTAATTCACCTCATGTACTTTCAACTGTCTAGAGGCGTAAGCGATCACCTTACCATTCTGCATAAGGACACAACCCAAACCATTCTTAGAAGCATCACAATATACATCAAAACCAACGCCTTCTTCATGTAGGGTCAGGATAGGAGCAGAAGTGAGCTTTCTCTTGAGCTCAGAAAAAGCATCTTCTTAGGCTTGACTCCACAGAAATTTATTCTCTTTCTTGAGTAATTGAGTCACAGGTCGTGCTAACTTAGAAAAGTCTTGCACAAATCTTCGATAATAGCCGGCAAGACCTAGGAAAATTCGGATCTCGCCAACATCTTTGGGACTTGCCCAGCTCTCGATAGCTGAAATCTTAGCAGGGTCAACTTTAATACCTTCCTTTGCGATAACATGACCCAGAAAGGTTACCTCGGAAAGCCAGAATTCACACTTGGAAAACTTAGCATACCACTTCTGATCTCGTAGAATGCCAAGAATAATGTTGAGATGTTCTGCATTTTCAACCTCCGACTTGGAATAAATCAGGATGTCATCAATAAAGACAACAACACACTGATCCAAATACTCCCTGAAAGTTCTGTTCATTTGATCCATAAAAACAGCAGGAGCATTGGTTAGTCCAAAAGGCATGACTTTGAATTCATAATGTCCATACCTCGAACTGAAAGCCGTCTTCGGAATGTCTGATTCACGGACGGGGATTTGGTGATATCCAGACCTTAGATCGATCTTGGAAAACACAAAAGCACCCTTAAGTTGATCAAAGAGATCATCAATTCTGGGCAAGGATACTTGTTCTTGATCGTAACCTTGTTGAGATCACGATAATCAATACACAGGCGCATCGAACCGTCTTTCTTCTTGACAAAGAGTACAGGAGCGCCCCAAGGGGAAGAACTTGGACGAATGAAATCTTTCTTAATCATTTCATCCAATTGCTTGCGTAGCTCTTGCAACTCAGCAGGAGCCATTCTGTAAGGTGCTTTGGCAATCGGGCCAGTACCAGGCACGAGTTCCATAGTGAATTCCACATCTCGTTCGGGTGGAATACCTGGTAACTCCTCGGAAAATACATCTGCATAATCACACACTATGTGCACCTCCTCGAGTTTAGGGAGTTCAGCAGTTACAGTTACCGTACATAGAAATGCTTGGCAACCTTTTCTCTGCATTCTGATAGCCTTCATGGCAGAAATAATTTTGATACCCTTCTGTCTTCGACCACCACGGTAAGACACTCGAACACCTTCGGGGGTCTTCAGAGAAATCTTCTGATCTCGACACTGAAACCTTGCATCATACTGAGCTAACCAGTCCATTCCCAAAATAACGTCGAACTCAGCGAGAGGGAACTCAAGGAGAGTAGAAGGAAGAATAGTACCAGCAAAGAGAATAGGTACATTCTAATAAGCTTTAGAACAGTCAACAACTTCACCAGAAGGAAGGGAAATAGCTATTGATTCAGCTTGACAGGCGCTTAAGGATAGTTTTGAAGCCAGAATAGAAGATATCACAGATGTGGAAGCGCCAGTATCAAATAATATATAAGCACTAACACCAGAAATCAGAAACATACCCGTAACCACATCAGGATTAGCCTCAGCGTCAGCACGGCTCATCACAAAGATGCGTCCCTTACGAGGAGCAGAAGTAGAGACAGCGCCGACTGCAGTAGCGGTGTTGGCAGTTGGCTTCTTCGGACACTGAGGGGAGCGGTGACCCGGTTCTCCACAAGTAAAGCAGGTAATAGGGGAGCCATCATAGTTCTTGCCGGGGTGTATGGGTTGTCTTCACCTAAAGCATGCTGAATCCTTCTTGTTGTTGGGCTTCAAGTTGAAATTGTTTTTCTTGAAACCACTACCTGTAATAGCATACAGTAGAGTCAGAAATTTTAGAAGAAAAGAAGGTAAAAGAAGAAGAGAAAGGAAAAATAATCCAAACCTCCAGAGTTGAACTTCTTAGAAGAAGATGAAGAGTTATTCCCAGAATGGGTGAAAGGTCGTTTATAACCAGATGATGGGTTCATAGATTTCACCCGCTCGATTGAAGACTCCGCGTATAGCGCGGCATTATGGAGCTCATTAACAGTTGCGAGACTCCGCGGCATGTTGAGGGTGATATCGGCTCGAAGTCCTCCTCGATAAAAGAAACCTCGGGAATTCTCATTGGGTAACAGATCTCCAGCATAATTCACCAGGAAGTGGAACCAAGTAGTGTAAGCTTCTACAGACATGGTATTCTGGCGCAGAGCGTTGAATTCAGTCATCCTCTGATGCCTCAGCTCCTCGGGATAGAATCTCTGCTCTAAGAGAGCCTTGAACTGAGTCCAGTTGAATCCTGGAGTTTGAAGTGCAGTCGGGTCAACCTGGGTCCACCATTGGTCTGCATCGTCTGACAGGTACAGCACAGCTAGACCCACCTTATGATTCTCGGGGGCGGAGTAAATCCCAAACCGCCGTTCCATCAGTCGAAACCAACGGTTCATGACTTCGGGGTCCACGGAGCCATCATAAAAATCCAGTCTGCTTTTAGCCATTCCTTCAGCTTCGTGAGAGAAGCTAAAGGGTCTCAGTTGGTTCCGGTTGTTCATCTCGTTCATGGCCTGCGCTATGTTGCGTAGCGTGTCAGCCAGTGCTTCGATACCTCCCTGATCATTGTTGTTGTTGTTTCGGTTACCTCTTCCGGCCATCTTGAAGTTCACAAATAATAACATAAAATCAATGTTAATCATCGAGTTCAGGAACAGATAATCTTAACAGTTAAGTCCTTATCTGTTTCTACCCATTTCTAATAATATCTTTATTTACTGTTTAAATAATTTACTGATATTTTTCCCTAATTTCAAGTGTGTAAGCGTCGGGAGCAGTGATGCTCTGATACCAACTGTAATCCCCTAGAAATTCTAACGCGATACAGTGGCGGAAACACTGTAGAGTCGGGATTATAACACATTGTAACTATGTTTTTATAAAAATATAAATGGTAAAGTCAAACATAAGGCCCTAAATAAAATGGCCAAAAATTAAATAAATCCACGAAGGGTTTAACAATCCACAAAACATAATTATTAAAATTAATCGATCAAGGATCATGTCTGCCCGCTAGCCCACACCCAGAAACATGCGTACCTGTCATGTTAAAAACATAACAGCCACAATCAGTGAGGAGCAACGTCAACGTTCTCCCAGCCGTATAACATGATTTTAAAACAGTAATTACTAATATAGGAAAAATATTAAAAATGAAAAACAGTAAAACAGCATATTAAAATAAGCTTTTAGCGCCAAAACCAAAATATAAAAAATGGGTTTCCGAAGAAACATAAAAATATTTGCCAACCTGTAAACCAATTTATATCGATAACAAATACAATAGTCAAAATGGCGTTATGGATAAGAGTAGTGTAGACGGCTAGACTTTCACTAAAAGAATACTAAAAACTAGCTTCGAGAAGTCAGTTCAAACAAATCAAACCTCGATCTCTAACTAGGCTACTCAACCATAATAGGACGGCGACTTATAAATGCGTGACCCTAGTTTAAGATAATGCACACCCCTCCTGGGATTACCTGTCACCCAGTTCAACTTATGACGGCGACTTACTGCGAGGCCTAAGCTTAAGGTCAAAATGTACATAACTCCCGGGATACCTGTCACCCGGTTCAACAACCAATGTACCGATTCCTGATACACCAGCCTTATAGTTGATGGCAAAACCGTAAACCCTAGAATATACTACTCTAACCTCACACTTGTCCTTATTCCATAACTCCAAAACAAAGCCATTATCGATATTCAAAAGATATAATCAATATAAATAATATGAGGATAAAAGAAGTAAACATTTATATTCTAAAAGAGGAAACTTTCTATTTTAGGAAACTTCTATTTTTAGAAACTTTACTAAAAATAGCATTATATCAAAATAGTGAAAATATTAGTTCATACTAATACCACATTTTTAGTAAACGATATAGATTTATAAAACTAATACTTTCGGCCTTAACGATATTAATTATTAAAGTGAACATTTAATTTTATGAAATTAATAAAATTTTGTATAAGCGTTATAAAATGATTAAAAATGTCTTAAACATTTTAATATTACTAGTTAGGGTATTTTCAAAAGTTATAAAGCTAAAATTCCCTAATTATTATTAGTTTTGAAAAAAAATTGTAAATAGGATTTTACGGCAAATATCGAATTAAATATTTGAACGTCTTAATTTAATTAAACCAACAAATATATTTAGAGTATGTTAAGGGATGATTTAATTCTTAAAGTTTCAGATTTAAATACTTTCAAAATTGCTGGAAAAATAATTCTTTTAGGTAAGACGAAGCATTTTAACAATAAATCACAATTTGTCCGAAAATCAGTACTTATTAATTAAAAACTTTAATAAATAGTACAAAAATTACGTAAAGTAGTTAAAATATATTTATGGACATTCTGTCCAGAAAAGAAAATTTTCCAGAATCCTAAAACTCGGTTTTTAAAGCGTTTTCTCGTTAATCGTCTAATCTCGACAATAAAGATTAATAAAAATAGTACTTACAAAACGACTTAAGTATTAATGTCTAAAAATGATTATTAAACCTAAAAATCATCATTTTCCAGAATATACTAATTTTCCAGATTTTTCAAAGTTCCAGATTTACTAACTTTCTTCAAAACCGTCTTTAAAACCTGTTTTCACATTTAACGATTTCATTAATAAAACTTATCGTTCCTATCATTTTATTAAGGCACTAAAAATCATAAAATTACATTTTAATATGAAATCATCAGAATCATAATTTTTCAAGATTTAAACCAAAGACCAGAAATCGAGAATTTAAACGACAAACACGGTTTTAACGATAAACGATGATTTAAAGCGATTAATTAATTCATCCACTTAACAATTCCGAAAAATTATGAAATAAATTTAGAAAATTCTATTTCATCAGAAAGTTTAACCACGGCAAAAATCAGATTAAAATAAAATGTTTAAGTACTAGAACTAAAAATCGGCTTTTAATCGTTTTTGTCCGATAACGGTAATAATTCAATAATCGATATCAAAAATATCAGAAAAGTACTAAATTATTAAAAATCATCAAAAACAACATTTTTCCAGAATATAAACATATATTACATGTTTAGGCCGAATATTATGATTTTACAAATTAATATGACGATTTAATCATTAATCTCGTAAAAGCGATAAAAATACCGAATCATACAAATTTTCAACTTTTAAAAATTTTCCAGATTTCATGACATACATATATTGCCAAAATAAAACATAAAAAAAAAATATACATGCAAATACTCAATTAAAATCATGAAATACCGAGTAACATTGACGTTACCTCTACTCCAAGTCTGAATCGATTATATATTCGTCGGCTTCGGGATCGTCCAAAAATCCTACCAAACACGAAAATCATGGCAGAAAAAATACCATGAGAAAACTAATAAAAATCGAGGTAAACATTGATCGAAAACAACGTCGATTAATACCTTAACGAAGGGAACGGAAAGAGGATTATTATGACGATAAAAATGATCCGATTGGGACTCGAAATGAAGCAAAAATATGCCTAAGAGAGAGGAGGGAGTCTCGGCCAAACAACAAAAAGAAAGGGTGATGAATATTTTTTTTTATGACAAAAATGAATGAGGAGGATGGAAGGGTTTTTGTGTGCATAAATGAGAAGGAATGTGTTGATAAAAACAAGGCTCACTTATCAAGAGATGACCGGCCAACTTGAAGGAGGTGGAGTATGAAGAGTTTGATGATAAAGCCTCCAATAAATGGAAAGATAAGCATTACGTAATTTACGTTTTAACGTGATAAAATGAAACGTTTAAATAAAACGTAGTAAAATTTGTTACCAAGAGCTTAGTCGGTCCAAAATGTGAGGAAATGGTCTCAAATAATTTATAAGTTGATAAAAAGCATAATCGTAAAATAGTTAAAGGCATTTCAAAGTAATTCGAGTAAACCTCGCGTAAGAAAATAATTATTCGCGAAGCTTCGTAATAAAATCATTAACAACTAAATTTTTGTAAATAAAAATATTTACTAGTTGAAAATATTATAGAAACGTATTCAAACATTTTTAGGAGAAGGAATAACTTAAATCCAAGTTTAAAAATGTCAATTCGAAGAGAAATAGAATTCCTTGCGGAAAAATTAATTAGTTTACGAAGAAACCAAATAAATAGATTTAAAAAGAATTTAAATCTTTAAAATTAAAAAAAAAATTATTAAACTCAAAAATCAAAATAGAGCTTAGTAAAATGATGAAATATGAGGCCGAAAAGTGACAGAGTTAAGACGGAGTCCTAACGGAAAGAATGAAAATGTTTAGGAAAAATAGCGGGTGTTACAATTATTTTCTTGATACTACGTTCATATCATTTACTGTTTGATTTAGATTTTGAATTGTCAGAAGAAGAGATCCACAACTTAGCCCTGCTTGAGATCGAAGCTTTACTTCAAAGTAATGGTAGCAGTTTGTCTATATTTGATGGCATGCCCATCCCTGATGCAACAACAGTTTCTTATTTAGGGAATACGTTGTTTCGAGATGAGTTATCGTATGATAGGGTTGCTTTGAGGCATGAATTTGAAATGGCATTGCCTATGTTGACTGTTGGTCAACGTGTTGTGTATGATGACATTATTAGTGCTGTTTCAGTACAAAGAAGTTCTGTTTTCTTTGTGTATGGTTTTGGAGGTACAGGTAAAACATTTATATGGCGCACTTTGTGTGCCGATTTGCGCAGTAAAGGTCAAATTGTGCTTCCTATTGTGTCCAGTGGAATTGCAGCAACATTAATTCCTGGAGGGAGGACAACTCATTTTAGATTTGGCATTCCGATTAATGTTACTGAGACTTCCACTTGCTCTGATATCAAGCCTGGCACCGATTTGACAGAGTTGATAATGAAGACGAGTCTCATTTATATGGGATGAGGCACCTTGCACCCATAGATATTGCTTCGAGGCTCTTGATCGTAGTTTGAGAGATGTCATGCGTGTTGTGAGTCCACGAAATGCAGACTTGCCTTTTGGAGGTAAAGTTGTTGTATTTGGAGGTGACTTTCGACAAATACTCCCAGTTGTGTCTAAAGGGAGTAGGTCTGACATCGTCCATGCTTCTTTATTTTCATCTTATTTATGGTCATCTTGCAAGGTTAGTCTTTTTTTTTTTTTTTTATATTTATTGAAATTTTTTGTCTGTTGTACTATTTACCTTTTTCTCTGCCTTCATTTTTGTCCATGACTACAGAGTAATTCTTTGTTGTTCTATATATTTATATAGGTTCTCACACTTACTCAGAATATGCGTCTTCAAGTTGGTTGCTCTTCTTCTAATGTGCAAGAGATACGTGAATTCTCGGATTGGATTCTTAGAGTCGGTGATGGTGTAGAAGGCGGACGTAATGATGGAGAGGTTAATGTCAAGTTTCCAGAGGCAATTCTAATCCATAACGTCAGTGACCCTATTTCTTCCATTGTATCCAACACATATCCTAACTTGGTGGATCGGTTATGGGATGATGGTTATTTGCAACAGCGAGCGATATTGGCACCTACCCACGAATTTTTTGAATTGATTAATGACTATGTTTTATCTCTTCTTCATGGTAAAGAGTTTGTGTATCTAAGCTCTGATGAGTTATGTATGGATGACATAGTTCCTGGCCAACCTAATATGCATTCAACTGAATTCCTAAATAGTATCAAGTGCTCCGGGGTTCCTAACCATGAGTTACGCTTGAAGGTTGGTGCTATGGTCATGCTTATCCGAAACATGGATCAATTTCGTGGGTTGTGTAATGGTACGCGCTTGATTGTGACTGATCTAGCAAACCGAGTCATTCGATGTAAGGTGTTAACTGGAAGCCATGCAGGTGATATTGTATATATCCCGCGTTTGTCCCTTACACCGTCTGACTCAAGCAAATTTCCAGTTCGGTTTACTCGGAGACAATTCCCAATTTCTATATGTTTTGCTATGACAATTAACAAAAGTCAGGGCCAATCGTTGGCGCATGTTGGTCTTTATCTTCCCAAGCCTGTCTTTATACGTGGCCAATTATATGTTGCTTTGTCAAGGGTCACCAGCAAGAGTGGATTGAAAATCCTTATTTTTGATAGTAATCAATGCACTTCAGACACTACTACCAATGTTGTGTACCAAGAAGTTTTCCAATATTTGTAATTATATTTGTATATTTGTATTTATGTTTCCTTCACACAATTGTTACTATAGTTTTACATCTTAATGTTTATGTTACTGTAATTGTTTATTTTGTTCTTCATCTGTTTAAATTTGATTATTTCGATATGTGTTGTATATAAATGCATCTGCTACCATACAATCTTTGTTCTAATTGTATTATTGCCAGCGCGCAATTTGCGCGGGTATTAAACTAGTAATATTTTATAAGTTAGTAAAGTTAACGAAACAAATTACGAGTTAGATTAGCAAGTAATATATACATAAATTTCTCCTCCAATATAAACTATTCAATTAATTAATCTAACAACATATAATATTTTTTATCTCTTCTAAATCTAAATTAGAAATAAACTCATTATTCTTCCCACTTATTTAAGTTCCTTTGAAAAATGCGTAAGAAATGACTCAAGAAAATGGGTTTCAGCAGTTTAAGGTCTTAGAGGAAGACGATCTACTTACGGTACATTCCTATTACCAGTTCAGTACAAGGATCGTTCTTCCGAGCAAATAAGGCAAACTAGACACCTCGTCTCACTTTTTCCGCTCTTATTCTTTTTTTTTCTCTTTTTTTTTCCGTATGATTTTTTTCCTTCATTCTTCTTTTTCTTTTTCAATTTTTTTTTCCAAGATCGAGTGACCCATGTAGCGAGCTTTCAACCAATGACTCCCGCCCTTCCGGACAAGGCATTAGGCATTCTCTCAATCCAGTTAGGAATAGGTTCCCCTCAGATTTACTAATTCGAGTCACAAGACCGACTTTCTCACTCTTGAGGCATCTAATCCTTCTTATAGCCCTAATTAGGAGTCACCTATGAAAGTAAATTAATTAGACAAGACCGGCTTACCACTCGTACCTCCTGAGTCAACGAAAAAAAAAGTAGTTAAGGTAGCTAAACAAGTGGTATTCTTTATAATTTATTTGTAAATTAAATTTAAAAGAGACTTAAAATATCATCTACTATCAAATTAATTAATCCAAGTCTAATCGAGAGGAAAAATAAATGCATACAGAAAAACAAATTTTTAGGTTAGTAACAGTTAAAGTTAGAGTTAATTTTTTTCTTTTGAAACAAAATAAGTTAGATTAGAATTTGTCGTCGACTTCCCTATTCTAGTTAGTCGAATAAAAACAAAGGGTGTTTTTAAACAATAAGCTCCATTTATTTAAGAATTTTCCACTTTATTTTTTAAGAATTAACCACTACAATTCCCCCACACTTAGTCCATTGTCGTCCTCGACAATGAGAACTCAAGAGCTAAAGTTATGAAACAAAAAATTAACCCTCCTTGATTTCAAACCAACCAAAGTAGGTACAACCGACGACAAATTAATAATATTTTATAAGTTAGTAAAGTTAACAAAACAAATTACGAGTTAGATTAGCAAGTAATATATACACAAATTTTTCCTCCACTATAAACTATTCAATTAATTAATCTAACAACATATAATATTTTTTATCGCTTCTAAATCTAAATTAGAAATAAACTCATTATTCTTCCCACTTATTTAAGTACCTCTGAAAAATGCATAAGAATTGACTCAAGAAGACGGGTTTCAGCAGTTTAAGATCTTAGGGGAAGGGGATCTACTTTCGGTACATTTCTATTACCAATTCAGTACAAGGATCGTTCTCCCGAGCACATAAGGCAAACTAGACACCTAGTCTCACTTTTTCCGCTCTTATTCTTTTTTTTTCTCTTTTTTTTCCGTATGATTTTTTTCCTTCATTCTTTTTTTTCTTTTTCAATATTTTTTTTTTTCAATATTTTCATTTTTTTCCCAAGATCGAGTGACCCGTCTAGCGAGCTTTCAACCAATGACTCCCGCCCTTCCGGACAAGGCATTAGACATTCTCCCACTCCCGTTAGGACTAGGTTCCCCTCGGATTTACTAACTCGAGTCACCAGACTGACTTTCTCACTCTTGAGGCATCTAATCTTTCTTATAGCCCTAATTAGGAGTCACCTATGAAAGTAAATTAATTACACAAGACCGGCTTACCGCTCGTACCTCCTGAGTCAACGAAAAAAAAAGGAGTTAAGGTAGCTAAACAAGTGGTATTCTTTAAAATTTATTTGTAACTTAAATTTAAAAGAGACTTAAAATATCATCTACTATCAAATTAATTAATCCAAGTCTAATCGGGAGGAAAAATAAATGCATACACAAAAATGAATTTTTAAGTTAGTAATAGTTAAAGTTAGAGTTAATTTTTTTCTTTTGAAACAAAATAAGTTAGATTAGAATTTGTCGTCGACTTCCCTATTCTAGTTAGTCGAATGAAAACAAAGGGTTTTATTAAACAATAAGCTCCATTTATTTAAGAATTTTCCACTTTATTTTTTAAGAATTAACCACTCCCCCACACTTAAACTCGACATCGTCCTCGATGTCAAAAATAGACATTGAAAATTTAAACTTTAAGCATATAAAAAGATAAGAGGGTGGAGGGACTTAGCAGATTCCAATTCTTCGGTAGCTGATGATATCATGATACTTTGACACAAAAATATCATTGTTCTCTTGTTTTTCCATGCTCCAACAGAAATAATCAATCCGACACAAAATCAAAAGTCCTTTTACGATCTGCAAAAGATGACATTGACCAATGAAGTGTAGCACAAAGGAAACAAAACACACATAACATCGACAGGGAAAAAGAAAATTAGATATAAAAAATTAAAAGATTTTTTTTGGGCATCCGACACTATTAAGATCCCCTTACAAAGGTTGCGAAACTCAGGGAGGCACTTAAGCCGACTCAACTAATAAAACAAAAATATACTAGTAATAATAAGGGTAATAATAATAAGCAGATAACGTCTAAGATAATAAACAATCAATTCCGACAATGGCGCCAAAATTTGATGCGTGTCGTTTCCGCAGTCAAAATTAAATTTATAAACACTACTAACTCTACGGTAGATAGGGTAAGTAGAGGTCGATCCCACAGAGACTGACGTTATTATCTAAGACAATTTATTATTTAATATTATAAATATATATAAAGGGGGGTTTTGTTAGGTTGAAAATAATAATAATAAAATAAATAAACATAACATAAATAAAAAATTAATCATAACAATATTCGAGACATGCAATATATGATATAATCAGGTTAATCATCGATTCAATTAATTAGACTCAAATAGATCGGTAATTATTTAATCCCTTGTAAGCAAGTAAATTAACAGTTTTATCTTTCTTAGTCGTTAAACTCCGTTAACCACGCAAGTTTAATCCTAACTAAATTAGATTGACTCAACCATGTAAGCACGAATCAAGTCCATAGATTTAATCGCATTAAGAACACCAATCAATTGAATTATATAGAACCAGAAAGCTGCAATTAAATATAACTCAATTATCGTACAAAATTCTAGTAGTTAAATTAGACCAGTAAGCTACAACCTAATTTAAAACACTATTAATTTAACAATCGATTCATATAAATAATCTAGGTGATCAGACTAAATTAATAAATATGAAAACAACTGTCAAATCGTGAATTTCATACGAATATCAAAGTACGAATTAAATGTTAAAACAATTACGTAA
This sequence comes from Agrostemma githago, assembly GCA_958450325.1. Lineage (NCBI taxonomy): Eukaryota > Viridiplantae > Streptophyta > Magnoliopsida > Caryophyllales > Caryophyllaceae > Agrostemma > Agrostemma githago. The sequence goes on along the minus strand of OY288249.1, from coordinate 57,809,150 downwards.
TCTCATAACTCATTGACAATAATCAGTACATTACATGTTCGAATAACTGAAAGATTAATCTAAATAACTAAATAAACGATAAATAAACTAAATAAGATAGATAGATACAACCGTTAGATAAATTAGGAGTTGAATTATTGATCGTGTCCCGCATTAAAATCCGGTTGAATTTGTACCGACCTTAGCCGTGAAGGCCAAGGCCTTCGCCCTACTTCTATGTGTGTGTTTTGTGGCTCCTTCCTCTCTCCTTTTTTGGGGGGATTGGGTATTTATAGTTGCCTTGGGTCAAAATTAGGAAAGATTTGGGGTATAATTTTTGGGTGCAAGTATGGAAAATTGAGGGGATTTGGCAATATTGGATGTCCATTGATACTCGCGTTTTCTTATAACTCAAGATTATGGGTTGTATTTTTTCCATTTTTTCCTCCGTTAATTCCTTGATGAAGTAAATCTTCTAACTTTATTTGGGGTTGTTATTGTTCTCTTGCTCTTGTATCTAGTCGTTCTCGTTCGATCGTCCTTTTTTACCCATCAACTCGTACCTATAATTCATAGTTAATACAATTTAGCCCAATTTATTCTAAAATCACAATTACTTGAATAATTAACCAACTTACTAAAAAGTATACTATATAGCCCAAATAATATTACAAATAATATTAACGACACATAAAAACGGGATGAAATTATGAATAATTAACGAGTTATCACATCCCCAACACAAAACACACCAAGCCCTCCAAAGTGGAAGGGTAGTGTGGAAAGACGCCACTGCCAGTCCCCAAACCCGAGGCCGGACGCGGTGACAATGCGCTCCAAGCTAGACCGCAGAGCAGTATCAAAGGAAATCTTAGCCGAGTCAAAAACCGAAGGGGGGCAAGTGCGCAGAGCAAAAGAAAGCTTGGAAATACCCGCACATGCACGAAGTAACAACAACTCGCATTGTGGATCCTCAATCCTTGCAACAAAATCCATAAGCTCAATGGTCCTGGTAACTCTCTTCGCCACAAGTTCACTGCTAAAAACCCCGCAAACACTGACGGGGCCACCAAGAACTTTGACACCACGCGACGGTCGAGAAATATCGGGGGGGGAAAACACCAGGAAGTCGACTCCTAGGATCTTCCTTAGGCAAAAAAACATCGGTTTTGCCGACATTAAGATGAAGACCCAAGCGAGGATCGTCCTCCATAATGAGCTCCAAAACCTTCCCCACGACCAAAGTATCTGGAACGATGGTGCCGTCGTCCAAGTACCAAGCCTGCAAGCTCAAGGGAAAAGAATCCCGGATCTTACAAATCAAGGGATTTAAGACCAAAGCGAAAAGAAGAGGGCCCAAAGGATCACCCTGCTGGACCCCCTGACAAGACCATAAGTTATGCTCCCCGTAAAAAAGTCTGGCAGGCCCAGAGTAACAGAACTCGACCCAGCGGAAAAGAACAGGGCAACAATGACGAACCTCTCGCAACATGTCCCGGTCGACCAAATTAAAGGCATTCTGTAACACCCCTAATTTTTATAAATTAAATTTGTATTCATATTTTTATTTCGTTTGCGATTTAACTCGTAAACCATTTTAATTCTTCTCGAAATTACATTGAATTAATCTTGAATTCCTAAAATCTTTATTTTAGCTCGAATTCCTATTTTCAACTCGAAAGTCGTTAAAAATATTTTATTATCTTCTCGAGAAATCATTTTATTAAACTTTCGTTGAAAAGTATCATTTTGTTTTCAAGAAATCAATTTAATTCATTTTCGTTGGAAATAATTTATTGGTCAAGAAACGCAATTTCTTTACAAACAATTATTTAAACTTGAGATAGACTCATTTGATTTCGGACTTGACCAAAATATTTATTTCCAGACCGAAAATAGTATTTTACAACCCATTTCACAATTTGGGCCTAATTCTTTCCTAACACGTTTTTAACCCGATTAATTCATAAACAGATTATTTATTTTTACTAATGATTTTTGATCAAACCGTAAATTATTTTCTGACCCAAATCAAGTCTGTTACCTCGTCACTAACTAGATGAGTCCCTAAGATATTTTATTTATTATGATCACATGTTTTATTTATTTATTTATTTATTTATTTATTCATCATAATTCTATTCAACAACTCCAATTTTGGTTGTTTTACGTTACTTCTCTAACTCTTTCTTTTTATACTCTCTCTCCAATTCTATTAGTTCTATCATTACGTAAAACTCATCCTCCAATTCCGTTTAATTACGTTATTGCTGCTCAGCCTGTTATGTATCTCTTCTCCTTCGTTCATTCTAATCCGAGGGTAATTTAATTACTCTTATTCTCCATCTCGTTTCCCTCTTTCTATTCCCTTCTTATGTGATTCTAATACCATATGTTTTAATTTTTCGTAGGCTATCGTGCTAGATCCGATGAAGACGATTATTTTATAAATTTGGATCTCCATGAAGGTAACACATGATGGCATGACTCGGTATTGCATGATATATATGTTGTAGTTGCTTGTAGTATCGTTTTAAATCGAATTTTATAAATATGTTTACTATATTATTATGATGATATGTTTCAATCTTCCAAAAATTATTATAGGACCGAGACTAAAACGTATGAATAAGAATTAATTTCTTAATTTTTCGTGATATTTAATATGAACTATCAAATTGAAAGGTTTACTATTTTTAACGAGGTTACAGCATGTTTCAGAATCGATTAGCGTTTTTGTACGATTTATTACTCATGTTTACAGATCTTATTTTCAAAAAGTTTGAAAAGAGACTAATGTTTATTTTAAGTCTAATATACTTCTGTTAAATTTCGTAAATTAATTCCAAGTAGTTTTGTCACAACAAATCGTTTATGAAACTGTGACGGATTAGCTCCCGAATCTGTCAGTAGTTGTTAAACCTAATTTAAAACCTATGATACACTTTGAATTTAATTTTGGTAATTTATGTAAATTAACTTTCAAGATTCTAGTTAATGTTTATAATTGGATTTGTTTTAAAATAAAATTTTAAACGTGCTTTATTAAAGAAATACTATCGGGTGTCGGATTCTGACAATTTATAAAACTACGAAAAAAACCTTTGTTAAGTTAGGAAATTCGATTTTCTCCCGAAACAAAAGTTGTAGTTAAGCTTTTAAATCAACCTCACTGATCTTATATCGTTTTGATTTTTAATGATTTAATTATGAACTTTATAGTAAGACAGTGCAAATCTGAAAAATCTGTAAATTTGTAATTTATTACTTTTAATTACATAAACTCCAACCTTTTGAGAAATAATTATGATTTTTACTTTCCTTCACTTTTAATCATTAATCATACATTTATCTAAATGTTTATGTCTCAAGGCCTAATATTAAATCTTTTATATAATTCATATGTTAAACGATTTCTAATTATAATAATACCTATTTGGGAAAGTTACTATTTGAAGAAAGTTTCTATCTTTGGAAAGTAACTATTTTGGAAATATTTAAGATATCTTCGGATAAAATATTTATTGGTTTGAATATGGAATAATGTTGGAAATGAGAAGTTACAGTATATAAGTCTAGGATATGTTGCTTGTTACCATCAGCTATATGGTCAGTGTATTTGCGTCAGGGATACATTGATTGTCGAACTGGGTATCGTTTATGCTCAGGAGTCATGCGCATGTACTTAGGCTAGGATTTCGCTGATCGCAGTCCTATTATAGTTTGAGTTGTCTGGTGAGAGGGCTTAGGAGTCGCTTCGTGGGCAATGAGTTCTTTAACCAGTGAGGCTTAGGGGTCGCTTTGTGGGCACTAAGTTAAACTTTGGTGTTGTTTTGACATATCTCTAGTAGTAAAAGCTGTACTTATCATCGGTTTTATATTCCATTATTCGTTTTGACGCCGTTAGGCTGCTGAATTGTTTTCTGGTTTTGAATTTATTTTGATATATATACTGCTTTGAGTTTAATCTATTTTCTTATATTATGCTTCTATTGCCTATATATTATGTAATATGGCTGGGAGAATTGCCTGAGTTGCTCCCCACTGAATTGTGGCTGTTATGTTTGTAACATGACAGGTATTCTGTGTTCTAGGGTTTGGTGTGCGCTAGCGAGTGGCATTTATCCTACTCTGCTTTAATCACATTTATTTATGGATTGTTAAACCCATTTGAAGAATTTCTATTTTTAGCCCTTTTGTAAAAAGTGGCTTTTGTATTGACTGACCATTCTTTTTGTTATATATAGAACATCATTATGTATTAATCCCAAATCTACAGTGTTTCCGCCACAGTATTGCATTAGAATTTATAGGGGATTACAGTTGGTATCAGAGCATCGTTGCTCCCGACGCTCACACCAGATTTTAGGAAAAATACCTGTAAACGATTTCAACATTAATAAAATATTAGTGAGAGAAGGGTAGAAATCAAATTAAGGACTTAATTGTTAGGTTTACGTGTTCTTGTAACTCAATGATTAGCATTGCATGTTTGTTTTATATGCCCAAGAAGAAGATGAGTGGACAAGATGTTGATGTAATGCTGCTCCAGATTGGGACAAGACCTACTTAGCACTTCTGAGACCTGATGACTCTAGTGGACGACTTGGTGCTACAAGGAAGATGCAATGGTGACTTCTCAGCCCAGATTCAGTTTGTTCAAGCTACAGGCCAGATGATCAAGAGTAGATTTCAGTTCCATGATGGTGCAGTAGACACCGATGTGATTTCACTTTGGACCCAGATGCGACTTCATTTCAGATTGGATCAAGATGGAGCGACCTAAGAAGACTGGTGTGCTCGTTTCTCTACAAGAGATGAAGAGATCCAACGAGTTCCCTAGTAAACTCTAGAGATACGAAAACTCTTCTCTGTTCTAAGACCTTAATAGTCTAGGATCCTTGTTCAATGGTTCCAGTTTCTTCTTCTTCTTCCAATCCTTGTCTTATAAATGATCATTTTCAGTCTCGTGGTGATTCCTTGTTTTATTCTCCCATTTTGCCCTCCATCCTCTTGAGATTCTTTGGTTGGACTCCTGTCTTAGCTAGTGAACCCCACAAAAAGTTAAAGATGTTTGAGGTTTAGTGAACCCCATTACCTGTGGTTTGAGGATTTTGAGTTGTACCCTATTTTCTAAGCAAGTCAGAACTTTTTGAGGATTGATTTCAATAGTATTAATTGATTGATGGAATTAAGATTTTACCTTAAGTGTTGATCTTGGATTATAATTCACTTGATTATATAAAGTACTTAAAGAAGATAAACTTTCGGATAGTAAGATTATATGTTATTTTGATGGATATCTAGTACCTAACCTAGAACCGAACTAAGTGTAACTAGTAATATTACTTTGGAATTCCCACCTAATGTTGATTTAATGGATTAGTCGTTGACTTTTGGGATCATAGACCTCTAGAGTTTTAGCCTGAGTGTTGTGGTACCATTTCAGGTTTTCGTTTAAGGTTTTTGGTAATTTTGGTTGACATAGATTAAACCATGGTTTTTATGGATGAGATCATTGAGTCTGATAAGGTCGTGACCTATAAACTTTTGAGTAGAGTGATCTAAAAATTCATGAGTGAATCCTTGTTAACTTTAAGGAAGAGAAAGGTCATGCACAATCACGATTCAGGTTTACACTACTGTTTTGAGTAATATTTTAATTGATACCAACCACCTAATGAAATTTACAGTTCAGAACCCTTAGACAAGCATGATTATGGCTTTGTGGAATTATTGAATGTATTGTAGTGGCGCTGTTGCGATTTGAAATTTGATGGACTTCTAAAGAACCTTACTCAAGTGATGTGTTGGAAATGTGAGTGACTGACATTACATGTAAAGTTAAGCGTCCTAATTTATAAAAACACATGAATAAACATATATTCGTAGTATGATGTCTTTGTCTATATCATTTTTAATGTGTAGTGCAAAATCTATTATTGTTTTTATTGATTGAATGGTACAATTGAAATAATTTATTTGACCCCTGATTAAATAATATAACGTGTGTATCACGTAGAACTCTAAGGAAAATACATTTACTGAGTAACTTGATGATTAGAGAAAATCATGCCATAAAATATGAATTTAATTCTACAATATTAAAATTGCATATACGCTAGAGGCCTAGAGTTATTTTTTGTATACATTTATGTTAATGACGATGTAAGTTATGTTATCTACAAAAAATAACGTAAAACATAAAAGATATCCATACAGTATAAATAATCTTTAATAAAATACTTGGTATCGACCACTTATTATTACGATTAGTTTACTTTTACCATTTTTATTACATAATTCAAAAAATAATAACTTGATAGATCGAATATCAAAATTTAACCGTTTATACCATGGAGTCGAAAATCATCACAGTTGCGCTACTTTTAATCCCTTTTTGGTCATGGCTAAACAAGGTTTTGCGATTGCGTCACCTACACCAAACCCAGCCAAACCAGATGACTTCTTAAAATGTGCAAATGAATTGGGAAAAACATGTGGTGATTTTATATCTCAATATATTTTTTCGAACAGAGTATCTGTATCAGAAGAATGTTGCAGCGCTGTATTAAAACTTGGAGAGTCGTGTCATGATCTTTTGACCGAAGTGACAGTAGTATATAAACATCTTCCCAAGAAAAAAGCAATAGATGCTTGGGGTAAAAATGCTCAAGTGTGGAACGTTTGGAGAAATTCAATATTAGTAACTTATATTAACTCTTCGAATTTAATCTTTGAACGTACGTAGATTATATTATTGTCTATGTATTTAACATATTTAGAAAAACCTAATTGTTTGAAAAAAGTTTAATATTTGCTTCTTTATACTTATTTTATCTACGAGACATGAACCTCTTGGACCCTTGTTGGTACCAATCTAATGTCATAACGAAGTAATAAAATATTGATGTAATCGATACTCGATCTTTGATGTACGTTTTATGTTGTATATCTTAGAACACTTTATCTTTTGTAGCGGTAATAAATATAAATATTTTATATAACAAAATCTCTCTCCGTAATTACATAATTTTAAACTTTCCAAATTGTTCTCTCAAAAAAGTGACAAGAGTATAAATAATAATTATTGACAAAACAAACTATCAAATAATGTAGGTTAAGTTAAATGAACACAAATATCTCGATACAAGATTCACAAACTTATAAATTTAAAGTTTTCAATTACATGAACGTCTAAACCGCCGAGATATAAGACTCTCCAAAACGCAATATATATGGTTGCACGACGAACAACTTTATATTTATAGATATATAAAATTTTGAAGGCTAATCAAAAGTTTAATGTATTAAGGTCGATATAATATATACTACCTCCGTCCCAGCCACTAAGATCGTCACGCTTCATTAAAATATTTCTCACATGTAATAGAGAAATGAGACAATCTTTTGCAAACGGATGAATATTATATATTCTCTCCGAGTCTGAATGATCTTCCCCTTTATTTAATATATGTGAGGTATATTTTAATCAAAGGGAATGATCATTCAGACTCGAAGGGAGTATATAGGAGTATGAATTAGTAAATTAAAATTTTCATACCTAAGCTTAAGAAAATTATAATTTTATGAAATGACAAACACCGCCTCAAACTTGTCTTCAAACCATTTTCCGTCTTCTTTTGATTTATTTACTCATACAATTTTTTGTTATGGTTGTTCGTTATCCATATACTGCTAGTATACTTATTAATTATACCCTCCTTGTACAATCTCCTTTTGTACCCCTCTTGAAACTCTTTCCGTATCTCAATCCCCAAATACAAATACCATATGCACTACCGTCCGAAATAAACTTTAGCGTCAACCGTAGTTATTAGTTACCTCCATTCCATATAATAATCGGTATTTGTTTATATACTACACCACCCTCAACGAGACACTTATTTTGTCTAGTTTGAAGAGAGACCATTGGATGCAGTGAGTGACAATTAACAACTTTTTATATCTAATTCTCGTAGTGGATATTTAAAATTTGAGTTGTTTGGTTCCTAAATAAGATGTTCTGTTGAGTTAGAGATGCGGTATTTTAGGCAAACTAATTGTATTCTTCAAAAGATGTTAAACTGTTGAGGAGATGCTTGGTTAAATGGACGACGGTCGTGGTTTAGACAATATAATAAACGATGGTTAATTAAGAAGCGTCATGTGCCGACAGACACTTTACATGACCTGTAAGTTTATTGGTAAACTTAAAGGAGGGAAAGAAAGGTAATGTATAAGCTCTCTGTGACGGTTTATTAAGAAGCAATGTGTCATCTTGATATTGTGTGAATGGTATGTTAGTACGGCTTGAAAATAATTGAACTATTGATTATGTAAAACCTATTAATTAAATAAAATTATTTATTTCAACATACATTTATTTGGATATATTGTACGTGTAAATAATCTCGGTCACATATTCTAATTACTCTTGTGTCACATTAAATTTCTACATCATTATATATATAGAGTAAGGCTTTTATGAGTCCTTTACTCTATATGACTCCATAAGTCCTCATCCCATCCGTTGGATGAGATGAGGATGGATGGACAAGATGCATCCATTTAAAAAAAAAAAAGATTTACGTTCCTAAAATAGCTCCCAAGAATTTAGGAAACAATAACTCCCTTGATCACGTTCATTCATCATTCATCACGTTCATTCATTCATTCAAACGTGAGAAAAAAAAAATCATTTCTTCATCACGTTCATTCATTTATTTCAATCAATTCTGTGTTCGAAATCCCGTTACAATGGATTCAATGACCGCGTTATCATCTTCAACTGTTGATAAGCAATTGATCGAGTATAACAATGGTGAGTTTCAATATTTCTTTCACGTCAATTTTCATTGTTGCTATTGCTTTCATTGTTGCGTTACTTTTTAACGTCAATTTTAATGTTGATATTGCTTTCACTACAACAAATTGGCACTTGCGCCACGAATTATGCCACGGGAATTTGTTATTTGTGGCTAAATTTTACCTAGCCACGGGAAAAATTTGATTCGCTACTTGGGAAAAAAAATATGCCACGTGAACATTTTTTCCCGTGGCAAAAATTCACTTGCGCCACGAATTTTATTAAAGTTGTGGCCAATAATCACTCTTGCCCGAAAGATGTCACACCCATGGCAAAAATATGTTTAGCCACGAATTTGTTCAGTGGCAAATATTATTTAGCCACGACATAATTTACTTCCGTGGCGAAATTTATTTTTAGCCACAGATTTAATAAATGTATGTGGCTAATGGTTCTCCAAACTTTAATCAAATTACTTTCAACTTAAGCCGAGTGTCAAATATTGATCTTAAAAAATTCATTAAAATTCAAAGTCAAAGATAATATGAAAAAAAATATTAACTTTGAAAATACTTTATTAATAAAAAAATTGGTATTATTATACTTAGTTTTAAGAAAAAAAATTGATTTTTTTTGTAACATTAAATACAAGAAAACTTTGGTTGTCTAATTTGTTGATTTTTTTACTAACCATCATTTTTGAAGTAATAGATTTATTTTAATTTGACAATATGTTTTATTAAAATACTATAATCTTAAGTATGACTTTTGAAAAACAACTAACATTTAGATAGTGTTATATATGCTAGCTAAAATATGGCGTACATAGCATATCAAGTAAAAGAAGCATGCGATTGATCATCCATCATTGAGACGTCTAATATTATTTAGAGTAAATAAAAAATTACTCCCTTTTAAGATACCAATTTTAAAATTTACTTCCTTTTGAAATTTTTGTTAAAAATAACCTCCAAAATCTATCAAAAGTTCAAAAATTGCTCCCAAATTTATTTTTAGGACGAAAATGCCCTTGGTTAGAGTGTGAGGTGAACTAATATGGCATAAAAAGTTAGGGGCATTTTCGTCCATAAATAATATTTTGGAGCAATTTTTGAACTTTTGATAGATTTTGGGGGTTATTTTTAACAAAAATTTCAAAAGGGAGTAAATTTTAAAATTGGTATCTTAAAAGGGAGTAATTTTTAATTTACTCTATTATTTAAGATTCTTTCATTTTTACCGCTTAATTAATTAATTTTTTCACATGTAATACACTTCTTTTTAAGACAAAAAAACTTAATAAAGAAAATGACTGAGAATGATTTATTTTTCCAAATAATTGATTCTCTTACAATATTTTCATTGTGAAAAAAATTGCTTTATTAAATTCGTATTTAAGAATTCTAATCAGTCTATATATTTTTATGGAATTAACTTTGACTGTGAAAACAATAATTATTTTTGTAATTTAATTGTCTTTCAAGTTGTTTGGTTTGGAAGAAAGATTAATGTATTAGAAAGTTGTGCCTAAGTTCAAAAACCAGTCAAAATAATTTTTCAAAAAAAGAGAGGTATAAATAAGAAAATCAAATAATTAACAAATACAAGTAAGAAAATATAATAATTAAGGACTAATAGTGAGAAAATCAAAAATTAATTTATCGGCAACTTTTTAATTCAATAACTGTTCTGTAATATTATTTGGAATGTAACACCCCTAATTTTTATAAAAATAAATTAAATTAAAGTTATATTCGTAGTTTTATTTTTACGTTTTAACTCGTAATTCTTAAAATTATTATAAAACGAATTTATCGTTTAATCGTTTCAAACTCCTAAAATTCTATTTTGCTCGGAAACTCTTCTTATATTTAAAACATATTTTTAATTCTGTTTCGATTCATTTTATACATTTAAATTAATTTTTATCAGAAGTCTGTTTCGACAATTTAAATTCTAAATTCTTTATATTTTATTTATATTTAAGTTCAAATTTCTATTTTCGGCTCGGAGCTCTTTTATTTTATGTTTCGTCAAAACATTTATTACCCTTCCTCGAAAGATCAATTTAATTCACTTTATCGAAAAATTTATTATTTATCGGGAAATATTATTTCATCGTCTATTTATTTCTATAAGCTTCGTTTTCGTACCGAATACTTTATTCTCTCATTTTATTTGACGGTCCGATCATTTATTAATTTGATTGACTCTTTTAATTCATTTTGTGAGTCACTCAACTTATCGTTACGGAAACCGATTCATTTATTTGACCCGTATACATCGTATACATATCATCTTGAAAACCGTACACTTTTGATGAATCGTATTCATCCCACATGGGATTAATGTGTTTCTTTATCTGTTTGTCTCTTTGCATCTCACTTTGACTCCTCATTTCATTCATCTCCCTTTGGCTCCTCATCCACCGCTTCATTTCATTCTTTATTAACTTGTTCACCTCCCCTCACATCTGGGTTCATTTCCTTTCCTTTTCTTGTTTCCTCCATATAACAGGCTGCCCATATATCTCGGTCTTGTTCCTCTAATTGCTTCTTCTTACCCCTGTTTCTGTGCGCCTGTTTCGTGTATGCTGCGTGTTTCTTCTGCTGCTGTCCTTGATTGCTGTCGTGTGTTGTTCCTGCTGCTACTTTCAATCTCCTTCTTCTTCTTCTTCTTCTTCCCTGATCTGCTGTTGTCGTTGTTGCTACTGTCTGCCATTTCTGCGTTCGCCTGCTGCTGTGTTTGTCTGCTAATGCTGCTGCTCGTTCCGTCGTAGGTAACGACACTTAATTCTTTTCCCTTGCTCTGATTTCGTTATTTCGTTTCTTTTGTTTTTCTCCTAATCTGTTCTCTAATGCTGCGATTTTCATCCTTAATCGCTGTCGCTGTATGTATTACTGCTGGTCGTTTCTATCAAACTCTTATTTTGTTCAATTTCCGAGGTTGTTTGTGCTACTGCCTGCTGCTGTGTGGTTTCGGCGGCCCTTCTTTTCTTCTTCCCCTACTGTTTTCGTGTAGAGCTGCTACTGTACGCTCTTGTTTGTGCCGTTATTGTCGTTGTCATCATGCTGTAATTATTCGTTTTGATTCATCCTCTATTCTTCTTTACTCCTTCATTCACGTTAGCGTAATGCTACTGTTTTCGATCCATTTTGCTGATCACGGTTCTTTTGCTGTCTCTTGTCCTGTTCTACTCGTGACCATGTTGCCGCTATTGCGTTTGTGCTGCTTAGTTGTCGATCTATGTTACTGTTCTTCTTTCACCCATGTTCGTCATTCTCTTTTTCTTCGTTCTCACCTTGTGCTGCTGCTATGCCTCGTTTTGCCTGTCGCTTTGCTGCTGTTCGCGCTTTGTTACTACGTTTTGTCAGGTTTCGGGTTTCGTGGCTGTTTCGAGTTGTCGTTTGTCGTCCCTCTCTCTGTCCTTTTCGTTCTCCGTCCTTCTTCCTTCTGTCATTTTTGTTGCTACTGCCCTTCTTCTATCGTATTTGTCAATTCGATTAAGTTTGGTCTTCATGCTTCTATTTTTGTCACATAGTTTCTCTTTTTGTCCTGTGTCGTATACGTCTCATTCTTTTATTTTATCTTCTCGGTTGTCGTGGTGAATCGTCGAAAGAAAGGCTAGCGGTTCTACAACTTGGAGTTTAAGGACGACATTTCTAATGATTGGAAGCCTGGGTTGATCAAGTTGGACGAGTACGAGTTCGTTTCGGGTGTCGACTCGAGGTAACTTTAGGACGTTACTCGATTTTATATCGTATGTTTGAGTAGTAGTATGTAGTAAATATTTTAACTTTGGTTTTCTATTTTAGCTATATATTATTGCTAATTATATTAATTTTAAATCGTATGCCTTTCTATATTTTTATAACTTTCGATATCGTTTTATAAATCGTTAATAATTTTATAAATTGTGATCGTTATAATATTTTGTTGGTTATCGTGACACTAGTAACTAAATAATATCGATTTCATATTTTTGTCATATTTCGTCTATTTATAATTTTAACTCAAAATCATATTTTTATATTATAATCGAGGTTTGTATACTTGTTTAATAAAATTAATTTTCGATTTTCGATTTATACTAATTAAGGAGAAAATAGTCGATTTTGCTATAACTATATTTTTAGTCGAGACTATTTTCACTAATAATTTCTTATTTGTTTACAATTGAAGATTTTTAGTAAAATTCGTATTATTTATTGGGAAAAGCTATTTGTTAAAAATAATTTGAAATCTTCGTAAATCTCGTTTCATTCATAAAACTTGTTGACTCAATTAATTTTGAGATCGTTTTTCTTAAAACATATCTTTTCTAAAATTTATAGTTTTAACTCGATTTTCTAATTATTTATTAAATACTATATTGACTTATTATATTTATATTTTGAGTAACGAATTTAGAAATATATTAAAGTTACGATAACGACGATAATAATAAAATATTAATTTCGTTAGAAATGCTATTTTATACATTTCACTAATTTTAATATCTTACGTATTTTCTATAAGACTATTTTTAGTTTCTAAAATTAGTAAGTTTCTATTTATAGAAAGTTTCCCTTGTAATATAAAATAGTTATTTCCTTTATCTTCATATTATTCATAATGATTATATCTCTTGTTTATATCGATAATGGCTTGTTTTGGAGTTATGGAATAAGGACAAGTGTGAGGTTAGAGTAATATATTCTAGGGTTTACGTTTTTGCCATAAACTATAAGGCTGGTGTGTCTTTATGGGGCACACTGGTTGTTGAACCAAGCATATATGGTGTTCGGGAGTGTGTGTACATTTTGACCTTAAACTCGTGCCTCGCAGTGTAAGACGCCGTCGGGTTGAACCAAGCATATATGGTGTTCGGGAGGGGTGTGCATATTATCTTAAACTAGGGCCACGCATTTATAAGTCGCCGTCCTATTATGGTTGAGTAGCCTAGTTAGAGATCGACGTTTGATTTGTTTGAACTAAGTTCTCGAAGCTAGTTTTTAGTATTCTCCTAGTGAAAGTCTAGCCGTCTACACTAAACTTATCCATAACGCCATTTGAATATTTTTATTATTTTCGATACATTTTGGTTTGCAGGTTGGCAAATATTTGATGTTTTCTTCTGAAAACTCGTTCGGTTTTTATTGTTCCAATATTTTAAGTTTTACTGAAAACTTATTTTATTATATCGTTTTAATGTTTTCCCATTTTTTTATTATTTTGATATAGTAATACTGTTATTTTTCCATATGGTATAATATGGCTGGGAGAACGTCCGAGTTACTCCCCACTGACGTGGCTGTTATGTTTATAACGTGACAGGTTTTTGCTGCTGGGTTTTGGGTGTGAGCTAGCGAGTAGCGTGGATCCTACTCTTTCTTCATTCTTGTAATTTATGGATTTGTATAAACCCGTTTGGAGATTTTTTCCTTTTGGCCCTTTTGTAAAAAGAGGCATTTGTATTGACTTACCATTTCTTTTAATAAGATATAGTTTGTCAGTGTGTTTTAATCCCACTCTACAGTGTTTCCGCCACTGTATTGCGTTAGATTTTCTAGGGGATTACATGGAAGATATTTTAAAAAATGAATTTAAAATAAAATTTACTTAATGAAAAATAAAATTCGGGTAAAACTTGAAGTAGGCAAGAGAAAACTCAATGAGGATAAAAAACTGATGAAATAAAATAATGACCGATAACGAAAAGAAAAAAAACATATCGAAAAAACTAGCAATAAAAGAACGTGGAAAATAGAAACTAAAATAGAAATATCGATAATTAATGAAATCATGAGTCCGAAAATGAACTTCCAAACTCTTTTTTTTCCGGAATAATAAATTTTTAGTCATAATATGTAAATCATTGGGGAAAGAAATTAATTAGTCAAAAGTAAATGTAGTTTGTGAAGAAAAACATCACTTTAAAAGAATTCAAACCAATGATTATGTCAATAAAGTTCAATTTCATTTCTGGTAGCTGGCCATAAGAACTCCACAGTTAAGCGTGTTTGAGTGAGAGTAGTGTTAAGATGGGTGACCTCCTGGGAAGGCCTTTCGATGCGTATGGTGAATTAAATAATATTGGAATGACTCAGCAATAAAGCTAGTAATCGTTCCAGATGTGACTACTATAGGGGTAGAGAATTCTTACGGTTATTAATTTATTTAATTTATTATATATTTTGTCACCGGAATAAATGTTTTGCTACAAACATAATTAGCCACGGGATAATCCGTGGCAAAAAATTAATTCTAGCCACGGGAGACTCAGTGGCAATAAAATCAATACTTGCCACGTTTTTTTTATCCCGTGGCTATTTGTTTGCCACGGCCACTTGCACCACGGATGGTCTTTCCGTGGCAAAGTACTTTAGCCACGAAAATTTAGCACTTTTGCCACGAATTCAACCGTGGCCAAGTGCTCATTTGTAGTAGTGTTTCATTGTTATTTCATTCATCATAGTTTCCTATCAATGGTTAGTTACTCTCTCGATCTGTATAGATTCCAGGGTTTTGTGTTTCTTATTTAGGTTTTCCATGATATACACTGATACTACTGCATTGTTTTATATTAATGCAAAAACATCATTGAAATAACATACCTTCTGAGTTACAGTAACACTAAATTGCAATTACAGTAACACACTGAACGTTTTGAAAAAGAGTTTTGATGATGATGTTAAAGTAACGTAGTGTACTAGTTAGAGTAACACAACTTATGAATTGATATAACACATTTGTTGCACGTCAATTTTAATGTTGATATTGCTTTCATTCTTATTTCATTCATCATAGTTTCCTATCAATGGTTAGTTGCTCTATCGATCTTTATAGATTCCAGGGTTTTATGTTTCTTATTTAGGTTTTCCATGATATACACTGATACTATTGTTTTGTTTTATATTAATGCAGAAACGTCATTGAAGTAACATACCTTCTGAGTTACAGTAACACTTAATTGCAATTACTGTAACACACTGAACGTTTAAAAAAAGAGTTTTGATGATGATGTTAAAAGTAATGCAGTGTACTAGTAAGAGTAACAAAACTTATGAATTGATATAACACATTTGTTGCGTGGGTGTAAAGTTGTTTAATTTTGTGCAGGTGGAATTGGCAAAGAAGCGAACGCACAAGACAGCAGTGGAAAATGTGGAATTTTACTCATTTGATTAATCATGAATTAATAACAGTGGTTCATTGCTCTCGTTTTAGTATAGATCCCAGATTTAACGTATGCTTTACTGATATTATTGTTTTGTTTTATGTTGAAGTAGACACGGCGTTGAAGTAACATACGTTATGAATTACAGTAACACCTAATTTTAATTAGAGTAACACAAAACGAGTATCATTTTGTAACGAGTTTTAATTTTTTGCAGGTAGCATTTGCCAAGAACCGAATGCACAGGAATGGTGAGTTTTTTTTCGTCATCACGTTCCGTCATTCATTCAATCAAATATGAGTTCGAAATCCCGTTACCATGGATTCAATGAGCGCGACATCTTCATCAATTGTTGATAAGCAATTAATCGAGTATAACAATGGTGAGTTTTGATATTTTTTTCACGTTTTGCTTCAATTTTTATTCATGGATACGTCGTGCGTCAATTTGCGTTCTTTTTTTTTCGTCAATTTTCATGTTGATATTGCTTTCATTGTTATTTCATTCATCATAGATTCATAGCAATGGTTAATTGTTACAGATTCCAGAGTTTTATGTTTGTTATTTAGGTTTTCCATGATATACACTGATACTATAGATCCCAGATTTAACGTAAGCTTCACTGATATTATTGTTTTATTTTCTGTAGAAGCAGACACGACATTGAAGCTTCACTTACACGGACTTCTAAGGGCAGAAGACAAGGCAAATGTGCGGATTAATTCGGGAGTTCAGGTTGCGGAGACAGCCGGTTCGGGGTGGGGGGGGGGGGGGTGGGGTGGAGAATATTGGCAAAACATAGGAACTGGATTTTGTACACTTTTTTTTACACATAACGGTGTGCTACGTTGCTATTAACTATATATTTATTTAATACATGTGTATTTGGTTAGAGTAACATCTCATATCTATTGGAGTAACATCATTCGTTAGTTACAGTAACAGACATAATGCATGAAAGTAACTGAGGACAACAACGTTGCTTAAACAATTCATTACCAAAGTAACTGAGGATAACTTGGATTAGAACCATTCATTACCAAAGTAACAACATTCGTTTTTTAAAGAACCATATATAATGCGTCAGAGTAATTGATTATAATAGCATTGTTTAACCATGAGACAACGAGTAACATCATTAATCACTTAGAGTAACATCATTTATTCATTAAAATAACAATTATAATGCGTCAATGTAACACAATGATTGTGAGACCACATTTGTATATTGGGTAAACTTCATTCATTCCCATAGTAACACCAGTCGTTAATTAGAGTGACAGGAACAATTAGTCAAGGTAACAGAGTTTAACAGCGTTGTTCCATTGGTGATAATCAAAATACTAATGTACATAACAAGTTTCAAAAACGATACAAAGCATTATTCGTAATTAGAAAAAGATGACATAATTCATTAGACACGTTATTTTTTTCGACCTTTGTTGCCTTGCTCTTGGGACCATCGATGATCTTTTGCCTCGCGTCCACATACTTATCTACGTTATCCAACAACCGCGATCACAACTTGATTTGTCTCCTCCTTTTGCCAACTGAAAAGTACAATAATTATGTAAAACTATTGTTACAGTTTAATCAGATATATAAAATTAAAGTACAACTGATACGAGTGAAAGTAACACCATATGTACAGCTGATACGCGTTAAAGTAACACAAAGAAAGTGTTAGAGTAACATAGAGTGCAAATTAGAGTAACACGTCTACACAATTAAATGTACCAGATTACTAGCATTCAAAGTAACGCAAAGATGGGATTAAAAGTAACACGTCTTGTACATTACAGTAACACATGGTCGTCTTTAAAAATAACATCATACATGTGTAACACTAACTGAACAACCCCTTACGGTAACACCTCAAGTTTATTACAGTAACTGAATATAAGCATTAGAGTAACATTCAATATATGCTAGACTAAGTATGAAGAGTAGAATCATAGTAGAAGCATAGTATGAAGTAGGTGAATTCAATTAAACTCTACAGATGCATACCCAGATACCGCAACAATCTTTAGTGAAACCAATTAATTATAGGGCACAAACACAGCAAAGTAAATCAATCAATAATTAGCGAGAAAATTAATAAAATCAGATACGAATATAAACTAAACCTAGTTCTTTAGTACAACAATCGAGTATTAGTGAGTTACCTTGTATTATGCCACATGAAGATTATTTTTGCTGAAGTTAGAGAGCTGCTTCAATGTAGCCTTGCTTGAATTGAAGACGAGAGGATGCGCGAGTGTGTTTTGAAAAGACACGGAAGTCGAGCGATTGTGTTTGGGATGATGAAGGTGAAGGATTTCAGTTAGGCGGGTGAGTTTGAATGAAAAAATTGAATGTGAATAAGTAACGTGTATCAGTGGTTGGAGATAATTAAGGGAGGAGAGGGGATTTTATTTTATTTTTACCAAAACATGTTAGTTATTGCTTTAATTACTAGAATCAATCACCACCATCCATCCCACTCTAGATCAATGGTTGTAGATAGGACTCATGGACTCAAAAAAAAAAGGACTCCCTTGATCTTTACTATATATATATATATATAATGATGTAGAAATGCGATTTTTTTAAAAGTTAGTTCTTCGTTTTTCGAACAAAAGACGAAAAATGATAAACTCACAGAAACGGCCACCTACAAACTACTCCCTCCGTAGATATATATACACACACACACACACACACACACACACACACATACATACATACATATATATATATATATAATGATGTAGAAATGCGAATTTTTTTAAAGTAAGTTGTTTGTTTTTCGAACAAACGAAGGAAAATGATAAACTCACAAAAATGGCCACCTACAAACTACTCCCTCCGTTTTTTATGTTTCCTTCTATTTCAATTAAATACTCCGCACAAATCTTAAAAAACGGGAAGAAACATAAAAAACGGAGGTAGTAGAATCTGAACTAGTAAGACTTGGAATCATATCTCCTATATCTATATTACAACTCAACTATATTGAAGTTAGAAGTTGACATTATTTTTGATGGTAAAAATGCGATTTTATTCATGTATATTTAATACAGTATTAACGAAATATTTAATATATTAATGGGCGAACATGATAGACTAGCGTAAATCCTAATTTATAAAAACACATGAATAAACTTATATGCGTAGTGTGATGTCTTTCAACGACTAAGTAAATGTCTATATCGTTTATAATGTATAGTGCAAAATCTATTATTGTTTTTATTGATTAAATGGTACAATTGAAATAATTTATTTGACCCCTGATTAAATAATATAATGTGTGTATCACGTAGAATTCTAACGAAAATACATTTACTGAGTAACTTGATGATTAGAGAAAATCATGCCATAAATTATGAATTTAATTCTACAATATTAAAATTGCATATACGTTAGAGTTATATTTTATATACATTTATGTTAATGACGATGTAAGTTATGTTATCTACAAAAAATAACGTAAAACATAAAAGATATCCATACATTATAAATAATCTTTAATAAAATACTTGGTATCGACCACTTATAATTACGATTAGTTTACATTTACCATTTTTATTATATTATTCAAAAAAATAATAACTTGATAGATCGAATATCAAAATTTAACCGTTTATACCATGGAGTCGAAAATCATCACAGTTGCGTTACTTTTAATTCCCTTTTTTGTCATGGCTAAATAAGGTTTTGCGGTCGCGTCACCTACACCAAGCCCAGCCACATCAGACGACTTCTTAAAATGTGCAAATGAATTGGGAAAAACATGTGGTGATGTTATATCTCAATATATTTTTTCGAACAGAGTATCTGTATCAGAAGAATGTTGCAGCGCTTTATTAAAACTTGGAGAGTCGTGTCATGATCTTTTGACCGAAGTGACAATAGTATATAAACATCTTCCCAAGAAACAAGCAATAGATGCTTGGGGTAAAAATGCTCAAGTGTGGATACTTTGCAAAACGTTTGGAGAAATTCAAAATTAGTTTCTTATATTAACTCTTCGAATTTAATCTTTGAATGTACGTGGATTATAATATTGTCTATGTATTTAACATATTTATTAAAAGCTAATTGTTTGAGAAAAGTTTAATATTTTCTTCTTTATACTTATTTTATGTACGAGACATTAATCTTTTGGACCCTTGTTGGTACTAATCTAATGTCATAACGAAGGAATAAACTATTGATGTAATCGATACTTGATCTTTGATGTATGTTTTATGTTATATATCTTAAAACACTTTATCTTTTGTAGCGGTAATAAATATGAATATTCTATATAAAAAAATCTCTCTCCGCATTTACATATTTTTAAACTTTCCAAATTGTCTCTCAAAAAAGTGATAAGAGTATAAATAAATAATAATAATTGACAAAACAAACTATGAAATAATGTAGGTTAAGTTAAATGAACACAAATATCTCGATACAAGATTCACAAACTTATAAATTTAAAATTTTCAAGTACATGAACGTCAAAACCGATGACATACAAGACTCTCCAAAACGCAATATATATGGTTGCACGACGAACAACTTTATATTTATAGTTATATAAAATTCTGAGGGCTAATCAAAAGTTTAATGTATTAAGGTCGATATAGTATATACTACCTCCGTCCCAGCCACTAAGATCGTCATGTTTCATTAAAATACTTCTCACATGTAATAGAGAAATGAGACAATCTTTTAGAAACGGATCAATAATTATATACTCTTGTGAACATGACATAGGTCCCCCCGACGCGGCCACGCGCGGGTTTGGGGAGGCGAATGAATCTCCATATGAGATGGGTCGAATTGAAATTTAAATCGAAGTGGAGTCGCCACCGAACTTTGTGGAAGTTCGGGCCCGTTCGAACCCACTCCATATCTTAGTGGGCCATGCACAAAGTATGGCCCATTCGGATGTCAGAGTTTATTGGGCTCGTCCCTTTGCCTTTGATACCGATACCGACATTATCGGATACCGTGTATTGAATGACTCTCATGTGCCAACGGTTTCGGGCATCCAAAAACCAAGGTTCTGAGTAAGGGGTGAGGGTACGTGTTGGGTAGTTCACAAAGAACACCCGACCTGCGCGCACATTATTAGCGGCCTCTACTAAGATATCGCTTGACTCTCGAATACGCGTGTTAGTAGAACGATGAAGATGATATGCAAACAACGTTTTGCCCAAACATGCGAGAATTTGAATGGGTTGCTAAGTCGATTTAATGCATCTAAATTTAACGTCAAAGTTGTATTTAGCATGCGAGATTCTTTTAGTGCAATAAAAGAAATAACGAGAATAAATCGGCAAAAATAGAAACAAACATGTTAGTAATGATGATAACGACAATAACGGTTTGTAAATAATATGGAATGATATAGAATAACGTAAACGACATGATGCATGAGTTTTGAAAAGGTAGCATGACGCGTGATTGATTTGACACGCGTTGACCGAAGTCATAAAAATATTTTATAAGGCTCGAAATATGTTTAGAGCTCACGTTTTGACGTGATAAAGGCCATTCGACCGATGAGTCGTTGCGAGACTCGACCGAGTGGTCTCGAAAAAAGTATTCTGCCCAAAATTTGAGGGGGTACTCGACCGAGTAGGTCGCCACTCGATCGAGTCATTGAGTGACTCGACCGAGTGGTCCTAAAAAAGTCATTCTGCCACGGTTTTGGGGTGCCACTCGATTGAGTGGGCCAGGCACTCACTACTACAAACTCCCTATTTTCTAGACACTTCGAGGTCGACGCTTTTATAAAGGGTCAACCCTACTTTGTACCTAATTTTCACTCTCGACACTTTTGCATGTCAAAAGATACTTTTGCATGTCAAAAGCTACTAATTATATAATAATTTAATAAATAAAAAAATGCTCACCACGTACTATCTGCCAAAATTTATTTACTTTAGACACCCGAATCTCGTATTCATTCATTAACATAATTAAACACTCATTCAGTACTCTTCTATTGTGCCTCAAGCGGTACCATTCCCCGTTCATTGCTCTGCTCCCCGTTCACTCATCTTCTCGTCAATCATCAACAACTAATCAGGTTTCATCCTTGTCTATTATCATCAATTCGTCCGTGATTGTTTGATTGATTAGTTCATATTCAGTTTCCGCCCATGAATATTCATTCGTGTATCAAGATTCATCCGTGATTGTTTGATTGATTATCATTAATTTGTGTTTTGTTTGATTGATTAATTACATTTGGCAAATAAACTTAACGATTTGGCATATTATTTCCAAATCAGTATGTTCATATGTTTATTATCATCAACTATCTCATCCATGTTCATATGCTTCATCCGCCCAAATCAGTGTATTCATTAGTTTGATTGTTCAAGATTTTTTCGTATGTTTTCCTGATTTCTAGCATGTTAGTTTAATTGATTGTTTGTGATAGCTCATATGTGTTCCTAAGTATTATTGTCAGTGATAGTTCATATATACTGTGTTCATATGTGTTCCTGACGCCGTAATACACGGTTGGTGAAGCAAGAAGAATAAGAAAATGAAATTGTTGATATTATCCTTATCGTCTGATCATTAATGCTCTTGCAAATTCTATCTCACTGCTTTGGTTTTGGTATGTACTCGTATTTCTTAATCGATTTCTAATTAACCTCTTATTTCTGTACCTTTCGATCAATTGTTTACTTCAATTGGAATTTCTGTTCTATAGGAATCACTACAACAATCTATATAATTGAATCAATCCATTTAGCATCTTTATCTTTCAAGGGTCCTTGTAATAGCACCATTCTAGACTTAATATCACTCTTACTAAGATGAGAGATGACTTTAGAGGCTCTGAGTACACCTTCTAATCTTCTCTTTTTATTCCGTTGATTCCAAACGGGGTAAAAGAACGCATTCAGGACAAGTCTGCAATAAATGATCCCCAAAAATGATGTTAATTAAGTCAGTATGAGCACGATCCGTGGAGAGTTGTTGAAACTCAGAAAAGCCGCAAGACAATTGACACTACCACAAAACAATTGGTTTCTTATTTTTTTTCAAGTTTTGTATGATTCTTTACTTGTCGTCGTCATTTTTCTTGTTGATTCTTCCTTTCACTTGTATTTTTTTCAAGTTATTATCATCTTTGCTTGACTTTTTCAATTCTGTCTTTTTTTTTCTTAACCCTAATTTTGTTATCATCATCTTGTTATTATCTAATTTGTATGTTTCTCTTGACAATATATCATCATGTGTTGTGAAAACTGTTGCCGTAACGCCAGTGGGTGGCAATTCTCAGCTTAGTAGTAATAGTAGAGGATTTGGAGTTGCAACGGAAAGGAGTGCTAGCATTTCAACGGCAAGGCATGACAATAGGAATAAAAGAGGCAGTGGATGGATAAGCCCCTTTTTAGACGGGTTATGCAAGTATTTGTCATTTACTAAATTGACAGTAAAGGCAGATTTGAAGCAAGGAGATCTCTAGAATGCTTCCAACCTGGTATACTCTGTCGGTTTTGATTGTGATGGTGAATATTTCGCTACAGTTGGTGTTAATAAAAAGATTAAAGTGTTTGAGTGTGACGCCATTCTAAATGGAGATCGTGACATCCATTATCCTGTTGTTGAAATGGCTAGTCGTTCACAGCTTAGCAGTATTTGCTAGAATAGCTACATCAAAAGTCAGAGTGCCTCGAGCAACTTTGAAGGCGTTGTTCAGGTTAATTAATCACACACATACTGCATTCCATTTGACTTATCCGCCATGAATACTGTTTTATTATGATTTGTTCTCATTTTCATGTTCAGGTTTGGGATACAACGAGAAGTCAGGTATTCATGGAAGTCAAAGAGCATGAAAGACGAGCCTGGTCTGTTGATTTTTCTTCAGCTGCCTACACTGCTAGCAAGTGGAAGCAATGACGGTTCAGTAAAGCTTTGGAGTATCAATCAGGCAATTCTATCTCTGCATTTGTTGAGAATGTCTCCAACTCCATATAAATGTCCCATGTGAGTTTCCCACATAGGCCACATCTATTAGAGAGGAGAGAGTTAGTTATTAATAAACCACTGAGGCACTCCTAGAATTGATTGGTGTTGAGATTGAACCTCCTTTGAACTTATAAAGTTGAATTTCTCCTCTCTGTGCATGCGACCCATAATACCCATTTTATACCATTTGTTGTGATGTTGGCATGTATGGGTTCTACTGAGTAGATAAAAGAATACACATCATAAACTAAGAAGCTATAATTCTCCTCTAGTAAGTTTTGCAGTTGTCTCACATAAAACAGCCATATCCGTTTTAAGTTTAAACGGGTCAAGTAGTATTCCAAATAAATAGACGGGACAAGTTCTTTTTTGTCATTCCTTATGCATTTTGCTTTTTGTCCCATCAATCTATTTGACCTCCATTTCATGTTTAAGATCGATAATCATGTCTTCTGATGTAGACTCTCCTTATAGATTGTGAAAGAAACTAAAAGCATTGATATAAATTCTGTTGTTGAACAAGTTGATGTCATGACTGATGGTGATTGGTTTCCTTCACATGGGGCTGGAATTACAGGGGACAAGTATTGGTACCGTCAAAACAAAAGCAAACATTCGCTGTGTTAAGTTCTCGAGAGATTCTGGTCTGAATGAAATGGTATGTGCACCAATAATGACCCGATCCTGATGTCCTGTTATTATTCCGTGTTTGGTTCTCTGCATTCCTTCTACATCACTTAACACCTTTAAGGATTTAATTTCCATGTCTGTGAAATGATCGGATATGTGGCATGTATCATGTATGTGTGTATCTGAAAGTTTGTTAATTGCTTGCATAACGATCAAACCCCATGGAGGTTTCATTTATGTTATTTTTCCTTTTTTTCAGAACTTTGTAGGTTTATCAGTGTCAGATGACTATATTGCCACAGGCTCAGAAACAAACTAGGTACGCCACATATATATTAGTCGAAAATTCAGGTACGCCACAGACTATATTGACTATTTGTTTTTTAGTTAATTTACTTGGTCCAAAATTCAAGTATAGCCGTGTAGGCTTGGAGTCTAGGACTGTTGGTATTTAATCTCTACTCCCCCCCACTGTAACCAAATTTAAATGCCACCTCCACTATACCTGCACTCTCCTCCTCCTTTATTCCCTAATTAACTATGCCACCTCCGTAATTAATATTGGCAAAGTTTATGCATTGTTGAAGGTACTGCACTTTAGGAACAAATCAGCAACAATAAAATCAGGAGGTTTGGTTACAGAAAGCAATATTGAATCTCCAAAAATAAGCTTTAGATGGGAAGTAGAGAGTGTTTCTACAACTTGTTCAGCTCCTCCTTCATTTTTAAAGTATGCTCATTGTTCTCAAAGGAAAGGAAGTTGGATCACTACTGATGATGATTATAAGTCCTTTAATTATTTTTTAATTAATCTCATGATTTTTTCATTTATCAAAATCCCACAAATCCTCCGTTTTATTAAAACCTACTTTCATGTTATAGCAATTTCGGGATAATAATATACCCTTAACTTAGTGTGAAATGCAACAATATTGATGGACGGTCTATTTTCTGATATGCGATTCGTGCTCTGTGGTGCTAGGTCGTCTTTTTTTCAACTCGTTGTCTCCGATAATTGTAAGTTCCAATTTTTCTGATTCTCTCTATCATGTTGACTATATATTGCTTTATTTCTTCCATCGGTGTTCAGATGTCATTATTTTATTACTTTACTTCTTATCGACTTATTGATTACTCCATCTTAAACTTTACAATGGGTCAAATATAAAGACAAAACATTCAAGGCAACTGATTTGTTCGTTATGTATTTGCCGGTTTATGACGGAGATAGTCTATTAGTTCCCAAGTGGCCTTGTTCTAAATATTGACTGGGTATACATAATCATCCTGGGTGCAGGCTTGAATATGTTTTCTGTTTAGGGTTGTGGTACAAAATTCATCCCAACTCCCAAGTGTACACTTTCGAGATCGAGAGACTTAACTGTTATCTCCATATAGCAGCCAATGGAGGATTTTTTCAGCAATGTTACGGGTATTGTGATTGATAAAATCTTTGAAATATTGTCGATGTGAATGGTTGCATAGACAAGTGTGTTCTACAAACAATGGAATTACGCTTGGTTATCAATGAAGAGCCTTGTCTTTGATCATGCATTCTGCGAGGAGCAAACAGACGAGAGGAACATCATGAGCAGCGGTGTCTTAATTCCAGTCGCTTTATTAGCATGTTTATTAGGTTTCTTGATCGGGTATTCAATTTAGTTTATAGTTAAGTATCTCTATAGTGTGGAAGGAAGAGAGATAATGTCTTGTGACTGTAATTAATTGTTTTGTTATTAATAAAATTTAGTTACCATTTATGTGAAAGTGGAGCACCTATATCATTTTTTTTTTTGTAATTTAGCAGTTCCATAAACAATCGCAAGGAGTAAGGTGTTGGAACGAAACATATTGTTAATATATTCTTTATGATTAAATTCTCGACGCTTTTATGATGTCAAAGTGTCGATAGTTGAATTTTATATAATTATTTCTTGACACTTTTAGTAGTAGAAAGTTGGGTGCTTAGAAAAAAAATTGGCCGGGAAAAAAAACTCTAGACATAAAAAAGCGTCGAGGTTGCATATTTTAGTGTTCATGTGGTGACACAGTAAAGCGTCATGAATAAAATATTCAATGCTTTAAAGCGTCGCAAATGACGACACAAAAATGCGTCG
Organism: Agrostemma githago; assembly: GCA_958450325.1. NCBI lineage: Eukaryota > Viridiplantae > Streptophyta > Magnoliopsida > Caryophyllales > Caryophyllaceae > Agrostemma > Agrostemma githago. Next base: position 57,782,484 of record OY288249.1, on the reverse strand, counting down.
AGAATTCCTGACACCCAAAATCTCCACGCTTTCAAAAGCGTCGAGAATTAAAACTTTGTCACTTTAAAGCGACGAGAACCTACCTTTAAAGCGTCAAGAAACCAAGTGTTTTGTAGTAGTGACTCGATCGAGCGCCCCCTATACGAACTATAGTTCGTTGTGCAATTTATTGTTGATTTCGAAATTGCCTTTTTGATTTTGGAAAGTTGATGATTTTATTGAGTCGGGCAGAAATATTGTATGATTTATGCTCGATTCGGACTTTGATACTCATAGTATCCGATATTCGATTATTGAATCGATATCGAATATTTAGAGCGAAATCTAAAAAAAATACGCTTGTAAATCGTTTTTAAATCAAACTAAAGCGAAATAAATTATCTCCGCGTTTATAGTGTCGTATTAATTCTTTCGAACTAGGTGACAACTACTTTTAGCATCAACGAATTCGCATTAATTAGACTTATTGACTAAATCACTTAGATTCGACATCCAACTATTGAGTTGGTATCGAATCTAATGGATCGACACTTTAAATTTGCTTTTAACTAAAAGGACTTGACTTGATTCCCTCCGCATCCCGACATCATGATAAATCCTTACGGATTGTGTGATGTCGGATCCGCATTAACAGGTTTCGACTTAATTAAAAAAAATTGATTCGAAAATAGTTTTAGAATTGATGAATGTGCGATGAACGACAAGTATGACGATAATGACGCGACAAGGGAAAAAACGATTTTGTTTATGTTGACTCGCTTCAACAATCAAGCGCTGGGGGTGTCGGGATAAGCGACCGGCAACATCGGGTGAGACACCCTTGTATATTCAGATTTCCTTATCCCGTCATCCTTCGCACTCGACACGAATCCGCAAGTATTATAATGTCCTATATTAGTAGTACAAACGATATTATAACGCGACAACAAAATATATAAAAAAAATGAAAAAGACAACGACGACGAGACGGACGACGCGATAAGAAGAGAGGGGGAGAAAGTAGAAATCAGGATTGTGCACCCTCAACCTACATGTTTCTTGTCTCCGATATGACTCGCTTGATTGTGGCTTTGCACGGGAGTATCGAGGTTTACGTAGGTTAAGTTATGGTGGTTTAGGGTTTTTGGATTTCCTAGATGCTAGGGTTTAGATTGAAGATGAGTAGTAATTAGGGTTGTAAAGGATGTATTGTGTGTATATGTGTATAAAGGAAGCGGTTTAATTGCATGCAAGAGGGTGTATATATAGGCAATGTCACCTCACCCGTCTAGGGTTACTCGACTAAGTACTCTACTGATTCGGTCGAGTGGCCCAAAGCAGTCGCAGACGGGCTCGTTTGAGGGCCCACTCGATCGAGTGGGCTGGCGCTCGATCGAGTGGGTCAGCTGGAGCGAAGGGGTCCGGGCTTTGGACCTCGAGTTGGGTACTTCTGTAGGCTTTTTATTTGGGTTGGACTTTTGATGTTTGCATGGCTGTTTTTTGTGTTCTCGGAAACGGCTTTGACCGAGGTTTGATCCGGTCGCTAAAAGTTGGTTTTAGTTCCGGTGTCGGTTTTGACCCAAATTAGTCTTATTTGATTGGAAACGACCCGCTAGGCCTTAATTCGAGGTCTGTTTTGTGAGATTTGTACTCCGTAAAAAGCCCAAGCCAGAAATTAACGGTTTCGAGGCCATATCTGAGCGCGTAGAAACTCGTTTGCATCCGATCATCATCGGTTGTTTTTTGGAAACTGCTATAGACACCTAGCAGCCAAATGCGGGTGTCTACAGAGCCCCCACTCTGAGTGAGGCTTGGACAAGGCGAAAGTCAGAGTAGCAACCGGGCCAATCAAGGATTAAGACCCGGTAGGCTTCTGGTCGGATCGTTTATAGTCCATTAGACTCACGTGAGGGGCTCGCCAGCCATAAGATAAAAATCATACATGAGCTGATGATGATAACTCCGTGGGGAATTGGACTCGTCGCATAAGTCCTGGGTGTGCCCATATATGGGCCCATTCCGTGCTATTCCGGGGAAAATGCCGCCTTGGGCTTTCTGTTGGGGAGTTGTGCGGGCCTGCCTTTGAGGCCTCGGGTCATACCTGTATCAGTCACATAAATTTTGTATGCAACACGTAGGTAAAAAAAATGACTCGCGCCGGGGAATAAAAATTGCACTTTTCGAATTTTTGGAATTTTTGAAAATTTTGAATTTTTTTTGAAAATTTTGACTTCATAAAAATTATGAATGCTCGGGATGCTTAGTTCCTGTGCTAATTGTCGCGGAATCTGAGACTAGGCCTGTATGTTTAAGCCCTCTAGAATTAGGAAACCTTGGGGAAAGAAGATATGGAAAGAGGGTTGCGCGGCTTGATGTTATAAATACCCCTCCCTTGTCTTAATTTTTTTCACAACTTCCTCATAATTCTCTTTTCCTCAAAAAGAAAACTCTTTTATTCCTTTCAAGAATTTTTAGTCATGGGAATCGAGCGATTGACCGCGATGCTGCAAGAATGGTCCCGACACTTTAGGGACACGGATAGGGTGGCTCTGAACCAGACAGTTATTACTCAGCTGTATACGTTCCGTCAGATGCAGGTTGACCGTTACTTTCTTGATGCTTGTTTGTCCTATTGGGATGACACATATCATGTCTTTGCCTTTCCTCGGGACGAAATTTGTCCTTTACTCGAGGAGATTGCTGCTGTGGGAGGACGGAATCCTATACTTCGTCCTGCTGTCCCGTTTTCGGTCCATGACCCAAGGAGGAAGCTACGGGAATTTTTAGGACATTCTCATAATGAGGTATCTCGCATGATGGAAGACGGCCATATTTCCTTGATTGACTTGGCCGAGAAATTTATGAACCCGCATGACGTCCGGGTCAAACCGATTAACAGCCGTAGGGCATTTTTCTTTTGTATGCTCCATGTTTATGTTTTTGAAGGTCACATCGATTTGTTGTCGTGCATGGGTAACGCTTGCGTTTTGACTGTAGTCGACCTGATGGAGACGGAGCATAGTCCAACCTGGCTGATTACGGGAGAAATTATCCAGGGTTTGGATAACCGTAAGAGGGATTCGCCAGTTCGCCTAACCGGGAGCACGCGTTTATTGCAGGTATATCGCTTCGGATTTTTCTGATTTTTCTCAATTTCTCAATTTTCGAATTTTTGATTGTTTCCGCTATTTTTCCCGCTGCAATGGGCACTCGATCGAGTCACCCTGGCACTCGATCAAGTGCCCTCGTAAACCCTCATATTTCGATTTCAGAGGTGCCACTTGATCGAGTGACCCCCGGACACTCGATCGAGTGCCCTCAGGCGGACTTCTATTTTGTCTCGAGAACTCATATTTCTTGTTTCTTTTTCAGATTTGGTTATTCGAGAGGCTATCAGGCATAGATCCTCTCCAAGATTCGAGTAGATACCGTCCTAATCAGGTGATGACAAGGAGACGGGCTATTGATTTCTCTCGCCAGATTACTAAAAAATACTTGCATGAGGTGCTGTCTTTTCATAGCGGTCCGTTGATCCGATGGGTAGTGCCGTGGTGGCCCATCTACGTTTGGACGGGCTTGGCTCCGAGGGATAAGGCTCGTTACCAGGTAATTGTGTCTTTCAGACAGACGATCCATCCTTATCTCGATCGCATACTAAGGCAGTATGGTTGAACCCAAAGAATCCCGGAAGTTGAAGCAGTTGTGAGTGAATCTACCCAACTGATGGATGTGATGTGCGATATTTGGATGCAAAGATGGTACACCCGGCATACTTGGCCCATTCCCAAATCCCTTCATTCAATCTGGGTTGTAGACTCCTATGTGAAGTGGACTAAAGCAGATAATGCCAAAGCCCGAGCTGCTCTGAAGATTGACGAAGCTTTCGACCTGCTGCGAAGGGAGCAAGCCAAAGACAATATGGGCTTTTTCGACGAAGGCGATACTCCTGCTACATTGGTCCGTGTTATGCCAGGTCAGAGAAGGAAAACAAGGACTCAAGCTGAAGGGTCCAGTGCTACAGGTGCGCGGGGGAAAGTGAGCCCCCAGACTGACTTAGAAAGGAGACTTGGCCCACGACTGGCAGTGCAGGACCGACTTGGCCCGCGAGACAGGCTGCCTGAGCACGTACAGGCTTGACTTGTACCAGTGACAAAGGCCGAAGACCCGCTGTCGAAGAAACGGGTTCAAGCTAAGAAGGTTCCTCTCGTCATTCGGGAACACTCACCCCCACCCTGGCGACCTCGGGCTCCACGCGACCCAAAGGACAAGGGAAAGAGCAAAAGTGCATGAACACTATTCTCCTTAATTTTATTATTTAAGTATTATTGTTATTATTCTTGTGGTGCCCGTTTTTTGTGTGTTTCCCGTTTTTTTTCGTGATGTAATTTTTGAAATTCCCAAGTTTATCGGGTTTTTAATAAAACACATATTAGTGAATACCGTTCCCGTCTTTTCGTTTATTGCACTGGTTGTACCCTTTTGAGGGGTTTCCTACGTATCCACAATTAGCGGAATCAAACCAAACGTAGTTCAAGACATTGATTGTTTTTTGCAATTTTTCGAAATACATCAAGACTATTAGTTCGAGATGTGCGACAGTAGGATAAGTAATCCTAACTTATTGACTTGCTTATAATTTTGAAAATTTATAAAAAGACAAATTTTTATAAACTTTTGCAAATGACAAAGAGACAAGGTTTTAGGGGTAGTAGCGCTTCAACTGGTCCAACTTGGTTTGGTTGACGAATTCATTCCCGTCCAAGTCTGTCAGCATCACCGCTCCTCCTAATAGGACCTTCTTCACTAAATACGGCCCAACCCAATTGGGTTTGAATTTTTCTCTTGGGTCAACCGGGAGTAATGCACGAACCGATTTTAGGACCAGATCCCCTTCCTTGATGTTTCTGGGCCTGACTCTTTTGTTGAAGGCCCGTTGTATCCTCTTTTGATATATTTGGATATTGTTGAGGGCCTGGGATCGTCGTTCGTCCAAAAGAACTAGCGAGTCGAATCGGGCTTGGACCCAATCCGCTTCAGGCACTTGGCTTTCAAGTAAAATTATGAGGGATGGTACTTCTACCTCGACCGGTTGGACCGCTTCCATTCCGTATTTCAAATAGTACGGAGTTGCCCCGGTTGTGGTGCGAATCGACGTTCGGTACCCCCATAGGGCAACAAGATTTTTGTCAGGCTAGTCCCGGTAATTCTCAACCATCTTTTTAAGTATGGTGACAATTGTTTTATTAGCTGCCTCTACCGCTCCATTTGTTTGAGGATGGTTGGGCGAAGATGTATGCCTTTGAATTTTATATTTTGCTGGCAACGCAGCGGTTTCAGCTTGAAAGTGGGTCCCGTGATCACTGATAAATTCGTGCGGGATCCCGTATCGACATATAATCTTATTTTGGATGAATTTGGCCACATGCTTGGCGTTCAAGATCCGATATTACTCGGCTTCGACCCATTTGGTGAAATAGTCGATAGCTACCAAAATAAAACAGTGACCTCCCATCCCGGAGGGGTTCACCTTCCCAATTATGTCAATACCCCATGTCGAAAATGGCCATGGTGACGTCATGGTGTATAGTAGGAATGATGGCATATGTTGCACATTGGCAAAGATCTGACAGTTATGGCAGTGTTTGACATATAACTGACAATCGGTCTCCATGGTGTTCCAATAATATCCGAGCGTCATGATTTTTCGGACCAGCATATGGGCATTCATATGCGGGCCCTTTTCACCATCGTGTACTTCGGCCGTAACCTTCTTGGCCTGCACCTTATCGACACATAGAAGGAGAGCCCCCTGTGCCTTTTTTTTGTATAATTGTCCATCATCCGGGCGAACAAATTGGGTGGCCAACCTTCGCAGGTCTTTCTTGGCCCGGCTTTCAGTTCCCGGAGGATATTTTCCCAATGTTAAGTAGGTTAGAATATCCTGATACCAAGGTTCCGGATCAGCTATCTCGATGTCTTGGATGGCGTGGATATATGCCGGCTCGGACCGTTTTTCGACGCAAATCGGCATGCTGGCTAGATGCTCTAGGATGTTTAGTAAGGATGCTAATTTGGAAAGTGCATTTGCAAATTGATTTTCTTCTCGGGGTAGATAAATATATTCTACCTTTTGGAATTGTTTCTCGAGAACCCTTACTCGCGCTTGGTAAGCCACGAGATTGGCATTTCGTGTTTTCCATTTTTGGAGAGCTTGATTGATGACTAGCGATGAGTCACCGTGGACCCGGAGGTTCATCACTCCTAAATCAGCGGCGTCTTGCAGCCCGTGAATGCATGCTTCATATTCGGCTTCATTGTTAGTCACGTCGAAATCCAGTTTAATGGATAACGGGGTATGCTCTCCTTTTGGTGATATTAGCAGAATCTCGACTCCGAATCCTCGGAAATTGGGCGCCCCATTAAAATACAAATCTCATGTCTCGGTGTCGGTATGTAATATGTCTTCATCTGGAAAGGCCCAAGTATCGGTGTGTCCTTCTTCAGATACCGGAATATCGGCAAGGAATTCTGCTACTACCTGGCCTTTGATGGCTTTTAATGGTACGAGTTTGAGGTTGAACTCTGCTAACATTAAAGTCCGTATAGACATTTTGCCGTTAAGGACGGGCTTTTTGAACAAGTACTTGATAGGATCCATTTTGGATAGGACATGTACCTCGTGACTGAGCATATAGTGTCGGAACGTTTTAGTGGCCCAAACCAAAGCTAGGCACGTCTTTTCAAGCATTGTGTACTTGCACTCGTACTCCAGGAACTTCTTACTGATATAGTAGATAGCCCGTTCTTTTGAATCGACTGTCTGGCCCAGCATAGCCCCCATGGCTGTCTCAGTCGTTGTTTAGTATAATGACAAAAGCAGGCCGGGTTGAGGTGGCATTAATACCGGCGGAGCAGACATAATCTCCTTGATTTTATCAAAAGCCGTTTGACATTTATCGTCCCATAGTACCCGTTCTCCTATCTTCAGTTTTTTGAAAATGGGTTCACATACCATGGTCAGCTTTGAAATAAACTGGCTGATATACTGGACTTTCCCGAGAAATCCCCTTATCTCCTTTTCGGTTTTGGGTGGCTGCATCTCGGTAATGGCCTTGATTTTAGCTGGGTCGACCTCGATGCCGCGTTGGCTAACGATATGGCTTAGTAATTTGACCGACGTTACCCCGAAACTGCACTTTTGAGAGTTTAGTCTCATGTTGTATTTACGCAGTCGGGTGAAGAATTTCCTTAGGGCCGCGATGTGCCCGCTTCGATCTTTGGACTTGACAATCATGTCGTCCACATAAACCTCCACTTCTTTATGCATCATATCGTGTAATAAAGTAGTGGCGGTTCGTTGATAGGTGGCCCCGGCGTTGATGAGCCCAAATGACATAACGGTGTAACAGTAAATACCCCAAGGTGTAATGAAGGTGGTCTTACTCATATCTTCTTCCGCCATTTTGATTTGATTGTACCCGGCATACCCGTCCATAAATGATAAAAGGGCACGATCGGCCGTGTTATCCACCAGTATGTCGATGTGAGGTAACGGAAAATTTGTCTTTTGGGCTGGCCTTATTAAGGTCCCGGAAGTCTACACATACCCGTACCTTGCCGTCCTTCTTGGGTACCGGCACAATGTTTGCAACCCAGTCCGGATATTCAAACACTTGTATAAAGCCCGCTTTGAATTGCTTGTCGACTTCTTCTTTGACTTTGAGGGACCATTCTGGCCTCATTCTTCGGAGTTTCTGTTTTACCGGCTTGCACCCATCTTTCATGGGTATACGTTGTTCAGCTATTTCCCGATCTATCCCCGGCATGTCCTTGTAGAACCATGCGAAGACATCCTTGAACTCTTGAAGGAGGTCCGTGAATTGTTTTCTCTCCTCGGGATCTAAGGATAGGCCCAACCTAAGCATCTGGGGCTCTAAAGGGGTTCCTACGTTAATGGACTCGGTTTCTTAAATTACCGGATCTCGGGATTCCCTTTGTTCGAGTTGCTCGATCAGATGCGGAGGTAGAGGTACTTGTTCGTCGGGTTTCTGAATGTCATTGTATATAAAATTTTTGAAATTGAAAGAATTTTGGAAATAAGACAAGTCGTAAGCGGAACAGTTTTCGTTATTATTATTAATAGTAAATTTTGAGAACAACTCGAAGAGAACGACCATCCGATCGTTGGTCAGGGGCGGGATAGGGAGTGCTCTCGGGACATGCCCTGAGACTCAAGTGGAAGTGGCTAAAGGTATAGGGGTTACAGACTGGACTCTAGCACCAGACCCTCTAGACTCGGACTCGGTATCCGGCATGTCTCCCTCGCCGGTGGTCAGCTTGTAGACTCGACCCTGGCTGTCAGTCCACTTGATGGTCTTCCTCCAGGCCCTCTTCCAGGTGTCTGCACCAACTTCGGAGATCAGCTTTGTCGGGTCAGACCGGCTACTGCGGAGGATCAGGTTGACCAAATCTTCTTTAGGAGCGGGGATGGCATTGTCTTCCCCGAATAAGAGGCCCAGCATGGGCTCGGAATTGTCGGTGCCCTCCTTGGATTCCGTTTGGACGAGGGCAAATATGTCATCGGGGATGAAATTGTATTCCCGAGCCATTTTGGTCTCGGGATATATGATGGTGGGTCCGTAGAGGCCCACTTGAATAGCCCCGAATACCGGAGTAACTAAGTAGTCGGTTAGGTTCGGGTTATAAGGGCCCAAGTAAGTACCCTTGATTATGTTTTGGGCTCCTTGGAAACTGGCCCAGACCATGTTTTCGGGAGTCGCAGCATACCCTAGACCGGATCGTGATTCTCTGTCATTTAGCACTTCGATGATCTTCCCAGTTGGAAGATATGGTCTCGAGGTAGCCCCCAGTAGATAGCCCAAGTTTTGTAGCATCATATCGATGCTAGTAGTGAAGTAGGGTCTGAAGAGATATTCCCCTTCAATCATTCCCACGAAGTCGAATCCTCGTGGTTCGGCCCGGCCCGTAGCGTTGCAGCTAGCCACGGTTATGGGGGTCGCCTCCAATGTGATGACACCGTCTTGAAGAGGCATTTTGACCTTCCTATGAAGGGTAGAAGACACGGCCTTGACCGCATGGATCCAGGGCCTTCCGAGCAGCAAGTTAAAGGATGAGGTGACATCAATCACCTGAAACTCCAGTTCTTTTTCAATTGGGCCCGTTATGATTATCAGTTTAACGGCCCCGACAACCGGTTTTGGGTTTCCGTCAAAAGCCTGGATAGTTTGCGCCGTCGGGAGGTAGTCGGCCTCGGTAATGCCGAAGGCCTTAGCGGTCCTTAGGGGGAGGACATTTACAATGGACCCATCGTCGATTAGGGTCATTGGGAGGTACTTCCCTCGGCAAATGACTGTGATGTATAGGGCCAGGTTATGGGCGACCCCGAATGGTGGGAGATCAGACTCGGAGAAGGTGATGAGTGGGCCTTCTTCCTTGGGCTTGCCCTTGAGATAGGGCATAATAGTGGCTACCATTTCAGCGGGGGTAACCTGTGAGTTGACCTTAATTTGATCGAGATCCTTAGTCAGTGCTTCCCGATGTTCTTGTGAACTAACCAGAAGTTGCCATATGGTTAGATCGGCTCGAACCCTCTTCAATTGTTGGACCAAATCCGTGTCGTTGCTTGGTTCCTCGAGGGTAGATTCCGTCCTGGCAGGTTTAGTGACGGTTGTTGGAGTAGGACGCTTGGCGGTGGCGAGGTGGTTGCTGGCTAAGGCTTTAGACTTTGCTTTTCGAACCTCTACAATGGTGATGGGGACAACTTCCCCTTTGGCTAGGTAGACATCTTCCTCATCATCGAACCATATCCCGTTGATTTGTGGGATAAAAGGGGAAATGAGGTGCGAACAGTCGATTACCTCTCCAGTAAAAATGGCGGGAGCACTGAACGGGTTTTCTTTGTTGCTCGGCTTGTCCCCGGGCAACGGTATTTTCCCGCTCTCAATCAGATCTTGGATTAGGTGCTTCAATTTCCAGCATTTTTCAGTATCGTGCCCATTACCTCGATGATATTGGCAATAGGCCTGAACATTGTAGCTTTTGTATCTTTTCTCCACTGGAACTTCTGGAGTTGGGCCTATCGGTTGGATCAGGCCCTTTAAAGATAGCCTTTGTAAGGCGTAGGTATAGGTAGTCCCTATATCCGTGAATACCCGTGTTGGAGCATTCTTTTTGGATGAGGTATCCAGCAAATTGACCTCATCGAAAATGCTGCGGGTTGCAGCTGCAGGTGTGGGCTCGCTCACGGATGAACTGGACCCTTGATATCTCTTGGTAGAGGCCTTAGTCAGGCTCTTTAACCTTAAGTCATCCTCGATCCTTGTGCCCATTTCAGTTAGGGTGACAAAGTTGGGAATGACAGCATACCGGAGATGAACCTGGTAGGAAGGGAGAAGGTTCTTGACAAAGGCCTCCACTAAGACTTCCTCACTGGGCTTATCAACCAGCTTCACACTCTCGGCCCTCCACCTTTGAAGGTATTTGGTGAACCCTTCTTTTGGCTCTTGGGCCATCACTTCCAGAGTACGCATTGTAGTCTGGATTTCGGTATTATCAGCGTAATTACGAGCAAATTCAGTCGCCACATCGTTCCAAGTCTTGTACTTCTTGGAATCGAGCCTGTAGTACCAGGCATTGGGGTGTTTCTCGAGGGAGGAAGCGAACAAGTGCTTGAACATGGTGGACTTCACCCCCTTGACAGCCATAAATTCCTTGAAAGCCCGGATGTGATAGACCGGGTCTTCAGTACCCTCAAACATCGGTATTCCCGTAAGGTTGAGGTTGGCGGGTAACTCGTCATTCAGAGGCGAGTAGGAGCGAGCATTCTCTGTATGGATCGAGTTGCTCGTGGACAAATGGACCTGTTCTTCAAGCTTGCGAACTGGGTTCGGATCCAGCAATAGGAGTCCCTTGCTCCATGGCACTCAAACGGGTGGCAAGGGTGGTTTGATCTTTCCTAATAGCCGTCAATTGGGTTTCCATCTTGACCAGTGTGGCCTTCAATCCGTCCAAGGTTTCTTGCGTCTTGCGTTGTCGTCTGGTTACGGGTGGCCTGTCTGTAAGAATACCGCATAATTAGAAACTAGCCCAAATCCTGGAATAAAAAGTACATCCCGAGCAAGACTGAAAAGGAAATGACTCGGAAAAGACACCTAGACGGGTGACTTGTGAAAGGTGGGCCTCCCTTAGGTTCTGGTTATGTGGGCCGGGTCCTGTTCGAAGGAAGGTCCAAGTGAGACATCCCCAGACTTTGGACTCAAATGTGTAGACGGGCCCTCCTTTGTAGGAGTATGTCCTACGTAGGTGGGCCTTGCCTTAGTCAAATAAGATGGACTGGGATAGGGAGGAAACTACTGATGTAAGATCGACAGAGTTTCGAAGCTAAAGACTTCAACGACTTACGACACGACCCGACACTGCTAAATACGGGAAGTCCTAAAAAGAGGAAGGTTTTGAAAAGGATTTTTAGAAAATCCGAAAAAAAATTCTGTGGAGGGGCCCGATTTTTTTCGAAAAAAACGGAAAAGTGTATCGGGCCACAATTTTGAAAGTTCGAAAGTATTTTCGAGTTTTGAAATGGGCAGAATACCGGCTAGAAATAGACTATTTTGAGTAAAATCATAAGTCCTAAATTCGGTATATGTCCCGGGTTTTGAAATTGGATATTTTGAAAAAGGATGCGATTTTTTAAGATGACGTTTTTGAAAAACGACCTTAGAAACCAAGTAGCACATAGTCACGCAAGCATTACAACGACACCATGTATGCTCTACACTAAGTCTCGGTCGGTCTATAAAGGGTCTATACCTGTGCACATAGCCTATCCGAGAATCAGGACGGACTTCCTAAGTCGAGTTGAGCTTAGAAAATGCCGCGAAACCCATACGAATCGACTATGAACACCTTTGACATATCCATTTTGGAGTACATCACGGTATAGTGGGACGTCGGTCACCAGTACCGGCCCGGGAAAATATAGGGTTATGCATGAACAGTAAAACTAAAACGCGTATTGTACTAGTCAAATGATTTCTATTCGAGTCTCACCCTGAGGATGTCGATGGTAAGTCACGCATCAGTTAATTCCCAGCGGAGTCGCCAAATTGTGGACATGACATAGGTCCACCCCGACGCGGCCACATGCGGGTTTGGTGAGGCAAATGAATCTCCATATGAGATGGGTCGAATTGAAATTTAAATCGAAGTGGAGTCGCCACCGAACTTTGTAGGAGTTCGGGCACGTTCGAACCCACTCTATATCTTAGTGGGCCAAGCACAAAATATGGCCCATTCGGATGTCAGAGTTTATTGGGCTCGTCCCTTTGCATTTGATAGCGATACCGACATTATCAGATACCGTGTACTGAATGACTCTCGTTTGCCAACGGTTTCGGGCATCCGGAAACCGAGGTTCTGAGTAAGGAGTGAGGGTACGTGTTGGGAAGTTCACAAAGAACACCCAACCCCGCCCGCACATTAGCGGCTTCTACTAAGATATCGTTTGACTCTCGAATACGCGTGTTAGTAGAACGATGAAAATGATATGCAAACAACGTTTTACCTAAACATGAGAGAATTTGAATGGGTTGCTAAGTCGATTTAATGCATCTAAATTTAATGTCAAAGTTGTATTTAGCATGCGAGATTCTTTTAGTACAATGAAAGAAATAACGAGAATAAATCGGCAAAAATAGAAAGAAACATGTTAGTAACGATGATAACGATATAACCGTTTGTAAATAATATGGAATGATATAAAATAACGTAAACGACATGACGCATGAGTTTTGAAAAGTTAGCATGACGCGTGATTGATTTGACACGCGTTGACCGAAGTCATAAAAATATTTTATAAGGCTCGAAATATGTTTAGGGCTCACGTTTTGACGTGATAAAGGCCACTCGACCGAGTCATTGCGGGACTCGACCGAGTGGTCTTGAAAAACGTATTCTGCCCAAAATTTGAGGGGGTACTCGACCGAGTCGCTAAGAGACTCGACCGAGTAGGTCGCCACTCGATCGAGTCATTGAGTGACTCGACCGAGTGGTCCTCAAAAAGCCATTCTGCCACGGTTATGGGGTGCCACTTGATCGAGTGGGCCAGGCACTCGATCGAGTGCTCGTTGTACGAACTATAGTTCATTTCGCATTTTATTGTTGATTTCGAAATTGCCTTTTTGATTTTGGAAAGTTGATGATTTTATTGAGTCGGGCAGAAATATTGTATGATTTATGCTCGATTCGGACTTTGATACTCATAGTATCCGATATTCGATTATTGAATCGATATCGAATATTTAGAGCGAAATCTAAAAAAAATACGCTTGTAAGTCGTTTTTAAATCAAACTAAAGTGGAATAAATTATCTTCGAGTTTATAATGTCGTATTAATTCTTTCGAATTAGGTGACAACTGCTTTTAGCATCACCGAATTCGCATTAATTAGACTTATTGACTAAATCGCTTAGATTCGACATCCAACTATTGAGTTGGTATCGAATCTAATGGATCGACACTTTAAATTTGCTTAAACTAAAAGGACTTGATTTGATTCCCTCCGCATCCCGACATCATGATAAAACCTCACGGATTGTGTGATGTCGGATCCGCATCAACAGGTTTCGACTTAATTAAAAAAAAATTGATTCGAAAATAGTTTTAAAATTGATGAATGTGCGATGAACGACAATTAAGACGATAATGACGCGACAAGGGAAAAAACCGATTTTGTTGATGTTGACTCGCTTCAACAATCAAGCGCTCGGGGTGTCGGGATAAGCAACCGACAACATCGGGTGAGACACCCCTGTATATTCGGATTTCCTTAACCCGTCATCCTTCGCACTCGACACGAATCCACAAGTATTTTAATGTCTTATATTAGTAGTACTAACGATATTATAATGCGACAACAAAATATATAAAAAAAGCAAAAAAGACAACGACGATGAGACGGACGAGGCGATAAGAAGAGAGGGGGAGAAAGGAGAAATCGGGATTGTGCACCCTCAACCTACATGTTTCTTGTCTCGGATATGACTCGCTTGATTGTGGCTTTGCACGGGAGTATCGAGGTTTACGTTGGTTAAGTTATGGTGGTTTAGGATTTTTGGATTTCCAAGATGCCAGGGTTTAGATTGAAGATGAGTAATAATTAGGGTTGTAAAGGATGTATTATGTGTGTATGTGTATAAAGGAAGCGGTTTAATTGCATGCAAGAGGGTGTATATATAGGCAATGTCACCTCACCCGTCTATGGTTACTCGACCGAGTACCCTACTGATTCGATCGAGTGGCCCAAAGCAGTCGCTGGATCGATCGAGTGGGTCAGCTGGAGCGAAGGGGTCCGGGCTTTGGACCTCGAGTTGGGTACTTCTGTAGGCTTTTAATTTGGGTTGGACTTTTGATGTTTGCATGGCGGTTTTTTGTGTTCTCGGAAATGGCTTTGATCGAGGTTTGACCCGGTCGCTAAAAGGTTGTTTTAGTTCCGGTGTCGGTTTTGACCCAAACTAGTCCTATTTGATTGGAAACGACCCGCTGGGCCTGAATTTGAGGCCTATTTTGTGAGATTTGTACTCCGTAAAAAGCCCAAGCCAGAAACTAACGGTTTCGAGCCCAGATCCGAGCGCGTAGAAACATGTTTGCGTCCGATCATCATCGGATTGTTTTTGGAAACTGCTATAGACACCTAGCAGCCAAATGTGGGTGTCTACAACTCCCTCCGAGTCTGAATGATCTTCCCCTTTATTTAATACATGTGAGGTATATTTTAATCAAAGGGGAAGATCATTCAAACTCGGAGGGAGTATATAGGAGTATGAATTAGTAAATTAAACTTTTCATACCTAAGCTTAACAAAATTTTAATTTTATGAAATGACAAACAGCGCCTTAAACTTATCTTCAAACCATTTTCCGTCTTCTTTTGATTTATTTACTCATACAAATTTTTGTTATGGTTGTTCGTTACCCATATACTGCTAGTATACTTATTAATTATACCCTCCTTGTACAATCTCCTTTTGTACCCCTCTTGAAACTCTTTCCATATCTCAATCCCCAAATACAAATACCATATGCACTACCGTCCGAAATAAACTCTAACGTTAACCGTAGTTATTAGTTACCTCCATTCCATATAATAATCGGAATTTTTTTATATTCAACACCACCCTCAACGAGACACTTATTTTTTTTAGTTAAAAGAAAGACCATTGAGATGCAGTGAGTGACAATTAACAACTTGTTAGATCTAATTCTCGTAGTGGATATTTAAAATATGGGTTTTTTGGTTGCTAAATAAGATGTTCTGTTGAGTTAGAGATGCGGTATTTTAGGCAAACTAATTGTATTCTTCAAAAGATGTTAAACTGTTGAGGAAATGCTTGGTTAAAGGGCCAACAGCCGTGGTTTAGACAATATAATAAATGATGGTTAATTAAGAAGCGTCATGTGCCGACAGACACTTTGCATGACCTGTAAGTTTATTGGTAAACTTAGAGGAGGGAAAGAAAGGTAACGTATAAGCTCTCTGTGACGGTTTATTAAGAAGCAATGTGTCATCTTGATATTGTGTGAATGGTCTGTTAGTACGGCTTGAAAATAATTGAACTATTGATTATGTAAAACATATTAATTAAATAAAATTATTTATTTCAACATACATTAATTTGGATATATTGTACGTGTAAATAATCTCGGTCACATATTCTAATTACTCTTGTGTCACATAAAATTCCATTTTTAACATAATTATCATCATCATCATCATCATCATTATTATTATTATTATTATTATTATTATATAATGATGTAGAAATGCGATTTTTTTTAAAGTTAGTTCTTTGTTTTTCGAACAAAAGACGGAAAATGATAAACTCACAAAAACGGCCACCTACAAACTACTCCCTCCGATTTTTATGTTTCTTTCAATTTCAATTAAATACTCCACACAAATCTTAAAAAATGGGAAGAAACATAAAAAACGGAGGTAGTAGATTCTGAACTGGTAAGACATGGAATCATATCTCTTATATCTATATTACAACTCAACTATATTCATATTTAATACAGTATTAACTAAATATTTAATATATTTATGGGCGAACATGATAGACTAGCGTAAATCCTAATTTACAAAAAACACATTAATAAACTTATATGGGTAGTTTGATGTCTTTCAATAACTAAGTAAATGTACTTCAAAATGGTTTTCTTACTGAGAGGAGAGGAGGAAGAATCAGGAATTCTCCCCTGATTGTAATTTCTTCCTCTTCCAGCAGTTCATCAAAAGAGGAAGAAAACAGGGATAGACGCAGGGGGCTGATCAATGGGTGGATCAACCCTCCTATTAATGATATGGAAGACAATGATTTAGGGGAAATGGATGCAGGACTTCCCTTTGACCAACAAATTCCGGAAAGATTAGATGATCCGCATGAATATGAATTCAATGAAGCATAGAGATTACCAAGGGCGGGTCCTATTCTAACACTTAATCCGGATGTTCTGGGGGACACTAGAAGATTTTACAGCAAATGTGTTCTAGGAAAAATGGTTGACTATAGGCATTTTGAAGCGTATCAAATGAATAGGGCAGTGAAAGCTAAATGGCACTCAAGAGGTCTAATATCAGTATTTAAGCAGAGAGATATTTTCATTTTCTTCTGTGAAGAAGAGGAGGATAAAAGAGACATTCTAAGGAAGGGAGTTGCATCTTTCTATGGAGGACTTATGGTCTTCAAAAAATGGAGAAGGGAAATGGTTCCAAGAACGGTAACTTTTCCTATTGCATTTATCTGGGTACGTGTCTGTGGCTGGCCTTTTGAATTTTTAAATGATGATGTAGGAAGAATTTTAGGTAATGTACTGGGTATCAGACCTCAAGTACAACCTATGGGTGCAATACCAGTTAATGATTTCATTCGCATTAGGGTGGGTATTAGAATTGGAGACCCTCTTATGCCTGGTTTCTTTCTGGCCTGTGAGAACGGGATTCTGCTCTGGATCCAGTTTAAGTATGAGGAGGTGTTTAAATATTGTGTTCGATGTGGGAGGGTAGGGTATAAAGTTGATAGGTGTGTGGACTCACCAAATCAGATTTCTACCCAAGTGAATGCAATGTTAGCACGAACAGTCTCCAAGGGATTTGTAATCTTTCAAACGGAGAGTAATCACTTAATGTTTAATTCGGATTTACGAGCCACCCCAAAGCAAGTTGAATATGCTACTACCAGGATAGATTTCACAGCTGGTTTGTTCGACGACATTCAGGATGTTTGCCAGAAGATAGGTTTGTTGACTTTGAAATTGGAACAACACCGGGGGGTAGAATTTATCCGGGGATGAGGTTTTTTAATAGAGATGTGCCATTTAATGGGCCAGTATGGATGAGAGAAGGTCTCAATGGGGCGGGGGATAATCAGAATCAAAATCAAAACAACATGGAAGTTGACGGGGGGGAAGACTTGAGGGGTGAAGGTAGAGGTGATATAAGAAGAAGGTTTGACAGGGAGGGGGCTCATGGAACAGGAGGTGTGATGGGTGACAGAAACCATGTTCCACACGGTTTCCAATTTGATGACCCATTTATTAGGGCTATGAATCACAAAGTTGGAGAAGATGTTGATAACCCAGAATGGATTATGAGAGAAAGTTTGAGAAGGAGGATTGACCCACATGAATTTAGAGGGTTCTTTGAGGATGAGGAAGAGGGGTTGGCACAAACATTTATCAGTCCAACAGGTTTTTCTATTATCTTCCATAACCCAGGCAACATAAATGAGAATAATAACAACGTTAATATGGATGACGAAGAGCATGGGGGAGAGGAGAATAATAATGTCGAGGAAGAGGGACAGGATGGAAGAGAGAGAGAGATGCAATGGTAGGAGAAGAAGAAGCTGGTCAGATGGTAGCAGAAAATGTAATTCCCAATGATGAGGAATTGGAGGAAGTGGGAAATCCTGAAGAAGAGGAAAATATAGAGGCAGCCAACAGGGAAGGTGATTGTGTGGCAGGAATGGATCCTGATGAAACTCCAGATTCATCTCCAGAATGGCCACTATCTCTTAGAGGACGGGATAACTGGAATTATGTGAGAAGGAATGGGATAGAAGAAAGGATGGAAGCTGAAGAACAAGTGAACAGAGAAGGAGAAATAAGGACTTCAGATACAGTTGAAGTGGTTCAAGCAACTGAACCCAGTCAAGAAACTGAACCCATTCAAGAAACGGAACCCATTCAGGACCAGGTTATGGATGATGAAATGACAACAGAAGATAGGGAAGAGATAGAGATGGCATAAAGGACATGGCAGCATCTGAAGAATATTGAGGAACTCATGGGGGACTCAATTAAAAGTCTGGAAAACTGGCTCGGGGATTCGATTTTCTTTCCAGATTTGGAAATTGTGGATTTCATCAGGAAAGGAAAAAATGCAGAAAGAAGGAGAAAGGCTAGACAAGCCGGTGAAGGATGTTCATCTGCTAATCGCTTGGAAGCTGGAACACTGGAAGGAATCATGGAAGAAGATGGAAACAGGAAAAGAAAGGCAGATCATAGTGAGGAAGAAAAGGAAACGCAGTTAGAAGAGATTTTATGCTCACCAGGGAAGAAATTGAGGATGTCTGAACAAGGAAACAAGTCGGATGCAGAAGAAGACGTTAATCAAGGAGATACCAGGTCAGAAGAAAGCTCTCAGGAACAGAAGTATGGTGATTCGAAGATTGGACCTGATCAATCTTCTACTCCTAAATGAATGGTCTTGCATGGAATTGTCGGGGACTCTCGGACCCGCTCGCACCGACAATTTCAAAAATTAGAGCGATCCTTAGTAGTCATAAGGAACTAGACTTCAATTTCTTTTGTGAAACAAAATGTAATGTGAACTTAGTAGCGTCTTATTGTCGCCCCTTCGGGTTTAGACATTTTGAAGGCATGGATGCCTTAGGCTCCAGTGGGGGTCTTTTTGTTGGATAGAAGAATCCTTCTTCCTTCTCATTTGTGGCTAAAAGCCACCATTTTGTAATCCTTATGTCGAATATCAACTTAGCTTTTCCATGTTACTTGGTTTTGGTGTATGGTGAAGCTACAATAGGTCTTAGGCCCGCGGTTTGGGAGCTCTTAGGGTCTTACTTAGATAATATGGATTTTCCCTTCCTTATGATGGGGGACTTTAACCAAGTTGATATGATTGAAGACAAGTTGAGTTCTTCAAGCAGAAGTATTCAAGGCCTTGACGTTTTTGTCAAATGGAAGATGCAACACCAGATAATTGATATTTCTTTTAAGGGACCAAGCTTTACTTGGAGTAACAAGAGGGAGTTTTTGAAAGACTGGACAAGGCTTATGCCTCAAGGGATTGGTTGATGAATTATCCCAACTCGGGGGTTATTCACTTACCTATTTAAATCTCAGATCATGCTCCAATTTATTTTGCATCAGATTTAATGAAAGATAAGAGGAAAAGACCTTACAAAGTGGAAATTTGGTGCCTGGAAACAGAGGAGGGGGAAGATACAGTTTTGAGGGAATTGGGATATCCAACCAAAGGATCGAGGAACTTCAGTCTTATGAGAAGACTGGAAAGAATTAACAAGCAATTCATGAAATGCGCACTGGACAAAAGAATGGAATGGAGGATAAAGTGGGATGAATTTGACACAAAATTAGGAATTGAGCTTGAAGAGGTGTTTGATGGAGAAAAGCCAAAGGAACTAAACAAGACCCATGAAGAGTTGTTGGATTTTAGCAGAGCAGCGGCCACATATTAGAAACAGAGAGCGAAGATTAGATGGGCAGAAGAAGGTCACCTATGTACTCGATACTTCTTCAACACAATAAAGGGGAGATCTAGTAAAAACTTCATCTACTGTATAAAGGATGATCACGGAATTTGGAATCAAGATACGTCTAGCATCAAAACTAAATTTCAGGATCATTTCAATTCGGTATTTAAAGTTGGAGAATATGTGCCGTCTTTTGAGAGCTACTTATTGGCTAACTCTAAGTTCTTTGAGGTTTTGGGCCCTAAAGTTACTGAGAAGGAAGGTGAGGTCTTGCTGAGCAACTTTTCCAATAAAGAGATAAGAAGTGCGGTATTCCAAATGGGAGCGAATAAATCACCTGGCCCCGATGGTATTCCGGGAGAATTCTTCAAGAAATATAGGAAAGTTGTAAAGAAAGAGGTTTGTGAAGCGGTCACGGCAACAATAAACTTGGGATATATTCTGAAAGAAATGAATAGAATATTCATCACATTGATTTCGAAAACCTCAAATCCCGAAAAGGTGGAACAATATAGACCTATCAGCCTGTGTAATGTGATAATGAAAATTATCACAAAATGTATCGCTAATAGAATGAAGACCATTTTGGGTAACGTTATTGGAGAGTTTCAGAATGCTTTTATCCTTGGAAGAGCTATTGCTGACAACATTCTGATAGCTGATGAAAGTATCAGGACCATCAAGAAGAAGAAGTCGGGTAAAGTGGGATTGGTGGCTATCAACGCAGATATGAGTAAGGCATATGACCTTGTCAATTGGAACTTTCTGAGAGGAGCCCTACTTGGACTTAATTTCCCTACCAAGTGGGTTGATTTTATCCTCAATTGTGTATCTACGGTGTCTTATTCTATTCTATTTAATGGGGAACCAATCAAATTCTTTTCCCCCTCGTGCGGTTTAAGGCAAGGAGATCCTTTATCCCCGTATCTTTTTGTCTTTTGTACGGAGATCATGTCAAGAAATCTTAGAGGTATGACGGGAAGTGAAGGTATCCAAGGATTCAAGATTGCAAAGAAGGCCCCATCCATATCTCATTTATTCTTTGCAGATGACTCAATTTTCTTCTTAAAAGGAGTTTGGACAAATATGGTGACTTTTTACAAGATTATTAAGAAGTACTGCAATCTGTCAGGGAAAATCATTAATAAGACTAAATCTTCGATCCTCTTTAGCGAGAATTGCAGCCTAGCTTTCACTCAGAGAAGCCTGTTGCTACTTGAGATTAAGATGTGCGAAGACTTAGGAGCTTATCTAGGAATTCCGGATATTGGGAGTAGTAAAAAGTCGATTTCTCACTCTATGATTCTAGATAGAGTCATGAAGCGAATCTCTTCTTGAAATGGAATTTTCTTATCCTCTGCGGGAAGACTGACTCTTTTTCACTCTGTTCTTGCCAACCTTTCAAGTTTCTTTCTATCGGTATTCAAAATGCCGGTAAGTGTCGCTAGCAAGATAAATTCTCTTCTAGCTCATTTCTGGTGGGCGGGTACTAGAACGGGTGGAACTGTTTACTGGAGGGCTTCGAGATTCCTTTCCTTGCCTAAGATGGAAGGAGGTCTAGGTATTAGAGATATTTCAGTGGTTAATCAAGCATCTCTGGCTAAGTTAACTTGGAGGCTATTAACCCAGGAAAGCTCTTTATTCCGGAAAGTTTTTGAAGGAAAATTCGGACCAATAAAGAGTTGGATTCAGAAAGGGGGCTACAAAGAAAATGTCTCCTCTACAAACTGGAGAGACATAATGTGGGGAATTGAGATTATTGACAAAGGACTTTCTTGGACTCTAGGAGGTTGTTCATCAAATAACAAGACAAATTACAAGATTAGTATCTTTCAAGACAAAGGGGTTCAGGGATGTATCCATGTGCCTAAAACAGGTATCGATAGTGTTTATAATGGCAGTGGATTACCTTGGTCCTTAGAAGACATGATTGATCCGGATCATTTTTGGAACCCACTTATGTTGAATAAGATTTTCAGCCCTTACTGGTGTCAAAGGATCAAAGCTATTTACATTTCCAAAACGAACTTTTCCATTACACCGGTATGAAGGAGGACAATGGATGGCCACTACAATGTTAAAAGTGGGTATAGAGAGGGTATCAATTCCAATAACAAATTCAAAACCCACAAATACAGGGCTAGTAAAGGTACTGAGAGATTCCAAGACTTCCTCAGGAAAAAGGAGATTTGGAAGCTCCCTGGACCCCAGATATGGAAAACCTTCGTTTGGAGAATTATGGCTTCAGCATTACCAATCGGAAAGGAAAGGAAGAAAAGGAATTTGTCTGGACCTTTTAATTGTGTCCTCTGCGCTGAGTCATTGACTCATTCCTCTGAAGGCAATGATGAGGAAGGTATTGAATCTCTGGA
This sequence comes from Agrostemma githago, assembly GCA_958450325.1. NCBI lineage: Eukaryota > Viridiplantae > Streptophyta > Magnoliopsida > Caryophyllales > Caryophyllaceae > Agrostemma > Agrostemma githago. The sequence continues at coordinate 57,760,326 of OY288249.1, read as the reverse complement.
ACATCTATTTAGAGATTGTCTCACTACAGCAAGAATCTGGGCTAGTAACTTCATTGGCATTAGAGTTGAAGCTGCTTCGAGTATCCCTTTTCAAGAATGGTTCATGGGTTGGATTATGTACCTGAAAAAGCCAGACAATTCCAATATTGGTCTGCTTCACTTCCTCAACATTTTATACTCGATTTGGCTTTTCCGGAATGGAGTAACATTTAACAAATGGAGTGATTCTACTTACGGATTCTGGAAGAGATATGAGGTCTCATGTAAGGAGCTACATATTTTTCTTAAAGATAAAGATCAGGAGACTGCCATGACTTCTATTGAGGATTTTAATGTTGGGGGGACTGATATACCAACCCAAACGATTTCTTCTTTTACAAAAGAGGATGAATCGGATGGACGACTGCAGCGCCTTCGGTGTTCTAAGGAATTTTGGGTTATCAAGCAGACTGGACCAACTAATGTCTGTTCTACATCCAAGATGCAGGTTGATGCGGGATGGCTGCCGACTTTAAGGGCTTCGGAAGGTTGGATTTGGACTCACAAGGATGGAGATGAATGGGAGGAAGCTAATCACTCCTTTATGGCGGAGTCACCGATTCTGGCAGAAGGATTTGCTATTGTCCAGGCAATTAGATGGATAAAATGCAGGGATATTAGGCATATTTGCATAATGTCTGACTGCCTTCAACTTCTCTCTCAAATTGTAGGAATTACAAAGCCAACGATTGAGTTATCAGCTATCATCGACGACATGTTCTTGGAATGTGCCGACTTCCATTGTTGTGCCTTCAAATTCATCCCTAGGACTAGAAATAAAAATGCTCATAGATTAGCATCTATGGCACTTAAAGCAGTGTAATATGGAGATGACTCGTTGGCAAAAAAAAACTAAGTAAATGTCTATATCATTTTTAATGTATAGTGCAAAATTTATTATTCTTTTTATTGATTGAATGGTACAATTGAAATAATTTATTTGACCCCTGATTAAATAATATAACGTGTGTATCACGTAGAATTCTAACGAAAATACATTTACTGAGTAACTTGATGATTAGAGAAAATCATGCCGTAATTTATGAATTTAATTCTACAATATTAAAATTGCACATACGTTAGAGTTATATTTTATATACGTTTATGTTAATTACGATGTAAGTTAACATTAAAAGACATCCATACAGTATAAATAATATTTAATAAAATACTTGGTATCGACCACTTATTATTACGATTAGTTTACTTTTACCATTTTTATTATATTATTCAAAAAAATAGTAACTTGATAGATCGAATATCAAAATTTAACCGTTTATACCATGGAGTCGAAAACATCACAGTTGCGCTACTTTTAATTCCCTTTTTTGTCATGGCTAAACAAGGTTTTGCGATCGCGTCACCTACACCAAGCCCAGCCACATCAGACGACTTCTTAAAATGTACAAATGAATTGGGAAAAACATGTGGTGATGTTATATCTCAATATATTTTTTCGAACAGAGTATCTGTATCAGAAGAATGTTGTAGCGCTTTATTAAAACTAGGAGAGTCGTGTCATGATCTTTTGACCGAAGTGACAGTAGTATATAAACATCTTCCCAAGAAACAAGCAATAGATGCTTGGGGTAAAAATGCTCAAACCTGGAAACTTTGCAAAACGTTTGGAGAAATTTAAAATTAGTAACTGTTTTGGTAAAAAATTTACCGAGGTTTCTTAATATCGGTTGCGGGTCAAAGCGATCGTCCTATAACCACGGGTTGGTGAAATCGAGGCAAAAATAGAGAATGAGGAACCACGAAAGAAAATAACAACACACAAAAGTTTGGTGACGCGGAAACCCGATGTGGGAAAAACCGCGGGGGGAGTCGGAATCCCACCAAAGTTCTACTAGGAATGAGTAAAGAATGATAAAGAGCATACAAGTATGAGTAATTGGACAGTATTGTGACTATGCTAGATTATGCGTGAGTGTGCTGGTGTCGGGATGCCTTTGAGTGTCCTTCTCCCCCTCTTTTATACTGCTGCCGGTTGTTATCTTCATCATCCATGGAGAATCTTGGTCATTCAATCTCCTTTATTGCCTCTTAATGCTGAATTCATTACTGTTTGATGGCTGTTATGATTGGTTTCTCATTAATGGAGAATCTTTTCCTTAACTCCCATAGTAGTTACACTTCCTCCTTCTTATCCTTTTGGTCTTGGAGTTGATTTTGACTTCTTCCTTGTTTTATTCCTGGTTGGAGTGGGGGTAGGTTACTATACTTGCTGGGCTGGGTTGTTGTTTTCCCTTGATCCGGCCCATTTCTCCTCCTGAGGCACCTTTTCGCAGCCCGTTTGTCTTTTGATGTCCCGGGTTCAAGAATGGCCCAATAATGCCGATTTTGGCCTCTGATCCTCGGTCTCTGACGCTGACTTGGTTTTGACCCTCGGTTTTTTGACTGTCGTCCCTTGACTTTCCGACTTTAACTTTTGTCCTTTTGACCTTTGACCGTCCATTCGTAGCGTGCCACGTTGCACTCTTGATGGTGCAAATTTCTGCCCGAACAAATGCCCCCAAATTTCCGACTAAGATTACCTTAGGCGGGAATTTTCGTTTGCCTCCATTGTAGGCAGTCGGCTCTGCTTCTGCTGGCCTTAGCTTGCTGGTTCTAGGAGAAGGCGTAATCCGTTCTCTCTCTCAGAAATTACTCCTGCAGAAACTGGACCTCTGGTGGCAGACCTTTATGAGTCTACCTCTTATTCTGCCTCCAGATTTTTGATGATGTTCCTGCTGGAGTGGTGCTCAAATTTTCTGAAGGCTTTGGTACGTCCAAGTCTGCAGAGGATATGACTTTCCTGGATCAGATGCTGCTTCCTGGTCACAGGTCTGTGCTATAAAATGGTTTTCTGAAGGAGTTGGGCTTGGTTCGCAGATCGTCGGCGGAGGAGTCTGGATGCTCTTTCTGATGTGGAGGCGGAGGATCTGAAGGAGTCCGTTGATTTCCCATTGTTGATCAGGAGGCTGATGGGCAAAAGAGCGTAGACCAGCAGGATGTCGTTGATGACCCCGGGGGAGATTCTGCTGCTGTTCACCAGAGACCCAGGTTGCTGCAGGAGGATCCGATGCAGTTCCGCCTCCACCAGAGGAGAATGTCCATGCTGTGGACCAAGCTCTGCTGGAGTGATGTTACTCCTCCTTTGTTGTACTTTGTTTTCGGCCTGTGAATCCTGCATGATGGCATGAACTTCTGATCTGTTAGTGTTTGCAAAAAATTCTGTAATGACTTTGCCTTTGCTCAGGGGAGCGACGTGTGTTAGTATTTTGTGGCACTTCGTGCCTTAACAGAAGATCGTAATCGTTTGCTTTTGATCGTGGTTGTTTGCGTTTGATTGTAATCGTTTGTTGTAGTTTTGTCTAACTACCTTCTGTTGTATGCATGCCTTATGTTTGTATGGTCGACCTTTGATATAGTGGTGGCCTGGGGTTTAGTTCGCCCACTTAGTCGGAGGTGCCACGCTTTGCGTGGGTGCTAAGTGGCGCAGGAGACTGTAATGTCCCGGTTGTAGGCGCTTAGTCACAGACGCACGGCCTCTGTAGAAATTGTACACTCCACCAGATTAATCACCAGCACTCAGTTTGAGAACACTGACAAAAATTTGGCAAAGATAGGGAACACAATATTTGAAGACATAGGTGGAAGCAAAAAAATCGAATTTCGAAAATATATGGAGAAAGAAAACCAAATTTCAAAAATGTATGCAGCAAGAAGATCAAACTTTGATGTAAAGGAAAATTGAATTTTAACGACACACGTAAAAAGGAAATCAAAATTTAATCTGATTTAAATATGCGGGAAAAAATTTGAATTTTGCTAAAAGAATGAAAAGAAAACAGAAGAATGATAGGTAAATTTAAATACGTGTTTGCGAGGTTTGAAAAGATTAACCTGGGTTCTGGTGGAGGTGCACCTGGCAGAATAGATGTCACGTTTCTGGCGGCTCTAGCCTATGTTTCTGGCGGCAGTGGCCCAGATTGCTGGCGGCTGTGGCCCACTCAGAAGAAGTATTTCTTTAGGTGTACGATGTTCCATGGCTTTTGGATGATCTTCCCCTCCATGTTCATAAGTCGGTAGGCTCCGTTCCCAACTACTTTCTCCACTTGATAGGGTCCTTCCCAATTGTAGGCGAATTTTCTTGCTCGTTGATTTCTGGTGTTCTGGAAGACTTTTCTGAGGACTAGGTCTCCTTCCTGCAGGATTCTAATTCTGACATTCTTGTTGTAACTTCTGGCGACTGTCTGTCTGTAGGAGGCCATCCTTATTTGAGCATCGGTTCTGAGCTCATATATAGTATCCAAGCTGCTTGCCATCTCTACCTGGTTCCTGTCTTCGGTTATGCATCCGTATCTATGAGTAGGCACCCTCACCTCTGAAGGGATGACCGCCTCAGCACCAAACACCAAACTGAAAGGTGTTTGTCCTGTAGCCACCTTGGGTGTAGTTCTGTCAGACCACAACACCAAGGGGAGTTCCTCTGCCCATCTGCCCCCTGCCTCCTCCAGCCTTCTCTTCAGGTTGTCTATCACAATTTTGTTACTAGACTCCGCCTGTCCATTGGACTGAGGGTTTCTGGGGGTAGACTTGCTTAGTGTGATGTTCCACCTGGCGCAGTAAGCCTCCATCTTGTTGCCAATAAACTGGGATCCGTTGTCGCAGATGATCTCTGAAGGAATGCCAAACCTGCAGATAATGTTACGTTTTATGAAGGATATAACCTGCTTCTCAGTCACCTGAGGGAATGATTCTGCTTCTATCCACTTGGAGAAGTAGTCTGTCATGGCCAACATAAGGACTTTGTTTCCTGGAGCTCTTGGTAACTTGCCAACAATATCCATCCCCCACTTCATGAAGGGCCAAGGAGAAATTATTGGGTGCAATGGTTCTGCTGGCTGGTGGTTGACCGGTGCATGTCTCTGGCAGGCGTCACATTTCTTAACATGCTCTCTGGCGTCTTTGCGCATTGTCGGCCAATAGTAACCTTGGCGGAGCGCTTTGTTGGATAGACTCTTGCCCCCTGCATGATTTCCACACTCACCACTGTGGAGGTCATGCAAAATCACCTCTGCCTCCTGCTGACTTAGGCACCTCAAGTATGGTCCAGCAGCTGATCTTTTGAACATGACACCATCAATGAGGGTGTACCTGGACGCTTTCATTCTAAAACTCCGGGCTTCCTTCTTGTCTGCTGGCAGGATATCGTTTTGCAGCCATTCTTGGTAGGGTTTTCTCCTGTCTGGGATTCTTTCTTGTTTTGCTGAGGTGCTGCAGACTCCTGCCTCCTGCAGCCACTGCTGTCCCTGGTCTGGTGAATTGTCCTCCTGCCTCAGCATCTGGTGTTCCTGTGTGCCTGTCCAAACTGCTGGCTCCAGTACATGGACAATGGGTATGGTCGAAACTACGCCTGGTTTGAAGGTTGCCCCCAGGGTGGTTAGGGCGTCTGCTTCCACGTTCTGGTCCCTAGGGACTTGGTTGATTGAGAAGGCTACGAACCTGAGGGAGAGCTCCTTTGCCACTTCAAGGTAAGACACCATCTTGGAGTCCTTAGCTGCATACGAGCCATTCATGTGATTGACTATTAGCTGGGAATCGCTGTAAGCCTCTAGGCGCTTGATTTTGAGGTCTAGAGCCAGCTGGAGACCCAAGATTAGAGCTTCATATTCTGCCTCGTTGTTTGTTGTTCGGAACTCGCACCGTACTGCTTGGACTATGAGATCCCCCTGAGGAGACTTCAGAACTAATCCTGCTCCAGATCCTCGCATGTTGGAGGCGCCATCTACATTTAGCTTCCACACCTGTTCGCCTTTGCCCTCCTCAAGGAGGAGGATGTCTTTCTCTGCTTGTGTCTGCAGTGCTGGGCTGAAGTCGGATACGAAGTCTGCTAACGGCTGGGATTTTATCGCTGTTCTGGGGACAAATTTCAGGTCGAAGCCGCTCAAGTGTATAGACCACTTGGCCATTCTCCCTGATAACTCAGGTTTTCTCATAATAGTTTTTAGTGGATAATTTGTTATTACGGAAATAACATGCGATTCAAAATAAGGTCGAAGTTTGTAAGATGCTGTAACAAGTGCAAGTACAAGTTTCTCAAGGGATGTGTACCTGGTCTCTGCAGGGAGCAGAGACTTACTAACATAATATACTGGGCATTGTGCTCCTTCGTGCTCGCGTACTAATACCGCGCTGACTGGTACCTCGGTTACTGATAAATACAGGAAGAGTGGTTCTCCAGGTTCTGGTTTTGACAGCAGAGGTGGAGTGCTGAGGTAATGCTTCAGGTCGCTGAACGCCTTCTCGTGCTCTGCTGTCCAATCAAACCTTTGGGCCTTCTTCAGGATATCATAGAACAGCCGACATCTATCTGAAGACCTGGAGATAAATCTGCTCAGAGCAGCAATTCTTCCAGTCAGCCTTTGCACGTCTCTGGGCTTCTGTGGGGATTCCAGCTGGAGGATGGCCTTGATCTGCTCTGTGCTAGCTTCAATTCCCCTCTGGGTCACCATGTACCCCAGAAACTTCCCACATGACACTCCAAATGTGCACTTTGAAGGATTTAACTTCATCTTGTATTCCCTCAAGGTGTTGAAGGTATCCTCCAAGTATGTTGTATGTTGCGAAGCTTGCTTTGACTTGACGACCATGTCGTCAATATATACCTCCATAGTGTCCCCAATCTGTCTCCTGAACATCTTGTTGACTAGTCTCTGGTAGGTGGAACCTGTATTCTTCAGACCAAAAGGCATTACATTGTAACAATATATACCTCTCTCAGACCTGAAGTCTGTCTTCTCCTGATCTGCTGGATGCATCTTGATCTGGTTGTACGCACTCCATGCATCAAGAAAGGTTAGCATCTCGTGGCCTGCTGTAGCATCTACCATGGCATCTATATGTGGTAGGGGGAATGGATCTTTCGGGCATGCTTTGTTCAAGTCGGTGAAATCGACGCACACCCTCCACTTGCCATTCTTCTTTGGAACCACCACCACGTTAGACAACCACTCTGGGTACTTTACCTCCCTGATATTTCTAGCAGCCAGCAGACTGTCCACCTCCTGATTTATGACCTGATTTCTCTCTGGAGCAAACTTCCTTCTCTTCTGCTGGACTAGTTTGTAGCTTGGGTCCACGCTTAGCCTGTGAGTGATAACGCTCGGATCTATACCTACCATATCATCATGCGACCAAGCAAAACAATCCATGTTAGTTTTTAATAATTCAATGAGGTTTTGGCGGATACTACCTGTGCATTCTGATCTGATTAACACTTTTTGCTCTGGATGTTGCTTGTCCAAGTTGACTTCATCCAACTCCGCCTGAGGTGGCTCTACGTACTCCTGCAGAGGCAGATGAAGGTTCTGTAATTGCTATGCTGGGGGGCTCGTCGTCTTCTTAAGGGCTACCTAGTAGCAATCCTTGGCCTCTCCTTGGTCTCCGTTGATCTTCTGCACTCCCCAGGGTGTAGGGAACTTCAGGCACTGGTGGTAGGTGGAGGTGATTGCCTTCATCTCATGAATCCAAGGCCTTCCTAGAATCACGTTGTAGGTGGAGGGTCCATCAATGACTAGGTACCGTACTTTCTTGTTCACTCCTCTGGCGTAGGTAGGAATGGTGATCTCTCCCAGAGAATGCTTGGTCTCACCACTAAAACCCACTAAGGGAACCGCCTTCCTCGTTAGATCCTTCTCGCTAAACCCCATGTTCTGGAGAGTTTCCAACATGATGAGGTTGACTGAACTCCCAGTGTCCACCAGAATCTTCTTCACGGTGCAATTCCCTATAGAGAGGGTAATTATTAAGGCGTCATGGTGCATCTCTGGAGTAGCTTCTGCATCAGTTTCGTCAAAGGTGACAACTGGAAGATCCTTGCAACTGATTCTGCAGGAGTGCTCTGGTTTGTCCCCTCTGGTCTGAAAAGCATGTCTCTTGGCTGCTGAGTAGGTCAGCCCGCATAATTCCGATCCTCCTGTTATCACATTGACAATTCTGGTACATATTGGAGGTGGAGAAGGCAATACCTGATCTGCTGCATTTATTCTGCTAGAGTTTCTGGACATGAGGTGATCCAGATTCCCCTGATCATACTGGAACTTAACCTCTCTCCTGAGCTGGACACACTCATCGGTATGGTGTCCGATATCGTCATGGAATTCGCACTTCTTGCTGGCGTCTCTTCGGTCATTGGTGTACTCCTGTCTCTTGGGCCACCTGACTCTGCGCCCTAACTCCCTCAGAGCCTTGAGCACCCCATCAAGGTTGGTAGAGAACCCATACTCACTTACTTTAGGTGGCAATCCTGGATTGTCCTTCCAGTCTTTCTCCTCGGAAATTTTGCTCATGTTCCTGTCATAGGGCTTTGATCTTTCACCCCTCTTTTCTGCTGGCGCCTTTCTGGTGATATAACCATACGCAGCCCTTCTGGGGCCTGAATCTTCTTCTAGCCTGATGGCTGCCATCGCCTTGGTCTGCACATCCTCGAATGTGGCACATGGGTACTTTGTGAGGTCTTTATAGAGGTCTGAATCCTAGTGGAGCCCTTGGCGGAAGGCTTCTATGGCGGTGGGCACATTACATCTGGGGATGGTGACTTTCTCCTTGTTGAATCTGTTGAGGAAGTCACGTGTAGATTCTTTGAACTTCTGCACTAGCCGATACAAGTCACTGGTCTGCTTCTCTGGTTTTCTGCTGCTGGCGAACTGCTGGTTAAAGGCATTGACCAGGTCAGCGAAGGAGGTGATGCTTCGGTTAGGCAGACCAACGAACCAATGGAGGGCTGCTCCTGACAGAGTGGAGCCAAACCCCTTGCACATGCAGGCTTCCTTCAGGGGCCCCGTAGCGGTCACTTCCATCATCTTCTGTTTGTACTGGTTGATGTGATCTAGGGGGTCTGCAGTGCCATCATAAAGCGTCATGGCTGGTGGCATGAAGCCCTTGGGTACAGCAACACTGGCTAGATCGTCGATGAAGGGTGAATCTGCGTAGCTGTCCCTAGCTGCTCTCTCTAGGGGTTGTGGCATTCCAGGAATCTTGTTGATCAGGTCCCTCAATTCCTTCAATTCCTGGCGTTGCTGGTCTGCTGTGCTGATTGTTCCTGCAAGAGGGTTAGAGACAGGAGGAGAAAAGTTGAAAGGAGTACTCCCTGCATAAGGTCCTCCAGGGTGTTCACTACTAGGAGGAGGAGGTAAAGGTGCTGCTGCTGTCACGGATCTGGGCTGCCACTCCGACGCCTGCTGGTTGAGGGTAGGCGATGTCCACATTCCTCCAAAGGGCTGGTTGTTGGATAAGGTGGTCATCTCTGGTGGGATTACAAATTGCCATCCTGGCGTCTGGTGGACAGGGGTGCCTGCAGAAGATAGTGAGTTAGTCTCTCGACTTTCGATGTTGGAGAGAAAGTTACCTGCGGTAAGAGATCTGCCGGGTGTGGGGCCATAGGTCAAGTAACCCAACCCTTGGGGTTCAATTACCGGGCTCGATGGAGCCAATCCTAGCTCCAGTCTGGTGACCAATTCTAGAAGAACCTCTCTGGTGGTCTTCCTGCCAGCTGCTGATTCCCTACGGGTGCTGGGTTCTCCCCTACCCATCAGAGGCAGCATCTCTGGTGACATCTGGAGCGATGCAACTTGGGTCTTGTCTGCTGCCGAGATCCGAGCCTTGATATCTTGGTTGTCCTTCTGCAGGGTTTCTACTGCTTGGCGCAGAGCATTGATTCCCTGGAGCATACTCTGCATCAGGTCTGGTGACCCCGCTCCACTGGAAGCTTCTTCTACGAATCCTCCTGGAGTCAAGGTTCTGGTTGGTACGCTTTCCTTCCTGGCCTTGGAGGAGCTGGTGACCCCAGAGGTTTTAGGCGTCGGAGGGGGCCTAGACACCGGCAACGTGGGTTTCACCGCTTGGCTGGTGGGAATACCCAAGGTGAGGGGTGTGAAGACCAGCTCTGCTGATCCTGGGGACAACCTTCCTCCAATGGGCTGAGTTGATGCTCCTTGACTGCTGGACGTACTTTGGCCTGATCCGGTCATGGTGACACGAGTTTGCTTAACGGTAGGGTTTGGCTTATAGGAGATAATCACTTTGCCCCACGGTGGGCGCCAAATTGTTTTGGTAAAAAATTTACCGAGGTTTCTTAATATCGGTTGCGGGTCAAAGCGATCGTCCTATAACCACGGGTTGGTGAAATCGAGGCAAAAATAGAGAACGAGGAACCACGAAAGAAAATAACAACACACAAAAGTTTGGTGACGCGGAAACCCGATGTGGGAAAAACCGCGGGGGGAGTCGGAATCCCACCAAAGTTCTACTAGGAATGAGAAAAGAATGATAAAGAGCATACAAGTATGAGTAATTGTACAGTATTGTGACTATGCTAGATTATGCGTGAGTGTGCTGGTGTCGGGATGCCTTTGAGTGTCCTTCTCCCCCTCTTTTATACTGCTGCCGGTTGTTATCTTCATCATCCATGGAGAATCTTGGTCATTCAATCTCCTTTATTGCCTCTTAATGCTGAATTCATTACTGTTTGATGGCTGTTATGATTGGTTTCTCATTAATGGAGAATCTTTGCCTTAACTCCTATAGTAGTTACACTTCCTCCTTCTTATCCTTTTGGTCTTGGAGTTGATTTTGACTTCTTCCTTGTTTTATTCCTGGTTGGAGTGGGGGTAAGTTACTATACTTGTTGGGTTGGGTTGTTGTTTTCCCTTGATCCGGCCCATTTCTCCTCCTGAGGCACCTTTTCGCAGCCCGTTTGTCTTTTGATGTCCCGGGTTCAAGAATGGCCCAATAATGCCGATTTTGGCCTCCGATCCTCGGTCTCTGACGCTGACTTGGTTTTGACCCTCGGTTTTTTGACTGTCGTCCCTTGACTTTCCGACTTTGACTTTTGTCCTTTTGACCTTTGACCGTCCATTCGTAGCGTGCCACGTTGCACTCTTGATGGTGCAAATTTTTGCCCGAACAGTAACTTATATTAACTATTCGAATTTAATCTTTGAATGTACATGGATTATAATATTGTCTATGTATTTAACATATTTAATAAAAGCTAATTGTTTGAGGAAAGTTTAATATTTGCTTCTTTATACTTATTTCATGTACGAGACATTAATCTTTTGGACCCTTGTTGGTACCAATCTAATGTCATAACGAAGTAATAAACTATTGATGTAATCCATACTCGATCTTTGATGTATGTTTTATGTTATATATCTTAAAACACTTTATCTTTTATAGCGGTAATAAATATAAATATTTTATATAAAAAAAAATCTCTCTCCATATTTGCGTATTTTTAAACTTTCCAAATTGTCTCTCAAAAAAGTGATAAGAGTATAAATAATAATTATTGACAAAACAAACTATCAAATAATATAGGTTAAGTTAAATGAACAGAAATATCTCGATACAAGATTCACAAACTTATAAATTTAAAGTTTTCAAGTACATGAACGTCTAAACTGACGAGATACAAGACTCTCCAAAACGCAATATATATGGTTGCACAACGAACAACTTTATATTTATAGTTATATAAAATTATGAAGGCTAATCAAAAGTTTAATGTATTAAGGTCGATATAGTATATACTACTTCCGTCCCAGTCACTAAGATCGTCACGTTTCAATAAAATACTTCTCACATGTAATAGAGAAATGAGACAATCTTTTAGAAACGGATGAATAATTATATACTCCCTCCGAGTCTGAATGATCTTCCCCTTTATTTAATATATGTGAGGTATATTTTAATCAAAGGGGAAGATCATTCGGACTCTGAGGGAGTATATAGGAGTATGAATTTGTAAATTAAACTTTTCATACCTAAGCTTAACAAAAATTTTATTTTATGAAATGACAAACACCGCCTCAAACTTGTCTTCAAACCATTTTTCGTCTTCCTTTGATTTATTTACTCATACAAATTTTTGTTATTGTTGTTCGTTACCCATATACTGCTAGTATAATTAATTATACCCTCCTTGTACAACCTCCTTTTGTACCCCTCTTGAAACTCTTTCCGTATCTCAATCCCCAAATAAAAATACCATATGCACTACCGTCCGAAATAAACTCTAGCGTCAACCGTAGTTATTAGTTACCTCCACTCCATATAATAATCGGTATTTGTTTATATACTACACCACCCTCAACGAGACACTTATTTTGTCTAGTTTGAAGAGAGACCATTGAGATGCAGTGAGTGACAATTAACAACTTGTTAGATCTAATCACTAGTAGAAAAAGGTGGAATTGTGTCTCCTCATTTGAAGCATTTTAGGTATAATGCTGCAAATAATTTATCTTTTATTTGAAGAAAAAATGCTTGGGTGAGTCATTTTTAGGGATAAAATGCAATAAATAGGAAAAAAATATAGTGCGGCGTCGTTTACTATTGACGCCTCACCATATTATAAAGTTATAGTAGTGCTGCGTCACTATTGACGCCTCTCCATACCTTTTATAATTTTTTTAATTCATTAAATTATTAAAAATGGAAAATGAAACCAAGTCAATCCTCCTTATTCGTATATCCTAAACCCTAACTCCCAATTTCTCCCTCATCCCCGGAAAACCCAAACCCGAAATTCCCTCAACGCCCCAGAAACTGTCGTAGGCTCGCCGGAGGTGGGTTAACCTAGAACTCGCCGTAAAACTGCATCGACTTCTTCGAAATTCACTTCTTTATCTTCATCTTCTCATCTCTTTCAGTGATATTCCCAGTTTCTTAGTTTACTTCGATCAATTTTTTTTTGCAGCATTCAGTTAGTAATTCACCCATCTGCTCTGTGTTTTTCCAAGGAATTTTCCGGTACGTAATGGCAGACTGTTATCATCCTCATCTTCAACCATTTGGGCATTGAAATTACCCTTATTATCACATCACGAAGCAAGTAACAGATCTCCTCTCATTCATGTGTTTCTATGAGAAAGTTTTGGACTTCGACCCAGCGTTCTTGTAAGATTGCTGATAGAAAGGTACAGTCTTTCTTCAAAAGTTTTCATATTTTGATTTACTGATATTTTTTTATGCCTTTTTCGATTGAATTTTCATTTATGGTGTTATAATTGGGATATATTTTGAATTTAGTTGGTTTATTCTGATGATCGTTGATGGGTTCTTCGAGGTTCATAGGTTTAGTGCATTTCAACTGATCGTCCACTCTCCATTCCAACTGCTCGCTGCTCGCCGTATTTCTGTGTAGATCGTTGAAGGTCTGTTACTTGCTCTTTCTTCTTTTGACTTTAATTGAAGCTTTTGTGTTACTAATTGTTTGTTTGGGTTGAGGCGAGATTTCGTGTTACTAATTGAAGTTATATGCGTGATAATTCGGTAGCAAATTGTGTGTTTTTGTTTCTAGATTTCGTAATATGGTTATATACATATAGCATAGAATAGCATATGAGAAGATCTATATATATATATATACATATATAGATATATATATATATATATATATATATATATATATATAAAGAGAGAGAGAGAGAGAGAGAGAGAGAGAGAGAGAGAATACGTGAGTGTGTGTGTGTACGACAAGTGATTAGATAAGGTGAAGAGAGAAGTGAGAAAACATAGCAAAGATACAATACTAAGACCATCTTTGTTTAGCGTGAATTTAGGCTTTTTTAACTATTACTTCTGAGTTAGGAATCATACATTATTCTCACGATGTAAAATGGAGTACTCATATATCATCAAAATTGCCCTTATTAATGGTTTAGTAAGGAAATTAATCAAGTAAAAGAGGTCGACCGGGCAGGATACCGTAATAGTCGTTTTAATGGCGTGGTGGGTTGCGTTGAAATCGTAAGAAGATGATTACGTGCCGAGAGCAAGGGGTGGCATCACACTTCCTGTGTTTAATCTTGCTTCTTGCTGCATCTTCATTTCGATCTCTCTCTCTCTATATCTCTCTTTTATAACTGATTTCTTCTTTCCTATATGGCTGGCTATATGCTTATATGTGTGTGTATGTGCGTCATGTCTATATATATACATGATCTAAGTGCTCCATCTAAAAATTAGTTGTTTAGTCTTATAAATTAATGGCCTACAATCCAGATTTTATGTACCCTGTCATGTGCACTTTTTGAGAGTTGTTGATGGTGCTTTTGTCAAATATCTCTGGGAGGAAGAAGGAGAGTGTTTTAACATTGGAGTTGCACACTTCTCATATTTTATGAGGCTTGTTTGAATGCCAAAATAGGAGGAAAATAGTTTAGTCTTTCGGTGAGAATAATTTCATTCATTGTTTCATGACATTGGAGTTAAATTATGGAAATAATGATTTGTTAAATCCACAGTTTTTTGGAAACCTTTACGTGCTATGATTTGCTATATTATGTGATGGTTTTTGTCCTAATGTCTTCCTGCTCAAATGTAAGCGAAATGTGAGGTCTTATAGTCTGTGCTGCCTTATTCAAGGGATGGTGGATTACAATAATGGTAAATGCAAACCCCATGTTTTCTCATGTATTTGATCCGACACATATAATATTGTATTTAATGATATTAAAACACTTCCAAAGTTTTTTCATATTTTGATTTACTGATTTTTTTATGCTTTTTTCGATTGACTATTCATTTATGGCGTTAGAATTGGGATATATCTTGAATTTAGTTGGTTTATTTTGATGATCGTTGATGGGTTCTTCAAGGTTCATAGGTTTAGTGCATTTCAACTGCTCGCTGCTCGCCGAATTTCTGCGTAGGCCGTCGGAGGTCTGTTACTTGCTCCGGATCTTCCTTTTTTTGCCTTTAATTGAAGCTTTTGTGTTACTAATTGTTTGTTAGGGTTGAGGCGAGATTTCGTGTTACTAATTGAAGTTATATGCGTGATAACCCTAGTAGAAAAGGTCGAATTGCGTCTCCTCGTTTGAGGCGTTTTAGGTAAGTAGCTGCAAATAATTTACCTTTTGTTTTTAATAAAAATACTTATATGAGTCATTTTAGGGATAAATTGCTTTAAATAGTAAAAAAAATTAAATTGAGGCGTCCTCCATGGTTTGACGCCTCTCTACCCTTATTTTATTAAAAAAAAACCTCATAAACTCCCAAAAAGAAACCCCAATTACCCCCTTACCCCCTTACCCGACCCTTATCTTCTTTCGTCTCCCTCAGTTACTCCCGCTCTCCCGCTCTCCCTCATTCTTACATTCTCTAAGCTACCACCCTAACCCTAAACTGTCCTCGACATCCTCTCTCCCAGAACTCTAGCTCCATTGTCGCGCTTCCGAACCCAGCTGCACCCTCTCACTGTCGCGTCACATCAACCCAGGCTCCGAACCCGTGCCTCTCATTGTCGCTGTTGCACCCCTCGCTTTCGCGCCTCTTGCTGTTGCCGGAGATCTGTTGCTTGTCGGAGGTTATTTCTTGTTTGCTTTATTTCTTTCTTCTTTTGCCTTTAATTGAGTCCTTTGTCACTAATTTTTTGTTAGGGTTGTTACCTTATTTTGTGGTTAATTAAGGGTTGAGTTTTTGTTAATTTATATTTATAGAGAAAATAATAAAGGAAGAAGAAGGAAGAAGAAGGGTGTTGAACTAAAGTAAGTAATGTTGGAAATAAAGGGTTTGAAATTCTATACATATTGCTTGATAATTCGTGTCTATTTTTATAATTCAAATAGATATTAATTATTTGTTGGGTAGATTGTGAAATTCTTGGAATTTGATCAAAAAGATCAAAACTTTGAGTTGGGTTAGTGAAGATCTTTGGTGGGTAACTTCTAAAATCTTGGAATTTGATAGAAAAAATTAGTAATTTACTAATTTGAGTTGGGTTTATGAAGAATTTTGGTGGTTGAATTTGGAATTTTGATGGGAGAAGTTGTAGTGAGTAGCTTTGAAGGTATGGAAATGGAGATTATTAGCAAAGAAAGTGTAATGATAGAGAAAATAGAGAGTAGAGAAGAAGGTTCAAGTTCAATGGTCAAATGGGAGAATTTTCTACCAAAAAATGGTGTTAGAGTATTGTTAGTTGATGCTGATGATTCTACAAGCCAGATCATTGGTGCCCTTCTTAGAAAATGCAGCTATAAAGGTTTGCTCTTGATTTGATTTTTTGTTCTTGAAGGTTTTGGAGAATGATTCATATTAGTCAGCCCCCAAATCATTATGAGACTAAAGTATCTTATATTCTTAAGGTAGTTGGTTGGTCTAGGATTTTGATTAATTGAGAATTTTAGTAAGTTGTTATACATCTTGTATATTGTTAGGGAGATTTGACAGTTTTAGGGTTTTGGGCTAAGCCCATTGTCGAGTTGCATTTCATTTTAATAATTCAATGGCTCGTGTTGTGTGAAAAATGAAGGATAGCTAGAGAAAGATGGAGTAGGGGGAATGGGAATGGGAATTTACGTGTGAAGATGGTCATTGATTGGTAAGTAAAGTTAAAACTTTTATTTTGTTTCAACAAAGTTTTAAAAGTAATTAAAATAATCAACATTCAACATGATATCTTGTTTAGGGCCTTAAAGAAGTTCAAGATGAGTGGTGGTCATATGAAGATGAAAAGATATGAGCCATTATGGAAATCTATGAAGGTAATTAACTAAAAGACTACATTATTTTTCTCATTTTTTTTTCCACTTTAATTCTTACAATCCGCAAAATTTTGAAATTATGAATATTTTCTGTTCCGTGGTAGTGTCCTCAACAAAGTGGAAGTGTGGACGATGGTTTTTTCGTGATGCGGTTCATGTACGATATAGTTAATCGTTCCTCAACTGCAAGTGACTTTGAAACGGTAAGCAATTGGTCAGTTAATCATTCTAAGTTTTTCTTTTAATCGTTCTGGCTTAACTCCATGATCCTTTCCCAACCATCTCATCATTGCCATGTTATTTGTTTATCCGACCTGAGCCATTGTTACAAGGTAATTTTATAACATTGAAGGCACTTTAAAATTAACCCTCCAACCTCCACAAATTAATCATTTTTATACGGTAGGTTGATGCGGAGGAGATGTCATTGAGTATATGTTGGGATATATATAGTACAAAAGATGGTTTCTTCGTAGTGGTCAAATTAAGTTTAATTTGTAGACATTCTTTGTAGTAAAATTGGAGTTTGTAGTGGTAAAATTAGGTTAAATTTGTAGGCATTCTTTGTAGTAACATTGAAGGCATTGTTTGTAGTATTAAATAAAATTTGTGAGGTGGGTGTTTGTTTAATTAGTTCATTGCAACCTCGTTGATATTATGAGCTACCTATAATAAGCTACCTACGATCTTTTTACACGAATATATGACTTTATTATCATATTTATGTGTTCAATCGATAATAATTCGTTGTTCTTGTGTGTTTTTAAGGTTTGGATCTTACAAAATGAGCAACCCTACACCTACGGTGAGGATGATATGAATGAATTACGGGACAAGTGGGCTACGTACTTTACGAATCGTTGTTCTACTTGAAGTAGACTAGTTAGTTGGAGCATTTTGGCATGACTTGTGTGGTTTAATTGAGGTTGGAATTGTATCCATGCCACTTTTTGGACATGTGAATGTGTATGTATGTAGATTTGGATGGATAATTCAAGTAGACTAGTTAATTGGACCATTTTGGCATGACTTGTGTGGTTTATTTGAGGTTGGAATTGTATCCATGCCACCTTTTGGACATGTGAATGTATGTATGCAGGTTTGCATGAATAATGTAAGAATTTTATTTGGTTTATCGATATGCAAATGGTTGTCGTCGAAATTAATAAAAATTATATATTTTTTTAATAAAATAAATATTGCTTGCGACATTTATTTGGAGTAGACGCTTCTAACGATCTAATTAAATATGTAAAAAATGGTGATATTTGTGGCGTCATATACCTCACATTAGAGGGGTTGAAGCCACAAAATTTTCAGAGTATTTGAGGCGTCATTTTAGAAAAACGCCGCAAATAGTCAACTTTTTGAGGCGTCACTTTCTAAAACGCCGCAAATAGTCCAATATTTGAGGCTTCTAAAAAACGCCGCACCACAATTTCCAATGTGCGGCCTCCCCGTATGAGGCATCATATAAGATGCCTCTAATGGGGGGTTTTATGGAGCCTCAAATCCATGTTTTTCTACTAGTGAATTCTCGTAGTGGATATTTAAAATATGGGTTTTTTGGTTGCTAAAGAAGATGGTCTGTTGAGTTAGAGATGCGGTATTTTAGGCAAACTAATTGTATTCTTCAAAAGATGTTAAACTGTTGAGGAGATGCTTGCTTAAAGGGCTGACGGCCGTGGTTTAGACAATATAATAAATGATGGTTAATTAATAAGCGTCATGTGCCGACAGACACTTTGCATGACCTGTAAGTTTATTGGTAAACTTAGAGGAGGGAAAGAAAGGTAATGTATAAGCTCTCTGTGACGGTTTATTAAGAAGCAATGTGTCATCTTGATATTGTGTGAATGGTCTGTTAGTACGGCTTGAAAATAATTGAAATATTGATTATGTAAAACATATTAATTAAATTAAATTATTTATTTCAACATACATTAATTTGGATATATTGTACGTGTAAATAATCTCGGTCACATATTCTAATTACTCTTGTGTCACATTAAATTTATTTTTTAACATAATTATCATTAGGTATTATCATTATTATTATTATTATTATTATTATTATTATTATTATTATTTTAATTATTTTAATTATTATTATTATTATTATTTATATATATATATAAATATATATATATATACACGTATATATATAATGATGTCGAAATGCAAATATTTTTTTTAGAGTTAGTTCTTCGTTTTTCGAACAAAAGACGGAAAATGATAAACTAACAAAACGGCCACCTACAAACTACTCCTTCCGTTTTTTATGTTTCTTTCAA
Source organism: Agrostemma githago (assembly GCA_958450325.1). NCBI lineage: Eukaryota > Viridiplantae > Streptophyta > Magnoliopsida > Caryophyllales > Caryophyllaceae > Agrostemma > Agrostemma githago. The sequence continues at coordinate 57,741,455 of OY288249.1, read as the reverse complement.
TTTCAATTAAATACTCCACACAAATCTTAAAAAATGGGAAGAGACATAAAAAACGGAGGTAGTAGAATCTGAACTGGTAAGACTTGGAATCATATCTCTTATATCTATATTACATCTCAACTATATTGAAGTTAGAGGTTGACATTATTTTTGATGGTAGAAATGCGATTTTATTCATATTTAATACAGTATTAAGTAAATATTTAATATATTTATGGGCGAACATGATAGACTAGCGTAAATCCTAATTTACAAAAAACACATGAATAAACTTATATGCGTAGTTTGATGTCTTTCAATAACTAAGTAAATGTCTATATCGTTTTTAATGTATAGTGCAAAATCTATTATTCTTTTTATTGATTGAATGGTACAATTGAAATAATTTATTTGACCCCTAATTAAATAATATAACGTGTGTATCACGTAGAATTCTAACGAAAATACATTTGCTGAGTAACTTGATGATTAGAGAAAATCATGCCGTAATTTATGAATTTAATTCTACAATATTAAAATTGGACATACGTTAGAGTTATATTTTATATACGTTTATGTTAATTACGATGTAAGTTATGTTATCTACAAAAAATAACGTAAAACATTAAAAGACATCCAGAGAGTATAAATAATCTTTAGTAAAATACTTGGTATCGACCACTTATTATTACGATTAGTTTACTTTTACCATTTTTATTATATTATTCAAAAAAATAGTAACTTGATAGATCGAATATCAAAATTTAACCGTTTATACCATGGAGTCGAAAATCATCACAGTTGCGCTACTTTTAATTCCCTTTTTTGTCATGGCTAAACAAGGTTTTGCGATTGCGTCACCTACACCAAGCCTAGCCACATCAGACGACTTCTTAAAATGTGCAAATGAATTGGGAAAAACATGTGGTGATGTTATATCTCAATATATTTTTTCAAACGGAGTATCTGTTTCAGAAGAATGTTGTAGCGCTTTATTAAAACTAGGAGAGTCCTGTCATGATCTTTTGACCGAAGTGACAGTAGTATATAAACATCTTCCCAAGAAACAAGCAATAGATGCTTGGGGTAAAAATGCTCAAGTGTGGAAACTTTGCAAAACGTTTGGAGAAATTCAAAATTTGTAACTTATATTAACTCCTCGAATTTAATCTTTGAATGTACGTGGATTATAATATTGTCTATGTATTTAACATATTTAATAAAAGCAAATTATTTGAGAAAAGTTTAATATTTACTTCTTTATACTTTTTTTATGTACGAGACATTAATCTTTTGGACCCTTGTTGGTACCAATCTAATGTCATAACGAAGTAATAAACTATTGATATAATCGATACTCGATCTTTTATGTATGTTTTATGTTATATATCTTAAAACACTTTATCTTTTGTAGCGGTAATAAATATAAATATTTTATATAAAAAAAATCTCTCTCCGTATTTACATATTTTTAAACATTCCAAATTGTCTCTCAAAAAAGTGATAAGAGTATAAATAATAATTATTGACAAAACAAACTATCAAATAATGTAGGTTAAGTTAAATGAACACAAATATCTCGATACAAGATTCACAAACTTATAAATTTAAAGTTTTCAAGTACATGAACGTCTAAACCGACGAGATACAGGACTCTCCAAAACGTAATATATATGGTTGCACGATGAACAACTTTACATTTATAGTTATATAAAATTTTGAAGGCTAATCAAAAGTTTAATGTATTAAGGTCGATATAGTATATACTACCTCCGTCCCAGTCACTATGTTCGTCACGTTTCATTAAAATACTTCTCACATGTAATAGAGAAATGAGACAATCTTTTAGAAACGGATGAATAATTATATACTCCCTCCGAGTCTGAATGATCTTCCCCTTTATTTAATATATGTGAGGTATATTTTAATCAAAGGGAAAGATCATTCAGACTCGAAGGGAGTATATAGGAGTATGAATTAGTAAATTAAACTTTTCATACCTAAGCTTAACAAAAATTTTATTTTATGAAATGACAAACAACGTCTCAAACTTGTCTTCAAACCATTTTCCGTCTTCTTTTGATTTATTTACTCATACAAATTCTTGTTATGGTTGTTCGTTACCCATATACTGCTAGTATACTTATTAATTATACCCTCCTTGTACAACCTCCTTTTGTACCCCTCTTGAAACTCTTTCCGTATCTCAATCCCCAAATACAAATACCATATGCACTACCGTCCGAAATAAACTCTAGCGTCAACAATAGTTATTAGTTACCTCTATTCCATATAATAATCGGTATTTGTTTATATACTACACCAACCTCAACGAGACACTTATTTTGTCTAGTTTGAAGAGAGACCATTGAGATGCAGTGAGTGACAATTAACAACTTGTTAGATCTAATTCTCGTAGTGGATATTTAAAATATGAGTTTTTTGGTTGCTAAATAAGATGTTCTGTTGAGTTAGAGATGCGGTATTTTAGGCAAACTAATTGTATTCTTCAAAAGATGTTAAACTCTTGAGGAGATGCTTGGTTAAAGGGCTAACGGCCGTGGTTTAGACAATATAATAAACGATGGTTAATTAAGAAGCGTCATGTGCCGAAAGACACTTTGCATGACCTGTAAGTTTATTGGTAAACTTAGAGGAGGGAAAGAAAGCTAATGTATAAGCTCTCTGTGACGGTTTATTAAGAAGCAATGTGTCATCTTGATATTGTGTGAATGGTCTGTTAGTACAGCTTGAAAATAATTGAGCTATTGATTATGTAAAACGTATTAATTAAATTAAATTATTTATTTCAACATACATTAATTTGGATATATTGTACGTGTAAATAATCTCGGTCACATATTCTAATTACTCTAGTGTCACATTAAATTTCATTTTTAACATCATTATCATTATCATTATCATTATCATTATCATTATCATTATCATTATTATTATTATTATTTTTTGCAAGAAATGACATGTCTCTTTTATTCAATAATAAATCGAATACAAGAGGCTAGATCTTACAAAGAAGCGAACCACTACAAAAATGTGATCATGACTAGATATATCCCCCTCCTATTAATTACATTCAACACTAGCTCGTAACTTCGTCACCACTTCAAATTTTATTTACGTTACCAATTGGCCATAAGACCGAACAGTCTCCTTGAATATCCTTCTATTATGCTCCTCCCATACATGGTAGACCACTGCAGCAATAGCTATTCGAAACATCTTACTCTTCCTATGTTTGCGATGCTTCTTATCATCACTCCACCGCATCTCCATTTGCATATCATCACTTCGTCCCTTCACACCCATCCAATCCTTGATGCCATTCCATACTTCTCTAGCAAATGGGCATTAAAAAAATAAGTGGGCATGACACTCACTTGCTTGCTTGCAGAGGATACATTTATTAACTACATATACGGATTTCTTCATCATATTATCCAGCGTAGCTAGTTCCCTTTGACCTGCCAACATAGCTATCAAACCATGTCTAAGAATCACATCCCGTTGCATCACCCTCAACCAATCTTTCTTGCCAAACTTATTTCAAAACCATTCATATGCTAAGCTGATACGAAATGCACCATCGAATTGCCAGCTTCGTATCAATGCTTCAGTAGCTTCCTCACCTCCTTCGCTATTTATGATTTCATTCCTAACCTTTATAATGCTTCTCAAAGTGGAAGTGTATCGATCTTCACTTTTAATTGCCCATATTGTCTGCCCTTCTAATGTATAATGATTAACCCGTCTTCCCCTAACTCCCCCTTCTCTATTTAAGATCTTCCATATCCAATTACATATCATTGCCTTGTTCCAAGCCACTATGTCTCTAATCCCAACACCTCCCTCCTCACTAGGAGCACACATGCCCGTCCAACTTTTATGAGATAAGTGAACAGTCTCTATATCTCCAGACCAGAAAAAATTTCTGCACAACCTTGAAATCCGCTGCATAACATTACCAGGTATCAACGAGTTTGCACACCAATAACTCAGTACCCTAAACACAACCGAGTTTAAAAGATGAGCTCTTCCTGCATAAGTCAGACTGTTTGCTGACCAACATTGAGTAATTAACTGCAATTTCTGAAACAACTCATTATAATGCTCCATCCGATTATTGACAGTATTCAGTGGAAGGCCGAGATACCGACATGGAAAACAACCTTCCTTGTATCCTGTACTAGCAAGAATATTCTTTTGAATTGCCTCCTGCACCCCTCCAAAGTAAACCTCAGTTTTCGCCCTATTTGCAATTAGGCCCGATTCCTTAGCGAAGATATCCAAGGCTCTAGCAGTAGCCTCCACAGACAGAACATCACCCCTAACAAACACCATAAGATCGTCCGCAAAAATTAAATGGTTTAGCATCAACTTCCTACATTTTGGGTGGTAGGAGACTTGTTTTTCCTTAACAATTTCCCTCATATGCCGAGAGAGAATTTCCATACTAAGTACAAACAAATAAGGAGATAAAGGATCCCCTTGCCTTACCCCACTTCTCCCCTTAAAGAACCCATGGATATCCCCATTAACCTTAATAGAAAACCAAGATCTCTCTATACAACACCTAATCCAATGCATGAGTGCTCGAGGAAAGTGGAACTCCTGTAACATATTTTCCAAGAAGGACCATTGCAATGAATCAAACGCTTTTCTCAAGTCAATTATAATTAGGCATCTCGGCGTCAATAATTTCCTCCCATAACCTTTGATCAACGACTGAGATAAAGCGATGTTCTCTTGTATGCTCTTATCTGCAATAAACGCAGCCTGCTCCGGTCCCACGATATCATGGATTACCAGCTTCAGTCTATTGGTAAGGATCTTACTAACAACTTTGTAGAACACAGAACAACACAAAATTGGCCTATAGTCTAACACTGACTGACATACCTGCTTCTTAGGAATAAGCCATATTACAGTTGTATTAGCTTGTTTTAACATCCTCCCCTTGTTGAAGAATTCCATGACAGCAACACAAAAATCTCCCCGTATTATACTCCAAGCGGATTTGAAGAAGTCGGCCGAAAAACCATATGGACCTGGACTTCTATCCGATCCTATGGAAAACACTCCTTACGAATTTCCTCTTCCACAGGTAGTACTATCAGCCTTGCCCAGCTTTCCTCAGACACCATGGGGCCGTGATTAATCTGAATTTTTTGAATATCCTTACTTTGCCCCAGTAACTCTGTATAGTAGTCAACAAATCCTTTCGCCACCTCCTCAATTCCCTCCCTAATTCTCCCTTTAGAGTCCATAATGGACCCAATAACTTGCTGCTGGCGTCGTTCTCTCAAGCTACTATGAAAATAGGTGGTTTCCTTATCATTTAAAGTAAGTTTTTCCATTTTTGCTCGCTGCTGAAGTATACTTAACTCGGCCTTTTTGAGCGTTTGCCACTCCTCCTGCAACCGTCTATCAAGTGCAATTAAATCACCATTTAGAGGAGCTTTCTAGAGAGAATTAGCACATTCTTCAAGTTCCTTTTCAATATTTCTAATTCGCATCCCAATACTGTTATAGTGCTGCTTATGCATGCACTTCAGTGTTTCCTTTACCTTCTTTAACCTACTAAATAATTGAAATCCTGCTGTTCCATGAGCCTTCTTTCCCCAAGCAGTTCTGACCACTGACATATATAATGGATTTAGGATCCAACTATTATTATTATTATTATATATATAGATATACATATACATATACATATATATATATAATGATCTAGAAATGCGAATATTTTTTTTGAGTTAGTTCTTTGTTTTTCGAATAAAAGACGGAAAATGATAAACTCACAAAAACGGCCACCTACAAACTACTCCCTCCGTTTTTTACGTTTCTTTCAATTTCAATTAAATACTCCACACAAATCTTAAAAAATGGGAAGAAACATAAAAAACGGAATTAGTAGAATCTGAACTGGTAAGACTTGGAATCATATCTATTATATCTATATTACAACTCAACAATATTGAAGTTAGAGGTTGACATTATTTTTGATGGTAGAAACGCGATTTTATTCATATTTAATACAGTATTAACTAAATATTTAATATATTTATGGGCGAACATGATAGACTAGCGTAAATCCTAATTTACAAAAAACACATGAATAAACTTATATGCGTAGTTTGATGTCTTTCAATAACTAAGAATGTCTATATCGTTTTTAATGTATAGTGCAAAATCTATTATTCTTTTTATTGATTGAATGGTACAATTGAAATAATTTATTTGACCCCTGATTAGATAATATAACGTGTGTATCACGTAGAATTCTAAAGAAAATACATTTACTGAGTAACTTGATGATTAGAGAAAATCATGTCGTAAGTTATGAATTTTATTCTACAATATTAAAATTGCACATACGTTAGAGTTATATTTTATATACGTTTATGTTAATTACGATGTTAGTTATGTTATCTACAAAAAATAACGTAAAACACTAAAAAACATCCATACAGTGTAAATAATCTTTAATAAAATACTTGGTATCGACCACTTATTATTACGATTAGTTTACTTTTACCATTTTTATTATATTATTCAAAAAAATAGTAACTTGATAGATCGAATATCAAAATTTGACCGTTTATACCATGGAGTCGAAAATCATCACAATTGCGCTACTTTTAATTCCCTTTTTTGTCATGGCTAAACAAGGTTTTGCGATCGCGTCGCCTACACCAAGCCCAGCCACATCAGACGACTTCTTAAAATGTGCAAATGAATTGGGAAAAACATGTGGTGATGTTATATCTCAATATATTTTTTCGAACAGAGTATCTGTATCAGAAGAATGTTGTAGCGCTTTATTAAAACTAGGAGAGTCGTGTCATGATCTTTTGACCGAAGTGACAGTAATATATAAACATCTTCCCAAGAAACAAGCAATAGATGCTTGGGGTAAAAATGCTCAAGTGTGGAAACTTTGCAAAACGTTTGGAGAAATTCAAAATTTGTAACTTATATTAACTCTTCGAATTTAATCTTTGAATGTACGTGGATTATAATATTTTCTATGTATTTAACATATTTAATAAAAGCTAATTATTTGAGAAAAGTTTAATATTTACTTCTTTATACTTTTTTTATGTACGAGACATTAATCTTTTGGACCCTTGTTGGTACCAATCTAATGTCATAACAAAGTAATAAACTATTGATATAATCGATACTCGATCTTTGATGTATGTTTTATGTTATATATCTTAAAACACTTTATCTTTTGTAGCGGTAATAAATATGAATATTTTATATAAAAAAAATCTCTCTCTGTATTTACATATTTTTAAACATTCCAAATTGTCTCTCAAAAAAGTGATAAGAGTATAAATAATAATTATTGACGAAACAAACTGTCAAATAATGTAGGTTAAGTTAAATGAACACAAATATCTCGATACAAGATTCACAAACTTATAAATTTAAAGTTTTCAAGTACATGAACGTCTAAACCGACGAGATACAAGACTCTCCAAAACGCAATATATATGGTTGCACGACGAACAACTTTTTATTTATAGTTATATGAAATTCTGAAGGCTAATCAAAAGTTTAATGTAATAAGGTCGATATAGTATATACTACCTCCGTCCCAGTCACTAAGATCGTCACGTTTCGTTAAAATACTTCTCACATGTAATAGAGAAATGAGACAATCTTTTAGAAACGGATGAATAATTATATACTCCCTCCGAGTCTGAATGATCTTCCCCTTTATTTAATATATGTGAGGTATATTTTAATCAAAGGGAAAGATCATTCAGACTAGGAGGGAGTATATAGGAGTATGAATTAGTAAATTAAACTTTTCATACCGAAGCTTAACAAAAATTTTATTTTATGAAATGACCAACACCGCCTCAAACTTGTCTTCAAACCATTTTCCGTCTTCTTTTGATTTATTTACTCATACAAATTTTTTTTATGGTTGTTCGTTACCCATATACTGCTATTATACTTATTAATTATACCCTCCTTGTACAACCTCCTTTTGTACCCCTCTTGAAACTCTTTCCGTATCTCAATCCCCAAATACAAATACCATATGCACTACTGTCCGAAATAAACTCTAGCGTCAACCGTAGTTATTAGTTACCTCCACTCCATATAATAATCGGTATTTGTTTATATACTACACCACCCTCAACGAGACACTTATTTTGTCTAGTTTGAAGAGAGACCATTGAGATGCAGTGAGTGACAATTAACAACTTGTTAGTTCTAATTCTCTTAGTGGATATTTAAAATGTGGGTTTTTTGGTTGCTAAATAAGATGTTCTGTTGAGTTAGAGATGCGGTATTTTAGGCAAACTAATTGTATTCTTCAAAAGATGTTAAACTGTTGAGGAGATGCTTGGTTAAAGGGCTAACGGCCGTGGTTTAGACAACATAATAAACGATGGTTAATTAAGAAGCGTCATGTGCCGACAGACACTTTGCATGACCTGTAAGTTTATTGGTAAACTTAGAGGAGGGAAAGAAAGGTAACGTATAAGCTCTCTGTGACGGTTTATTAAGAAGCAATGTGTCATCTTGATATTGTGTGAATGGTCTGTTAGTACGGCTTGAAAATAATTGAGCTATTGATTATGTAAAACATATTAATTAAATAAAATTATTTATTTCAACATACATTAATTTGGATATATTGTATGTGTAAATAATCTCGGTCACATATTCTAATTACTCTAGTGTCACATTAAATTTCATTTTTAACATAATAATAATAATAATAATAATAATAATAATAATAATAATTATTATTATTATTATTATTATTATTATTATTATTATTATTATTATTATTATTATTATTGTTATTGTTATATATAATGATATTTAAATGCGAATTTTTTTTAGAGTTAATTCTTTGTTTTTCGAACAAAAGACGGAAAATGATAAACTCACAAAAACGGCCACCTACAAACTACTCTCTCCGTTTTTTATGTTTCTTTCAATTTCAATTAAATACTCCAAACAAATCTTTAAAAATGAGAAGAAACATAAAAAATGGAGGTAGTGGAATCTGAACTGGTAAGACTTGGAATCATATCTATTATATCTATATTACAACTCAATTACATTGAAGTTAGAGGTTGACATTATTTTTGATGGTAGAAACGCGATTTTATTCATATTTAATACAGTATTAACTAAATATTTAATATATTTATGGGCGAACATGATAGACTAGCGTAAATCCTAATTTACAAAAAACACATGAATAAACTTATATGCGTAGTTTGATGTCTTTCAATAACTAAGAATGTCTATATCGTTTTTAATGTATAGTGCAAAATCTATTATTCTTTTTATTGATTGAATGGTACAATTGAAATAATTTATTTGACCCCTGATTAAATAATATAACGTGTGTATCACGTAGAATTCTAACGAAAATACATTTAATGAGTAACTTGATGATTAGAGAAAATCATGCCGTAAGTTATGAATTTTATTCTACAATATTAAAATTGCACATACGTTAGAGTTATATTTTATATACGTTTATGTTAATTACGATGTAAGTTATGTTATCTACAAAAAATAACGTAAAACATTAAAAGACATCCATACAGTATAAATAATCTTTAATAAAATACTTGGTATCGACCACTTATTATTACGATTAGTTTACTATTACCATTTTTATTATATTATTCAAAAAAATAGTAACTTGATAGATCGAATATCAAAATTTAACCGTTTATACCATGGAGTCGAAAATCATCACAGTTGCGCTACTTTTAATTCCCTTTTTTGTCATGGCTAAACAAGGTTTTGCAATCGCGTCGCCTACACCAAGCCCAGCCACATCAGACGACTTCTTACATTGTGCAAATGAATTGGGAAAAACATGTGGTGATGTTATATCTCAATATATTTTTTCGAACGGAGTATCTGTATCAGAAGAATGTTGTAGCGCTTTATTAAAACTAGGAGAGTCCTGTCATGATCTTTTGACCGAAGTGACTGTAGTATATAAACATCTTCCCAAGAAACAAGCAATAGATGCTTGGGGTAAAAATGCTCAAGTGTGGAAACTTTGCAAAACGTTTGGAGAAATTCAAAATTTGTAACTTATATTAACTCTTCGAATTTAATCTTTGAATGTACGTGGATTATAATATTGTCTATGTATTTAACAATATTAATAAAAGCAAATTATTTGAGAAAAGTTTAATATTTACTTCTTTATACTTTTTTTATGTACGAGACATTAATCTTTTGGACCCTTGTTGGTACCAATCTAATGTCATAACGAAGTAATAAACTATTGATATAATCGATACTCGATCTTTTATGTATGTTTTATGTTATATATCTTAAAACACTTTATCTTTTGTAGCGGTAATAAATATAAATATTTTATATAAAAAAAATCTCTCTCCGTATTTACATATTTTTAAACATTCCAAATTGTCTCTCAAAAAAGTGATAAGAGTATAAATAATAATTATTGACAAAACAAACTATCAAATAATGTAGGTTAAGTTAAATGAACACAAATATCTCGATACAAGATTCACAAACTTATATATTTAAAGTTTTCAAGTACATGAACGTCTAAACCGACGAGATACAAGACTCTCCAAAACGCAATATATATTGTTGCACGACGAACAACTTTTTATTTATAGTTATATGAAATTCTGAAGGCTAATCAAAAGTTTAATGTAAAAAGGTCGGTATAGTATATACTACCTCTGTCCCAGTGACTAAGAACGTCACGTTTCATTAAAATACTTCTCACATGTAATAGTGAAATGAGAAAATCTTTTAGAAACGGATGAATAATTATACACTCCCTCCGAGTCTGAATGATCTTCCCCTTTATTTAATATATGTGAGGTGTATTTTAATCAAAGGGAAAGATCATTCAGACTCGGAGGGAGTATATAGGAGTATGAATTAGTAAATTAAACTTTTCATACCTAAGCTTAACAAAAATTTTATTTTATTAAATGACAAACACCGCCTCAAACTTGTCTTCAAACCATTTTCCGTCTTCTTTTGATTTATTTACTCATACAAATTTTTGTTATGGTTGTTCGTTACCCATATATTGCTAGTATACTTATTAATTATACCCTCCTTGTACAACCTCCTTTTGTACCCCTCTTGAAACTCTTTCCGTATCTCAATCCCCAAATACAAATACCATATGCACTACCGTCCGAGATAAACTCTAGCGTCAACCGTAGTTATTAGTTACCTCCATTCCATATAATAATGGGTATTTTTTTATATACTACACCCCCCTCAACGAGACACTTATTTTGTCTAGTTTGAAGAGAGACCGTTGAGATGCAGTGAGTGACAATTAACAACTTGTTAGATCTAATTCTCTTAGTGGATATTTAAAATATGGTTTTTTGGTTGCTAAATAAGATGTTCTGTTGAGTTAGAGATGCGGTATTTTAGGCAAACTAATTGTATTCTTCAAACGATGTTAAACTGTTGAGGAGATGCTTGGTTAAAGGGCTAACGGCCGTGGTTTTGACAATATAATAAACGATGGTTAATTAAGAAGCGTCATGTGCCGACAGACACTTTGCATGACCTGTAAGTTTATTGGTAAACTTAGAGAAGGGAAAGAAAGGTAATGTATAAGCTCTCTGTGACGGCTTATTAAGAAGCAATGTGTCATCTTGATATTGTGTGAATGGTCTGTTAGTACGGCTTGAAAATAATTGAGCTATTGATTATGTAAAACATATTAATTAAATAAAATTATTTATTTCAACATACATTAATTTGGATATATTGTATGTGTAAATAATCTCGGTCACATATTCTAATTACTCTAGTGTCACATTAAATTTCATTTTTAACATAATAATAATAATAATAACAATAATAATAATAATTATTATTATTATTATATATAATGATATTGAAATGTGATTTTTTTTTTTGAGTTAATTCTTTGTTTTTCGAACAAAAGACGGAAAATGATAAACTCACAAAAACGGCCACCTACAAACTACTCTCTCCATTTTTTATGTTTCTTTCAATTTCAATTAAATACTCCACACAAATCTTAAAAAATGAGAAGAAACATAAAAAACAGAGGTAGTAGAATCTGAACTGGTAAGACTTGGAATCATATCTGTTATATCTATATTACAACTCAACTATATAGAAATTAGAGGTTGACATTATTTTTGATGGTAGAAACGCGATTTTATTCATATTTAATACAGTATTAACTAAATATTTAATATATTTACGGGCGAACATGATAGACTAGCGTAAATCCTAATTTACAAAAAACACATGAATAAACTTATATGCGTAGTTTGATGTCTTTCAATAACTAAGAATGTCTATATCGTTTTTAATGTATAGTGCAAAATCTATTATTCTTTTTATTGATTGAATGATACAATTGAAAAAATTTATTTGACCCATGATTAAATAATATAACGTGTGTATCACGTAGAATTCTAACGAAAATACATTTAATGAGTAACTTGATGATTAGAGAAAATCATGTCGTAAGTTATGAATTTTATTCTACAATATTAAAATTGCACATACGTTAGAGTTATATTTTATATATGTTTATGTTAATTACGATGTAAGTTATGTTATCTACAAAAAATAACGTAAAACATTAAAAGACATCCATACAGTATAAATAATCTTTAATAAAATACTTGGTATCGACCACTTATTATTACGATTAGTTTACTTTTACCATTTTTATTATATTATTCAAAAAAATAGTAACTTGATAGATCGAATATCAAAATTTAACCGTTTATACCACGGAGTCGAAAATCATCGCAGTTGCGCTAGTTTTAATTCCTTTTTTTGTCATGGCTAAACAAGATTTTGCGATCGCGTCGCCTACACCAAGCCCAGCCACATCAGACGACTTCTTAAAATGTGCAAATGAATTGAGAAAAACATGTGGTGATGTTATATCTCAATATATTTTTTCGAACGGAGTATCTGTATCAGAAGAATGTTGTAGCGCTTTATTAAAACTAGGAGAGTCCTGTCATGATCTTTTGACCGAAGTGACAGTAGTATATAAACATCTTCCCAAGAAACAAGCAATAGATGCTTGGGGTAAAAATGCTCAAGTGTGGAAACTTTGCAAAACGTTTGGAGAAATTCAAAATTTGTAACTTATATTAACTCTTCGAATTTAATCTTTGAATGTACGTGGAATATAATATTTTCTATGTATTTAACATATTTAATAAAAGCTAATTATTTGAGAAAAGTTTAATATTTACTTCTTTATACTTTTTTTATGTACGAGACATTAATATTTTGGACCCTTGTTGGTACCAATCTAATGTCATAACGAAGTAATAAACTATTGATATAATCGATACTCGATCTTTGATGTATGTTTTATGTTATATATCTTAAAACACTTTATCTTTTGTAGCGGCAATAAATATGAATATTTTATATAAAAAAAATCTCTCTCTGTATTTACATATTTTTAAACATTCCATATTGTCTCTCAAAAAAGTGATAAGAGTATAAATAATAATTATTGACGAAACAAACTGTCAAATAATGTAGGTTAAGTTAAATGAACACAAATATCTCGATACAAGATTCACAAACTTATAAATTTAAAGTTTTCAAGTACATGAACGTCTAAACCGACGAGATACAAGACTCTCCAAAACGCAATATATATGGTTGCATGACGAACAACTTTATATTTATAGTTATATGAAATTTTGAAGGCTAATCAAAATTTAATGTAATAAGGTCGATATAGTATATACTACCTCCGTCCCAGTCACTAAGATCGTCACGTTTCGTTAAAATACTTCTCACATGTAATAGAGAAATGAGACAATCTTTTAGAAACGGATGAATAATTATATACTCCCTCCGAGTCTGAATGATCTTCCCCTTTATTTAATATATGTGAGGTATATTTTAATCAAAGGGAAAGATCATTCAGACTAGGAGGGAGTATATAGGAGTATGAATTAGTAAATTAAACTTTTCATACCGAAGCTTAACAAAAATTTTATTTTATAAAATGACCAACACCGCCTCAAACTTGTCTTCAAACCATTTTCCGTCTTCTTTTGATTTATTTACTCATACAAATTTTTTTTTATGGTTGTTCGTTACCCATATACTGCTATTATACTTATTAATTATACCCTCCTTGTACAACCTCCTTTTGTACCCCTCTTGAAACTCTTTCCGTATCTCAATCCCCAAATACAAATACCATATGCACTACTGTCCGAAATAAACTCTAGCGTCAACCGTAGTTATTAGTTACCTCCACTCCATATAATAATCGGTATTTGTTTATATACTACACCACCCTCAACGAGACACTTATTTTGTCTAGTTTGAAGAGAGACCATTGAGATGCAGTGAGTGACAATTAACAACTTGTTAGTTCTAATTCTCTTAGTGGATATTTAAAATTTTTGTTTTTTGGTTGCTAAATAAGATGTTCTGTTGAGTTAGAGATGCGGTATTTTAGGCAAACTAATTGTATTCTTCAAAAGATGTTAAACTGTTGAGGAGATGCTTGGTTAAAGGGCTAACGGCCGTGGTTTAGACAATATAATAAACGATGGTTAATTAAGAAGCGTCATGTGCCGACAGACACCTTGCATGACCTGTAAGTTTATTGGTAAACTTAGAGGAGGGAAAGAAAGGTAACGTATAAGCTCTCTGTGACGGTTTATTAAGAAGCATTGTGTCATCTTGATATTGTGTGAATGGTCTGTTAGTACGGCTTGAAAATAATTGAGCTATTGATTATGTAAAACATATTAATTAAATAAAATTATTTATTTCAACATACATTAACTTGGATATATTGTATGTGTAAATAATCTCGGTCACATATTCTAATTACTCTAGTGTCACATTAAATTTCATTTTTAACATAATAATAATAATAATAATAATAATTATTATTATTATTATTATTATTTTTATTATTATTATTGTAATTGTAATTGTTATATATAATGATATAGAAATGCGAATTTTTTTAGAGTTAATTCTTTGTTTTTCGAACAAAAGACGGAAAATGATAAACTCACAAAAACGGCCACCTACAAACTACTCTCTCCGTTTTTTATGTTTCTTTCAATTTCAATTAAATACTCCACACAAATCTTTAAAAATGAGAAGAAACATAAAAAACGGAGGTAGTGGAATCTGAACTGGTAAGACTTGGAATCATATCTATTATATCTATATTACAACTCAACTACATTGAAGTTAGAGGTTGACATTATTTTTGATGGTAGAAACGCAATTTTATTCATATTTAATACAGTATTAACTAAATATTTAATATATTTATGGGCGAACATGATAGACTAGCGTAAATCCTAATTTACAAAAAACACATGAATAAACTTATGTGCGTAGTTTGATGTCTTTCAATAACTAAGAATGTCTATATCGTTTTTAATGTATAGTGCAAAATCTATTATTCTTTTTATTGATTGAATGGTACAATTGAAATAATTTATTTGACCTCTGATTAAATAATATAACGTGTGTATCACGTAGAATTCTAACGAAAATACATTTAATGAGTAACTTGATGATTAGAGAAAATCATGCCGTAAGTTATGAATTTTATTCTACAATATTAAAATTGCACATACGTTAGAGTTATATTTTATATACGTTTATGTTAATTACGATGTAAGTTATGTTATCTACAAAAAATAACGTAAAACATTAAAAGACATCCATACAGTATAAATAATCTTTAATAAAATACTTGGTATCGACCACTTATTATTACGATTAGTTTACTTTTACCTTTTTTATTATATTATTCAAAAAAATAGTAACTTGATAGATCGAATATCAAAATTTAACCGTTTATACCATGGAGTCGAAAATCATCACAGTTGCGCTACTTTTAATTCCCTTTTTTGTCATGGCTAAACAAGGTTTTGCAATCGCGTCGCCTACACCAAGCCCAGCCACATCAGACGACTTCTTAAAATGTGCAAATGAATTGGGAAAAACATGTGGTGATGTTATATCTCAATATATTTTTTCGAACGGAGTATCTGTATCAGAAGAATGTTGTAGCGCTTTATTAAAACTAGGAGAGTCCTGTCATGATCTTTTGACCGAAGTGACTGTAGTATATAAACATCTTCCCAAGAAACAAGCAATAGATGCTTGGGGTAAAAATGCTCAAGTGTGGAAACTTTGCAAAACGTTTGGAGAAATTCAAAATTTGTAACTGATTGGGGTCGGCCGCCTGTCGAGTATCCGCCTGCTAGGCAAGCCCTGAGACGGTCCTTGTCAAAGAGTTGAAAGATCAGCCCCTAGCAAGAAATTAAAATAAGAAGCATAAAACGCTAAGGGTGACCGTCAGCTGCAGGGAGCATAGGCCAACCCAGCCTGTCGGGACTTGGCAGCCCCCTGCCAGAAGACTGTCTGCCCTGGGAAAATCCCTGGCCAACAGGGCCAGAACCCCCAGGGGCCCTCTCGTCATTTTGCCTAAGGTAATTAGGAATGGATGGATGAGAAGCCGCCACTTGTCACTTCTCTATCCAACCATTCCTCTTCCACTTCTCTCTCTTGTGGGAAGGTATAAATACCTCCTCATTTCCCACATGAGAGGGGTTGGATTTTCTCTCTCTAGACTCTTACTCCTAAAAAAACGCCGCCTAGTTCCTCACGAGCTAGGTTCGTAAAGGCATTTCACGGACTGACTTAGGCATCGGAGAGGGTTTCCTCGGACAACCTCCGAGGCCCTGTGCGTTCATTGTGCAGGGAGCAGGCCATTTCCGCCGGGAAGGTCCGATTCAGGGAGTGAGAGGAAGGGGAGACCAAGGGAAATCAAACGATCAATTGTTCACCGTTAACCCGATTGTACAACCCGGATCCTAGGCCGGGTGAATTGTTTCCGTGACCGGAACAATTTGGCGCCGTCTGTGGGGAACTTACGGTTGTGCTCACGAGTTACCCACTAAAATCAACCACTCATAATCACAAAACTAAACACAATCATGCCAGAAATCGTTGATGCCAGTACAGGAGCGGGTCCGACGGTCCCACCGGTGACCCCCCTGTATGGTATGCCGCAGACGGAAAGGGTTCCTCCTGCCACGATCCTAGGGGTGGAGGGAACCAACCCCCTCGGTGGGTCTAACACTGCTGTGACACCTGAGTTGGGGACACACCCAGGACGTGCTCTCAATTTGACCCCAGCTCAGATGGCACAGGCGGCCGCGTTCTTCTCTGCGATGCTGGATCAGGAATTCACACCTGAGGACTTGGTAGGCAGGGTCGCATCGGCTCCCAGGCAACCGTCCCCAGTCAGCAGGGACGAGGCCGGGGGCACGAGGCGGACCGCCCCCAGAAATGCTCAGAGATAAGCGAGGAGAACAGCTCAAGTGTATACGCACGTGCAAGGGCGCATCGCTACCGGCAATCCAGAGCCACCTGTCCAGCAGGCATTCTCCATTCATACAACAGAGTCAGCGTCTGGAGGACAGGGAGGCTTATCCCAAGGATTACAAGAGCGAATGAGGCCCAGGGAGCCCATGTCGAAACGCTTAAGAGAAAGGCCGGGCGGAGTTTTCTCCAGGCTAACACCTGCAGCCAAGGAACAGTCGGCCCCCGGCTTATCCCAAAGCCTGCAATCCCGGCTCAACCGGGGACAACCGCTCGAGTCCAGGCACCATCAGGGTGAAAACCTCTGCCACTCTCAGAGGAAGAGGCCCAGGCAGATCTCCCCGGAAACAGAGGATGAAGCGGCAAGCAGGCCACCACCAAGGCACCGCTCCCCCAGTGCGAGGAAACCGACCCATAAACAATGGGATTCTCACGGTAACCAGTCTGGGGAAAGCAGGTCACGACTGGTGGGCAGGCCCACAAAAACCCCGCTGCACCATGAGGTACAAGAGTACCCCATTCCAAAAATCAAAATGCCAACCATCAAATTTGACGGGACGACAGACCCTGAAGATCACCTGGCAGCCTTTGAAAGCCACATGGGCATGTATGACGTAGATGATGCCATCTGGTGCAAAGTTTTTCCAACCACCCTGGTGGGGCTCGCGCAGGGATGGTTCAGAGACCTCCGCCAGGGGTCAGTCAGGTTCTTCATAGAGTTGGCTGAAATTTTCCTCGAACAGTATGCCGAAAATAAGAGAAGACGCCTTACCCGTTTCGATCTCATGACCCTGAAACAGAAAAAGGGTGAGAGTGTGAGAGAATATATGAGAAGGTTTGATCTATCCTACCAACAGGTCAGGGAGATCGATGATTCCACTGCCGCCTACGCCCTGACAATCTCCCTACTTCCAGGGGAAATGAAAAACCAGATGATCAGGGCCCAGCTAGAAACCTTGGCCATGGCCAGGAAGATTGCGGAAGGGTTCATTCTGCAAAAGGAGTTCCACGGCCTGACGGATACCCCTGCAGGCCAAACAAAGCCTCAAGGGGGACCGCAGGGTGGAAGGGGCAGAAGTGAGCCAGGCAAGCAAAGGGAAGAAGGAGATACTCCCAAGAAGGAGCGCACAGTCTACCAGCCCAGATTCGACAGTTACACTGCTCTGAACAAATCCAGGGCAGAGATCTTCGAACTGGAAAAAGAAACTGCTAAATGGAACCGCCCAAACAAACCTCGCAGCCCAAAAGGAGACCCCAAGAAGTTCTGCACCTTCCACGACTGTATAGGCCATACCACCGAGGAATGCCGTCACCTGAAGGACGAAATCGAGAAGTTAATCAGGAACGGATGGTTAGCCAACTATGCGGCTAAAAATAAGTCTCAGAAGGAAGTGTCTGAAAAACCCGAGGGGTCGGTGCAGAACCGCATGGTGATCCATGTAATTTCAGGGGGGACAGAAGGCCAGCTCAGTCGAAGAGGCCAAAAAAGACAAATGCGCGAGTTAAGGAACCAGATCTGCTATGCCGAGAAAGCAGGGAGTCCAAGGGGGGTGACATTAAGCATCACCCCTGATGATGCAGGGCGCGTAATATACCCGCACAGTGACCCTTTGGTGCTGTCTCTAGAGATCAGCAACCACATTGTGCGGAGGTGTATGGTAGACACAGGGGCATACACAAATCTATTGTACAAGGACGCCTTCGAAAAAATGGGCCTGGAAAAAAGGCACCTACGACCTGCTCCCGAATCACTGTATGGATTCAGCGGGGCAGGCGTGCTGCCCATGGGAGTCATCGACTTGCCTGTAACCTTCGGGGAAGGCTCTACGGCCAGGAATGTCAGGGCAACCTTTGTTGTTGTGGACGCGAGATCTGCCTACAACGCCCTGATTGGCAGGGCCACTCTGGACGAAATCGAAGCGGCCATCTCCATCAGGGCTCTCACCATCGCGTATGTCACTGACTTCGGGCTGGAAGGAAAGGGACGCGGGGACCAGGAGTCAGCCAGACAATGCTACTCCGTGGCCCTGCAAGAGCACGAGAAAGACAGAAAAGGAAAAAGAAAAGATGACAGTTCCCCCTGCAGAGAAGGCGAAGTTCCAGTCGAGCACCCGGCACCCGACCGCCTGGAACCAGGGGGCGAAAGTATGCTGGTGGACTTGGAGCCAGGAAGACAGGTCCTAGTAGGAGCAGGCCTAGAGGAATCCTACCAGGCCGAACTGGTCAAACTACTGAAGGAGAACAAAGACGTATTTGCCTATTCTGCAGACGAGATGCCCGGCGTTGATCCATCATGCATCGTTCACAAGCTGAATGTAAGCATGGATGCTCGCCCTGTAAAACAGAAGAAACGAAACATGTCTGCGGAAAAAGACGCAGCAATCAAGGAAGAAATTGACAAACTCTTGAAAGCAGACTTTATTGAAGTCTGCGACTACCCAGAATGGCTGGCAAATGTTGTCATGGTCAAAAATCGTCAGGCGCATGGAGAATATGCGTCGACTTTACAAACCTGAACAAGGCCTGCCCGAAAGACTGCTATCCGCTCCCCCGAATCGATCAACTAGTGGATGCCACCAGTGGCTATACCATGCTGAGCTTCCTAGACGCCTTTTCAGGGTATCATCAAGTATACTTGTGGCAGCCGGACAGGGTGAAGTGTGCGTTCATCACTAGTTCGGGCACCTACATGTACAAGATGATGTCATTCGGGCTAAAAAATGCAGGGGCTACGTACCAGCGGCTGGTTGATAAAGTGTTTGAGAAACAAAAAGGCAGAAACATTGAGGCTTACGTTGACGACGCCATCGTGAAAAGCAGAGAAGACATAGAACACCTGATAGACTTGCAGGAAACCTTCTGTTCCCTGCGCGCTTACAAAATGAAACTAAATCCGAAAAAGTGTACGTTTGGAGTCCGCTCCGGAAAATTCCTGAAGTTCTTGGTCAGTTCTCGGGGTATAGATGCCAACCCTGAAAAAATTCAGGCAGTTCTAGACCTCCCTGAGCCCAAGACCATTAGAGACATCCAGCGCCTGACGGGCCGCATGGCCGCCTTAGCACGGTTCGTCGCCCGATCAACGGACAAGGCCACTCCTTTCTTCAAAATACTGAAAGGAAACAAAAAGTTCAAGTGGGAAAACGAGCAGAAAGAGGCCTTTGAGCAACTAAAGGACCATCTTAAGAAGCTCCCCACCCTGGCTAGGCCAGTAGCAGGAGAAAAGCTTTTCCTCTACATTGCAGTAACCAATATAACTGTCAGCGCAGTCATCCTACGAGAAGAGGCAGGCGCCCAGCAGCCTATATACTTTGTAAGTCATGCACTGGGGGCAGCCGAGAAGAATTACCCGATGGTCGAAAAAGCCGCCTACGCGGTCATAGTTGCTGCCAGGAAGCTCAGACCTTACTTTGACGCGTATCCAGTCGTAGTCCTCACCGACCAACCCCTGGAAAAGGTGTTGGAAAAATTCGAAATATCAGGGAGATTGTTGAAGTGGGCAATTGAACTGAGTGGGCTAGGTATATCTTACCAGCCGAGAACGGCCATCAAGGCCCAGGCCTTGGCAGATTTTCTGGCTGAGTGCTCCCATTCAGGGGAGGAAGAAGCCCCTGCCCAGGAATGGATCGTGTATACTGACGGATCCTCGACAGCCAATGGCGCAGGCGCAGGCATCGTGCTAACCAGCCCAGGAGGGACTGATTTTGAGCATGCTCTCAGATTTGTTTTCCCAGCATCAAACAATGAAGCAGAGTACGAAGCAGTACTCGCAGGCGTCAGGCTAGCTAAAGCCGCAGGAGCGGAACGAATTGTCCTGGCGACAGACTCCCAGCTCATCGCCAACCAAATCAATGGAGAATACGAAGCAAGGGACCAAGCAATGGCCGCATACCTGGAGATGGTGAAGGGAGAGTTATCCGGCCTAAAATCTTACGAGGTCAAACAGATCCCCCGATCCCAGAACAACAGAGCAGACGCCCTGTCAAAACTGGCAAGCTCCAGTCTGCAGGACATCCGGAGATCAGTATGGGTCGACGTTTTGCACGAGAAATCCACTAACCCCTGTCAGGCGGTTAATACTGTGGAAGAAGAGCCAGAAAGCTGGATGACTCCCTTCATCCAGTACAAGAAACATGGTATCTTACCATCAGATTCATTACAAAAAAGGAAGACGCAGGCTAAAGCAGCCTGGTTCATACTCATTAATGAAGAGCTTTACAAGAAGTCTTTTACTCATCCGCTGCTCAAATGTCTGCGGGCGGATCAGGCCGCTGAGGTATTAGAGGATATCCACTCAGGGATATGTGGACACCACATTGGTGGGAAAGCACTGGCCCACAAGGCCCTCAGGGCAGGCTACTACTGGCCTACCATGCTGGCGGATGCCAAGAGCCTGACCCAGAAATGCAGGAAATGCCAACTCTTTGCCCCATCAATCCATGCCCCAGCCCAAGAGCTCAGGCCAATCCTATCCCCCATCCCCTTCGCTCAATGGGGGATGGACATTCTGGGACCCTTCGCGGTGGCCACAGGGGGCAGAAAATTCTTAATTGTCGCCATAGACTACTTCACCAAGTGGGTGGAGGCCGAAGAAGTGCCCAATATCACTGAACCGGCGGTCAGAAAAGTGATCTGGCGAAACATCATCACCAGATTCGGTCTACCAAAGATGTTGGTATTTGACCATGGCAGGCAATTCGATAACGATCCGCTGAGAATCTGGCTAGAAAGCCACAACATTTCAGTCGCCTACTCAGCTGTCTGTCATCCTCAAACCAACGGACAGGCGGAAGCAGCCAACAAACAAATCCTGAACGGCCTGAAGAAAATGGTAGATGACTGCAAGGGTAGGTGGGCTGACGAACTCCCCAGTATACTCTGGTCAATCCGAACTACCAAAAAAGAGTCTACAGGCCAAACCCCATTTGGTCTGGTATATGGAGCAGAGGCACTATTGCCAATTGAGGCAAGAATTCCCTCTCTGCGCTCCCTGCAGTACGACCAGGCTGAAAACGAAGCTGCAATGGTTGAGGCCTTGGACCTGGTAAATGAGCTAAGGGAGGAAGCCAGTACCAACATCGCTGCCTACCAGCAGCGAATGAGGAAAGCCTTCAACAGCAAGGTGCGACAGAGGAGTTTTCAGATGGGCGAGCTGGTTCTGAGAAAGACACAGGCGATTGGGAAGTCAAGAGAACATGGAAAGCTGAGTGCCAATTGGGAGGGCCCATACCAAGTAACTCAGGTTCTGGGACCAGGCACCTACAAAATAGCCAATCTGGAGGGACAAGAACTAAATGCTCACTGGAATGCAGACACACTAAAGAAATATTACGTCTAAGCAAGAATACAGGCAGTTTTTACTTTTAAAAAAAGGCGGAGGACGGTCAAAAATGTCGACGGCTCCGACCACCCCAATGTCAAAAAGAATTTTTAAGAGAAATGGGAAGATACAGATTTATACTCGTTGCCTGTTCACACTCGCGTCTTTCACACACAAACGAGCAGGGGGCAATAGGGGGAGGCCCCCCTGTTGCCGAAATTGGGAAAAGTGAACCCCCCAACACAAATCAAAAGCCACCCTGCTTACCTCTGGGCGAGCAGGGGGCAGGCCCCCTGGACTTTGAACGAAAAGCCGGGGACAAGCCAGTCTAACAAGGACTGGGGGCAAGCCCCCCAACCTTGTATAAAAAACGCAAGAACCACCCTGCTTACCTCTGGGCGAGCAGGGGGCAGGCCCCCTGGACTTTGAACGAAAAGCCAGGGACAGGCCAGTCTAACAAGGACTGGGGGCAAGCCCCCCAACCTTGTATAAAAAACGCAAGAACCACCCTGCTTACCTCTGGGCGAGCAGAGGGCAGGCCCCCTGGACTTTGAACGAAAAGCCGGGGACAGGCCAGTCTAACAAGGACTGGGGCCAAGCCCCCCAACCTTGTGTAAAAAACGCAAGAACCACCCTGCTTACCTCTGGGCGAGCAGGGGGCAGGCCCCCTGGACTTTGAACGAAAAGCCAGGGACAGGCCAGTCTAACAAGGACTGGGGGCAAGCCCCCCAACCTTGTATAAAAAACGCAAAGAACCACCCTGCTTACCTCTGGGCAGGCAGGGGGCAGGCCCCCTGGACTTTGGACAAAAGCCAGGGACAGGCCAGTCTAACAAGAACTGGGGGCAGGCCCCCAAACCTTGTATAAAAAACGCAAGAACCACCCTGCTTACCCCTGGGCGAGCAGGGGGCAGGCCTCCTGGACTTTGAACGAAAGCCAGGGACATGCTATGACAGGCGATTAAACAAATAAGAAAAGAATCCCTGAATTTTAAAGCAGTTGGCCGTAAAAAGCAAAGAGAAATATTCTACGAATAAAACCCACGAAAGGTGGGAAAGTCTTTACAAAGGCTAAAGAAGAAAAAACAAAGTGGCGAATATTACAGACAAAATAACCATAAACACCGGCTTAGCATGGAAAGATAAAAGCTTTTATAAGGAAAGAGGAGCATCACGTAGCATCCTGGTGAGCGTCAGCATCTGCCTCAGGCTGCCTGGTCACCCGAGCTTCATTCTTAGCGGCATAGAGACTCCGGAAGGAGTCCTCATCAAAGGTAGGGAACATCTCCCCAATCACCTCCATTACCAGCTCCAGAGAAGAGTTAGCACCACTAGCAAAGCTGGCATCCACTGCAGCCTCAGTCTCCTCAGCCAGGGTCTCTTTCTCTTTCGTCCATTCCCCCTTAGCCTGTTCAAAAGCCGACTTGGCCTTGGACAGCTGCTCCTCCAGGTCAGTCACTCTCCCCTTCAAGTGCCCCATCTCGGCCAGGGATAGATTGGCTCGGTCCAACGACTGCCGGCTCTCCTTCAGATCAGCCTCTAGCTTGGAAACCTCCTTCACAGCCATTTCCCCCTGCAGCCTCCATTGATCAGCCTGCTTCTTGGCCTCCTCCAACTCCCCCTCTTGCCTTGTCATTTTATCTTTCAAAGAGCTTATCAAGGAGACGTCCCTTTCTATCATGGCCAGGCGGTCGGGAGGAGGAGCCCCAGGGGTAAATGTTAGCTCCTCATCACTCAGGCGGCTGAGAGCCGCCAGTTCCGCAGATGCCAGCATAACCTTGGAGGTACGCTGGATATATTGAAGCACTTGATGAGAGGTGGAAGTTACCATCTTTGTAAGGCGGTCGGCCAAGACAGCTCCGGGGTCAGAAAGCAGGCCTGATACATCCACACTATCACCAGCCGTGTAGTGGAACTCTACATTTTCCTCTGGGAAGGGAATGCTAGAGGGCTCACGTGCAGGGCGTTTCGCCTCAGGGGTGGAGACATCCGCCTCCAGGTCCACCACGTCAGCACTAGGAGGCTCCCTCTCCCTTTTCCTCCTCGATTCCAAGGGAACACTCTCCCCAGTCCCCTCGGAATCTCCAGGCTGTGTTCCCTGCGAGATCCGAAGGCCAGCTGGAGAGGCGCCCTGTTTTTTACTGGGGGAAGGAGTAGCTCCTGAAGTAACCTCCGCTTCCCCCTCATGAATGCTAGGGGTAGGAGTCGCCGGCTTCGACGAAGGCAGCCGGGGGGGGGAGGGGTAATCTTCGACCAGCGGCAAAATCTTTCACGAGCTTCATTAGGGCTTTACTTCCTTTCCTAAAATTTGCAGGAAGGGAAGGACGCTTTGAAAGAACGCGCAACTCCTCGCTCAAGCCTAGCCTTCTGACCTGCTTCTTGGTCCAGCGCCAAGTGTAGGAATCTGCAGGAAAGGAAAGGCGGTCATCTAAAAGGCAGGGAGAAATAAAATCCCTGGAAAATCGTGACAACAAGAAAACCCTAGAACTACCTTCAAGGCCAGGAATCAGGCCCACGGGAAGCAAGTACTCGTCTGTCGTGATGAGCTCCGCATGAGGGAGCCAGAAAACAGGGCCAAAGTTCCCATGTTTATCCGCCACAATCTCAAACTTTTTTATCAAGATCTTCTCCTTCTCACTCAGCCTGACTTCCAGAGCCTTCCCCCCAATGCGAGGGTGATACTCCTCACGCGTCTCCATGCGGGTATGGACATGGTTCCTAAAATGTCTAGGAATTTTCCACCCCGACGCGCTATGGACATATATAAAATTATTTTTCCAGTCTTTGAGGCTGCTCATAGCCGGCCAGACCAAGGCGTACTTTTTCTGTCTCAGCAGAGACCAGTAACCAGGGGAGCCATCCCCCCCAGATGAAGACACCATTTGGAGGCCAACCATAAAGCGAAGGGCGTCAATATAAGGCCCCTCGCCATGGAAAAGGCAGGTCCAGGTGTAGGCCACTAATGCTCTAATGGCCGTTGCAGTTAGCTGAGCGATAGCAACGTTCATCCTCCTGAAAGTTTCCTCCAGGAAGGGATGCAACGGGAATCGCAGGCCAAACTCTAGGACCTTATGGTAGACGGCTACACACCCTTCTGGGGGACAGCACACTGTGTCTTTTTCCCCAGGGACTACCACTGTGTACCCCTCCCCTAAATTATAAAACTGTTCAATGGCCTCAGCCGCGTTACATTCCAAGATCAGGTCCCTATTCTTAGCCTCCGGATAGGTCTGTAAGGGAACCACATATTTTTCTTTGTCCAAAAAGTAGGTCCTCCCTCTCTCCTTGCGGATAAGGGGACCGGCCACCTTGGCAGGGTCCACCTCCAGGGCCTCGTCATCAGAATCAATCACATCAAAGGGAGCTGGCTCGGGTGACTCAGCACCCTCTCCCCTGTGATGATCGTCTTCCTCCCTGGGGCCGACCCCGGAGGAAGAAGCAACGTCATGACGGCTACCGTCGCCGCCGCCAGTTCTCCCGAGCAAAGAATCAAGGGAAAGGGGACGGACTCGCGACATATAGGCTATGGAAGAGAAGAAAAGAGGCGAGAGATTCGAAAGTTCTAACCTAAGGACGCCGGTGAAGTTGCCGGAGACAGCGACAAGAAGTGTTCCTTGCTCCTCGAAAAGAAAACGCTCGGCCAATGAAGGAGATTCAAGAAGTGTTATGGGGTGTAAGGTATCAAGAAGAGTAAAAGAAGAGAATGGAGGGGGAGAAGGGTTTATATAAAGCCCAAAGAAGTTCGAAAGGCAAATCCCCTGACAAAATCCTCGAGGATCGTCCACGTGTCACATACTGAACACCAACCGCTCATCTTTTTCAAAAAGAGCCTCGATAAACAGAAACGTCAGAGAGAAAGGTCAATCAACGACCTCATTCAAAAAAAAAAAAAAAAAAAAAAACTCACATTAAAAATTCAAATACGAAAAATATTCATTTCATTAAAACCCTACAAAGGAAAGCTACATCGTGGGGCGGATATGAAAGAAAAATACATAAGGCCCAAAAAGTTCAGGCCTGACAGAAATCAAAAAGCCCTGCCACCCAGGCCTAGTCATCCCCCAAATCTGGGGAATAATCCCCAGGGCTGCCTGGACTCCCGAGAGCCGAACCCCAGTCCCAACTTGGGGAACCCTGAAAAGGGTCATCAGAGGCCCCGTCTCCATCCCTGTCGCTCAGGCAGCCAAGACCCTCGCTGTCATCAGAGTCATGGCTGTTGTCTTCCCAGTCCCTTCCAAAGGGAACAGCTCGGGACTCGTCGCAGGTGCGACAGCCTGTCTTCTTCACAGGCGAAGAAGGGCCCGACGCCAAGGAGGAATCGGTGTCAGAGTTGGGGCCAAATTGTTCAGGGTGCAGCCATGGAAAGCACTCATGGCATCCCCTATCATAACAGCCCCCTCCCTGGGAGCAGCGCCTAAACCTAGGCGCAGCAGGAGGCGAGGACCTCCTAGGGCGTTTGCCCATCCTAACGGAGGCCTTCTGACTCCTCCGGCGGAAGTGAAGTCGTGAACGGCGACTCCGGCGAACAGCTAAATAAGCGGCCCGAGCATATCGGAGCCTCCAAAACCCTCTAAAGATAAAGGTAACATGTCTGACCCCACGGCGAATTACGCTTTTCTTGATCCAAGCCATGTTTAAGACAAAGAAAATGGAAAGATTGAAGATGGGTTGAAACACAAATGATAAAGGAAACTGAGGATTTTATACAAAAGAAAGCGCGACATTAATGAACGCTCCAACCACCCTGGGAGGAGAGCCACCAATCAGGAACTCTTCACGGTTCCCCAAAATCCGCCCAGAAGAGAAGTGCAATCATTACAAAAGCGCTCTCACCTCTTTGCATACCTGACATGAGCAGTGCAAAGTTCCTTGGGAAGGCGCGAAACATTAAATGCTGCAACAGACATGGAAGTCAACCTCCCTCCAAGCAAGGGTCGCCAGCAGAAGGAAAGCCTTACTCTCCCTCTACTAACGAGGGCCAATTGATTGGGGTCGGCCGCCTGTCGAGTATCCGCCTGCTAGGCAAGCCCTGAGACGGTCCTTGTCAAAGAGTTGAAAGATCAGCCCCTAGCAAGAAATTAAAATAAGAAGCATAAAACGCTAAGGGTGGCCGTCAGCTGCAGGGAGCATAGGCCAACCCAGCCTGTCGGGACTTGGCAGCCCCCTGCCAGAAGACTGTCTGCCCTGGGAAAATCCCTGGCCAACAGGGCCAGAACCCCCAGGGGCCCTCTCGTCATTTTGCCTAAGGTAATTAGGAATGGATGGATGAGAAGCCGCCACTTGTCACTTCTCTATCCAACCATTCCTCTCCCACTTTTCTCTCTTGTGGGAAGGTATAAATACCTCCTCATTTCCCACATGAGAGGGGTTGGATTTTCTCTCTCTACACTCTTACTCCTAAAAAAACGCCGCCTAGTTCCTCACGAGCTAGGTTCGTAAAGGCATTTCACGGACTGACTTAGGCATCGGAGAGGGTTTCCTCGGACAACCTCCGAGGCCCTGTGCGTTCATTGTGCAGGGAGCAGGCCATTTCCGCCGGGAAGGTCCGATTCAGGGAGTGAGAGGAAGGGGAGACCAAGGGAAATCAAACGATCAATTGTTCACCGTTAACCCGATTGTACAACCCGGATCCTAGGCCGGGTGAATTGTTTCCGTGACCGGAACAGTAACTTATATTAACTCTTCGAATTTAATCTTTGAATGTACGTGGATTATAATATTGTCTATGTATTTAACAATATTAATAAAAGCAAATTATTTGAGAAAAGTTTAATATTTACTTCTTTATACTTTTTTTATGTACGAGACATTAATCTTTTGGACCCTTGTTGGTACCAATCTAATGTCATAACGAAGTAATAAACTATTGATATAATCGATACTCGATCTTTGATGTATGTTTTATGTTATATATCTTAAAACACTTTATCTTTTGTAGCGGTAATAAATATAAATATTTTATATAAAAAAAATCTCTCTCCGTATTTACATATTTTTAAACATTCCAAATTGTCTTTCAAAAAAGTGATAAGAGTATAAATAATAATTATTGACAAAACAAACTATCAAATAATGTAGGTTAAGTTAAATGAACACAAATATTTCGATACAAGATTCACAAACTTATAAATTTAAAGTTTTCAAGTACATGAACGTCTAAACCGACGAGATACAAGACTCTCCAAAACGCAATATATATGGTTGCACGACGAACAACTTTTTATTTATAGTTATATGAAATTCTGAAGGCTAATCAAAAGTTTAATGTAAAAAGGTCGGTATAGTATATACTACCTCCGTCCCAGTGACTAAGAACGTCACGTTTCATTAAAATACTTCTCACATGTAATAGTGAAATGAGAAAATCTTTTAGAAACAGATGAATAATTATATACTCCCTCCGAGTCTGAATGATCTTCCTCTTTATTTAATATATGTGAGGTGTATTTTAATCAAAGGGAAAGATCATTCAGACTCGGAGGGAGTATATAGGAGTATGAATTAGTAAATTAAACTTTTCATACCTAAGCTTAACAAAAAATTTATTTTATTAAATGACAAACACCGCCTCAAACTTGTCTTCAAACCATTTTCCGTCTTCTTTTGATTTATTTACTCATACAAATTTTTGTTATGGTTGTTCGTTACCCATATACTGCTAGTATACTTATTAATTATACCCTCCTTGTACAACCTCCTTTTGTACCCCTCTTGAAACTCTTTCCGTATCTCAATCCCCAAATACAAATACCATATGCACTACCGTCCGAGATAAACTCTAGCGTCAACCGTAGTTATTAGTTACCTCCATTCCATATAATAATCGGTATTTTTTTATATACTACACCACCCTCAACGAGACACATATTTTGTCTAGTTTGAAGAGAGACCATTGAGATGCAGTGAGTGACAATTAACAACTTGTTAGTTCTAATTCTCTTAGTGGATATTTTAAATATGGATTTTTTGGTTGCTAAATAAGATGTTCTGTTGAGTTAGAGATGCGGTATTTTAGGCAAACTAATTGTATTCTTCAAAAGATGTTAAACTGTTGAGGAGATGCTTGGTTAAAGGGCTAACGGCCGTGGTTTAGACAATATAATAAACGATGGTTAATTAAGAAGCGTCATGTGCCGACAGACACTTTGCACGACCTGTAAGTTTATTGGTAAACTTAGAGGAGGGAAAGAAAGGTAACGTATAAGCTCTCTGTGACGGTTTATTAAGAAGCATTGTGTCATCTTGATATTGTGTGAATGGTCTGTTAGTACGGCTTGAAAATAATTGAGCTATTAATTATGTAAAACATATTAATTAAATAAAATTATTTATTTCAACATACATTAACTTGGATATATTGTATGTGTAAAAAATCTCGGTCACATATTCTAATTACTCTAGTGTCACATTAAATTTCATTTTTATCATAATAATAATAATAATAATTATTATTATTATTAGAATTATTTTTATTATTATTATTATTATTGTTATTGTTATATATAATGATATAGAAATGCGAATTTTTTTTAGAGTTAATTCTTTGTTTTTCGAACAAAAGACGGAAAATGATAAACTCACAAAAACGGCCACCTACAAACTACTCTCTCCGTTTTTTATGTTTCTTTCAATTTCAATTAAATACTCCACACAAATCTTTAAAAATGAGAAGAAACATAAAAAACGGAGGTAGTGGAATCTGAACTGGTAAGACTTGGAATCATATCTATTATATCTATATTACAACTCAACTACATTGAAGTTAGAGGTTGACATTATTTTTGATGGTAGAAACGCAATTTTATTCATATTTAATACAGTATTAACTAAATATTTGATATATTTATGGGCGAACATGATAGACTAGCGTAAATCCTAATTTACAAAAAACACATGAATAAACTTATATGCGTAGTTTGATGTCTTTCAATAACTAAAAATGTCTATATCGTTTTTAATGTATAGTGCAAAATCTATTATTCTTTTTATTGATTGAATGGTACAATTGAAATAATTTATTTGACCCCTGATTAAATAATATAACGTGTGTATCACGTAGAATTCTAACGAAAATACATTTAATGAGTAACTTGATGATTAGAGAAAATCATGCCGTAAGTTATGAATTTTATTCTACAATATTAAAATTGCACATACGTTAGAGTTATATTTTATATACGTTTATGTTAATTACGATGTAAGTTATGTTATCTACAAAAAATAACGTAAAACATTAAAAGACATCCATACAGTATAAATAATCTTTAATAAAATACTTGGTATGGACCACTTATTATTACGATTAGTTTACTTTTACCATTTTTATTATATTATTCAAAAAAATAGTAACTTGATAGATCGAATATCAAAATTTAACCGTTTATACCATGGAGTCGAAAATCATCACAGTTGCGCTACTTTTAATTCCCTTTTTTGTCATGGCTAAACAAGGTTTTGCAATCGCGTCGCCTACACCAAGCCCAGCCACATCAGACGACTTCTTAAAATGTGCAAATGAATTGGGAAAAACATGTGGTGATGTTATATCTCAATATATTTTTTCGAACGGAGTATCTGTATCAGAAGAATGTTGTAGCGCTTTATTAAAACTAGGAGAGTCCTGTCATGATCTTTTGACCGAAGTGACTGTAGTATATAAACATCTTCCCAAGAAACAAGCAATAGATGCTTGGGGTAAAAATGCTCAAGTGTGAAAACTTTGCAAATCGTTTGGAGAAATTCAAATTTTGTAACTTATATTAACTCTTCGAATTTAATCTTTGAATGTACGTGGATTATAATATTGTCTATGTATTTAACAAAATTAATAAAAGCAAATTATTTGAGAAAAGTTTAATATTTACTTCTTTATACTTTTTTTATGTACGAGACATTAATCTTTTGGACCCTTGTTGGTACCAATCTAATGTCATAACGAAGTAATAAACTATTGATATAATCGATACTCGATCTTTGATGTATGTTTTATGTTATATATCTTCAAACACTTTATCTTTTGTAGCGGTAATAAATATAAATATTTTATATAAAAAAAATCTCTCTCCGTATTTACATATTTTTAAACATTCCAAATTGTCTCTCAAAAAAGTGATAAGAGTATAAATAATAATTATTGACAAAACAAACTGTCAAATAATGTAGGTTAAGTTAAATGAACACAAATATCTCGATACAAGATTCACAAACTTATAAGTTTAAAGTTTTCAAGTACATGAACGTCTAAACCGACGAGATACAAGACTCTCCAAAACGCAATATATATGGTTGCACGACGAACAACTTTATACTTATAGTTATATAAAATTCTGAAGGCTTATCAAAAGTTTAATGTAAAAAGGTCGGTATAGTATATACTACCTCCGTCCCAGTGACTAAGAACGTCACGTTTCATTAAAATACTTCTCACATGTAATAGTGAAATGAGAGAATCTTTTAGAAACGGATGAATAATTATATACTCCCTTCGAGTCTGAATGATCTTCCCCCTTTATATAATATATGTGAGGTGTATTTTAATCAAAGGGAAAGATCATTCAGACTCGGAGGGAGTATATAGGAGTATGAATTAGTAAATAAATTTTTTCATACCTAAGCTTAACAAAAATTTTATTTTATTAAATGACAAACACTGCCTCAAACTTGTCTTCAAACCATTTTCCGTCTTCTTTTGATTTATTTACTCATACAAATTTTTGTTATGGTTGTTCGTTACCCATATATTGCTAGTATACTTATTAATTATACCCTCCTTGTACAACCTCCTTTTGTACCCCTCTTGAAACTCTTTCCGTATCTCAATCCCCAAATACAAATACCATATGCACTACCGTCCGAGATAAACTCTAGCGTCAACCGTAGTTATTAGTTACCTCCATTCCATATAATAATCGGTATTTTTTTATATACTACACCACCCTCAACGAGACACTTATTTTGTCTAGTTTGAAGAGAGACCATTGCGATGCAGTGAGTGACAATTAACAACTTGTTAGATCTAATTCTCTTAGTGGATATTTAAAATATGGTTTTTTGGTTGCTAAATAAGATGTTCTGTTGAGTTAGAGATGCGGTATTTTAGGCAAACTAATTGTATTCTTCAAACGATGTTAAACTGTTGAGGAGATGCTTGGTTAAAGGGCTAACGGCCGTGGTTTTGACAATATAATAAACGATGGTTAATTAAGAAGCGTCATGTGCCGACAGACACTTTGCATGACCTGTAAGTTTATTGGTACACTTAGAGAAGGGAAAGAAAGGTAATGTATAAGCTCTCTGTGACGGCTTATTAAGAAGCAATGTGTCATCTTGATATTGTGTGAATGGTCTGTTAGTACGGCTTGAAAATAATTGAGCTATTGATTATGTAAAACATATTAATTAAATAAAATTATTTATTTCAACATACATTAATTTGGATATATTGTATGTGTAAATAATCTCGGTCACATATTCTAATTACTCTAGTGTCACATTAAATTTCATTTTTAACATAATTATTATTATTATTATTATTATTATTATTATTATTATTATTATTATATATAATGATATTGAAATGTGATTTTTTTTTTTGAGTTAATTCTTTGTTTTTCGAACAAAAGACGGAAAATGATAAACTCACAAAAACGGCCACCTACAAACTACTCTCTCCATTTTTTATGTTTCTTTCAATTTCAATTAAATACTCCACACAAATCTTTAAAAATGAGAAGAAACATAAAAAACAGAGGTAGTAGAATCTGAACTGGTAAGACTTGGAATCATATCTGTTATATCTATATTACAACTCAACTATATAGAAATTAGAGGTTGACATTATTTTTGATGGTAGAAACGCGATTTTATTCATATTTAATACAGTATTAACTAAATATTTAATATATTTATGGGCGAACATGATAGACTAGCGTAAATCCTAATTTACAAAAAACACATGAATAAACTTATATGCGTAGTTTGATGTCTTTCAATAACTAAGAATGTCTATATCGTTTTTAATGTATAGTGCAAAATCTATTATTCTTTTTATTGATTGAATGATACAATTGAAATAATTTATTTGACCCCTGATTAAATAATATAACGTGTGTATCACGTAGAATTCTAACGAAAATACATTTAATGAGTAACTTGATGATTAGAGAAAATCATGCCGTAAGTTATGAATTTTATTCTTCAATATTAAAATTGCACATACGTTAGAGTTATATTTTATATACGTTTATGTTAATTACGATGTAAGTTATGTTATCTACAAAAAATAACGTAAAACATTAAAAGACATCCATACGGTATAAATAATCTTTAATAAAATACTTGGTATGGACCACTTATTATTACGATTAGTTTACTTTTACCATTTTTATTATATTATTCAAAAAAATAGTAACTTGATAGATCGAATATCAAAATTTAACCGTTTATACCATGGAGTCGAAAATCATCGCAGTTGCGCTAGTTTTAATTCCTTTTTTTGTCATGGCTAAACAAGGTTTTGCGATCGCGTCGCCTACACCAAGCCCAGCCACATCAGACGACTTCTTAAAATGTGCAAATGAATTGAGAAAAACATGTGGTGATGTTATATCTCAATATATTTTTTCGAACGGAGTATCTGTATCAGAAGAATGTTGTAGCGCTTTATTAAAACTAGGAGAGTCCTGTCATGATCTTTTGACCGAAGTGACAGTAGTATATAAACATCTTCCCAAGAAACAAGCAATAGATGCTTGGGGTAAAAATGCTCAAGTGTGAAAACTTTGCAAAACGTTTGGAGAAATTCAAAATTTGTAACTTATATTAACTCTTCGAATTTAATCTTTGAATGTACGTGGATTATAATATTTTCTATGTATTTAACATATTTAATAAAAGCTAATTATTTGAGAAAAGTTTAATATTTACTTCTTTATACTTTTTTTATGTACGAGACATTAATCTTTTGGACCCTTGTTGGTACCAATCTAATGTCATAACGAAGTAATAAACTATTGATATAATCGATACTCGATCTTTGATGTATGTTTTATGTTATATATCTTAAAACACTTTATCTTTTGTAGCGGGAATAAATATGAATATTTTATATAAAAAAATCTCTCTCTGTATTTACATATTTTTAAACATTCCAAATTGTATCTCAAAAAAGTGATAAGAGTATAAATAATAATTATTGACGAAACAAACTGTCAAATAATGTAGGTTAAGTTAAATGAACACAAATATCTCGATACAAGATTCACAAACTTATAAATTTAAAGTTTTCAAGTACATGAACGTCTAAACCGACGAGATACAAGACTCTCCAAAACGCAATATATATGGTTGCACGACGAACAACTTTATATTTATAGTTATATGAAATTCTGAAGGCTAATCAAAAGTTTAATGTAATAAGGTCGATATATTATATACTACCTCCGTCCCAGTCACTAAGATCGTCACGTTTCGTTAAAATACTTCTCACATGTAATAGAGAAATGAGACAATCTTTTAGAAACGGATGAATAATTATATACTCCCTCCGAGTCTAAATGATCTTCCCCTTTATTTAATATATGTGAGGTATATTTTAATCAAAGGGAAAGATCATTCAGACTAGGAGGGAGTATATAGGAGTATGAATTAGTAAATTAAACTTTTCATACCGAAGCTTAACAAAAATTTTATTTTATAAAATGACCAACACCGCCTCAAACTTGTCTTCAAACCATTTTCCGTCTTCTTTTGATTTATTTACTCATACAATTTTTTTTTTATGGTTGTTCGTTACCCATATACTGCTATTATACTTATTAATTATACCCTCCTTGTACAACCACCTTTTGTACCCCTCTTGAAACTCTTTCCGTATCTCAATCCCCAAATACAAATACCATATGCACTACTGTCCGAAATAAACTCTAGCGTCAACCGTAGTTATTAGTTACCTCCACTCCATATAATAATCGGTATTTGTTTATATACTACACCACCCTCAACGAGACACTTATTTTGTCTAGTTTGAAGAGAGACCATTGAGATGCAGTGAGTGACAATTAACAACTTGTTAGTTCTAATTCTCTTAGTGGATATTTAAAATATGGGTTTTTTGGTTGCTAAATAAGATGTTCTGTTGAGTTAGAAATGCGGTAGTTTAGGCAAACTAATTGTATTCTTCAAAAGATGTTAAACTGTTGAGGAGATGCTTGGTTAAAGGGCTAACGGCCGTGGTTTGGACAATATAATAAACGATGGTTAATTAAGAAGCGTCATGTGCCGACAGACACTTTGCATGACCTGTAAGTTTATTGGTAAACTTAGAGGAGGGAAAGAAAGGTAACGTATAAGCTCTCTGTGACGGTTTATTAAGAAGCATTGTGTCATCTTGATATTGTGTGAATGGTCTGTTAGTACGGCTTGAAAATAATTGAGCTATTGATTATGTAAAACATATTAATTAAATAAAATTATTTATTTCAACATACATTAATTTGGATATATTGTATGTGTAAATAATCTCGGTCACATATTCTAATTACTCTAGTGTCACATTAAATTTCATTTTTAACATAATAATAATAATAATAATAATAATTATTATTATTATTATTATTATTTTTATTATTATTATTGTTATTGTTATATATAATGATATAGAAATGCGAATTTTTTTTAGAGTTAATTCTTTGTTTTTCGAACAAAAGACGGAAAATGATAAACTCACAAAAACGGCCACCTACAAACTACTCTCTCCGTTTTTTATGTTTCTTTCAATTTCAATTAAATACTCCACACAAATCTTTAAAAATGAGAAGAAACATAAAAAACGGAGGTAGTGGAATCTGAACTGGTAAGACTTGGAATCATATCTATTATATCTATATTACAACTCACCTACATTGAAGTTAGAGGTTGACATTATTTTTGATGGTAGAAACGCGATTTTATTCATATTTAATACAGTATTAACTAAATATTTAATATATTTATGGGCGAACATGATAGACTAGCGTAAATCCTAATTTACAAAAAACACATGAATAAACTTATATGCGTAGTTTGATGTCTTTCAATAACTAAGAATGTCTATATCGTTTTTAATGTATAGTGCAAAATCTATTATTCTTTTTATTGATTGAATGGTACAATTGAAATAATCTATTTGACCCCTGATTAAATAATATAACGTGTGTATCACGTAGAATTCTAACGAAAATACATTTATTGAGTAACTTGATGATTAGAGAAAATCATGCCGTAAGTTATGAATTTTATTCTTCAATATTAAAATTGCACATACGTTAGAGTTATATTTTATATACGTTTATGTTAATTACGATGTAAGTTATGTTATCTACAAAAAATAACGTAAAACATTAAAAGACATCCATACAGTATAAATAATCTTTAATAAAATACTTGGTATCGACCACTTATTATTACGATTAGTTTACTTTTACCATTTTTATTATATTATTCAAAAAAATAGTAACTTGATAGATCGAATATCAAAATTTAACCGTTTATACCATGGAGTCGAAAATCATCACAGTTGCGCTACTTTTAATTCCCTTTTTTGTCATGGCTAAACATGGTTTTGCAATCGCGTCGCCTACACCAAGCCCAGCCACATCAGACGACTTCTTAAAATGTGCAAATGAATTGGGAAAAACATGTGGTGATGTTATATCTCAATATATTTTTTCGAACGGAGTATCTGTATCAGAAGAATGTTGTAGCGCTTTATTAAAACTAGGAGAGTCCTGTCATGATCTTTTGACCGAAGTGACTGTAGTATATAAACATCTTCCCAAGAAACAAGCAATAGATGCTTGGGGTAAAAATGCTCAAGTGTGGAAACTTTGCAAATCGTTTGGAGAAATTCAAAATTTGTAACTTATATTAACTCTTCGAATTTAATCTTTGAATGTACGTGGATTATAATATTGTCTATGTATTTAACAAAATTAATAAAAGCAAATTATTTGAGAAAAGTTTAATATTTACTTCTTTATACTTTTTTTATGTACGAGACATTAATCTTTTGGACCCTTGTTGGTACCAATCTAATGTCATAACGAAGTAATAAACTATTGATATAATCGATACTCGATCTTTGATGTATGTTTTATGTTATATATCTTAAAACACTTTATCTTTTGTAGCGGTAATAAATATAAATATTTTATATAAAAAAAATCTCTCTCCGTATTTACATATTTTTAAACATTCCAAATTGTCTCTCAAAAAAAGTGATAAGAGTATAAATAATAATTATTGACAAAACAAACTGTCAAATAATGTAGGTTAAGTTAAATGAACACAAATATCTCGATACAAGATTCACAAACTTATAAGTTTAAAGTTTTCAAGTACATGAACGTCTAAACCGACGAGATACAAGACTCTCCAAAACGCAATATATATGGTTGCACGACGAACAACTTTATATTTATAGTTATATGAAATTCTGAAGGCTTATCAAAAGTTTAATGTAAAAAGGTCGGTATAGTATATACTACCTCCGTCCCAGTGACTAAGAACGTCACGTTTCATTAAAATACTTCTCACATGTAATAGTGAAATGAGAGAATCTTTTAGAAACGGATGAATAATTATATACTCCCTCCGAGTCTGAATGATCTTCCCCTTTATTTAATATATGTGAGGTGTATTTTAATCAAAGGGAAAGATCATTCAGACTCGGAGGGAGTATATAGGAGTATGAATTAGTAAATTAAACTTTTCATACCTAAGCTTAACAAAAAATTTATTTTATTAAATGACAAACACCGCCTCAAACTTGTCTTCAAACCATTTTCCGTCTTCTTTTGATTTATTTACTCATACAAATTTTTGTTACGGTTGTTCGTTACCCATATACTGCTAGTATACTTATTAATTATACCCTCCTTGTACAACCTCCTTTTGTACCCCTCTTGAAACTCTTTCCGTATCTCAATCCCCAAATACAAATACCATATGCACTACCGTCCAAGATAAACTCTAGCGTCAACCGTAGTTATTAGTTACCTCCATTCCATATAATTATCGGTATTTTTTTATATACTACACCACCCTCAACGAGACACTTATTTTGTCTAGTTTGAAGAGAGACCATTGAGATGCAGTGAGTGACAATTAACAACTTGTTAGATCTAATTCTCTTAGTGGATATTTAAAATATGGTTTTTTGGTTGCTAAATAAGATGTTCTGTTGAGTTAGAGATGCGGTATTTTAGGCAAACTAATTGTATTCTTCAAACGATGTTAAACTGTTGAGGAGATGCTTGGTTAAAGGGCTAACGGCCGTGGTTTTGACAATATAATAAACGATGGTTAATTA
This sequence comes from Agrostemma githago, assembly GCA_958450325.1. Lineage (NCBI taxonomy): Eukaryota > Viridiplantae > Streptophyta > Magnoliopsida > Caryophyllales > Caryophyllaceae > Agrostemma > Agrostemma githago. The sequence goes on along the minus strand of OY288249.1, from coordinate 57,702,391 downwards.
AGAAGCGTCATGTGCCGACAGACACTTTGCATGACCTGTAAGTTTATTGGTAAACTTAGAGGAGGGAAAGAAAGGTAACGTATAAGCTCTCTGTGACGGTTTATTAAGAAGCATTGTGTCATCTTGATATTGTGTGAATGGTCTGTTAGTACGGCTTGAAAATAATTGAGCTATTGATTATGTAAAACATATTAATTAAATAAAATTATTTATTTCAACATACATTAATTTGGATATATTGTATGTGTAAATAATCTCGGTCACATATTCTAATTACTCTAGTGTCACATTAAATTTCATTTTTAACATAATAATAATAATAATTATTATTATTATTATTATTATTATTATTATTTTTATTATTATTATTGTTATTGTTATATATAATGATATAGAAATGCGAATTCTTTTTAGAGTTAATTCTTTGTTTTTCGAACAAAAGACGGAAAATGATAAACTCACAAAAACGGCCACCTACAAACTACTCTCTCCGTTTTTTATGTTTCTTTCAATTTCAATTAAATACTTCACACAAATCTTTAAAAATGAGAAGAAACATAAAAAACGGAGGTAGTGGAATCTGAACTGGTAAGACTTGGAATCATATCTATTATATCTATATTACAACTCAACTACATTGAAGTTAGAGGTTGACATTATTTTTGATGGTAGAAACGCAATTTTATTCATATTTAATACAGTATTAACTAAATATTTAATATATTTATGGGCGAACATGATAGACTAGCGTAAATCCTAATTTACAAAAAACACATGAATAAACTTATATGCGTAGTTTGATGTCTTTCAATAACTAAGAATGTCTATATCGTTTTTAATGTATAGTGCAAAATCTATTATTCTTTTTATTGATTGAATGGTACAATTGAAATAATTTATTTGACCCCTGATTAAATAATATAACGTGTGTATCACGTAGAATTCTAACGAAAATACATTTATTGAGTAACTTGATGATTAGAGAAAATCATGCCGTAAGTTATGAATTTTATTCTACAATATTAAAATTGCACATACGTTAGAGTTATATTTTATATACGTTTATGTTAATTACGATGTAAGTTATGTTATCTACAAAAAATAACGTAAAACATTAAAAGACATCCATACAGTATAAATAATCTTTAATAAAATACTTGATATCGACCACTTATTATTACGATTAGTTTACTTTTACCATTTTTATTATATTATTCAAAAAAATAGTAACTTGATAGATCGAATATCAAAATTTAACCGTTTATACCATGGAGTCGAAAATCATCACAGTTGCGCTACTTTTAATTCCCTTTTTTGTCATGGCTAAACAAGGTTTTGCGATCGCGTCGCCTACACCAAGCCCAGCCACATCAGACGACTTCTTAAAATGTGCAAATGAATTGGGAAAAACATGTGGTGATGTTATATCTCAATATATTTTTTCGAACGGAGTATCTGTATCAGAAGAATGTTGTAGCGCTTTATTAAAACTAGGAGCGTCGTGTCATGATCTTTTGACCGAAGTGACTGTAGTATATAAACATCTTCCCAAGAAACAAGCAATAGATGCTTGGAGTAAAAATGCTCAAGTGTGGAAACTTTGCAAAACGTTTGGAGAAATTCAAAATTTGTAATTTATATTAACTCTTCGAATTTAATCTTTGAATGTACGTGGATTATAATATTGTCTATGTATTTAACATATTTAATAAAAACTAATTATTTGAGAAAAGTTTAATATTGACTTCTTTATACTTTTTTTATGTACGAGACATTAATATTTTAGACCCTTGTTGGTACCAATCTAATGTCATAACGAAGTAATAAACTATTGATGTAATCGATACTCGATCTTTGATGTATGTTTTATGTTATATATCTTAAAACACTTTATCTTTTGTAGCGGTAATAAATATAAATATTTTATATAAAAAAAATCTCTCTCCATATTTACATATTTTTAAACTTTCCAAATTGTCTCTCAAAAAAGTGATAAGAGTATAAATAATAATTATTGACAAAACAAACTATCAAATAATGTAGGTTAAGTTAAATGAACACAAATATCTCGATACAAGATTCAAAAACTTATAAATTTAAAGTTTTCAAGTACATGAACGTCTAAACTGACGAGATACAAGACTCTCAAAAACGCAATATATATGGTTGCACGACGAACAACTTTATATTTATAGTTATATAAAATTCTGAAGGCTAATCAAAAGTTTAATGCAATAAGGTCGGTATAGTATATACTACCTCCGTCCCAGTCACTAAGATCATCACGTTTCATTAAAATACTTCTCACATGTTATAGAAAAATGAGACAATCTTTTAGAAACGGATGAATAATTGTATACTCACTCCGAGTCTGAATGATCTTCCCCTTTATTTAATATATGTGAGGTATATTTTAATCAAAGGGAAAAAATCATTCAGACTCGGAGGGAGTATATAGGAGTATGAATTACTAAATTAAACTTTTCATACCTAAGCTTAACAAAAATTTTATTTTATGAAATGACAAACACCGCCTCAAACTTGTCTTCAAACCATTTTCTGTCTTCTTTTGATTTATTTACTCATACAAATTTTTGTTACGGTTGTTCGTTACCCATATACTGCTAGTATACTTATTAATTATACCCTCCTTGTACAACCTCCTTTTGTACCCCTCTTGAAACTCTTTCCGTATCTCAATCCCCAAATACAAATACCATATGCACTACCGTCCGAAATAAACTCTAGTGTCAACCGTAGTTATTAGTTACCTCCATTCCATATTGTTCCGGTAATGGAATCAATTAACTCGATTCGGAATTCGGGCTCGGACTGTTCGGTGTTGCTTTGAATTAATCAATTGGTCAGTCTTGCCAAGCTCTCCTTCCTCCTACTCTGCTGGTCGGACCTCCCCGGCGGAATGGGCTGACTCCCTGCACACAGAACGGACAGGGCCTCGGAGGTTGTCCGAGGAAACCATCTCTGATGCCTAAGTCAGTCCGTGAATGCCTTAAAGAACCTAGCTCGTGAGGAACTAGGTGACGTTTTCAGAGTAAGAGTTCTAGAGAGAGAAAATCCAACTCCTTTCCTGTGGGAAATGGGAGAGTATTTATACCTTCCCACAAGAGGGGGAAGTAGAAGGAGGATGGGTGGATGAGTAGGTGACAAGTGGCTTCTCCTCATCCACCCATTCTCATTTACCTTAGGCGAAATGGCGAGGAGGTCCCTTGGTGATCCCTGCCCTGCCTGCGGAGATTTCGCCAGAGGGCAGGCGGGTAGGGGTTGTGAAGGCTGAGCTTGAGCAGACCGCGTCGCCCTGATGGGCAGGCGGTCATTTGAAGTCCTTAGTGGGTTGTTTTTAGTGACTTTGCTCTGATTGTCTGCCAAGTCGGTTCCCGGGCTCCTTGGGTAGAGTTTTCTGAGAGCCTACTTAGCAGGCGGTCCGGAGCAGGCTGTCGACCCTCATCAATTGGCCCTCGCAAGCTAGGAGGGAGCAAGGCTTCCTTCCGGATGGCGACTTTTGCTTAGATGGAGGGAGGTTGACTTATTTCTGGCTTCACTGCTGCATTTAATGCGTTTGCGCTTTCCCGAGGAAAGAAGTGTTAATTGCGTCAGGTATGCAAAGAGTTGAGAGGTCTTTTGCAATGATTACCCTTCATGCTTTGGTGGATTTTCGGGCAGTGTGAGGACTTCGCGATTGGTGGTATTCCCTGCCAAGACGGTTGGGATGCCATTTAATGTTTCATTTCCTTTGTATAAATTCCAGCTCCCTTTGCCACTTTGTTACTTCATCCTCAATTCTTCCACTTTTCTTTGTTGAATCATGGTTTGGATCAAGAAATCTATTACTCGCCATGGAGTTCGCACTGTCACCTTTCTTTTTAAGGGATTTTGGAGACTCAGGTATGCTCGGGCGGCTTACCGGGCCCTTCACCGCAGCCGTCGTCCACGGTCACATCCCCGTCGGAGTGTACAGAAGGCTACCATTAGGGCAAGTAAGCGCCCTAGAAGATCTTCGCCTCCTGCTGCTTCCAGGTTCAAGTACTGCCTTCAGGGAGGAGGGTGCTTTGATCGGGGTTGCCATGAGTGTTTCCCATGGTTGCACCATGAACAATTCGACCCCGACTGTTCTGACGCAAACTCTTCCCTGGGGTCAGGCCCTTCCTCTCCAGTGAAGAAGACTGGCTGCCGTACTTGTGATGAATCCCAGACTGTTCCCTATGGCAGGGACTGGGACGTCAGTAGCTGGGACTCTGAAGACAGTGAGGGTCTGGGCTGCTTGAGTGACAGAGATGAGGACGGACTCCCTGACGATCCCTTCAAGGATTCCTCTGATTGGGATTGGGGATCGGACTTTGGAGGTCAAGGCAGCCCTGGGGACTATTCTCCAGACTTAGGTGATGACTAGGCCTGCTCGCAGGGCATAGGCGTGTTGAGCCGGAAGTTGAGGCTCCTTATGTATTTTTCTTTCTTTGCCAGGCATGATATGTAACTTAGTCTATTTTCCATCAAAATTAATGAAAAATCCGAGCGACTTTGTTACTCCTTTTTTTTTTGTTTTTTTTTTGAATGCGGGGATGACGTTGCCAGCTGACCTTTCCTCTGACACTTTTGCTTTTTTGAGGCCCTTCTTGGGAAGAGGTGAGCGGCCCATGTTCAGAGTGTGACACGTGGGGTAGATTGTTGGGGACGTTTTGTCAGAGAGGTGGCCTTTTTGGCATCCTGGGCTTTATATAAGCCCTCCCCCTCCTCCATTTCTTTCTTTTACATTTTTCGAAACTCGTAATCCCTCTCATACTTCCAAACCGTCTTCGTTGCTGAAAACCTCGTGAGACCAAGGAGTGCTTACTGTCACATTTTCCAACGACGACCAACGTTCTAGGTTAGGATCTCTCTTTAAATCTTCGCCCTTTTTTCCCTTTCATCGATACTTTTTCTTTATAAACCAGTATGTCTCGAGTTCGGGCTTTCTCTTTCAGTTCACTGTCTGAGAGGGCTGAGGTTAGAGACGGGAGTGGGCGCGATCTAGCCTCCTCTTCTGGGGTTGGGCCCAGGGAGGAGGATCGCCTTGACAGGGGGGAAGGTACTGAATCCCCCGAACCCGTTCCCTTCGACGTTGTTGATTCAGACAACGAGGCACTGGAGGTGGACCCCTCCAGGATTGCCAGGCCCCTCATTCGCAGGGAGAGAGGGAAAACTTATTACTTGGATAAGAAAAAATACTTGATTCCTCTAAAAACCTACCCTGAAGCCAAGAATAGGGATTTGATTTTGGAAAGTAACGCTGCTGAGGAGATCGTGAAATTTTATAATTTCGGGGAGGGGTATACACTCGTAGTTCCAGGGGAAAAGGACACAGTATGTTGCCCCCCTGAAGGTTGTGTGGCTGTTTATCACAAGAGCTTGGAATTCGGCCTGCGATTCCCTCTTCACCCCTTCCTAGAGGAGCCCTTCAGGAAAATGAATGTGGCTATTGCCCAACTGACTGCCACAGCCATTAGGTCCCTGATAGCCTACACCTGGACCTGTCTTTTTCACGGTGAGGGGCCTTACATTGACGCCCTTCGTTTTATGGTGGGCTGCAATTGGTGTCTTTGTCAGGGGGAGACGGTTCCCCTGGGTACTGGTCCCTGCAGAGACAGAAGAAATACACTCTAGTTTGGCCGGCTTTAAGCAGCCTGAAGGACTGGAAGAATAATTTCTTGTATGTTCATAGCGCGTCCGGGTGGCGGATTCCTAGGCATTTTAGGAATCATGTTCATACCCGCATGGAAACCCGCGAAGAGTATCATCCAGGCGTCGGGGGGAAGGCTCTGGAGGTAAAGCTGAGTGCGAAAGAAGTGATTTTAGTCAAGAAGTTTGAAATTGTGGCGGATAAGTCGGGTGTTTTTGGCCCTGCTTTCTGGCTCCCCCACGCGGACCTTATAGCCACAGACGAATACTTGCTCCCATTGGGCCTGATCCCTAGCCTTGAAGGTAGTTCTAGGGGGCCTTTGCTGGCGCAATTTTTCTGAGACTTTATTTATTTGCTTTTTAGCTGACTGCCCTTCTTTTTCTGCAGATTCTGCTTCTCGTCGTTGGACAAGGAAGCAGGTTAAGAGGTTAGGCTTGAGTGAGGAGTTTGTCATCGACTCCAAGCGCCCTTCTCTCCCTTCAAATTTCAAGAAAGGGGAGAAAAGCTTAATGAGGCTCGTCAAGGATCTCGCTGCTGGTCGGAGGCTGCCTCTTCCCCCTTGTCTGCCATCAGCAAAGCTGACGACTCCTTCCCCCAGCATCCAGGATGGGGAGGCCAAAGTTACTTCAGGGGCCACTCCTTCCCCTGGAGGCAGGCAAGGTGACTCTCCAGCCGTGACTCGTGTTCCCCAGGGAACGCGTCCTGCGAACTCTGAGGGGACTAGGGAGAGTGTCCCCCTGGAGCTGAGAAGGAAGAGGGATAGGGAGCCCTCAGGGACTACTCCTGTGGTGGACTTGGAGGCTGACGTTTGTACTCCTGAGGCAAAACGCCCGGCTCGTGATATTCCGAGCACCCATTTTCAGGAGGAGAATACGGAGTTTCATTATACTGCTGACGACAGCGTAGACGTGTCGGGCCTGCTCTCCGATTCCGGCACCGTTTTAAGCGACCGTCTCACCAAGTCTGTAACTTCAACTTCTCACCAAGTGATTCAGTATATCCAGCGTACCTCCAAGGTGTTGCTGGCGTCTGCTGAGCTGGCGGCTCTAAGCCGTTTGAGCGACGAAGAGTTGACTGTCACCCCCGGGGCTCCCCCTCCCGACCGTCTGGCTATGGTGGAAAGGGACGTAACTTTGATAAATAGCTTGAAAGATAAGCTAGCTAAGCAGGAGGGCGAGTTGGAAGAGGCGAGGAGTCAGGCTGGCCAGTGGAAGCTTCAGGGAGAGAGAGCTGTGAGGGAAGCAGCCAAGTTTGAAGCTGAGCTGAAGGAGAGTCGCTTGGCGATGGAGCAGGCTACCCTCTCTCTGGCTGAGATGGAGCACCTAAAAAGGAAGGCAGCTGATCAGGAGGAACGCCTGTCTAAAGCTAACTCGGCTTTTGAGCAGGCCAAGGGCGAATGGAAGAAACAAAGGGATGCCCTTGTGGAGGAGTCCGATGCTGCAGTGGACGCGAGCTTTGTGAGTGGGGCCAATTCTTCTTTGGAGCTGGTGATGGAGGTGATTGGGGAGATGTTCCCTGTGTTTGATGAAGAGGCCTTCCAAAGTCTTTACTCTGCTAAAAACGAGGCTCGGGCAGCCAAGCCCCCTGAGGCGGCTGCCGATCCAAGCCAAGATGCTCCATAGTCTTTATCCCTTTTTTTAAAAAAAATAGCCCTATTCTCTGCGCTGAGTTCTGCTATGGCCAGCTGTTTGTAATATTTAGTTTTTCGGATCTTTGCCTTTGTTACTTTGTGAAAAACTTTTTTACTCTTCATGGGTTTTTGTTACGGAATGCTTTTCCTTGTATCAGTCTGCTTTTTCTTTCTCTTTTCTTCAAGGCATGGCCTGGTCCAAGGTTTGGAGAATTGCCCCCAGTCCTTGTTAGCTGTGCGCATCCTGGCCTGTCCCTGGCCTATTCTAGGAGTCCAGGGGCCTGCTCCCTGCCTGCCCAGAGGTAGGCAGGGAGGACTTTTTTGTTTTTTATACAATGTTTGGGGAGTTGCCTCCAGTCCTTGTCAGTTGTGCGTAGCCTGGCCTGTCCCTAGCCTCTGCTTGGAGTCCAGAGGGCCTGCCCCCTGCCTGTCCATAGGCAGGCAGGGATGGCTTTTGCGTTTTTATACAAGGTTGGGGGAGTTGCCCCCACTCCTTGTCGGTTGTGCGTAGCCTGGCCTGTCCCTTTCCTCTGCTTGGAGTCCAGGGGGCCTGCCCCCTGCCTGCCCAGAGGCAGGCAGGGATGGCTTTTGCGTTTTTTATACAAGGTTGGGGGAGTTGCCCCCAGTCCTTGTTAGTTTGGCGTGTGAGGCCTGTACCCTTCCTGCCCAGAGGTAGGTATAGGGTTTAGAATTTTGGTGGGGGGTCCATTTTCATCGGTTCTGGCAACAGGGGGCCTCCCCCTATTGCCCCCTGCTCGTTTGTGTGTCAGAGCGCAAGCTTAAACAGACAACGAGTATGAATCTTTGGGTGTTATATATAAAAACTCTTAAAACATAAGGGTGGTCGGAACCGTCGACATTTCATTCTGATCGTTCTCCGCCAGTACTTTTTCTTAGAGACAAGATTTTTCTAAGGTTTGGCTAAACATAGTATCTTTTCAAGGTGTCGGCGTTCCAATGTGCGCTCAGCTCTTGGCCTTCTGGGTTGGCGATTTTGTATGTGCTTGTTCCCAAAATCCGGGTCACCTGGTACGGGCCTTCCCATTTGGCGCTTAGTTTGCCATGCTCCCTAGACTTTCCTATAGCCTGTGTCTTCCTTAGTACTAGGTCATCTATTTGGAACCTTCTCTCATGCACCCTTTTGTTGTATGCCTTTCTCATCCTTTGTTGATAGGCGACTATGTTGATGCTGGCCTCTTCCCTGACCTCATGGACAAGGTCTAGGGCCTCGGCCATTGCTGCATCGTTGTCAGCTTTGTTGTATTGCTGAGACCGTAGGGTAGGAATTCCCACTTCGATGAGTAGTAAAGCTTCTGCTCCATACACCAGGCCAAATGGCGTCTGACCTGTTGATTCTTTTCTGGTGGTCCTTATTGACCAGAGTATACTTGGTAGCTCATCTGCCCATCTTCCTTTGAGATCATCCACCATCTTTATAAGCCCATTTAGGATTTGTTTGTTAGCGGCCTCGGCCTGCCCATTGGTCTGCGGGTGGCAGACGGCAGAATAGGCGACGGTTATTCCATGCCCTTCCAGCCAGGCTCTAAGGGGGTCATTATCAAACTGCCTCCCATGATCAAACACTAACATTTTTGGTAGGCCGCATCTGGTTATGATGTTTCTCCATATGACCTTCCTGACTGCCGGCTCGGTGATGTTTGGGACTGCCTCGGCTTCAACCCACTTTGTGAAGTAGTCAATCCCCACGATCAGAAACTTTCGTCCCCCTGTGGCTGTAGCAAAGGGACCCAGTATGTCCATCCCCCATTGAGCGAAAGGAATGGGAGATAAAATTGGCCTGAGTTCTTGGGCTGGGGCATGAATTGATGGAGTGAAGAGTTGGCATTTTCTGCATTTCCGAGTTAGGCTCCTTGCATCTGCTAACATGGTAGGCCAGTAGTAGCCTGCTCTTAGAGCTTTGTGGGCCAATGATCTTCCTCCAATGTGGTGCCCGCAGATCCCAGAGTGGATGTCATCCAAAACTTCAGCGGCCTGCTCTGCCCCCAGGCATCTGAGCAGGGGGAAGGTGAAGGATTTCTTGTATAGCTCTTCATCAATTATTACGAACCATGCTGCTTTGGTCTGTATTTTCGTTTTCTGTACTGGGTCAGACGGTAGGATGCCGTATTTTTTGAACTGAGTGAGGGGGGTCATCCAGTTCTCCTGTTCTTCTTCGACGATGTTGACTGTCTGACAGGCAGCAGTGGATTTTTCATGCACAACATCAACCCAAACTGATCTCCTTATGTCTTGTAGGCTGGAGCTGGCCAGCTTTGACAGGGCGTCCGCCCGATTGTTCTGTGATCGGGGTATTTGCCTGATTTCATAGGATTTTAGGCTTGATAATCCCTGCTTCACCTTTTCTAGATAGGTGGCCATGGCCTGATCCCTAGCCTCATATTCCCCGTTGATTTGATTGGCGATGAGTTGGGAGTCAGTTGCTAGTATAATCCGCTCTGCACCTGCAGCCTTAGCTAGATTTATTCCCGCAAGTACGGACTCATATTCTGCTTCGTTGTTTGATGCAAGGAAGGTGAATCTGAGCGCGTGCTCAAAATCCACTCCCTCAGGGCTGGTCAGCACGACACCTGCCCCTGGACCATTGGCCGTTGAGGACCCGTCAGTGTATATTATCCATTCTTCGGTGGGAGGTTCTTCTTCCCCTGAATGAGAACATTCAGCCAGGAAGTCCGCCAGGGCCTGTGCCTTTATGGCCGTCCTGGGTTGGTATGATATCCCCAGTCCGCTTAACTCAATTGCCCATTTTAGCAACCTTCCTGATTTTTCAAATTTTTCCAATATCCTCTCTAGTGGCTGGTCGGTGAGGACTACAACAGGGTGTGCGTCAAAGTAGGGCCTGAGTTTTCTGGCTGCTATGACGACTGCATAGGCGGCTTTTTCTACCATAGGATAGTTTCTTTCAGCTGCCCCCAGGGCGTGACTTACAAAGTAGATGGGCTGCTGCGAGCCTGCTTCTTCTTTCAGGATGACTGCACTCACCGTTGAGCTGGTGATAGCAATGTATAGGTATAGTTTTTCTCCGGCCACTGGTCTCGCCAAGGTAGGGAGCTTTTTCAGATGCTCTTTCAATTGTTCGAAGGCTTTCTTTTGCTCGTCCTCCCATTTGAATTGCTTGTTGCCTTTCAACACTTTGAAGAAAGGGGTCGACTTGTCTGCTGATCTGGCGATAAAGCTAACCAGGGCAGCCATCCTGCCTGTGAGCCGTTGAATGTCCCTTATGGTCTTAGGCTCCGGGAGGTCTAGGACCGCCTGAATCTTTTCGGGATTGGCGTCTATCCCCCTGGAGTTGACTAAGAATCCTAAGAATTTGCCAGATCGGACTCCGAACGTGCACTTTTTTGGATTCAACTTCATTTTGTACGATCGCAGGGAGGAAAATGTTTCCTGCAGGTCCGCCAGGTGCTCCCTGTCCCCCTTGCTTTTGACAATTGCATCATTGACATAGGCTTCCAAGTTTCTCCCTTTTTGATTTTCAAAGACCTTGTCCACCAATCGCTGATAGGTGGCGCCTGCATTCTTCAGTCCAAATGGCATCATTTTATACATGTATGTTCCATGGCTGGTTATGAAGGCGCACCTCACCCTGTCTGGCTACCAGAGGTACACTTGATGGTACCCTGAGAACGCATCCAGAAAACTTAACGTGGTATATCCACTGGTGGCATCCACCAGTTGGTCTATCCTGGGCAGGGGGTAGCAGTCCTTTGGGCAGGCTTTGTTAAGATTTGTGAAGTCTACGCACATTCTCCATGCGCCGGATGACTTCTTCACCATCATAACGTTCGCCAACCATTCAGGGTAATCACAGACTTCGATGAAATCTGCTTTCAAGAGCTTTTCTATCTCTTCTTTTATCGCCGCGTCTTTTTCTACAAACATGTTTCTTTTCTTCTGCTTTACAGGGCGGGCCTCCTGGTTAACGTTCAGCTTGTGAACAATAAAAGCCGGGTCGACTCCTGGCATCTCATCTGCAGAGTAAGCAAATACATCTCTGTTTTCTCTCAAGACTGCAATCAACTCCTTCTGGTAGGACTCCTCCAGGTCGGCCCCTATGAGGACCTGCCTCCCTGGTTCTAAGTCTACCAGCATGCTTTCCCCTTCAGGCTCCAGGTGGGTTGCTTTTTGCTGAGCAGCCGGGATTTCACCCTCCCTGCTGGGGGAACCTTCGGCTTTTCGTTTTCCCTTTCTTTCTGTTTTATGGGCTTGCAGGGCCACAGAATAACAATGTCTGGCCGACTCCTGATCCCCATGGACCTTTCCTTCCATGCCAAAGTCTGTCACATAGGCTATGGTGAGGGACCTGATTGATACGGCGGCTTCGATTTCGTCCAGGGTGGCCCGCCCTATCAGGGCGTTGTATGCAGACTTTGCATCCACCACAACAAATGACGCCCTGACATTTCTGGCAGAGGCCCCCTCCCCGGACGTTACCGGTAAGTCGATAATCCCCATGGGAAGTACGCCAGCTCCACTGAATCCATACAGAGATCCAGGGGCCAGTTTAAGGTGTCTCTTCTCTAAGTTCATTCTTTCAAAGGCGTCCCGGTACAAGAGGTTTGTGTAGGCGCCAGTATCCACCATGCATCTCTTGACAATGTGATTGCTAATCTCAAGAGTTAGGACCAAAGTGTCGCTGTGCGGGTATATGACTCTTCCTGCGTCTTCAGGAGTGATGCTCAGGGTCGTGCCCTTTGGGCTTCCTGCCCTCTCGGCGTAGCAAATCTGGTTTCGCAATTCGTGGATCTGCTTTTTCTGGCTTCGTCTGCTTGTTCGTCCCTCTGCATCCCCTGACACTACATGAAGTATCATGCGATTTTGGGCTGAACCCTCAGGCTTGTCCGCCGCCTCCTTTTGGGATTTGTTCCTCGCTGCATAGTTACTCAGCCAGCCGTTTCTTATGAGCTTTTCTATCTCGTCTTTTAAGTGTCGGCATTCTTCAGTGGTGTGGCCTATGCAATCATGGAACGTGCAGAATTTTTTAGGATCTTCCTTTGGGCTGCGAGGTTTATTCGGGCGATTCCATTTCGCAGTTTCCTTCTCCAGCTCAAAGATTTCTACCCTCGGCCTGTTGAGGGCCGTGTAGCTGTCAAATCTTGGCTGGTATGCTGTGCGTTCTTTCTTGGAGGTATCCCCCTCCTCCTTCTGCTTGCCTGGCTCGTTCCTGCCGCGTCCACCCTGCGGTCCCCCGTGCGCCTTTGCTTGGCCTGCAGGGGTGTCCGGCAGGCTGTGAAACTCTTCCTGCAGAATGAACCCTTCAGCGATCTTTTTGGCTTTTGCCAAGGTTTCAGGCTGGGCCCTGATCATCTGGTTCTTCATCTCCCCTGGGAGCAGGGAGATTGTCAGGGCTTAGGCAGCAGTTGAATCATCAATCTCCCTGACTTGTTGATAGGACAAGTCGAATCTCTTTAGGTACTCCCTGACGCTCTCGCCCTTATTCTGCTTTAGGGTCATAAGGTCAAAACGAGTGAGTTGTCTCCTCTTGTTCCCTGCATATTGCTCAAGGAATGCCTCGGCTAACTCTATAAAGAAACTGATTGACCCCTGGCGAAGGTCCCTGAACCATCCCTGTGCAAGCCCTACGAGGGTGGTTGGGAAGATTTTGCACCAGATCGCGTCATCAACGTCGTACATGCCCATGTGACTTTCGAATGCCGCCAGATGGTCCTCTGGATCTGCAGTCCCGTCAAACTTGACTGTGGGCATTTTAATCTTTGGGATGGGGTACTCTTGTACGTCAGGATGGAGAGGGGTCTTCGTGGGCCTGCCTACCATTCGTGACCTACTTTCCCCAGACTGATTACCGTGAACATCCCATTGTCTAGGGGCCGGTTTCCTTGTACTGGGGGAGCGGTGCTTCGGTGGTTGTCTGCTGGTCGCCTCGTCCTCTGTGTCAAGGGAGGGTTGCCTGGATCGCTTTCTCCGGGATTGACCGAGGTTGTCATCCTGGTGAAACCTTGACTCGAGCGGCTGCCCCCGGTTAAGCCTAGACTGCAGGCTTTGGGACAGCCCTGGAGCTGGTTGTCCTTTTGCTGCCGGTGTCAACCTGGAAAAGACTCTGCCCTGCTTTTCTCCAAGGCGTCTAGACGCAGTCTCTCTGTGCTTCATTCGATCCTGCAGCCCCTGAGATAGACCTCTCTTCTCCCGGGACGTGGACTCCGTAGTGTGTATAGAGAATGCCTGTTGTTGAGCAGGTGGTTCCTGGCTGCTTGCTGTGATACGCCTCTGCACCTGTGCGTACATTTGAGCTGTTCTCCTTGCCTTCCTCTGGGCGTTTCTGGCGGCGGTTCGCTTCGTACCTCCAGCTCCCTCTCGGCTTACTGTGCAAGGTTGTCTGGAGGTCGTTGCGACCTGGCCTACCAGGTCTTCAGGAGTGAACTCCTGGTTAAGCATTGCGCAGAAGAAGGCAGCTGTCTGTACCATCTGAGCTGGGGTTAGGTTCAGGGTGTGCCCTGGATGTGCCCCCTGCCCTGGTGCTACAGCTGTATTTGGCATGCCCAGGAGACTGGTTCCCCCTACCCCGGAGATCGTGGCGGTAGGAGCCCTCTCTGGCTGAGGCATGCCGTATAGGGGGGTCACCGGTGGGACCGTCGGACCTATCCCTACACTAGTGTCAACGATCTCAGGCACGATTACTTTGATTGGTTAGTTTTTGTAATTGGGAATGGTTGATTTTTGTGGGTAATTCGTGGATACAACCAGATCTTCCCCACAGACGGCGCCAAATTGTTCCGGTATTGTAATCAATTAACCCGATTCGGAATTCGGGCTCGTAATGTACGGTGTTGCTTTGAATTAATCAATTGGTCAGTCTTGCCAAGCTCTCCTTTCTCCTACTCTGCTGGTCGGACCTCCCCGACGGAATGGGCTGACTCCCTGCACACAGAACGCACAGGACCTCGGAGGTTGTCCGAGGAAACCCTCTCCGATGCCTAAGTCAGTCCGTGAATGCCTTAAAGAACATAGCTCGTGAGGAACTAGGTGGCGTCTTCCGAGTAAGAGTTCTAGAGAGAGAAAATCCAACCCCTTTCCTGTGGGAAATGGGAGAGTATTTATACCTTCCCACAAGAGGGAAGTAGAAGGAGGATGGGTGGATGGGTGGATGAGGAGGTGACAAGTGGCTTCTCCTCATCCACCCAATCTCATTTACCTTATGCGAAATGACGAGGAGGTCCCTTGGTGATCTCTGCCCTGCCTGCGGAGATTTCCCCAGAGGGCAGGCAGGTAGGGGTTGTGAAGGCTGTGCTTGAGCAGACCGCGTCGCCCTGCTGGGCAGGTGGTCATTTGAAGTCCTTAGTGGGTTCTTTTTAGTGACTTTGCTCTGATTGTCTGCCAAGTCGGTTCCCGGGCTCCTTGGGTAGAATTTTCTGAGAGCCTACTTAGCAGGCGGTTCGGAGTAGGCTGTCGACCCTCATCACATATAATAATCGGTATTTGTTTATATACTACACCACCCTCAACGAGACACTTATTTTGTCTAGTTTGAAGAGAGACCATTGAGATGCAGTGAGTGACAATTAACAACTTGTTAGATCTAATTCTCTTAGTGGATATTTAAAATATGGGTTTTTTGGTTGCTAAATAAGATGTTCTGTTGAGTTAGAGATGCGGTATTTTAGGCAAACTAATTGTATTCTTCAAAAGATGTTAAACTGTTGAGGAGATGCTTGGTTAAAGGGCTAACGGCCGTGGTTTAGACAATATAATAAACGATGGTTAATTAAAAAGCGTCATGTGCCGACAGACACTTTGCATGACTTGTAAGTTTATTGGTAAACTTAGAGGAGGGAAAGAAAGGTAATGTATAAGCTCTCTATGACGGTTTATTAAGAAGCAATGTGTCATCTTGATATTGTGTGAATGGTCTGTTAGTACGGCTTGAAAATAATTGAGCTATTGATTATGTAAAACATATTAATTAAATAAAATTATTTATTTCAACATACATTAATTTAGATATATTGTATGTGTAAATAATCTCGGTCACATATTCCAATTACTCTAGTGTCACATTAAATTTCATTTTTAACATTATTATTATTATTATTATTATTATTATTATTATTATTATTATTATATATAATGATATAGAAATGCGAATTTTTTTTAGAGTTAATTCTTTGTTTTTCGAACAAAAGACGGAAAATGATAAACTCACAAAAACGGCCACCTACAAACTACTCTCTCCGTTTTTTATGTTTCTTTCAATTTCAATTAAATACTCCACACAAATCTTTAAAAATGAGAAGAAACATAAAAAACGGAGGTAGTAGAATCTGAACTGGTAAGACTTGGAATCATATCTATTATATCTATATTACAACTCAACTATATTGAAGTTAGAGGTTGACATTATTTTTGATGGTAGAAACGCGATTTTATTCATAATTAATAAAGTATTAACTAAATATTTAATATATTTATGGGCGAACAAGATAGACTAGTGTAAATCCTAATTTACAAAAAACACATGAATAAACTTATATGCGTAGTTTGATGTCTTTCAATAACTAAGAATGTCTATATCGTTTTTAATGTATAGTGCAAAATCTATTATTCTTTTTATTGATTAAATGGTACAATTGAAATAATTTATTTGACCCCTGATTAAATAATATAACGTGTGTATCACGTAGAATTCTAACGCAAATACATTTACTGAGTAACTTGATGATTAGAGAAAATCATGCCGTAAGTTATGAATTTTATTCTACAATATTGAAATTGCACATACGTTAGAGTTATATTTTATATACGTTTATGTTAATTACGATGTAAGTTATGATTAGAGAAATAATAAACTTATATGCGTAGTTTGATGTCTTTTAATAACTAAGAATGTCTATATCGTTTTTAATGTATAGTGCAAAATCTATTATTCTTTTTATTGATTAAATGGTACAATTGAAATAATTTATTTGACCCCTGATTAAATAATATAACGTGTGTATCACGTAGAATTCTAACGCAAATACATTTACTGAGTAACTTGATGATTAGAGAAAATCATGCCGTAAGTTATGAACTTTATTCTACAATATTGAAATTGCACATACGTTAGAGTTATATTTTATATACGTTTATGTTAATTACGATGTAAGTTATGTTATCTACAAAAAATAACGTAAAACATTAAAAGACATCCATACAGTATAAATAATCTTTAATAAAATACATGGTATCGACCACTTATTATTACGATTAGTTTACTTTTACCATTTTTATTATATTATTCAAAAAAATAGTAACTTGATAGATCGAATATCAAAATTTAACCGTTTATACCATGGACTCGAAAATCATCACAGTTGCGCTACTTTTAATTCCCTTTTTTGTCATGGCCAAACAAGGTTTTGCGATCGCGTCACCTACACCAAGCCCAGCCACATCAGACGACTTCTTAAAATGTGCAAATGAATTGGGAAAAACATGTGGTGATGTTATATCTCAATATATTTTTTTGAACGGAGTATCTGTATCAGAAGAATGTTGTAGCGCTTTATTAAAACTAGGAGAGTCGTGTCATGATCTTTTGACCGAAGTGACAGTAGTATATAAACATCTTCCCATGAAACAAGCAATAGATGCTTGGGGTAAAAATGCTCAAGTGTGGAAACTTTGCAAAACGTTTGGAGAAATTCAAAATTTGTAACTTATATTAACTCTTCGAATTTAATCTTTGAATGTACGTGGATTATAATATTGTCTATGTATTTAACATATTTAATAAAAGCTAATTATTTGAGAAAAGTTTAATATTTACTTCTTTATACTTTTTTTATGTACGAGACATTAATCTTTTGGACTCTTGTTGGTACCAATCTAATGTCATAACGAAGTAATAAACTATTGATATAATCGATACTCGATCTTTGATGTATGTTTTATGTTATATATCTTAAAACACTTTATCTTTTGTAGCGGTAATAAATATAAATATATTATATAAAAAAATCTCTCTCCGTATTTACATATTTTTAAACATTCCAAATTGTCTCTCAAAAAAGTGATAAGAGTATAAATAATAATTATTGACAAAACAAACTGTCAAATAATGTAGGTTAAGTTAAATGAACACAAATATCTCGATACAAGATTCACAAACTTATAAATTTAAAGTTTTCAAGTACATGAACGTCTAAACCGACGAGATACAAGACTCTCCAAAACGCAATATATATGGTTGCACGACGAACAACTTTATACTTATAGTTATTTAAAATTCTGAAGGCTAATCAAAAGTTTAATGTATTAAGGTCGATATAGTATATACTACCTCCGTCCCAGTCACTAAGATCGTCACGTTTAATTAAAATACTTCTCACATGAAATAGAGAAATGAGACAATCTTTTAGAAACGGATGAATAATTATATACTCCCTCCGAGTCTGAATGATCTTCCCCTTTATTTAATATATGTGAGGTATATTTTAATCAAAGGGGAAGATCATTCAGACTCGTAGGGAGTATATAGGAGTATGAATTAGTAAATTAAACTTTTGATACCTAAGCTTAACAAAAAATTTATTTTATGAAATGACAAACACCGCCTCAAACTTGTCTTCAAACCATTTTCCATCTTCTTTTGATTTATTTACTCACACAAATTTTTGTTATGGTTGTTCGTTACCCATATACTGCTAGTATACTTATTAATTATACAATTGTGAGTATTGACTCATAACATATATTCTTCTTATAATAAGATATAATAAACATATAGAGAGAAGTTGTGAAACCGTCTCACAAAACCCTTATTTTATTCTTCTTGTTTAGGTTTTGCTTAAGTTACGAATTTAATTTGTTAGATTCTAAAATTGATTCTTAAAATTAATTTAATAACTAATATCGATTATGTTTTAATTTAATTTACCCTGAATTGACCCACTATAATCTTCAATTTCTTTGTTGACGATGAGACTAATTAGATTAGGTCAAGATTCGATTGAAATTGGGTAAAACTACTGGAATTTGTATTTGACGATGAGTCCTAATAAGATTAGGACAAGACCCGTTTTAATTATGGTGAAGACGGAACGAAACCAGGTCAACCCATTCAACACGAGTGTGACTCGGTCGGAACGGGTGTGACTCGGTTGGCACGAGTATGACTCAGTAGGCACGGGTGTGTCCCGGTCGGAACGGGATGATCCGGGTGGCAAAGGTTTGACCAAGACGACACAATATTTACTCGGATGACATGGTGTCGGGTCGAGCGATGCTTTTAAGAAAAATTGTTTTCTCGCGTTCGTGTCTTGATTATGAATCAAACACGGATTATACTTTTATTTTTCCGAATCAATGAAAAATTAGTTTTCTAAATTGGCTAAATAATTTTGTGCATTTTAATTATCATGTTATCATAAATGGGTCGGGAAAGGAGTTTCTCGAGTCCTAATTAATTTTGATGAATTGTTCATCTATATGACAATTATAAGTTGCAGATCGATTGTGAATCGAGTTTTATAGATCCGTTCAATTTTTTCGAGTGGAAAATTGTTCCTCATAGTTGGAAAACTGAAAGATATTGGTGAAATTGTTCAAACCAAATAGCAATTATGAATTGTAATATGATTATGAATCAAAATATGGGATCTCTTAACTTGTTTTATACACAAATCACTTGTAACAATTGAATTATTATGATGAATAATTTTTATTGTTTGAGACTTGTGACTTGTGTGCTTAGGTTGCCTTGTAAGTTGACCTAGTAGCACGATTAGGACCCATAATACATTTAATCCCTCTCCAAATATTAAGTATTGCCTTTCCAAAATTGACCACTACAACAATTTCATACAATTGGTTGAAGTGACTGCCTAAGCGGTGCTTTGCCGATGTGTGTGGATTGAGTAGGTAGGTAACGGTTACCCACAGGTTCAATCTGGTTTGCTTAACATTGCTATCAAGTCGAACTTGGGCTTTGAGGCAAATAGTTGGTGTCATATGATGACTAATTCCGACGAACCAAGAATTACATAGAGATGTAATTGACAAGTTGGTTGTCTACCTTTACTTTTGGAGCTTGAGCAGTGAGCCCAAGTTCACTTGAGCGACAAAAGGTTTAGGATCTTGGAATATTATGCGAACTTGAGGGTAGTTTTCATGATTTTATCTTAAAATTGTTTAAGATTATTAATATTAATTATCGTTTTACTTTGCATATAGTTGTAGTTGTAAGTTAGTCACCTTTATCACATTTATTAAAGATGAGTTTGAATTGTTCAACCTTGTCGATTGGTATCTTGAGAATCGTTCTCAAAATTAGAGATACGGATTTTGTCCTTGTGAAGGATAATTTCGACAAATTATTACCAATATTAATGTACAGTATGGACTGTATAATTAGAGTCATGAAGATG
Source organism: Agrostemma githago (assembly GCA_958450325.1). Taxonomy (NCBI): domain Eukaryota; kingdom Viridiplantae; phylum Streptophyta; class Magnoliopsida; order Caryophyllales; family Caryophyllaceae; genus Agrostemma; species Agrostemma githago. Next base: position 57,682,707 of record OY288249.1, on the reverse strand, counting down.
ATTATAAGTACCAAAATTAGTTGTTTCAATAAAGGGAACCGTTCCTATTAAGTGAGAAAATGTTAAAGATGGTCTAATCAATCCATGTCATACGATGACGTGATTATATTGATAATCAGAAAATTTTGGATGCTTCTTTCTAGAATTAGGAATTGAAATCGTTTCAATTAGTCCTAAGTTTAGGTCACTTTATTATGAATAAACAAGTGACTTAATAAGGTTTCTCACCTTCCAGCATGGGATGTTAAAAGACGATTGAACATTGTATCAAGAAGGCAAATAATACTAATGTTCTAGGACTTCATTAAGAAAATTGTTTGAGATAATGATTAATGAATCTAAGATGTTGGTTAAAGTAAGGGAATGATAATTGTTATCATACCCAAACTTGTTGCCAAATTTAGATTAGGTACGATTTTATTTTAGTCATTAATGTATGACAAATATATGACATTGGTAGATAGTTTCTAGAAATGTCTAGAAAATCTGCAAATCAATTAAAGTATGACTTCTGGTGTGTATGTTACTAGAGTAATTGTTACTTTCATTCCATTGTTTTGATATAAGATACTAAATGCAACTATTACATTGTGGATGTGATGGCTCAAAGAGGGTGGAATAATGGTATATAAGTGATGTATTTTATGATGAAATGGACAAACGTTGTTGTTTCATATACAAAAGAAAAATCACTTAATTTACCATAAAGATGAATACTGAAAATGAATAATTGTTATTCTTGTACTAGTCATAAGCAAGAATATTGATTCTGTTTCATGTATGGGCATGAAAAGTTTTAATAAAAGTAGAACAATTTTTGCTCTATATTTTGCAAGAGTATGAGGTACAATAAGACTAACATGATTGTTGAGTTCTACATTCCTAGTAGTGAATGCTTTTATTTGTAACATAACAACCAAAAGGTTCAAGTCCCTTGAATCAAGTTTTACCTATTATGACATTGTCCTTAATCCATGAGACAGGAAACATAAGAATAAGTTTAATAATGATGAAATTATAAACTTTATTGATAAGGATCAAATGAGGTAAATGGATCTTGTTTAGATGGATAAATGACATTAGAAGTGTCTCCTATTATTTGTAGTGGGAGGGTACTTAGACTTGTTGGATCACACATATACAGATACGTGTGAGTTTAACTAGTGATGTTGCAAAAAATGGGTAACGCATATGGTTTTGTTCATTTGATGAATTTTGAAATTGAATGCTTTGAATTGTTCAAGGTACAAGATCAACTTGATAAGTTGATACGAGTTGTTCGATATGATTGAAACAGGAAGGAATTGAACTAAAAGATTGTGATCATTTTAGAAGTAGTGAAAAGTGTTTCAAACTACATCGAACCATATTTGATATGATTTGGTCTATGATGAGTTATGCAGATTTTATTGACTGTTTAGAAAGTTATGCACTATAAAAGTCTTTGTACAATGTTGATGAGATTGTCCATGTATGTCGAAGAATAGACACCATATGAGATATGGATTGAAATGTTCTAAAATAGTCTTTTCTTAATTATCAAGTCTTAAAGTTTAAAGAAAATTGTTTTCTAGAACTTAGACTGAATTATGTCATGTGTTTTATTAGGGGTATTATGTTAAATCTACGAACCATCCAAAGAACAAAATTGTTTTGTTGCATGGAGTGGTATGTTTCTTTTAAAGATATGTGATTTCTAATAGAAACAGTGGGAGTAGAATCGACCTTGAAAATGTTCAAGATTAACAGATGTTCTCTACAACTGTTGAAGAGCATATTGATGCATCCATGAAAAGTCATGATCATCTTACCTGTAAAATATTACCCTACATAGGTTTGACCTATAATGAAACAATAATGGGCAAAGACTCCAAAAGTCACATAAAATCTAATAGATTCTATATACCATAACTACCAAGTATAGACTATGGTTAAATGGGTCTTATAGTGAAGAATAGTCTTCAATATAAAGACAATGTAGATTAATATAAGAGTATCTATGATGCATAGTTGGTAGTTAAGATTGAGCTCATAGCAATGACTATGGAAAAACCTTCTTACAACATTATGCTTAAGTCTATTAAGATTGATTTAGCATTTTGAATGTCATCACTCATTATGATGAGATTTGGACATATATATGTGAAATACATTTCTTGAAAGGGATGAAATATGATGTGTGTGCGATGCATCGTATGAATTTCATATTATTAAAGTTGCTAGACAAATGTGAATAATCCAATTTGATTGGAGCAAGTATTACGGAGCAAGTATCTTCGTTCTCAATGTGGTAATTCAAATATGTTTGTTTTCCATTGAGACGAAGAGAGACAAAGTGTGTACAAGAGGCTAATGGGAGTGCATTTATCGTTATTATTTGGTATGTAAGTGACATACTTCTCTAACTAGATGACATTTGATTGCTTTAGTCTACGAGACTTTGCAAGAAATGTGTTTATTATGTGCTCGTGTGACGAGTAAATACTAATCTAGTGAGTGTCACTAGAATGCTATCTAAGAATTGTTCCTTTGCGCTTAAGAAGCAAAAAGGGAATTGTTTAAGAAATGCGCATGATGTGATAAGCGAATTATTGTAAGCAAGTTACAACGATTCATATTTCCAAATAGACATAGATGACGTGAGATTGTAATCTCAGTAAATTTTGTTTTGGATAAGAAGTTGTGTGTTGGAACGGTTCCAAAGGACAACTTTATGACTAATATTATAACTAAAGTTAGTGTTCTATTATTTTTGAAGCAAATAGACGTTTGATTACGAATTAAGCACACACTCAACTTTAAAGTTTATGAAGCAATTTGTTGCTTATGAAACTAACAGTTTGCCTTAATTGAGAGAAGGTAGATTGATCATATGCTTGTAAATATCCGATACAAATGTTGTATGTCCCAAAACCTCTTCTACATAAAGATCATATTGGTTATGATCGGTGTAAGACGCATGGGCAAATGGTCTTAGTACTTTTAGAGGTGTTTGGTTTAGTGTGAGTTATTTCGATAATTGATATATGTATGACATATTGTCATTTGGTTAATGTAACCGAGTTTGCTCCCTAAATAATTTACATTGATGAAATAGATCACTAAGTACGTGACTTAGTCTTGGAACTCTATTTGGATGATGTAATTATTTTGTCTCTAGTCAAGGTATTGTGTTGGGACATTTGAATACCCTTAAATGACTGGTGTGTGAGTTGGTTGATGACTAAGTTCCTTGAGTCATAGGTATTGAGATACTAAACCAGGCACATGGGTGTATGTTAAGAATACGCATTAGACAGACCCACCGAAAAGGATTTTACTAAGATTTTGCTTAGTGTCAGTAAAGTTATTTGCAAGTTATGAACTTGTACGGTCTTTAGACCTGAGTCTTTGACTATTCTGTACATGTGATGTTTATGCTTTGATACTATTCCTCGTCAGCTGTGAAAGGGGGCAATGGATGGTTATTGGGCATGCATGGATCATGTGATAGGATATGGTTAGACAAGAGGGGATTTGCTCTTCCTTTATTGAAGGGAATTTATTGTTTTTTGGCCACTCAAAGAGTGTGACTTGTGCAAATGCGTGGCCGCGCTCAGATAGGATGATTGCATCTATCTGCTCTTTTAACAAGTCAACTCAAAGATTCGAGTAAAAGATTGAGACATGCGAGGATGACGCTTCTTCTTACCTCATTCTCAATTGGAGACAATAGTAGCAAAGTGACTTAACGTCGTTCTTGAGAGGAAATGTACAAGTGGATGTGTGGACATGACATAGGTCCACCCCGACGCGGCCACGCGCGGGTTTGGGGAGGCGAATGAATCTCCATATGAGATGGTCAAATTGAAATTTAAATCGAAGTAGGAGTCGCCACCGAACTTTGTGGGAGTTCGGGCCCGTTCGAACCCACTCTTTGTCGTAGTGGGCCGTGTACAAAATACGGCCCATTTCCGATGTCAGAGTTTATTGGGTTCGTCCCTTAACATTTGATACCGATACCGACATTATCGGTAATCGAATATTGAATGACTCTCGTTGCCAATGGATTCGGACATCCGAAAACCATGGTTCTGAGTAAGGGGTGAGGGTACGTGTTGGGAAGTTCACTAAGAACACCCAACCCCGCCCTCACTTAGCGGCCTTTACTAAGATATCATTCGTTTTTTGTGTACACGTGTTAGTTCGATAGTGGAATGTTATGCAAACATTATTTTCCCTAAGCATGTGAGGAAAATTAAATGGGTTGCTAAGTCGTTTAATGCATGTTAAACTAATAACGTCAAAGTTATTTTAGCATGTGAAATTCGTTTTAGTCTAATAAAACAAAAGATGAAAATAAATTGCTACAAACATGAACAAACGAGTTAGTAACGATTTATAAATCGAAAAGGAATATAAATACGATAATATGTATGACTCGAAAAAGGTTTTATGACTCGTGAAATTTACTTTGTCGAAATCTGAAAATATACCTAGAAAATCGCTGTTTTATATGAGAAAACGATGCTGGAAAAAAACGGAAAAAAATGAAAAAAAGCCGCGGCTCACAGCAGCCCGCGCGACTCGCGCGGGTGGCTGTCTTGGGTGCGGTTTTCGAAAATTTGCTAATTTTGATAAATCGCGTACGAATATGGATTAATTTATACACGATTTATATTTTCGATATTCGTCGTATTCGATATTTGATTATGAAATCGATATCGAATAGTTAGAATGATTTTAGAAAAAAAGTGAAAAAAATGTTTTGAAAATAGTTTTGAAAAAAGAAAAGAAATTGGACGAAAAGAAGAAAAAAATGTTAATTCTCTCCGCGTTAAAATCGTCGTATTTTGTTTAAAAAGATGTAACGATTTTTTTAGCATCAACGAGATTTAATTTAGTTCTTTGTTAGATACGATATTCGATTAGAGAATCGATATCGTATTTTAAGAACGTTTATATATGAAAATAGTTTTTGTAGTATCGATATTAGAAATAAAAGGATGCGACAACGACCCATATTAAAAAAAGGACCGACACAACGAGAAGAGAAAGAAAGAGGACGAGAAAGGAGAGGAGAAGGAGAAAGAATCGGGTTTGATTTGCACCCTCAACCTACATGCTTTGTTTTCTCGGGATAGAGCTCGTCGGAAAGTGGCTTAGACTCGAGAGCGTCGAGATGATGTGGGATGAGTTTGGGGTGTTGGTTTGGTCGGGTGATGTGGCGAGTTTTGGCCGGTTTGAGGGTCGGTTTTGTCGGGTTGGATTCGTCGAGAATTGCATAGTGTAACGAGGTTGTATGTGGGAATATTCGATGTGTGATTGATGAGTATGGTTCCTAAAAATTTCTGTGTGTTTTGTGTTGAATGGAGGGTCCTATTTATAGGCGAGGAGGTTTAGGAGAGGTGTCTCGCTTGGACGACAAGAAACACCGATTAGATAGGAAATGTAAGAGTTCGAAGGGGAGCGAGAGTCTCGTTTCTTGGTGAAGAAGTCGAGCATCTCGGCTGTTTTGGCTGTTTTGGCCGAGTGTTTGACACTCGGTAGGTAATTGCCTTAGTTTTCGGATAGAATTCCACTTGAGATCGAATTCTATCTTCGAACGGATTTGTTTAATATTTTGCGAGGCTGATTTTTTGTAGTATTTGAGTCCAAACCGGAGGTGTGAGGTGTCACGGCTGGTCCGTGTGTCTCGGGAAATATCTTTGACCGGGTTTTGACTCGGTCGCTAAAAGACGGTTTTGCCCCTGGTGCCGGATTCGACGACCCAAATTAGTCTTATTTGACTCGAAACGACCTACTAGGCCTGGATTTGAGGTTGGTTTTGTAAGAATTGTACTCCGTAATAAGCCTAAACCAAATGTCCATGATTACGAGCCCATATCCGAGTCCATCAAAGCACGTTTGCGTCCAATCATCATCGTGTGTTTGGCGGGAACTATTATAGACACCTGGCGGTCAAAATGTGGGTGTCTACAGAGCCCCCACTCTGACTAAGGCTTCGACAAGGCAAAAGTCAGAGTAGCTACCAGGTCAATCAAGGATTAAAACCTGGCAGACTTCCGATCGGGTTGTTTATAGTCCATTAGACCTGCGTGATGGGCTCGCCGGCCATAAGATAGAAATCATACCTGGGATGGTGTTAATAATGTCGCGGGAGCTTGCCTCGGAAGCTATGGGTGTATCTGTTTACAGATACATCCTGTCTTAGAATTGCGCTGGAGCTTGCCTTGGAAGCTATGGGTGTATCTGTTTACAGATACATCCCGTCTTAGAATTGCGTGGGAGCTTGCCTTGGAAGCTATGGGTGTATCTGTTTACAGATACACCTTGTCTTGGAATTACGCGGGAGCTTGCCTTGGAAGCTATGGGTATATTTGCTTACAGATATATCCCGAAAAAGGTCGCTTGAGTTTTTTCCGCTGGGGAATTATGGAGAATTCTTCAGGAGGCCTGGGTGTACCTGTATGCTGACACATAGTAATTTGCATGTAACATTTAGGTGAAACACCGACTCACGCTGGGGAAGAAATGATTTTTGATTGATTTTTGGAAAGAAAATTTTCGGAATTTTTTTTAGAAAATAGGATGCTTGGGATGACTCTATTTCTAATCAGATTCTGACACAGATTCCTAAAATCCCCTGGTTAGGCCTGTATGCCTAGATGAAGTAGGGAGCATGATAAAAATTCCTATTCCTGTGGTGACTAGGAAAGGGATTTTCTCTATTATAAATAGAGGGTTCTTGCTCTTTATTTTTCATATTCCAACCCAAATCTTTTCTTTCTATCTTAAAATCCCTTAGACTTTTAAGACAAAAAACTATTCTTGCAATGGGTATTGATCATTTGACCGCGATGCTTCAGGCATGGGCTCAAGACTTTCGAGACGAAGATAAAGTTCAGCTAACTCAAATGGGAATTGTTGCTTTATTCCCACTTCAGCGACTTAGGGTAGATTCACACTTTCTCGATGCTTGCTTATCCTTTTGGGATACTACCCACCATGTTTTCGCATTTTCTCGAGGAGAAAAATGTCCCCTTTCTGAAGAAATTGCAGCTATAGGCGGTTGGTGCCCTAATGCTCGTCCTGCTATTCCCCCATTTTATCCTGACCCAAGAAGGAGATTAAGGGATTTTGTAGGCTTATCGCATGCTGAGACAGCCCGTATGATAAAGGGAGATTCAGTTTCCCTATTTGACCTGGCTGACAAATTCATGGATCCAATTGGCGCAAGAATTACTTCTACCCACAGGCGTAGGGCTTTTGCCTTTTGTATGCTGCATCGGTATGCATTTGAAGGTCGGATGGATGCTGACTCGTGCTTGGGTGAAATCAGGCTGATTAGCATAGTTGACCAGATGGAAACAGGTCATAGCCCGGCTTGGCTGACAACCGGGGAGATTATTATGGGCCTTGATGCTAGAAGACTTGACTCGGATCGACAGTTGACAGGAAGCATCCGTCTTCTGCAGGTATTTAACCGTTTTTCCCCTTTTTTTTCGAAAGATTGCCCGAATTTTCCGATTTTTTTTTTTTTTTAATTTTCCGAAAATCTCCAAATTTTCGAAAAAAATTGATTTTTCTAAAATTTTGATTTTTCCGAAATTTTTTTATTTTTTTTCTTTTTTTTCGATTTTTTTTTTTTAATTAATTTTTTTTAAATTTGTTTTTTTAAAATTTTCCGAAAATTCGAATTTTTCGATTTTTTGACTTTTCGAAAATTTTTGTAGATGTGGTTGTCCGAGCGTCTGTCGATCATAGAGCCCCCGGTGAACATATCTAGATATCGCAGTTGTCAAATTGGCTCCAGGTCCCGACGAATAAGCTCGAGTCATCATATAAATTGGAAATATTGGGATGAAGAGCTAACATTCCATGGCGGTTCTTTGATTAGATGGAATGTCATCTGGTGGATCCTTTCAAGACTGACGGGATTAGCTAAGAGGGACAAAGCCCGTTATCTGGTGATCTTGTCTCTGGATTGGACCGTCCATATTTACCCGGATCGTATTTTGAGACAGTTCGGTTCATTTCAGCAGATCCCCGAGACTGAAGCAATCATTAGCGTTTCGCTCCAATTGACGGACGCTATGTGTGACACGTGGCTACAACGCTGGTTTACCCGCGTCATATGGACTATACCTCGGCATTGTCAAACCACTTGGGTTTCTGAGTCATACAGAAAATGGACTTCTGAAGAGTCCCAGGAGACTCGCAAAACTTTGAAGACTGACGAGGCTTTTGACTTGGCCCGTGGAGAATCGGCAAAAGACAATAGGTGGTTCTTTGATAAAGAGGAAATTCCAACTACCTTCGTCGAGCCAGGGTCGGGTTCTAAGTCAAAAACTAAAACTCGAGCTAATGAGACCGGTGCTAGTGACTTGGAGAGAAGGGTCGGGCCGAAACTAGCGGTCCGAGATTGACTAGGTCAGTGTGAACGGTTACCCGAGAGGGTGAGAGCCCGCCTAGGACCGAGTGAGGTAACCGGGTAATCGAGTTTGAAGAAACGTGCCCGGGCCATGGAGGTTCCCTTGGTGATTCGGGAGCGTTCACCTCCTCGTCGACGTCGGTGGACGGAAAAGGAAACTAAGGACAAAGGAAAGGGAAAAATGCCTTAGTTTTTTTTATTATTTAAGTATTAGTATTATTTATTGTGTGCCCATTTTTTGTAATTTTCCGAGTTTATCGGAGATTTTTTCGAAATAAATAAAGAAGTTTATTAAAAACCGTTCCTGTTTTCTTTTCTCCATTTCAGTGGTTGTGCCCTTTTGAGGGGCTGCCTACGTATCCACAATAAATGGAATCAAACCAAACGTAGTTCAGACTTAATTTGCAATTTCGAAATACATCAAGACTATTGGTTCAAGATGCTTGTAACAGTAGAATAAGTAATTCTAGCTTTTGACTTGTCTTTAAAAGAATATGTTTAAAAGATGTTTTTAATAAGCTTTTGCAAATGACATTGAGAGAGGTGGGTTATAGGTAGTAGCGCTTCAGCTGGTCCAGGTTAGTTGAGTTGACAAATTCGTTCCCGTCTAGATCCATTAGCATTACTGCTCCACCTTATAGAATCTTCTTTACCAGATATGGCCCAGCCCAGTTAGGTTTGAACTTTCCCCTTGGGTCTACTGGTAATAAAGCTCGAACAGATTTGAGAACCAAATTTCCTTCGTTGATGTTTCTGGGCCTCACCCTTTTATTGAAAGCCCGCTGGATCCTCTTCTGATAGATTTGTAAATTATTGAGGGCACGAGTTCGTCGTTCGTCTAACAGGACTAGCGAGTCATATCGTGCTCGGACCCAATCAGCTTCGGGTACTTGACTCTCAAGTAGGATTCTGAGTGATGGCACCTCTAACTCAACAGGTTGGACAGCTTCCATCCCGTATGTAAGGTAATACGGTGTTGCCCCGGTCGCAGTACGAATCGAGGTCCGATATCCCCAAAATGCAAATGGTATTTTTTCGGGCCAATCCCGGTAATTATCAGCCATCTTTTTGAGTATGGTGACAATTGTTTTATTAGCCGCTTCTACCGCCCCGTTGGTTTGGGGTCGGTAGGGTGAAGATGTATGCCTCCGAATTTTGTACTTGGTGAGCAAGGCTGCTGTTTCAGCTTGAAAATGGATCCCGTGGTCACTGATGAATTCATGAGGGATCCCATACCGGCATATTATCTTATTTTGAATAAACTTGGCGACATGCTTGGCATTGAGAATACGATAAGATTCATCTTCGACCCATTTGGTGAAATAGTCGATTGCTACCAAAATGAAGCAGTGTCCTCCGGTTCCCGAGGGGTTTATCTTCCCAATTATGTCGATTCTCCATGTTCAAAATGGCCAGGGTGATGTCATGGTGTACAGCTGGGATGGTGGCATATGCTGCACATTGGCAAAAATTTGACAATTATGGCAATGTCTAACATATAGCTGGCAGTCGGTTTTCATGTTATTCCAGTAATAACCGAGCCTCATGATTTTTCGGACTAACATCTGGGCATTCATGTGTGGGCCGCATTCGCCATCATGTACCTCAGCCATAACTTTTTCGGCGTTGGTTTTATCGACACATCGAAGGAGAGCCCCCTGTGCTGTCTTTTTGTAGAGTTGCCCATCGTCGGTGCGGATGAACTGGGTTGCCAATCTTCGCAAGGCCTTTCTGGCTTGGTTGTCAGCTCTGGGTGGATATTCTCCGGTTGTTAGGTATGTCAACACGGCTTGATACCATGGCTCGGGATCGGGTATCTCGATATCTTTGATGTCATGGATATATGCTGGCTCGGATCATCTTTCGACATAGATCTGCATACTGGTCACATGATCGGGAATATTTAGTAAACATGCCACTTTTGAAAGTGCATCTGCGAACTGATTCTCTTCCCGAGGTAGGTATATATATTCTACCTTCTGGAATTGCTTCTCGAGATCCCTTACTCGTGCCTGGTAGGCCATGAGATTAACATTTCGAGTCTTCCATTTTTGGAGTGCTTGATTAATGACCAGAGATGAATCACCATGTACTCGGAGGTTCGTGACCCCTAAGTTGGCGGCGGCTTGTAGCCCGTGGATACATGCTTCATACTCAGCAACATTATTAGTGACGTCGAAGTCTAATTTGATGGACACGGGAGTATGTTCCCCTCTTGGCGAAATTAGGAGAATCCTGACTCCAAATCCTCGGAAATTGGATGCCCCGTCAAAGTATAAGTCCCATGTTTCGGCGTCGGTGTGGAAAATGTCTTCATTTGGGAAGGACCAAGTGTCGGTGTGTCCTTCTTCGGTTATGGGACTGTCAGCGAGAAATTCGGCTACTATTCGTCCTTTGATGGCTTTCAATGGTACGAACTTTAGATCGAATTCTGCCAACATTAAGGTCCATCTTGATATCCTACCATTGAGAATGGGCTTTTCGAAAAGGTACTTGATCGGATCCATTCTGGATAATACTTGTACCTCGTAACTGAGCATGTAATGTCGAAGCTTCTTGGTGACCCAGACCAAAGCTAAGCACGTTTTTTCGAGCATGGTGTATTTACACTCGTACTCTAAAAATTTCTTGCTGATGTAGTATATAGCCCGTTCTTCGGAGTTGACCGTTTGAGCTAGCATAGCCCCCATGGCTGTCTCTGTCGTGGTTAGGTATAGTGACAAAGGCAAACCGTGCTGAGTTGGCATCAGGACCGGCGGCGAAGACAAAATTTCTTTGATTCTATCAAAGGCTGCTTGACACTTGTCGTCCCATAGTAACCGTTCCCCTATTTTCAGCTTCTTGAAGATTGGTTCACACACCATGGTCAGCTTTGAAATGAACCTGCTGATGTATTGGACTTTTCCGAGAAACCCTCTTATCTCCTTTTCGGTTTTAGGGGGCTGCATCTCGGTGATGGCCTTGATTTTGGCTGGATCGACTTCGATACCCCGTTGGCTAACGATATGACCCAGTAATTTGCCAGATGTTACCCCAAAACTGCATTTCTGAGGGTTTAACCTCATGTTGTATTTGCGTAATCGGGTGAAGAATTTTCTCAGGGCGGTGATGTGACCGTCCCTGTCTTTAGATTTGACGATCATGTTGTCCATGTAAACTTCCACTTCTTTATGCATCATGTCATGTAATAAAGTTGTGGCGGTTCGTTGATAGGTGGCCCCGACATTGATGAGACCAAATGACATAACAGTATAGCAATAAGTACCCCAAGGTGTAATGAAGGTGGTCTTATCCATATCTTCTTCTGCCATTTTTATCTGGTTATACCCCGCATACCCGTCCATAAATGATATAAGGGCATGATCAGCTGTGTTATCCACCAGTATATCGATGTGTGGTAACGCAAAATTGTCTTTCGGGCTTGCCTTGTTAAGATCCTGAAAGTCTACACAGACACGTACCTTACCATCCTTTTTAGGGACTGGTACGATGTTTGCAACCCAATCTGGATACTCGGAGACTCGTATGAACCCAGCCTTGAATTGTCTTTCGGGCTTGCCTTGTTAAGATCCTGAAAGTCTACACAGACACGTACCTTACCATCCTTTTTAGGGACTGGTACGATGTTTGCAACCCAATCTGGATACTCGGAGACTCGTATGAACCCAGCCTTGAATTGTTTGTCGACTTCCTCCTTGACTTTGAGGGACTATTCGGGCCTCATGCGTCTGATTTTTTGTTTAACCGGCTTGAACCCTTCCTTGATCGGTATATGGTGCTCGGCTATTTCGCGATCGATCCTCGGCATGTCCTTGTAGGACCATGCGAAGACGTCTTTGAATTCTTGAAGGAGATTTACGAATTGTTGTTTCTTCTTGGGATCTAAGGATAACACTATCTTAAACATCTGAGGTTCTAAGGTTGTTCCCACGTTAATGGATTCGGTTTCTTCGATTACCGGTTGCGGGATTCCCTTTGTTCTAGCTGCTCGATCAGATGTGGAGGCAAGGATACCTGTTCGTCGGGTTTCTCAATGTCATTGCACAAAATATTTTTGGAATTAAGGAAATTTTGAAAATTAGACAAGTCGTAAGCAGAACGGTTGTTATTATTGATCATGAATTGAGAAAATAGCTCGAAAAGAGCTGCCATCTAATCACTAGTCAGTGGCGGGATAGGTAGGATGCCCGGTACAGACCCCGAGGCACCAGGAGTAGCTAAAGGGAGAGGGGGAGTTACAGGATTGACCCTAGCACCGGACTCACTAGACTCAATCTTAGACTCTAACTCAGACTCCGACTCGGACTTAGACTCAGATTCTGGCATTTCTCCTTCCCCTGTGATCAGCTTGTAAGTCTTCCCTTGACTGTCAGTCCATTTGACAGTCTTCCTCTAGGCTCTGTTTCCGGTCCCAGATATGACCTCCGAGATCAGCTTAGACGGATCAAAGGTGCGGCTGCAGAGAATGAGACTAACTAGCTCTTCCTTCGGTGTTGGGGCCGTGAGTTCCTCTCCAAAAAGCAGCCCTAGTGCGGGCTCAACATTCTTAGCATCTTCGGACTGGATAAGAGCGATGATGTCATCCGGTATGTAGTTGCAATGCTGGGCCAAGTGGGTCCCAGGGCATGTGGTACTGGGCCGGTATAGGCCCGTTTGGACTGGCCCAAATACTGGAGTAACAAAAGTGACAGTGTTGGTTCCGGTTTGACCCATATTCTCTGGGGTTATGGTATAACCCAGACCAGTTTGAGTCCTCCCGTTATCTAGGACTTCGATGATTTTCCCTGCGGGGAGATTGGGCCTTGATGTAGCCCCCGGCAGATAGCCCAGATTCTGCAACATCCGGTCAATGCTAACCGTGAAGTAGGGTCGGAAAAGATGCTCTTCTTCGATGGTCCCTACGAAGTCGAACCCCCAGAGATCGGTGCTGCCCGAGGTGTTGCAGTTAGCCACAGTCATAGGTGTGGCTTCTAGAGTGATGACGGTGTCGTGCAAACGTAGCTTGATTTTCCGATGCAAGGTGGAGGATACAGCCCTGGTTGCGTGGATCCAAGGTCTTCCTAAGAGAAGGTTAAAGGAAGAAGTCACGTCGATCACTTGAAATTCCAGCTCCTTCTCTATCGGGCCTGTTATGATAGTAAGTTTTGTGGCTCTGGCTACTGACTTTGGGCTTCCGTCGAAAGCCTGAATGGTTTGAGCTGTGGGAATGTAGTCGGCCTCGGTAATGCCGAGGGCTTTGGCGGTCCTCAAGGGGAGGACATTGATTGCGGACCCATCGTCGATTAGGGTCATGGGCAGGTACTTTCCACGGCAAATGACCGTGATGTAGAGGGCCATGTTGTGGGCTGGCCCAAATGGTGGTAGATCAGCATTGGAGAAGGTAATGAGTGGGCCTTCTTCTTTAGCTTTCCCCTTTAGGTGGGGCAGAACCGTGGCTACCATTTCAGCTGGAGTAGCCATAGAGTCAATTTTGACCTGATCGAGGGCCTTAGTGAGTGCCTCTCGATGTTCCTGTGAGCTGACTAGGAGTTGCCATATAGAGAGGTCAACCCGAGTCCTGCTCAGCTGCTTTACAAGGGCCTTTTCAGTATTTGGCTCTTCCGGGGTGACCTCCGCTCTAAGCGGCTCGCGATGATGAGGGCTTGACTATTGGCTAAGACCTTGGACTTAACCTTCTGAATCTCCTCGGGCATGATGGGGACAACTTCCCTCTTGGTGAGATAGACATCGTCTTCGTCGTCGCACCAAATCCCGTTTATTTGCGGGACAAATGGAGAAATGAGGTGTGAACAGTCCATGACTTCCCCGGAGAAGATGGCGTGAGTGGCCAACGGGTTATCCTTGTTGTTGGGTTTGCCCCCGGGCAAAGGGATCTTACCACTTTCAATGAGGTCCTGGATTAGGTGCTTTAGCTTCCAGCATTTCTCGGTATCGTGTCCCTTACCACGATGGTAATGGCAGTAGGCCTGGATGTCGTAGGCCTTGGAGCGACGCTCGGCCGGAAGTTCATGTGTTGGGCCTATCAGGCCTTTTGACGATAGCCTCTGCAGGGCATTTTCATAGGTGGTGCCTATGTCGGTGAATACTCGGGGGGTGGTATTCTTCTTGGACGGGGTATCAAGTAAGTTTACCTCGTCAAAAATGCTACGAGTGGCAGCAGTACATGTGGGCTTGCTTGTTGATGAGCTGGCCCCTTGGTATCCCTTGGCGGAGGCCTTAGTGAGGCTTTCCAACCTTAGATCATCTTCGATTCTCGTCCCCATCTCAGTCAGGACCGCGAAACTAGGTATGATGGCGTACCGGAGATGGATCCGGTAAGCGGGGAGGAGGTTCTTGACGAAGGCTTCAACCAACATTTTTTCACTGGGCTTATAGACCATTTTGACGCTTTCAGCCCTCCAGCGTTGAAGGTATTTCGTGAATCCTTCCTTAGGTTCCTGGGCCATTATTTCCAGGGTGCGCATAGTGGTCTGGATCTCAGCAATATCCGCATAGTTTCGTGTGAATTCCATTGCAACGTCGTCCCAGGTTTTGTATTTCTTGGGATCAAGCCTGTAGTACCAGGCTTTCGGGTGCTTCCCTAAAGAGGAGGCAAAAAGGTGCTTGAACATGGTCGATTTGACCCCCTTGACAGCCATAAAATCCTTGAAGACCCGAATATGGAGTACCGGGTCTTCACTCCCATCGAACATTGGCAAGCCCGCTAAGTTGAGGTTAGCGGGCTGTTCATCGGTCAAGGGCGAATAGATTTGGGAATTTTCCGTGAGGATGGAGTTCCTGGTGGTCGAGTGGACCTGTTCTTGAAGTTTTTGGACAGCGCCGGCCAATGCGGCCAAAGGTCCGTCATCTTCGATCGAAGCATTGGGGGTTTCTTGTTCCACGGCACTTACCCGGGTGACGATGACAATCTGGTCTTCCCTCATTTGTCTCAATTGGTCTTGAATTTTGGTTAACGAGGCTGTCAACTCATCAATGGCTTCTTTCGTCATGGCTTGGGTGTGGGGTGGCCTGTCTGTAAGGGCACCGCGTAATCAGTAACGGACCCAGATCTTAGAATCAAAGAGTACATCCCGAGCAACGAAAAGACTAGACGAGGAAAAAAACCGAAAACCGACTTCTAGACGGATGACGCGTGGACGGTGGGCCTTCCTTAGGATTTGGCAAAGTGGGCCTAGTCCCGTTCAAAGGAAGGTCCATGTGAGAATTCCCCAGACTTTGGACTCGAATGTGTAGACGGGCTTCCCTTTGCAGGAGTTTGTCCTACGAAGGTGAGCCGTGCCTTGACAAATAAGGCGGACTGGGATAGGGAGGAAATCCGTGATGTAAGATCGACGGAGTTTCGACGCTATAGACTCTTACAACCTATGACAAGACCCGACACTGCTAAATACGAGAAGTCCTAAGAAGAAGAGGGCTTTGAAAAGGGAAATTGGATTTGAAAACCGAGCAAATTCGGATATGATGGTCCGATTTTTTTTTAAAAATCAAGAAAAAGGTTACCGGGCCGAGATTTCGGGCTTTTGAAAAGGTTTGGACAGCATACCGGCTAAAAATAGGCTATTTTGAGTCAAAATCATAAGTCCTAAATTCGGTAGCTTTCAGGCTTTTGAAAAAATGGATGGGTTTGAAAAGATGCAAGTTTTTGAAAAAAGACCAAAGACGATCAAGTAGCATGTAGTCATGGAAACAGTATAATGACACCATGTATGCTCTTAGTCTAAGTCTCGGTCGGTCGAATAAGGTCTATACCAACGACGATCGCTTTCTCGCAAATCAGGACGCACTTCCTAAGCCGAGTTGGTCTTAGAACCTGCCGTAAAACCCATGCGAGTTCCGCCATCGAAGTCTTTAGTGCACCCATTTAGGAATGCACCGTGGTATAGTGGGACGTCGGTCACAAGTAACCGGCCCGGGAAAGATTTGGGTTATGCATGAACCATTGAACTAAAACGTGTACATTACTAATTGAACGATTTCTTTTCGAGTCTCACCCTGAGGATGCCGATGGTAAGTGACACATCAGTTAATCCCAAGCGGAGTCGCCAAATTGTGGACATGACATAGGTCCACCCCGACGCGGCCACGCGTGGGTTTGGGGAGGCGAATGAATCTCCATATGAGATGGTCAAATTGAGATTTAAATCGAAGTAGGAGTCGCCACCAAACTTTGTGGGAGTTCGGGCCCGTTCGAACCCACTCTATGTCGTAGTGGGCCGTGTACAAAATAAAGCTCATTTCCGATGTCATAGTTTATTGGGTTCGTCCCTTAGCATTTGATACCGATACCGACATTATCGGTAATCGAATATTGAATGACTCTCATTGCCAATGAATTCGGACATCCGAAAACCATGGTTCTGAGTAAGGGGTGAGGGTACGTGTTGGGAAGTTCACTAAGAACACCCAACCCCGCCCGCACTTAGCGGCCTTTACTAAGATATCGTTCGTTTTTGGTGTACACGTGTTAGTTCGATAGTGGAATGTTATGCAAACATTATTTTCCCTAAGCATGTGAGGAAAATTAAATGGGTTGCTAAGTCGTTTAATGCATGTTAAACTAATAACGTCAAAGTTATTTTTGCATGTGAAATTCGTTTTAGTCTAATAAAACAAAAGATGAAAATAAATTGCTACAAACATGAACAAACGAGTTAGTAACGATTTATAAATCGAAAAGGAATATAAATACGATAATATGTATTACTCGAAAAAGGTTTTATGACTCGTGAAAAATACTTTGTCGAAATCTGAAAATATACCGAGAAAATCGCTGTTTTATATGAGAAAACGATGCAGGGAAAAATCGGGAAAAAACGAAAAAAAAGCCGCGGCTCACAGCAGCCCGCGCGACTCGCCCGGGGAGGGGCGCGACTCGCCCGGGGAGGGGCGCGACTCGCGCGGGTGGCTGTCTCGGGTTCGGTTTTCGAAAATGTGAGGTGTCACGGCTGGTCCGTGTGTCTCGGGAAATATCTTTGACCGGGTTTTGACTCGGTCGCTAAAAGACGGTTTTGCCCCTGGTGCCGAATTCGACCCAAATTAGTCTTATTTGACTCGAAACGACCTACTGGGCCTGGATTTGAGGTTGGTTTTGTAAGATTTGTACTCCGTAATAAGCCTAAACCAAATGTCCATGATTACGAGCCCATATCCGAGTCCATCAAAGCACGTTTGCGTCCAATCATCATTGGGTGTTTGGCGGGAACTATTATAGACACCTGGCGGTCAAAATGTGGGTGTCTACAGGGAGACTGAAGGAGTTATGTCCACTGTCCTACGGATTTACCCGCTTAAGTCTATGTATCCGATATGCCTTGCTAGAGGTCGATGTCGGGTTGACATATAAATGAGTTATATGTCTGGGAGTCTTAGGTGGGCCCATTGGGTCACACACAATGTGTACGAGATATTATTAATATATCGGTATATTAATATATCGGGTCAGTAGTAATACGACTCAGCTGTGCTGTCGGGTTATGGTAATTAGAGTTATAGTAATAATTTTGTTATGGTAACTAGAGTTATTGTGATAATTTAATTATACCAATTGGAGTTATGGAATAACTTCTAGGTTAAGTAGGTAACCTATCTTTTCTATATAAGGAGGTTCATATGATGAACCAAATCATAAAATTGTGAGTATTGACTCATAACATATATTCTTCTTATAAAGAGTTATAAGAGACATATAGAGAGAAGTTGTGAGACCGCCTCACAAAACCCTTATACTAGCATATACGTCGCAGTTCCGTACCCGTGTGGATACCAAATGAGGCATCACGTTTGGGGTGCTTTATTCTGTCCGTGGGAATTATTTATTCTGTCCGTGGAGAGTTATTATATTTCTTATTAATACGCTGTTCTGCTGCAAATAAGGTATAATTGTTATCCCCCTTCTTTTGTCTTTTCGGTTAATACTTGTAACAGGTCCTTGTGTTTAAGGGTTGTAACCCTACAATACCCTCCTTGTACAACCTCCTTTTGTACCCCTCTTGAAACTCTTTCCGTATCTCAATCCCCAAATACAAATACCATATGCACTACCGTCCGAAATAAACTCTAGCGTCAACCGTAGTTATTAGTTACCTCTATTCCATATAATAATCGTTATTTGTTTATATACTACACCACCCTCAACGGGTTATTTTGTCTAGTTTGAAGAGAGACCATTGAGATGCAGTGAGTGACAATTAACAACTTGTTAGATCTAATTCTCGTAGTGGATATTTAAAATATGGATTTTTTGGTTGTTAAATAAGATGTTCTGT
Organism: Agrostemma githago; assembly: GCA_958450325.1. Classification (NCBI taxonomy): domain Eukaryota; kingdom Viridiplantae; phylum Streptophyta; class Magnoliopsida; order Caryophyllales; family Caryophyllaceae; genus Agrostemma; species Agrostemma githago. The sequence continues at coordinate 57,664,029 of OY288249.1, read as the reverse complement.
TGAGTTAGAGATGCGGTATTTTAGGCAAACTAATTGTATTCTTTAAAAGATGTTAAACCGTTGAGGAGATGCTTGGTTAAAGGGCTAACGGCCGTGGTTTAGACAATATAATAAACGATGGTTAATTAAGAAGCGTCATGTGCCGACAGACACTTTGCATGACCTGTAAGTTTATTGGTAAACTTAGAGGAGGGAAAGAAAGGTAATGTATAAGCTCTCTGTGACGGTTTATTAAGAAGCAATGTGTCATCTTGATATTGTGTGAATGGTCTGTTAGTACGGCTGGAAAATAATTGAGCTATTGATTATGTAAAACATATTAATTAAATAAAATTATTTATTTCAACATACATTAATTTGGATATATTGTACGTGTAAATAATCTCGGTCACATATTCTAGTTACTCTAGTGTCACATTAAATTTAATTTTTAACATAATTATCATTATCATTATCATTATCATTATCATTATCATTATCATTATCATTATCATTATCATTATCATTATCATTATCATTATCATTATCATTATCATTATCATTATCATTATCATTATCATTATTATTATTATTATTATTATTGTTATTATTATTGTTCCGGTATTGGAATTAATTAACCCGATTCGGAATTCGGGCTCGTACTGTTCGGTGTTGCTTTGAATTAATCAATTGGTCAGTCTTGACAAGCTCTCCTTCCTCCTACTCTGCTGGTCGGACCTTCTCGGCGGAATGGGTTGGCTCCCTGCACACAGAACGCACAGGGCCTCGGAGGTTGTCCGAGGAAACCCTCTCCGATTCCTAAGTCAGTCCGTGAATGCCTTAAAGAACCTAGCTCGTGAGGAACTAGGTGGCGTTTTTAGAGTAAGAGTTCTAGAGAGAGAAAATCCAACCCCTTTCTTGTGGGAAATGGGAGAGTATTTATACCTTCCCACAAGAGAGGGAAGTAGAAGGAGGATGGGTGGATGAGGTGGTGACAAGTGGCTTCACCTCATCCACCCATTCTCGCTTACCTTAGACGAAATAACGAGGGGGTCCCTTGGTGATCCCTGCCCTGCCTGCGGAGAATGGCCAGAAGACAGGCATGTTGGGTTTATTTGAAGACAGGGTTTGGCAGACCACCCCTCCCTGTTGGGCAGGCGGTCGTCTGAAGTTCCCCGTGGGTTCTTTTTAGTGACTTTGCTCTGATTGTCTGCCAAGTCGGTTCCTGGGCTCCTTGGGTAGTCTTCTGAAAGCCTGCTTAGCAGGCGGTCCGGAGCAGGCTGCCGACCCTCATCAATTGGCCCTCGCAAGCTGGGAGGGAGCAAGGCTTCCTTCCGGCTGGCGACTTTCGCTTAGATGGAAGGCGGTTGACTTATTTTCGGCTTCACTGCTGCATTTAATGCGTTTGTACTTTCCCGAGGAAAGAAGTGTTAATTGTATCAGGTATACAAAGAGTTAAGAGGTCTTTTGTAATGATTACCCTTCATGCTTGGTGGATTTTCGGGCAGTGTGAGGGCTTCGCGATTGGTGGCATTCCCTGCCAAGACGGTTGGGATGCCATTTAATGCTTCATTTCCTTTGTATAAATTCCAGCTCCCTTCGCCACTTTGTTATTTCATCCTCAATTCTTCCACTTTTCTTTGTTGAATCATGGTTTGGATCAAGAAATCTATTACTCGCCATGGAGTTCGCACTGTCACCTTTGTTTTTAAGGGATTTTGGAGACTCAGGCATGCTCGGGCGGCTTACTGGGCCCTTCGCCGCAGCCGTCGTCCACGGTCACATCACCGTCGGAGTGTACTGAAGGCTACCATTAGGGCGGACAAGCGCCCTAGAAGATCCTCGCCTCCTGCTGCTTCCAGGTTCAAGCGCTGCCTTCAGGGAGAAGGGTGCTTTGATCGGGGTTGCCATGAGTGTTTCCCATGGTTGCACCCTGAACAATTTGATCCCGACTTTTCTGACGCAGACTCTTCCCTGGGGTCAGGCCCTTCCTCTCCAGTGAAGAAAACAGGTTGGCGTACTTGTGATGAATCCCAGACTGTTCCCTATGGCAGGGACTGGGATGTCAGTAGTCGGGACTCTGAAGACAGTGAGGGTCTGGGCTGCTTGAGTGACAGAGATGAGGACGGACTCCCTGACGATCCCTTCAAGGATTCCTCTGACTGGGATTGGGGATCGGACTTTGGAGGTCAAGGCAGCCCTTGGGACTATTCTCCAGACTTAGGTGATGACTAGGCCTGCTCGCAGGGCATAGGCGTGTTGAGCCGAAAATTCATGCTCCTTATGTATTTTTCTTTCTTTGCCAGGCATGATATATATGTAACTTGTCTTTTTTCCATCAAAATTAATGAAAAATCCGAGCGACTTTGTTACTCTCCTTTTTTTCTTTTTTTTTAATGCGGGGATGACGTTGCCAGCTGACCGTTCCTCCGACACTTTTGCTTTTTCGAGGACCTTCTTGGGAAGAGGTGAGCGGCCCATGTTCAGAGTGTGACACGTGGGGTAGATTGTTGGGGACGTTTTGTCAGAGAGGCGGCCTTTTTGGCTTCCTGGGCTTTATATAAGCCTTCCCCCTCCTTCATTTCTTTCTTTTACATTTTTCGAAACTCGTAATCCCTCTCCTACTCCCAAACCGTCTTTGTTGCTGAGAACTTCGTGAGACCAAGGAGTACTTACTGTTACACTTTCCGGCGACGACCAACGCTCTAGGTTAGGATCTCTCTTTGAATCTTTGCCCTTTTTCCCTTTCATCGATACTTTTTCTTTATAAATCAGTATGTCTCGAGTTCGGGCTTTCTCTTTTAGTTCACTGTCTGAGAGGGCTGAGGGTAGAGACGGGAGTGGACGGGATCTAGCCTCCTCTTCTGGGGTTTGGCCCAGGGAGGAGGATCGCCTTGACAGGGGGGAAGGTGCTGAATCCCCCGAACCCGTTCCCTTCGACGTTATTGATTCAGACAACGAGGCACTGGAGGTGGACCCCTCCAGGATTGCCGGCCCCCTCATTCGCAGGGAGAGAGGGAAAACTTATTACTTGGATAAGAAAAAAATACTTGATTCCTCTAAAAACCTACCTTGAAGCCAAGAATAGGGATTTGATTTTAGAAAGTAACGCTGCCGAGGAGATCGAGAAATTTTATAACTTCGGGGAGAGGTATACAGTCGTAGTTCCAGGGGAAAAGGACACAGTGTGCTGCCCCCCTGAAGGTTGTGTGGCTGTTTATCACAAGAGCTTGGAATTCGGCCTGCGATTCCCTCTTCACCCCTTCCTGGAGGAGACCTTCAGAAGAATGAATGTGGCTATAGCCCAACTGACTGCCACAACCATTAGGTCCCTGATAGCCTACACCTGGACCTGTCTTTTTCACGGTGAGGGACCTTACATTGACGCCCTTCGTTTTATGGTGGGGCTGGAAATGGTGTCTTCGTCAGGGGGAGACGGTTCCCCTGGGTACTGGTCCCTGCAGAGACAGAAGAAATACGCTCTAGTCTGGCCGGCTTTAAGCAGCCTGAAGGACTGGAAGAATAATTTCTTGTATGTACATAGCGCGTCCGGGTGGCGGATTCCTAGGCATTTTAGATATAATGTTCATACCCGCATGGAAACCCGCGAAGAGTATCATCCAGGCGTCGGGGGGAAGGCCGTGGAGGTAAAGCTGAGTGCGAAAGAAGAGATTTTAGTCAAGAAGTTTGAAATTGTTGCGGATAAGTCGGGCGTTTTTGGCCCTGCTTTCTGGCTCCCCCACGCGGAGCTTATAGCCACAGACGAGTACTTGCTCCCATTGGGCCTGATCCCTAGCCTTGAAGGTAGTTCTAGGGGGCCTTTGCTGGCGCGATTTTTCTGAGACTTTATTTATTTGCTTTTTAGCTGACTGCCCTTCTTTTTCTGCAGATTTCGCTTCTCGTCGTTAGACAAGGAAGCAGGTAAAGAGGTTAGGTTTGAGTGAGGAGTTTGTCATCGTCTCGAAGCGTCATTCTCTCCCTTCAAATTTCAAGAAAGGGGAGAAAAGTTTAATGAGGCTCGTCAAGGATCTCGCTGCTTGTCGGAGGCTGCCTCTTCCCCCTCGTCTGCCGTCGGCAAAGCCGACGACTCCTTCCCCCAGCATCCAGGATGGGGAGGCCGAAGTTACTTCAGGGGCCACTCCTTCCCCTGGAGGTAGGCAAGGTGACTTTCCAGCCGGGACTCGTGTTCCCCAGGGAACGCGTCCTGCGAACTCTGAGGGGACTGGGGAGAGTGTCCCCCTGGAGCTGAGAAGGAAGAGGGATAGGGAGCCCTCAGGGACCACTCCTGTGGTGGACTTGGAGGCTGACGTTTCTACTCCTGAGGCAAAACGCCCTGTTCGTGATATTCCGAGCACCCTTTTTCAGGAGGAGAATACAAAGTTTCATTATACTGTTGGCGACAGCGTAGACGTGTCGGGCCTGCTCTCCGATTCTGGCGCCGTTTTAGCCGACCGTCTCACCAAGTCTGTAACTTCAACTTCTCACCAAGTGATTCAGTATATCCACCGTACCTCCAAGGTGTTGCTGGCGTCTGCTGAGCTGGCGGCTCTAAGCCGTTTGAGTGACGAAGAGTTGACTGTCACACCCGGGGCTCCCCCTCCTGACCGTCTGGCTATGGTGGAAAGGGACGTAACATTGATAAATAACTTGAAAGATAAGCTGGCTAAGCAGGAGGGCGAGCTGGAAGAGGCGAAGAGTCAGGCTGGCCAGTGGAAGCTTCAGGGAGAGAGAGCTGTGAGGGAAACAGCCAAGTTTGAAGCTGAGCTGAAGGAGAGTCTCTTGGCGATGGAGCAGGCTACCCTCTCTCTGGCTGAGATGGAGCTCCTAAAAAGGAAGGCAGCTGATCTGGAGGAACGCCTGTCTAAAGCTGATTCGGCTTTTCAGCTGGCCAATAGCGAATGGAAGAAAGAAAGGGATGCCCTTGTGGAGGAGTCCGATGCTGCAGTGGACGCGAGCTTTGTGAGTGGGGCCAATTCTTTTTTGGAGCTGGTGATGGAGGTGATTGGGGAGATGTTCCCTCTGTTTGATGAAGAGGCCTTCCGAAGTCTTTACTCTGCTAAAAACGAGGCTCGGGGGGCTGCCGGTCCAAGCCAGGATGCTCCATAGTTTTTATCCTTTCTTAAAATAGCCCTATTCTCTGCGCTGAGTCCTGCTATGGCCAGCTGTTTGTAATATTTAGTTTTTCGGATCTTTGCCTTTGTTACTTTGTGAAAACTTTTTTACTCTTCATGGGTTTTTGTTATGGAATGCTTTTCCTTGTATCAGTCTGATTTTTTTTTTCTCTTTTCTTCAAGGCTTGGCCTGGTCCAAGGTTGGGAGAATTGCCCCCAGTCCTTGTTAGCTGTGCGCATCATGGCCTGTCCCTGGCCTCTGCTAGGAGTCCAGGGGGCCTGTTCCCTGCCTGCCCAGAGGTAGGCAGGGAGGACTTTTTTGTTTTTTATACAATGTTTGGGGAGTTGCCCCCAGTCCTTGTCACTGGTGCGTAGCCTGGCCTGTCCCTGGCCTCTGCTTGAAGTCCAGGGGGCCTGCCCCCTGCCTGCCTAGAGGCAGGCAGGGATGGCTTTTGCGTTTTTTATACAAGGTTGGGGGAGTTGCCCCAAGTCCTTGTCAGTTGTGCGTAGCCTGGCCTGTCCCTTTCCTCTGCTTGGAGTCCAGGGGGCCTGCCCCCTGCCTGCCTAGAGGCAGGCAGGGATGGCTTTTGCGTTTTTTATACAAGGTTGGGGGAGTTGCCCCCAGTCCTTGTCGGTTGTGCGTAGCCTGGCCTGTCCCTGGCCTCTGCTTGGAGTCCAGAGGGCATGCCCCCTGCCTGCCCAGAGGCAGGCAGGGATGGCTTTTGCGTTTTTTATACAAGGTTGGGGGAGTTGCCCCCAGTCCTTGTTAGTTTGGCGTGTGAGGCCTGTACCCTTCCTGCCCAGAGGTAGGTATAGGGTTTAGAATTTTGGTGGGGGTCCATTTTCATCGGTTCTGGCAACAGGGGGCCTCCCCCTATTGCCCCCTGCTCGTTTGTGTGTCAGAGCGCAAGCTTAAACAGACAACGAGTATGAATCTTTGGGTGTTATATATAAAAACTCTTAAAACATAAGGGTGGTCGGAACCGTCGACATTTCATTCTGATCGTTCTCCGCCAGTACTTTTTCTTAGAGACAAGATTTTTCTAAGGTTTGGCTAAACATAGTATCTTTTCAAGGTGTCGGCGTTCCAATGTGCGCTCAGCTCTTGGCCTTCTGGGTTGGCGATTTTGTATGTGCTTGTTCCCAAAATCCGGGTCACCTGGTACGGGCCTTCCCATTTGGCGCTTAGTTTGCCATGCTCCCTAGACTTTCCTATAGCCTGTGTCTTCCTTAGTACTAGGTCATCTATTTGGAACCTTCTCTCATGCACCCTTTTGTTGTATGCCTTTCTCATCCTTTGTTGATAGGCGACTATGTTGATGCTGGCCTCTTCCCTGACCTCATGGACAAGGTCTAGGGCCTCGGCCATTGCTGCATCGTTGTCAGCTTTGTTGTATTGCTGAGACCGTAGGGTAGGAATTCCCACTTCGATGAGTAGTAAAGCTTCTGCTCCATACACCAGGCCAAATGGCGTCTGACCTGTTGATTCTTTTCTGGTGGTCCTTATTGACCAGAGTATACTTGGTAGCTCATCTGCCCATCTTCCTTTGAGATCATCCACCATCTTTATAAGCCCATTTAGGATTTGTTTGTTAGCGGCCTCGGCCTGCCCATTGGTCTGCGGGTGGCAGACGGCAGAATAGGCGACGGTTATTCCATGCCCTTCCAGCCAGGCTCTAAGGGGGTCATTATCAAACTGCCTCCCATGATCAAACACTAACATTTTTGGTAGGCCGCATCTGGTTATGATGTTTCTCCATATGACCTTCCTGACTGCCGGCTCGGTGATGTTTGGGACTGCCTCGGCTTCAACCCACTTTGTGAAGTAGTCAATCCCCACGATCAGAAACTTTCGTCCCCCTGTGGCTGTAGCAAAGGGACCCAGTATGTCCATCCCCCATTGAGCGAAAGGAATGGGAGATAAAATTGGCCTGAGTTCTTGGGCTGGGGCATGAATTGATGGAGTGAAGAGTTGGCATTTTCTGCATTTCCGAGTTAGGCTCCTTGCATCTGCTAACATGGTAGGCCAGTAGTAGCCTGCTCTTAGAGCTTTGTGGGCCAATGATCTTCCTCCAATGTGGTGCCCGCAGATCCCAGAGTGGATGTCATCCAAAACTTCAGCGGCCTGCTCTGCCCCCAGGCATCTGAGCAGGGGGAAGGTGAAGGATTTCTTGTATAGCTCTTCATCAATTATTACGAACCATGCTGCTTTGGTCTGTATTTTCCTTTTCTGTACTGGGTCAGACGGTAGGATGCCGTATTTTTTGAACTGAGTGAGGGGGGTCATCCAGTTCTCCCGTTCTTCTTCGACGATGTTGACTGTCTGACAGGCAGTAGTGGATTTCTCATGCACAACATCAACCCAAACTGATCTCCTTATGTCTTGTAGGCTGGAGCTGGCCAGTTTTGACAGGGCGTCAGCCCGATTGTTCTGTGATCGGGGTATTTGCCTGATTTTATAGGATTTTAGGCTTGATAATCCCTGCTTCAACTTTTCTAGGTAGGTGGCCATGGCCTGATCCCTAGCCTCATATTCCCTGTTGATTTGATTGGCGATGAGCTGGGAGTCAGTTGCTAGTATAATCCGCTATGCACCTGCAGCCTTAACTAGATTTATTCCCGCAAGTACGGCCTCATAATCTGCTTCGTTGTTTGATGCAAGGAAGGTGAATCTGAGCGCGTGCTCAAAATCCACTCCCTCAGGGCTAGTCGGCACGACACCTGCCCCTGCACCATTGGCTGTTGAGGACCCGTTAGTGTATACTATCCATTCTTCGTTGGGAGGTTCTTCTTCCCTTGAATGAGAACATTCAGCCAGGAAGTCCGCCAGGGCCTGTGCCTTGATGGCTGTCCTGGGTTGGTATGATATCCCCAGTCCGCTTAACTCAATTGCCCATTTTAGCAGCCTTTCTGATTTTTCAAAATTTTCCAATATCCTCTCTAGTGGCTGGTCGGTGAGGACCACAACAAGGTGTGCGTCAAAGTAGGGCTTGAGTTTTCTAGCTGCTATGACGAATGCATAGGCGGCTTTTTCTACCATAGGATAGTTTCTTTCAGCTGCCCCCAGGGCGTGACTTACAAAGTAGATGGGCTGCTGCGAGCCTGCTTCTTCTTTCAGGATGACTGCACTTACCGTTGAGTTGGTGACAGCAATGTATAGGTATAGTTTTTCTCCGGCCACTGGTCTCGCCAAGGTAGGGAGCTTCTTCAGATGCTCTTTCAATTGTTCGAAGGCTTTCTTTTGCTCATCCTCCCATTTGAATTGCTTGTTGCCTTTCAGCACTTTGAAGAAAGGAGTCGACTTGTCTGCTGATCTGGCGATAAAGCGAGCCAGGGCAGCCATCCTGCCTGTGAGCCGTTGAATGTCCCTTATGGTCTTAGGCTCCGGGAGGTTTAGGACCGCCTGAATCTTTTCGGGATCGGCGTCTATCCCCCTGGAGCTGACTAAGAATCCTAAGAATTTGCCAGATCGGACTCCGAACGTGCACTTTTTTGGATTCAACTTCATTTTGTACGATCGCAGGGAGGAGAATGTTTCCTGCAGGTCCGCCAGGTGCTCCCTGTCCCCCTTGCTTTTGACAATTGCATCATCGGCATAGGCTTCCAAGTTTCTCCCTTTTTGATTTTCAAAGACCTTGTCCACCAATCGCTGATAGGTGGTGCCTGCATTCTTCAGTCCAAATGGCATCATTTTATACATGTATGTTCCATGGCTGGTTATGAAGGCGCACCTCACCCTGTCAGGCTGTCAGAGGTACACTTGATGGTACCCTGAGAACGCATCCAGAAAACTTAACGTGGTATATCCACTGAAGGCATCCACCAGTTGGTCTATCCTGGGCAGGGGGTAGCAGTCCTTTGGGCAGGCTTTGTTAAGATTTGTGAAGTCTACGCACATTCTCCACGCGCCGGATGACTTCTTCACCATCACAACGTTCGCCAACCATTCAGGGTAATCACAGACTTCGATGAAATCTGCTTTCAAGAGCTTTTCTATCTCTTCTTTTATCGCCGCGTCTTTTTCTACAGACATGTTTCTTTTCTTCTGCTTTACAGGGTGGGCCTCCGGGTTAACATTCAGCTTGTGAACAATAAAAGCCGGGTCGACTCCTGGCATCTCATCTGCAGAGTAAGCAAATACATCTCTGTTTTCTCTCAAGACTACAATCAACTCCTTCTGGTAGGACTCCTCCAGGTCGGCCCCTATGAGGACCTGCCTCCTTGGTTCTAAGTCTACCAGCATGCTTTCCCCTTCAGGCTCCAGGTGGGTTGCTTTTTGCTGAGCAGCCGGGATTTCACCCTCCCTGCTGGGGGAACCTTCGGCTTTTCGTTTTCCTTTTTTTTCTGTTTCATGGGCTTGCAGGGCCACGGAATAGCAATGTCTGGCTGACTCCTGATCCCCGTGAGCCTTTCCTTCCATGCCAAAGTCTGTCACATAGGCTATGGTGAGGGCGTTGATCGATACGGCGGCTTCGATTTCGTCCAGGGTGGCCCGCCTTATCAGGGCGTTGTATGCAGACTTTGCATCCACCACAACAAATGACGCCCTGACATTCCTGGCAGAGGCCTCCTACTCGAACGTTACCGGTAAGTCGATAATCCCCATAGGGAGTACGCCAGCTCCACTGAATCCATACAGAGATCCAGGGGCCGGTTTAAGGTGTCTCTTCTCTAAGTTCATTCTTTCAAAGGCGTCCCGGTACAAGAGGTTTGTGTAGGCGCCAGTATCCACCATGCATCTCTTGACAATGTGATTGCTAATCTCAAGAGTTAGGTCCAAAGGGTCGCTGTGCGGGTATATGACTCTTCCTGCGTCTTCAGGAGTGATGCTCAGGGTCGTGCCCTTTGGGCTTCCTACCCTCTCGGCGTAGCAAATCTGGTTTCGCAATTCGCGGATCTGTTTTTTCTGGCTTCGTCTGCTTGTTCGTCCCTCTGCATCCCCTGACACTACATGAATTACCATGCGATTTTGGGCTGAACCTTCGGGTTTGTCTGCCGCCTCCTTTTGGGATTTGTTCCTTGCTGCATAGTTACTCAGTCAGCCGTTTCTTATGAGTTTTTCTATCTCGTCTTTTAAGTGTCGGCAATCTTCAGTGGTGTGGCCTATGCAATCATGGAACGTGTAGAATTTTTTAGGATATCCCTTTGGGCTGCGCAACTTATTCGGGCGATTCCATTTCGCAGTTTCCTTCTCCATCTCAAAGATTTCTGCTCTCGGCCTGTTGAGGGCCGTGTAGCTGTCAAACCTTGGCTGGTAAGCTGTGCGCTCTTTCTTGGGGGTATCCCCCTCCTCCTTTTGCTTGCCTGGCTCGTTCCTGCCGCGTCCACCCTGCGGTCCCCCGTGCGGCCTTGCTTGGCCTGCAGGGGTGTCCGGCAGGCTGTGAAACTCTTTTCTGCAGAATGAACCCTTCAGCAATTTTTCTGGCTTTTGCCAAGGTTTCAGGCTGGGCCCTGATCATTTGGTTCTTCATCTCCCCTGGGAGTAGGGAGATTGTTAGGGCGTAGGGAGCAGTTGAATCATCAGTCTCCCTGACTTGTTGGTAGGACAAGTCGAATCTCTTTAGGTACTCCCTGACGCTCTCGCCCTTGTTCTGCTTTAGGGTCATAAGATCAAAACGAGTGAGTCGTCTCCTCTTGTTCCCTGCGTATTGTTCAAGGAATGCCTCGGCTAACTCTATAAAGAAACTGATTGATCCCTGGCGAAGATCCCTGAACCATCCCTGTGCAAGCCCTACCAGGGTGGTTGGGAAGATTTTGCACCAGATCGCATCATCCACGTCATACATGCCCATATGACTCTCAAATGCCGCCAGATGGTCCTGTGGATCTGTAGTCCCGTCAAACTTGACGGTGGGCATCTTGATTTTTGGGATGGGATACTCTTGTACATCAGGATGAAGAGGAGTTTTTTGTGGGCCTGCCTACCATCCGTGACCTGCTTTCCCCAGACTGGTTACCGTGGATATCCCGTTGTCTAGGGATCGGTTTCCTCGCGCTGGAGAAGCGGTGCCTCGGTGGCCGCCTGCTCGTTGCTCGTCCTCCGTGTCAGGGGAGATCTGTCTGGACCGTTTTTTCCGGGACTGGTCGAGGTTGTCATCTTGGTGGTACCTTGATTCAAGCGGCTGTCCCCGGTTAAGCCTAGACTGCAGGCTTTGGGACAACCCTAGAGCTAGCTGTCCTTTTGCTGCTGGCATTAACCTGGAAAAGACTCCGCTCTGCTTTTCTCCCAGGCGCTTAGACACAGGTTCCTTGTGCTTTATCCGCTCCTGCAATCGCTGAGACAGACCTCTCTTCTCCCTAGACGCGGACTCCGTGGTGTGTATGGAGAACGCCTGTTGTTGGGCGGGCGGCTCTTGGCTGCCTGCTGTGTTGCCGCTCTGCGCCTGTGCGTACATTTGAGTTGTTCTCCTTGCCTTCCTCTGGGCGTTTCTGGCGGCGGTTTGCTTCGTACCTCCAGCCCCCACTCTGCTTACTGAGCAGGGCTGTCTGGGGGTCGTTGCGACCCGGCCTACCAGGTCTTCAGGAGTGAACTCCTGGTTAAGCATTGCGGAGAAGAAGGCAGCTGTCTGTACCATCTGAGCTGGGGTTAGGTTCAGGGTGTGCCCTGGATGTGCCCCCTGCCCTGGTGCTACAGCTGTATTTGGCATGCCCAGGAGACTGGTTCCCCCTACCCCGGGGATCATGGCGGTAGGAGCCCTCTCTGGCTGAGGCATGCCGTATAGGGGGGTCACCGGTGGGACCGTCGGACCTATCCCTACACTAGTGTCAACGATCTCAGGAATGATTACTTTGATTGGTTAGTTTTGTTAATTGGGTATGGTTGATTTTTGTGGGTAATTCGTGGATACAACCAGATCTTCCCCACAGACGGCGCCAAATTGTTCCGATATTGGAATCAATTAACCCGATTCGGAATTCGGGCTCGTACTGTTCGGTGTTGCTTTGAATTAATCAATTGGTCAGTCTTGCCAAGCTCTCCTTCCTCCTACTCTGCTAGTCGGACCTTCCCGGCGGAATGGGCTGGCTCCCTGCACACAGAACGCACAGGGCCTCGGAGGTTGTCCGAGGAAACCCTCTTCGATGCCTAAGTCAGTCCGTGAATGCCTTAAAGAACCTAGCTCGTGAGGAACTAGGTGGCGTTTTTAGAGTAAGAGTTCTAGAGAGAGAAAATCCAACCCCTTTCTTGGGAAAATGAGAGAGTATTTATACCTTCCCACAAGAGAGGAAAGTAGAAGGAGGATGGGTGGATGAGGTGGTGACAAGTGGCTTCACCTCATCCACCCATTCTCGCTTACCTTAGGCGAAATGACGAGGGGGTCCCTCGGTGATCCCTGCCCTGCTTGCGGAGAATGGACAGAAGACAGGCAGGTTGGGTTTATTTGAAGACAGGCTTTGGCAGACCACCCCTCCCTGTTGGGCAGGCGGTCGTCTGAAGTTCCCCGTGGGTTCTTTTTAGTGACTTTGCTCTGATTGTCTGCCAAGTCGGTTCCCGGGCTCCTTGGGTAGTCTTCTGAGAGCCTGGTTAGCAGGCGGTCCAGAGCAGGGTGCCGACCCTCATCAATAATAATAATAATAATAATAATAATTATTATTATTATTATTATTATTATTATTATTATTATTATTATTATATATATATATAATGATGTAGAAATGCGATTTTTTTTAAGAGTTAGTTCTTTGTTTTTCGAACAAAAGACGAAAAATGATAAACTCACAAAAACGGCCACCTACAAACTACTCCCTCCGTTTTTTATGTTTCTTTCAATTTCAATTAAATACTCCACACAAATCATAAAAAATGGGAAGAAACATAAAAAACTGAGGTAGTAAAATCTGAACTGGTAAGACTTGGAATCATATCTCTTATATATATATCTATATTACAACTCAACTATATTGAAGTTAGAGGTTGACATTATTATTGATGGTAGAAATGCGATTTTATTCATATTTAATACAGTATTAACTAAATATTTAATATATTTATGGGTGAACATGATAGACTAGCGTAAATCCTAATTTACAAAAAACACATGAATTAACTTATATGCGTAGTTTGATGTCTTTCAATAACTAAGTAAATGTCTATATCGTTTTTAATGTATAGTGCAAAATATATTATTCTTTTTATTGATTGAATGGTACAATTGAAATAATTTATTTGACCCCTGATTAAATAATATAACGTGTGTATCACGTAGAATTCAAACTAAAATACATTAACTGAGTAACTTGATGATTAGAGAAAATCATGCCGTAATTTATGAATTTAATTCTACAATATTAAAATTGCACATACGTTAGAGTTATATTTTATATACGTTTATGTTAATTACGATGTAAGTTATGTTATCTACAAAAAATAACGTAAAACATTAAAAGACATCCATACAGTATAAATAATCGTTAATAAAATACTTGGTATCGACCACTTATTATTACGATTAGTTTACTTTTTCCATTTTTATTATATTATTCAAAAAAATAGTAACTTGATAGATCGAATATCAAAATTTAACCGTTTATACCATGGAGTCGAAAATCATCACAGTTGCGCTACTTTTAATTCCCTTTTTTGTCATGGTTAAACAAGGTTTTGCGATCGCGTCACCTACACCAAACCCAGCCACATCAAACGACTTCTTAAAATGTGCAAATGAATTGGGAAAAACATGTGGTGATGTTATATCTGTGGACATGACATAGGTCCACCCCGCCGCGGCCACGTGCGGGTTTGGGGAGGCGAATGAATCTCCATATGAGATGGTCAAATTGAAATTTAAATCGAAGTTGGAGTCGCCACCGAATTTTATGGTTATTCGGAACCGTTCGAGCCCACCCTATGTCGTAGTGGGCCGTATACTAAATACGCCCCATTTCCGATGTCAGAGTTTATTGGGCTCGTCCCTTTGCAGTTCGATACCGATGCCGACTTGATCGGTTTATCGTATATTGAATGACTCTCGTTGCCAATGGTTTCGGACATCCGGAAACCACGGTTCTGAGTAAGGGGTGAGGGTACGTGTTGGGAAGTTCACTAAGAACACCCAACCCCGCCCGCACATTAGCGGCCTCTACTAGGATATCAAATGATTTTTTAATACGCGCGTTAGTAATACGATGAATGCTATGCAAACATTGTTTTCCTAAGCATGTGATGAATTGAATGGGTTGCTAAGTCGTTTAATGCATGAAAAATTTAACGTCGAAGTTGAATTTAGCATGTGAGGTTCGTTTTAGTATAATAAGACAAACGATAAAAAAAGAATGAATTTGCTACAAGATGAACAAACGAGTTAGTATCAATTTGTGAAGAAATAATATAGCAAATATGATGAATATGCAAGATTGAGAAAATATTAGTCGAAATCTGAAAATTATTTGTTAAAAGACGCTGTTTTGTATAAAATACGATGTTCGAAAAATAATAAAAAATAGAGCGAAATCGATTTCTGTGTTGCGTTTTCAGGGAGCCTCGCGCCTCGCCCGGGACGCACGTGACTCGCGTCCCGGGCTGTTTTCGAAATTGATTTTCGGAAAATTTTAGCTTTATTAAATCGCGTATAAATATTTCATGATTTATACTCGACTTAATTTTGCGATATTCGTTATATTCAATATTCGACTATGAAATCGATATTAAATACTCGGAATGATTTTTTTTAGAAGAGGTAAAAGAAGGTTTTTGTAAATCGTTTTAAAAATTAAACTAAAAAACGATGTTTGACTCTCTCCGCGTTAAAATCGTTGTATTTTGTTTTAAGAAAATTATGTAACGATTTTTTTAGCATCAACGAGATTAATTTAGTTATTTTTGATACAATATTCGATTATAGAGAATCGATATCGTATTTTTAAGAACGTTTGTTTTATAAAAATATTTTTGTAGTATCGATATTAGAAATAAAAAAATACGATGATGACCCGTAAAAGGAAATCGACCGACGACGAAAAAAAATGGAAAAGACGAGAGGAAGAGGAAGAGAAAGGAGAGAAACGGGTTTGAATTTGCACCCTCAACCTACATGCTTTGTGTACTCGGATCGGGGCTCGTCGGAATGTGGCTTAGGCACGGGAGCGTCGAGTTTAATGTCGTTGAGTTATGGTGGTTTGGTGGGACGTGTAAAGTGTCGGGTAGGAGGCCGGTTTCCTTCGGGTTTTGGATGTACTATCGGTTTCTCAATGATAAGGTTGATGATTTGTAAAAAAGATGTTGATGCTTCTTAGGAATTATGTATATTTGATTGATGTTCGTGTTTTGAATGTGTGATGGGAAGGTCCTATTTATAGGAGTAGAGGTAGCCTTGCTTGTACGACAAGAAATACCAATCAGGATAGGAAATTTAAGAAGTTGTGAGGACCGAGAACTCCGTTACTTGGCAAAGAAGAAAAGGAAACCGGCTGAAAACAGCCTGCTCGGCCGGGTATCCCATGCTCGGTCGAATGCTCGATTCGGTATTCGGATAGGATTCCTACTTGAGATCGAATTCTACCTTTGACGGAATTGTTTAATATTTGTGTAGCTGATTTTTTGTAGTGTTTGAGCTCGAATCAGCCACGTGAGGTGACACGGCTGACTCACGCGTCACGAGAAAATATCTTTGACCGGGTTTGACTCGGTCGCTAAAAGACGGTTTTACCTTCGGTGTCGAATTCGACCCAAATTAGTCTTATTTGACTCGAAACGACCCACTGGGCCTGAATTTGAGGTTGGTTTTATGAAATTTGTACTCCGTAAAAAGCCCAAGCTAAATATCCATGATTTCGAGCCCATTTCCGAGTACGTTAAAGCACGTTTGCGTCCGATCATCATCGGGTGTTTGTCGGAAACTGCTATAGACACCTGGCGGTCAAAATGTGGGTGTCTACAGAGCCCCCACTCTGACTGAGGCTTGGACAAGGCGAAAGTCAGAGTAGCTACCAGGCCAATCAAAGATTAAGACCTGGCAGACTTCTGGTCGGGTTGTTTAAAGTCCATTAGACCTGCGTGAAGGGCCCGCCGGCCATGGATTAGAAATGTACCTGAGCTGATGATAACTCCGTGGGGAATTGAACTCATCGTATAAGACTTAGGTGCGCCTGTATATGGGCTCATCTTGTTAAATGTCGCTGGGGAGTTATGTGAATTGCGCTGTCGTGATTTGTACCTGTATAAGCTACATAAAATTTTGCATGCAACACGTAGGCGAAACAAATATGACTCGCGCTGGGGAATAAAAATGATTTTTACTGCATTTTGAAATCGAAGTCCTGAAAGTAACTCACGTGCTAGGAGATTGGTTTCCAAGATTGAAAGAGGTGGAAAAGAAATTTGTCGTTTAAATATACTGAAATTTGACCTTGTTGAAAAGGATTTTTTTCAAATGGCTAAGTTTTGCAAATTTTAAAATGAGAATTTGAAAAGAGAGGCCTACCGGCAGACTCGACTCTGGACGCGACAGGACGAGTTGACAGACACGACTTGGACTCTCTAAGGGTTGGACCGTGACTTGGTAAGGAGGTGGGCCACCTAAGATGACAAGACTCTTAAGTTGCGCTATTCCGTAGCCTAGGCGAGTGACAACAAGGTCGAATCCTCAGAATAGGAAAGATGTGCTATGGGGGGATTGCAATAGTCCGTAATGAGACTGTTTTGGCATGACAGGACTTTTAGCAGTAGCAATGCCGTAGTCTAGTGCTCTTCTGGATTTTTGATTTTTGGGTACATTTCAAAGGTGGGTATTGCCTTGAGCCCTGACAGATTCTTGTCCTCGACTGAGCCGAGTACTAGGACACACGACAGAAAGGAGGCTAGTTTTTTTGAATTTATCTGGATTTTGTGAGTGGATGGAGGTCTTCTGGCTAAAAGAAGCCCCTAGGACGACAAAGCTAGCTGTTGAGAACATGACGGTGTCGTGACCGGAATGATGACGCTTCTTGAATTTGTGTCAATGTGGGTGGTTGTGCCTCTGTTGAAAGGCTGCCTACGTATTCACGTGTGGTGAAATCAAACCATGCCGTAGTTCAGTGAATTATGGTGCCTAGTTTATTAGGGCTTTGTGTGTAACTAGCCATGGTGATTGTATAAGCTAGGTGCATTCCCAATGATGCCATGATCAAAGGGCTAGAATAGTTAGGATGTTGATCCTGTGACTGCGAGCATTCTCCGGGGTGGCCCCCAGAGGTGGTGTGAACTATTTGGGCATGTTCTATGCCGACCGCAGGTTGAGTTCCCGTGTTCGGGGTTGGTAACTGGTTTGAACGGGGAGAATTGGGATGGGATTTTAACGAGTTTTGCTCTAGGGGATTTTAACGAGTTCTGTTCTCGGGGATTTTAACGAGTTCTGTTCTCGGGGATTTTAACGAGTTTTGCTCTCGGGGGATTTGACGAGTTTTGCTCTCGGGGGATTTGACGAGTTTTGCTCTCGGGGGGATTTGACGAGTTTTTCTCTCGGGGGATTTGACGAGTTTTGCTCTCGGGGGGATTTGACGAGTTTTGCTCTCGGGGTATTTGACGAGTTTTGCTCTCGGGTGCATTTGACGAGTTTTGCTCTCGGGGGATTTGACGAGTTTTGCTCTCGAGGATTTGACGAGTTTTGCTCTCGGGTTTGCGTATGGTGATTGTGAATTCTGTTATGTAAAGGGGAAGTCGAGTAAAATGGCTCGAACTTTGATCGGGATAAGTTTTGATAATGCGAGATCTGATTTCCATGTCTGGCCCTAATGGTTAGGGGTATCCTATGGAGCTTGAATCCTCAAAATTCCGGGCTGTCTCTGGCCTAGGTCTCGGGAAGGTCTTTGAGGGTTGTAATGTGGGAAGGCTAAATGTGGTGTTAGTTGACCAGCTCGATTATCTCTTCCTTATTTGATAGCATGAATTTTGACCGTACCCTGGTCATGGGGCTTTCACTTGAATTGACCGTTGATCATGGTCATGGGTTTTTTTTATCATGGCCAGCTCTTTTGTTTTGGGCCTTTTGCTTTTTCTTAGATTGGACTTTTGTTTTTTTTTGTCCAGTTTTTTTATTGGTCAGACTAACACCTAAGGTAGGGATTGGTTGATCTTATTGGACGGGTGTTTATTGTGGGAAATGGGCTTGCCTCCCGTCTTTAACCCAAACTAGGAGATGACCTAGATTTGTCATAGGATTCGATACCGCTCCTGCTAAGGGTAGTTATGTGGCTTTCTATACCAGACATGGAACAGGTAAAGGAAAACACGGGTCTCATTTCCTGCAGTCAATATAGATGTGCCTATAATATTCACGTGCGTGTGCTCACAGTGTATGATGATGTTCATCATGTTCTCGGAAACACATAAGGAAAGCATATATGAGAAATAGAAAAGCTGATTTTATTGAATTTTGAAAAAGAGGACAGAATACAATTGACTCTGACTCTGACTTTGAAGTTGAAATAAATAGTACTCTCTAGACTCGGACTCAGACTTGGACTTAAATCAAATCCGGACTCTTGGATGCATGAGAGGTAGATTGGATGCTTTGGTCATCGGGCCCTGTATAGTCCATGAGGGGTTTTGCAAGTGACAAAGTTTCCAAAACGGGAGTCTTCCTAGCATCGAGGAAGTCTTGAATAAGGTGTTTCAGCTTCCAGCACTGTTCTGTATCGTGTCCCCTCCCTCTATGAAATTTGCAGTAATGCTCGGCGTTCCATGCTTTGGAGCGTTTTTCCAAAGGTGGGTCGGCCGTTGGGCCTATAGGTAGTTTTAGGCCCTTCGGAACCAACCTCTGGAAAGCGACGGTGTAGGACATATCCAAGTGGGTAAATGTCCTTTTCTTTTACTGGTTCTTGATTTTTGGAGAGGTGACTTGAGGGTTACCTCTCTCGGCCTTATCATCTTGAGGATACCGGACAGTTTCGTAAGAGTGTTCACCCTTTAAATGGCTCAGTTGGGTGATAGGCTGTCTTACCCGCTCTAGTTGTGTTAGACGGACTCGGGTTCTTATAAGGTCTTTTTCGATGGTGGTCACCCTGGCATTTAGGTTATCTAGGGCGGTATTGATTTTCGAAAAGATATTGTTAATGGAGCAAGATAGCATAAGCATGCTTCCTTGGATATCCCCTTTCTCGACGGTGCGAGATTTGTTGTGGTTTGGTAGTGTCTCACTCATAGGGTCCCTGATCGGAAGAGATGACAGGTGTTAGAACTCGCCTATGCTCGGTTTTGCGCAAATGCAAGAGAGAGAGTCAAACTAGGTACGGCCCGGAGGCGGGAATGACTAAGATTCTATGACCGGGCTACTTAAACGTTAATCCAGACAAAGTAACGACTGTGACCTAGACTCGACCACGAGACTCGAGCTGTACAAGGATAAGTCCGTAAATGGGGCGACCGTATTTGACCCTACCACGTGCTTGGACCAACCGTGGTGACCTAACCCTAGGTGACCCGAGTATTCGTAGCGTGGGTATGACTCAAAGAAGGCATCATAAGGACGCCGGTGTAGGATGAACGTAGGGTACTTTCTAGGGTAACCGTGGTTGACTGCTCGGGTGGAGGACTGCCCCTTAAGTAAGGCTAGAGGCTCAGATGGTGTGACATCTAAGTGACTCGAAAGTGGGATACGTGATGGTAGGGATTTTTCGTGGATCCCCACCGATCAAATAATAACCGGCAAAACCTAACGGTAGTTAGGGTAAGTCGGGTCGTGTCCACGGAGACGGTGTCGCAATGTTTAGACTATGTCGGCCTAGAACTAGACTACGCTACCAAACAAACACAAAGAACTACTACTAGATGAATTATGATGAGAGGAGAAGTAGGAAGTAGACTAACAATAAACTAGGCTAAACGAGGCTAAGCTAGAATAACTAAACTCAAACCAACTAGCCAACTAAAGAGAAATGCTAAACAATGCTAATAATCCAACCAACTAGCAACCTAAAGAAATGATGACTAGCTAACAAGATGAATCAACTATGGAAAGAAAGTGGGTTAGGTCGGGTTCATAAGAATAGTAGGGTGATTGGGTTGACCATGGGTATCCACAACATAACCACAAACAAGACAAACAATGAGTAGAGGAAAACTAGCATGAGAAGCATGACCACTACAACTCAAACAAGCAATTCAACAAACACATGGTGTGCCAAGTATGTGACTAACAATAAAGAACCATCCTTTACCCCAATCAAACCCTAATCACCCATAATCCACCCTTAATCCCCCTACTAACCCACAAGAAATCTACTCACTCATAGTCAAAGAAAAACTAACAACAATAAGAAGAGAACACAACATCATAACCTTAACATTCATCATCAAGAACAATAACAATCAATAACAACAAACACTAAGTAAAGATTCAAACTTGATTCAATAACAAAGAATAAGAGTAAAGAAAGATTATACCAATACTAGATGAAGGAAAAGATGATATCTTGCATAAAAGAGAAACCCAAATAATCCCAAGGTTGTCAATCTTGGAGAAGTCTTCAAGTATCTTCTTAATACAAGAACTAATTAACTAAGATTAACTAAGATTAACTAAGAATTAAAGAGAGATTCCAACTAATGTGAGGAACTAAATCTAGGGTTTATAACTTGTAGAGAGGCTTAAGAGAGGCTAAACTAATGTAGGATCCATAAACAATACAAGAGGTAAGTATTTATAGGGTTACAAATGGAAGGGAATTGGAAGAAAAGAAATGCGGGTTACAGCTTGGTGGTCCCGACCGGGACGGACCCACCATCCCGACCGGGACGGGTTGGTCCCGACCGGGACGGCCTTGCAGTAGCTCCCTCAAAAGTGCACTTCATCCCCGACGGGATGAGGTGCATACCCGTCGGGGATGAGTCTTGTAGGCCTCCAATATGACCCTTTTGGTTCCTCCTTGCTTCACATGAGCTTCTCATCGATTCTCGGGACTCGGGATCGGGTCTCGGAGGCTCGGGATTGGGTCCCAAGGTCTCGGGGTTGATTCCGAAGCATCGAGTCATCGTTCCTTTACTTCGTTGGCTCCAAAATGTGTATGTATAGAGTCGGAATCGCTCCAACTCTTCCAAATCGGTCTCGGGAACCTGAAACGAACTAAAGGAAGCATAAGAGGCCCTTAAACCGCTCCCAGGGAGCGATTCCACAAGGAAAATGGGACCAAAATACTACGAAATAGGCACTACAAACTACATTAATCAACTCCCCCACACTTAACCCTTACTCGCCCTCGAATAAGCACATACTAACTACTATACTAGCCGAATGGGTATTAGCGCACCCTACGCCCTTTCAACTCACGCGAGTGCACTTAGAGGAAAAGTGTACCCCGCAAGGCAAGTCGGGTCTTGCGACAAAACTGTGGATGCAACCGGACACAAAACACATAAACAAACAAACACACAAACAAACACACAAAAGGTTGCACCCAAAAGAAAAGAAATACCGCTTCCCTCAAACAAGCGGTGAAAGAAGCACCGGTTTAGGACTTGAGATAAGTGACAACGTTCCCAAACTAGCAATACAAACCGAGGTGGACTAAACCCTAATAGTATGACGACAAAGCAACAAAAACGTTGGTAACTTACCTAGGTTCCTCCTAACCTTCTAAGAACGTACTACGGGACGATCGGCGGAGTGGGAAGTGAAGAACCACGGTGTTAGTCGACACTGTAGGTAAGTGAGACCCCGCCCCCTTTAGCAAAGAGCCAAGAGGGTCGTCTCATATCCGAAACCGCCTAACTAGTCCAAGTAAAAAGGTGGAAAACATGCAAAATGAGGGAAGACCGACTAATGCCGCTATCCTCCTTCCTAGGGACTCGGTCCTTTGGTAGGCTCTTCACGGAAAAAGTCGGAAAAAGGCTTATTTTTGTGGGGTTAGAATCTTTTTGTGAGACGATTTTCTTTTGCCATTTTCTCTTTTCTTTTGCATTTTTGCTTTGCTTGTTGCCATGCCATTTCTTTTTCTTCTTTTCTATTTTCTTTTTGGCTTTTGTGCCTTTTCTTTTTCTTCATTCTTTTCTTTCTTTCATTTTTTTTTCTTTTCTTTTCTTTGCCCTTTCTTGGCAAAATTTGGCTTTTTGGCATTCCTTATTGGGTAACAAGAAAGAGAGAACTCAACAAATTGCAATTTTATTGTGTGGATATGTGTAGGAGGTAGGGAAATGGGTGAGTCGGGACGGGCCCTTCCCTTCTAACCCACAAAAAGTGGAGAACTTGGACTAATCAAACAATCCCAAACACGGTCACCTAAGGGACGGGACTCGGTAACCAAGGCCTTTTCACACCGTGGGTTGTCGTAATGGTCAAAAGTGCAAATCCCGTAGTAAATCCATAGCAAGCTAGGTGGACTCAAGGTAAAGGACTCACGAATTCATTGATTTAGGGTCATTCTACTAGACTAAAGTCCAAGACTCGATTTACACTACTAGGAAGAGAAAGTAAACGCTTGCACACTAGCCTCTAAACCGGGTTTTCGAAAACGGTTTACACACAAGACACACAACAAAACACAAAACAAAGACTCAACGAAAGCGAAAGGAAAAGAAACAAAAGCAACAAAACAAGAACAACACAAAACGAACACACACATAACACAAACACCACCCCGATCATCCAAACAAGCTACCAAATCATCCACACTTTACAAAGCTCCACCCGAGCACAAAACATCACAATCTCCTCCAAACTCCGCAAGAGGTAAAGAAGAAAAAGAGATAAGATGTTACCGGGAGTCTTGAAAGCCTTCCAAAGTTAACGGCGATTAAAGCAACCTATAAGGGAAAGGGAGGCAAAACACGCACACAAAACAAATATACGACATAACGACACAAAAAGGAAAACACACAAAAGAAAATCTTTTTGATTTTTGTGAAATTTTTTCAAATTTTTAGGGTTTTTAAAGATTTTTCGAAAAACTAAGAAAATAAAACTAACTACGATAAAATATCGCTCCCCCCACACTTAAACCGAGCCATGTCCTCATGCTCGATCGTAATGTGCGGAGAGACAAAAGAAAAGAAGAGAAACTACGAAAATAAAGCTAAAAATCAAAAAGTAAAATGGAGAAAATAGTAGAATGTGTCCGGCCGAGGTGTAGTCAAGTCACCATGGGCCGAGACAAGAAAAAGATATGGATGGGGGAAGAAAATAAAAAGAAGGAAATAAAAGGAAATGGGAGGGGAGGGCTAGGTGTAATCAAGTCACCTAGCCCGGATTCCGCCTAAATCCGACTAAATCCTACAAAAAGGTGAAAATCTTGAAAAATTTGGATTTTGAAATGACTCTCGATGTAGTCACGTCATCGAGAGTCGGGAGCAAGCACACCAAGGCCTCGAAGGCCACCATGACACAAAGGATAAGAGGGAAAGGGAATAAACAAATGAAGACAAGCTATAAAAACGGAAAAGAGAGGATAGTTGTCGTACCATACGGTTACCAACTCACTCGCTCCATCGTCTCTTAAGTCAATATAGGCACTTAGCTTGTCCATGTCGTCGTTATTCCTCTCCAATTGCGATCCGGTTCCATGGTTGGGGCACAAATGCAAAATGAGGCGGGTTTTTTATGCGAAAGTCGGTTTGAGGTAAATAGAAAGTGAGGTGAAGACATGTATGTGAGGTGTAAGGGTCATACAATGAGAGTAAGGACATGTAGGGAGGTTGGGAGGGGGTATAAAGTGGTTGGATGGTCTCAAACAACAAAGAAAAGAGCCAACGGAGGACAGGGGGTCCATCCCGGTCGGGATGGGTGGTCCCGGTCGGGATGGCCGTCTCGTCCCGGTTGGGAGGACCTCGTCCCGGTCGGGATGAGCTGTCAGTGAACCCAACTTTTGTGCACCTCATCCCGGACGGGATGGCATCCTTCCCGACCGGGATGGGCCTTCCATCCCGGACGGGATGTCCTCTTCTAGGCCGGGAAGAGTCTCCAAACCCTCTATAGCTCCCAAAAGCTCGTACCGAGCTTCAAAAACCGACTTCCCTTCACACAATCCAAGCTCCAAAAATGTCCGCTCTTCCCTAGGAATCACTTCCACTTCACACCTATCACAATAAACTCAAACAACACATCAAATTCCCTCCCTCACAACGCTCATCAATCATCCAAATAATCAAGTAATCACAAAAGCAAACAAACTACAAGAGAAAGAGATATATACAAAGAGACGGTTCTTGTGGAACTCCGTAAAGCCAAGGTGGCACTCTCTTCAATTCTTTTTCAACACCCAAAACTAGTTCCATCTCCATCAAGGGCACGAAGAAACAAGTCGAAGGCCCTAGCAAAGTCTTTAATCAAGCTAGTAACATAGGCATCCACAAACCAAGGCCCTTCATAACCTTGTCTTGACGTTCCCGGGGCATCCCGATCTACTAAGTTCAATGGCTTGAACTTGTACTTTCGATCCTTCGGTATATACCCAAACGTCCACCGGTCTTCATGTGGCCCCAAGGGAGGATCATCTTCATCCTTTTTGCTCTTCAACTTGTCATTAAGCCCATGACACGGGCTCTCATCCTTCTCCATATCGGAGTCATCATCCTCAAGTACGTAAGATTTCTTGTTCATGCTTTGTCCCGACTCAACCCCTAGATCGATGTCTTTCTTGGCTTGGATCATATTGCACGACTCATTACTAGTAGGCGGAGTGTTGCCTTGGAGGTCAAACACTAACTTCTCTTCGCCTAACTCGAAGGTGATCCTACCATTCTTCATATCGATCATGGCACCGGCGGTGTGTAGAAATGGGCGCCCAAGAATAATAGGAGTGAAAGCATTTTCCGGCATGTCAAGCACAATGAAGTCGACTGGAATGAAGAACTTCCCAATTTGTACCGGCACATCCTCAAGCATCCCCAATGGTCGGTTGAGTGAACTATCGGCCATTTGGAGTGTAACGGATGTACGCTTAAGCTTCTTCATCTTAAGCCGGTAACAAATGGAATAGGGGATGATGCTCACACTCGCACCCAAGTCACATAATGCCCTCTCGATCTTGTAGTTGCCTATGGTGCACGGGATCGAGAAACTACCCGGATCCTTCAACTTTGGAAGTGTGGAACCTTGAATGAGCTCGCTCACCACCCTCGTGAACGCGACGGTCTCTTCCTTGTCGACGGATCTCTTCCTAGCCAAGATTTCTCTCATGAATTTTCCATATGCCGGGATTTGGGTAAGTAATTCGGTGAACGGGACACTAACATCCAACTTCTTCACAATGTTAAGGAACTTGTCATATTGAGAGTCTACCTTAGTCTTCATTTGCCTTGATGGGTAAGGCAACTTGACTTGGTATTTATTTTGCTCAATCGGGGTGGACTCTTCAAATGACACTTTCTTTTTACCCTTATCTTTAGCTTGAAGTGGGGGAATCTTGTCTTGTTGAGGTTTCTCAACCTCCCATACGACTTGCTCCTCCGTTGGATTATCAAGGGTTGAGCTTTCTTGAGTTGGAGGTGTCGTCTTTCTTGTCGGTTCTTGCATTGGCTCTTGCTCACTCGGGAATGGGGGGAGTCATAAGATGTACCTCTCCTTGTGGTGATGGCATTGACATGCTCAAAAGTCGGAGTTACACCTTGAGGGGGTAATTGCCCTCTTTGTCTTGAGGAACTTCCTGATGCAAGTTGTGCCACTTGATTCTCAATCATCTTCATGTGAGTTTTCATTTCCTTGTTTTCCATTAAAATTTGATTAATGGCTCCTTGTTGTGACATTTGTGCATCCAATTGCCTCTTTTGCATTTCTTGAGTATCCATATGGATATCCACCATTTGCTTTTGCATGTCGAAATCCCGTGGTGGTGATGATGCATTATGCGGTGTATTGGTGAGGGCTAAGGGAGTACCATAGTCATGAGTAGGAGATCGGCTCCTAGGCTTGCTTTGTTGTTGATTGCCTTGAGTTGCTTGATGTTGACGGTTCCCTTGGAACCCATGATAATTGCCTTGATTAAGGCCTTGATTGTTGCCATGGTTGTGGTTTTGATAGCCTTGGTTGAAGTTCCCTTGTTGGAACCCTAGATTGTTGTTGAATGAACCTTGGTTACTTTGCTTGAAGTTGTTGAAAGGCCTTGAGTTGCCTTGGTAACCTTGGTTGTTGTCCCTTAAGGGAGGTGGAACATAAGGACGATGTTGTTGTTGGTGTTGAAAAGCTTGTTGTTGAGGGACTTGATTGGAAGCTTGGTATTGATTGGAATAGGAAGTACCTTGCTTGAATGCTTGAAAGGCATTCACTTGCTCAATACTCCCTCTACAATTCATAGGGTCATGACCAACGATTCCACAATTATCGCACATCCCATAATAAGGCAAAGGAGGTGCAAATCCCAAAGCATTCACTTCATAAATTGGGGCTTGGTTGGAGGAACCAATGCTTTGAACTTGAGTAAGGTGACCTTGGAGCTTCTTGTCAATGGTCTCCATATGTGTCTTCAATTGAGCTCCAAGGTCAACGCTTAATTGAGTTATAGCATCAACCTCATGCCTACCTCCTCGATTTGCCTTTCTAGGCCTAGAATATTGCGAATTATGCACCGCCATTTCATCGATTCTCGCCCAAGTTTGGTCATCATCGACCTCGGTGAACCTACCATTGGAGCCCATGTTAAGTATAGTTCTTGAGTCCTCATAAAGACCGTTCCAAAATTGTTGGACTAAGAACCATTGTGAAAGTTCATGATGGGGGCACGATCTAACCAAAGACTTAAACCGCTCCCAAGCTTCATATAAGCTCTCTTCATCCCGTTGTTGGAAACCGGTGATGGAGGCCCTAAGCAAGTTAGTCTATCCGGAGGGTAGAAAGTTTGGTAGAATGCCAATGCAAGTTTCTTCCAAGTGTCGATGCCCATGGTTGCCCTATCTAGACTCTTTATCCATTGCTTCGCTTTTCCAATAAGAGAAAATGGAAATAGAACCCATTGGATTTGATCTTGTGTAACCCCGGGTTGAGAGATAGCGTCGCAATAATCGGAGAAGGTCTCCATATGTTGGTGCGGGTCTTCGGTGGGCAAACCGCTAAATTGATTCCTTTCCACAAGTTGTATGAAGTGGGTCTTGGCCGTAAAATTTCCGGCATAAGCGGCCGGTAGAGCATTGGGTCCCGGCAAGACGTCTTCCGTGAATGTAGAGTGGGAGGAAAACTTCGGCATTATTGGATGTAAGGGAGAAGATGGTGTAGACGGAGTTGATGTAGATGTAGATGGGGAACTAGGACTAGAATCTCCAAAGGGATTGGTGAAATTCCCTTCGGCCGTCTCTCGATATGCTTCCTCAATATCGCTTCCTTGAGCTTGCTCTTGATGGGTATTGCTTGCACTTGGTTGAGAGATCCTAACCCGCTTAATCGTCCGTTGGCGAAAAGCTCGAAAAAGCCTCTCCGGCTCTGGATTAAAGAGAAAGGATTCGCCTCCCCGCCTAGGCATACACTACACACTAGAACAAACGTGAGAATACCTAGTGCTTTATGGGCACTAGGAACGACAATAAACAAGCACAACTAGAGACAAAGAGAAAAGAAAGCTAAGAAAGCAAGAAAAACTAGAGAATATTCACAAGAGATGATAGAAGGGCACAAAGGAGGGTAACTAAGTCTAGAAATAAGCAAACAAAGTCTAAACAATGCACCGTCCCCGGCAACGGCGCCAAATTGATGGTAGGGATTTGTCGTGGATCCCCACCGATCAAATAATAACCGGCAAAACCTAACGGTAGTTAGGGTAAGTCGGGTCGTGTCCACGGAGACGGTGTCGCAATGTTTAGACTATGTCGGCCTAGAACTAGACTACGCTACCAAACAAACACAAAGAACTACTACTAGATGAATTATGATGAGAGGAGAAGTAGGAAGTAGACTAACAATAAACTAGGCTAAACGAGGCTAAGCTAGAATAACTAAACTCAAACCAACTAGCCAACTAAAGAGAAATGCTAAACAATGCTAATAATCCAACCAACTAGCAACCTAAAGAAATGATGACTAGCTAACAAGATGAATCAACTATGGAAAGAAAGTGGGTTAGGTCGGGTTCATAAGAATAGTAGGGTGATTGGGTTGACCATGGGTATCCACAACATAACCACAAACAAGACAAACAATGAGTAGAGGAAAACTAGCATGAGAAGCATGGCCACTACAACTCAAACAAGCAATTCAACAAACACATGGTGTGCCAAGTATGTGACTAACAATAAAGAACCATCCTTTACCCCAATCAAACCCTAATCACCCATAATCTACCCTTAATCCCCCTACTAACCCACAAGAAATCTACTCACTCATAGTCAAAGAAAAACTAACAACAATAAGAAGAGAACACAACATTATAACCTTAACATTCATCATCAAGAACAATAACAATCAATAACAACAAACACTAAGTAAAGATTCAAACTTGATTCAATAACAAAGAATAAGAGTAAAGAAAGATTATACCAATACTAGATGAAGGAAAAGATGATATCTTGCATAAAAGAGAAACCCAAATAATCCCAAGGTTGTCAATCTTGGAGAAGTCTTCAAGTATCTTCTTAATACAAGAACTAATTAACTAAGATTAACTAAGATTAACTAAGAATTAAAGAGAGATTCCAACTAATGTGAGGAACTAAATCTAGGGTTTATAACTTGTAGAGAGGCTTAAGAGAGGCTAAACTAATGTAGGATCCATAAACAATACAAGAGGTAAGTATTTATAGGGTTACAAATGGAAGGGAATTGGAAGAAAAGAAATGCGGGTTACAGCTTGGTGGTCCCGACCGGGACGGACCCACCATCCCGACCGGGACGGGTTGGTCCCGACCGGGACGGCCTTGCAGTAGCTCCCTCAAAAGTGCACTTCATCCCCGACGGGATGAGGTGCATACCCGTCGGGGATGAGTCTTGTAGGCCTCCAATATGACCCTTTTGGTTCCTCCTTGCTTCACATGAGCTTCTCATCGATTTTCGGGACTCGGGATCGGGTCTCGGAGGCTCGGGATTGGGTCCCAAGGTCTCGGGGTCGATTCCGAAGCATCGAGTCATCGTTCCTTTACTCCGTTGGCTCCAAAATGTGTATGTATAGAGTCGGAATCGCTCCAACTCTTCCAAATCGGTCTCGGGAACCTGAAACGAACTAAAGGAAGCATAAGAGGCCCCTAAACCGCTCCCAGGGAGCGATTCCAAAAGGAAAATGGGACCAAAATACTACGAAATAGGCACTACAAACTACACTAATCAATACGTGAGACAACACGTGCAAGACATGACCCTTAGAGCAACCGTGATTGATCGCTCTGCTGAAGGGTAGCCCCTCGAATGGGGAAAAGCCTGAAAAGGAAATGACTCGGAAAGGACACCTAGACGGGTGACTCGTGAAAGGTGGGTCTCCTTTAGGATCCAGCTGTGTCGGCTGGGCCCTGTTTGAAAGGAGGTTTACGTGAGACATTCCCCAGACTTTGGACTCGATAATTGTGTAGACGGGCCAACCTTCGTAGGAGTATGTCTTACGTAGGTGGGCTTTGCCTTAGTCAAATAAGGCGGACTGGGATCGGGAAGAAACTCGTGATATAAGATCGACGGAGTTTCGACGCTAAAGACTTTGACGACTAATGACACGACCCGACACTGCTAAATACGGGAAATCCTAAGAAGAGGAAGGTTTTGAAAAAAGGATTTTTGTTTGGAAAATCCGAGAAGTCTCGGTGGATGGCCCAATTATTCGAAAAAACGGAAAAGTGCATCGGGCCACAATTTTGAAAGTTCGAAAAAAAATCGAGTTTTGATATGGGCAGAATACCGGCTGGAAAATAGGCTACTTTGAGTCAAATCGTAAATCCTAATTTCGGTAGCATTCCGGGGTTTTGAAAAGTTGAATATTTGGAATTTTGAAACTTGAGTATCGAAAAAAGGAATTTCCGACAATGTGAAAATTGAAGATGAGATCCCGAAGATTTGAAAATCGAAAAACGGCATCTCGAAGATTTGAAAATTAAAAATGGCATCTCAAAGATTTTGAATATCGAAACTGGTATCTCGAAAATTTTGAAAATCAAAACTGGCATCTCGAACATTTTAAAATCGAAATTGAATTTTGAAAATTCGAAAATCGAATGGTGGATCTGAAATTCGAATTTTGAAATGGGCAGCATGCCGGCTAGAAAATAAGCGTGTTTTGAGTCAAATCTTAAGTCTAAATTTCGGCAGCTTTCCGATTTTTAAAAATTTGAATATTTTCGAAAAGATGCATTTTTGGAATTTCGGAATTTTGAATATCGAAGATGAATTTCCGAAAATTTGATAATCGAAAACAGGATCCCGACTTTTTAAAATTGGCGAAAATGTTATTGGTCTTGAATTTTTTGAAAAGACAAAAATTTTGAATTTTTGAAATGGATTTTTGAAAGCCCGAAGAGAAATTCGGGGGGTGGCCCGATTTTTTTTTTCGAAAGAAAAAAAAAATGGAAATCAAACCGTGCGACGGTTTTGCAAGTTCAAAAATAGTTTCGAGTTTTAAATTGGGCATAGTACCGGCTGGAGAAAGGGCTATTTTGAGTAAAATCGTAAGTCCTAAATTGGGTATATGCCCGGGGTTTTGAAATTGAATGTTTTGAAAAGGATGCAATTTTTTTGAAAATGACGGTTTTTGAAAAAAGTGATGTGGATCAAGTAGCATGTAGTCATGGAAACAGTATAATGACACCATGTATGCTCTTAAGCTAAGTCTCGGTCAGTCTATAAGGGTCTATACCAGTGTACATAGCCTATTCGAGAATCGGGGCGGACTTCCTAAGTCGAGTTGAGCTTAGAACATGCCGTAAAACCCATACGAATCTGCTATGCACATCTTTTGACATATCCAGTTTGGATTACGTCAATGGTATAGTGGGACGTCGGTCACCAGTACCGGCCCGGGAAAAATGGGGTTATGCATGAACCGTAAAACTAAAACGCGTATTGTACTAGTCAAACGATTTCTATTCGAGTCTCACCCTGAGGATGCCGAAGGTTAGTAACGCATCAGTTAATCCCCAGCGGAGTCACCAAATTGTGGACATGACATAGGTCCACCCCGACGCGGCCACGCGCGGGTTTGGGGAGGCGAATGAATCTCCATATGAGATGGTCAAATTGAAATTTAAATCGAAGTTGGAGTCGCCACCAAATTTTATGGTTATTCGGAACCGTTCGAGCCCACCCTATGTCGTAGTGGGCCGTATACAAAATACGGCCCATTTCCGATGTCAGAGTTTATTGGGCTCGTCCCTTTGCAGTTCGATACCGATGCCGACTTGATCGGTTTATCGTATATTGAATGACTCTCGTTGCCAATGGTTTCGGACATCCGGAAACCACGGTTCTGAGTAAGGGGTGAGGGTACGTGTTGGGAAGTTCACTAAGAACACCCAACCCCGCCCGCACATTAGCGGCCTCTACTAGGATATCGAATGATTTTTTAATACGCGCGTTAGTAATACGATGAATGCTATGCAAACATTGTTTTCCTAAGCATGTGATGAATTGAATGGGTTGCTAAGTCGTTTAATGCATGAAAAATTTAACGTCGAAGTTGAATTTAGCATGTGAGGTTCGTTTTAGTATAATAAGACAAACGATAAAAAAAGAATGAATTTGCTACAAGATGAACAAACAAGTTAGTATCGATTTGTAAAGAAATAATATAGCAAATATGATGAATATGCAAGATTGAGAAAATATTAGTCGAAATCTGAAAAATATTTGTTAAAAGACGTTGTTTTGTATAAAATACGATGTTCGAAAAATAATAAAAAATAGAGCGAAATCGATTTCTGTGTTGCGTTTTCAGGGAACCTCGCGCCTCGCCCGGGACGCACGTGACTCGCGTCCCGGGCTGTTTTCGAAATTGATTTTCGGAAAATTTTAGCTTTATTAAATCGCGTATAAATATTACATGATTTATACTCGACTTAATTTTGCGATATTCGTTATATTCAATATTCGACTATGAAATCGATATTAAATACTCGGAATGATTTTTTTTAGAAGAGGTAAAAGAAGGTTTTTGTAAATCGTTTTAAAAATTAAACTAAAAAACGATGTTTGACTCTCTCCGCGTTAAAATCGTTGTATTTTGTTTTAAGAAAATTATGTAACGATTTTTTAGCATCAACGAGATTAATTTAGTTCTTTTTGATACAATATTCGATTATAGAGAATCGATATCGTATTTTTAAGAACGTTTGTTTTATAAAAATATTTTTGTAGTATCGATATTAGAAATAAAAAAATACGATGATGACCCGTAAAAGTAAATCGACCGACGACGCAAAAAAAAAAGGAAAAGACGAGAGGAAGAGGAAGAGAAAGGAGAGAAACGGGTTTGAATTTGCACCCTCAACCTACATGCTTTGTGTACTCGGATCGGGGCTCGTCGGAATGTGGCTTAGGCACGGGAGCGTCGAGTTTAATGTCGGTGAGTTATGGTGGTTTGGTGGGACGTGTAAAGTGTCGGGTAGGAGGCCGGTTTCCTTCGGGTTTTGGATGTACTATCGGTTTCTCAATGATAAGGTTGATGATTTGTAAAAAAGATGTTGATGCTTCTTAGGAATTATGTATATTTGATTGATGTTCGTGTTTTGAATGTGTGATGGGAAGGTTCTATTTATAGGAGTAGAGGTAGCCTTGCTTGTACGACAAGAAATACCAATCAGGATAGGAAATTTAAGAAGTTGTGAGGAACGAGAACTCCGTTACTTGGCAAAGAAGAAAAGGAAACCGGCTGAAAACAGCCTACTCGGCCGGGTATCCCATGCTCGGTCGAATGCTCGATTCGGTATTCGAATAGGATTCCTACTTGAGATCGAATTCTACCTTTGACGGAATTGTTTAATATTTGTGTAGCTGATTTTTTGTAGTGTTTGAGCTCCAATCAGCCACGTGAGGAGACACGGCTGACTCACGCGTCACGAGAATATATCTTTGACCGGGTTTGACTCGGCCGCTAAAAGACGGTTTTACCCCCGGTGTCGGATTCGACCCAAATTAGTCTTATTTGACTCGAAACGACCCACTGGGCCTGAATTTGAGGTTGGTTTTATGAAATTTGTACTCCGTAAAAAGCCTAAGCTAAATATCCATGATTTCGAGCCCATTTCCGAGTACGTTAAAGCACGTTTGCGTCCGATCATCATCGGGTGTTTGTCGGAAACTGTTATAGACACCTGGCGGTCAAAATGTGGGTGTCTACAATATCTCAATATATTTTTTCGAACGGAGTATCAGTATCAGAAGAATGTTGCAGCACTTTATTAAAACTAGGAGAGTCGTGTCATGATCTTTTGATCGAAGTGACAGTAGTATATAAACATCTTCCCAAGAAACAAGCGATAGATGCTTGGGGTAAAAATGCTCAAGTGTGGAAACTTTGCAAAACGTTTGGAGAAATTCAAAATTTGTAACTTATATTAACTCTTCGAATTTAATCTTTGAATGTACGTGGATTATAATGTTGTCTATGTATTTAACATATTTAATAAAAGCTAATTGTTTAAGAAAAGTTTAATATTTGCTTCTTTATACTTATTTTATGTACGAGACATTAATCTTTTGGACCCTTGTTGTTACCAATCTAATGTCATAACGAAGTAATAACTATTGATGTAATCGATACTCGATCTTTGATGTATGTTTTAAGTTATATATCTTAAAACACTTTATCTATTGTAGCGGTAATAAATATAAATATTTTATATAAAAAAATCTCTCTCTGTATTTACATATTTTTAAACTTTCCAAATTGTCTCTCAAAAAAGTGATAAGAGTATAAATAATAATTATTTACAAAACAAACTATCAAATAATGTAGGTTAAGTTAAATGAACACAAATATCTCGATACAAGATTCACAAACTTATAAATTTAAAGTTTTCAAGTACATGAACATCTAAACCGACGAGATACAAGACTCTCCAAAACGCAATATATATGGTTGCACGACCAACAACTTTATATTTATAGTTATATAAAATTCTGAAAGTTAATCAAAAGTTTAATGTATTAAGGTCGATATAGTATATACTATCTCCGTCCCAGTCACTAAGATCGTCACGTTTCATTAAAATACTTCTCACATGTAATAGAGAAATGAGGCAATCTTTTAGAAACGGATGAATAAATATATACTCCCTCCGAGTCTGAATGATCTTCCCCTTTATTAAATATATGTGAGGTATATTATAATCAAAGGGGAAGATCATTCAGACTCGGAGGGAGTATATAGGAGTATGAATTAGTAAATTAAACTTTTCATACATAAGCTTAACAAAAATTTTATTTTATGAAATAACAAACACCGCCTTAAACATGTCTTCAAACCATTTTCCGTCTTCTTTTGATTTATTTAGTCTTACAAATTTTTGTTATGGTTGTACGTTACCCATATACTGCTAGTATACTTATTAATTATACCCTCCTTGAACAACCTCCTTTTGTACCCCTCTTGAAATTCTTTCCGTATCTCAATCTCCAAATACAAATACCATGTGCACTACCGTCCGAAATAAACTCTAGCGTCAACCGTAGTTATTAGTTACCTCCATTCCATATAATAATCGGTATTTGTTTATATACTACACCATCCTCAACGAGACACTTATTTTGTCTAGTTTGAAGAGAGACCATTGAGATGCAGTGAGTGACAATTAACAACTTGTTCGATCTAATTCTCGTAGTGGATATTTAAAATATGGGTTTTTTGGTTGTTAAATAAGATGTTCTGTTGAGTTAGAGATGCGGTATTTTAGGCAAACTAATTGTATTCTTCAAAAGATGTTAAACCGTTTAGGAGATGTTTGGTTAAAGGGCTAACGGCCGTGGTTTAGACAATATAATAAACGATGGTTAATTAAGAAGCGTCATGTGCTGACACACTTTGCATGACTTGTAAGTTTATTGGTAAACTTAGAAGAGGGAAAGAAAGGTAATGTATAAGCTCTCTGTGACGGTTTATTAAGAAGCAATGTGTCATCTCGATATTGTGTGAATGGTCTGTTAGTAGTACTTGAAAATAATTGAGCTATTGATTATGTAAAACATATTAATTAAATAAAATGATTTATTTCAACATACATTAATTTGGATATATTGTACGTGAAAATAATCTCGGTCACATATTCTAGTTACTCTAGTGTCACATTAAATTTCATTTTTAACGTAATTATCATTATCATTATCATTATTATTATCATTATTATTATTATTATTATTATTATCATAATTATTATTATAATTATTATATATATATATATATATATATATATATATATAATCTTGTAGAAATGCGATTTTTTTTAGAGTTAGTTCTTTGTTTTTCGAACAAAAGACGGAAAATGATAAACTCACAAAAACGACCACCTACAAATTACTCCCTCCGTTTTTTTTTGTTTCTTTCAATTTCAATTAAATACTCCACACAAATCTTAAAAAATGGGAAGAAACATAAAAAATGGAGGTAGTAGAATCTGAATTGGTAAGACTTGGAATCATATCTCGTATATCTATATTTCAACTCAACTATATTGAAGTTAGAGGTTGACATTATTTTTGATGGTAAAAATGCGATTTTATTAATATTTAATATAGTATTAACTAAATATTTAATATATTTATGGGCGAACATGATAGACTAGCGTAAATCCTAATTTACAAAAAACACAAGAATAAACTTATATGCGTAGTTTGATGTCTTTCAATAACTAAGTAAATGTCTATATCGTTTTTAAAGTATAGTGCAAAATCTATTATTCTTTTTATTGATTGAATGGTAAAATTGAAATAATTTATTTGACCCTTGATTAAATAATATAACGTGTGTATAACGTAGAATTCTAACGAAAATACATTTACTGAGTAACTTGATGATTAGAGAAAATCATGCCGTAATTTATGAATTTAATTCTACAATATTAAAATAGCACATACGTTAGGGTTATAATTTATATACGTTTATGTTAATTACGATGTAAGTTATGTTATCTACAAAAAATAACGTAAAACATTAAAAGACATCCATTCAGTATAAATAATCTTTAATAAAGTACTTGGTATCGACCACTTGTTATTACGATTAGTTTACTTTTACCATTTTTATTATATTATTCAAAAAAAAAATAGTAACTTGATAGATCGAATATCAAAATTTAACCGTTTATACCATGGAGTCGAAAATCATCACAATTGCGCTACTTTTAATTCCCTTTTTTCTCATGACTAAACAAGGTTTAGCGATCGCGTCACCTACACCAAGCCCAGCCACATCAGACGACTTCTTAAAATGTGCAAATGAATTGGGAAAAACATGTGGTGATGTTATATCTCAATATATTTTTTCGAACGGAGTATCTGTATCAGAAAAATGTTGTAGCACTTTATTAAAACTAGGAGAGTCGTGTCATGATCTTTTGACCGAAGTGACAGTAGTATATAAACATCTTCCCAAGAAACAAGCAATAGATGCTTGGGGTAAAAATGCTCAAGTGTGGAAACTTTGCAAAACGTTTGGAGAAATTCAAAATTTGTAACTTATATTAACTCTTCGAATTTAATCTTTGAATGTACGTGGATTATAATGTTGTCTATGTATTTAACATATTTAATAAAAGCTAATTGTTTGAGAAAAGTTTAATATTTGCTTCTTTATACTTTTTTTATGTACGAGACATTAATCTTTTGGACCCTTGTTGGTACCAATCTAATGTCATAACGAAGTAATAAACTATTGATGTAATCGATACTCGATCTTTGATGTATGTTTTAAGTTATATATCTTAAAACACTTTATCTTTTGTAGCGGTAATAAATATAAATATTTTATATAAAAAAAATCTCTCTCGGTATTTACATATTTTTAAACTTTCCAAATTGTCTCTCAAAAAAGTGATTAAAGTATAAATAATAATAATTGACAAAACAAACTATCAAATAATGTAGGTTAAGTTAAATGAACACAAATATCTCGATACAAGATTCACAAACTTATAAATTTAAAGGTTTCAAGTACATGAACATCTAAACCGACGAGATACAAGACTCTCCAAAACGCAATATATATGGTTGCACGACGAACAACTTTATATTTATAGTTATATAAAATTCTGAAGGCTAATCAAAAGTTTAATGTATTAAGGTCGATATAGTATATACTACCTCCGTCCCAGTCACTAAGATTGTCACGTTTCATTAAAATACTTCTCACATGTAATAGAGAAATGAGACAATGTTTTAGAAACGGATGAATAATTAAATACTCCCTTCGAGTCTGAATGATCTTCCCCTTTATTTAATATATGTGAGGTTTATTTTAATCAAAGGGGAAGATCATTCATACTCGGAGGGAGTATATAGGAGTATGAATTAGTAAATTAAACTTTTCATACCTAAGCTTAACAAAAATTTTATTTTATGAAATGACAAACACCGCCTTAAACTTGTCTTCAAACCATTTACCGTCTTCTTTTGATTTATTTACTCATACAAATTTTTGTTATGGTTGTTCGTTACTGTAGACACCCACATTTTGACCGCCAGGGGTCTATAGTAGTTCCCGCCAAACACCCGATGATGATAGGACGTAAACGTGCTTTGATAGACTCGGATATGGGCTTGTAATCATGGACATTTGGTTTAGACATTTTAAGGAGTACAAATCTCACAAAACTGACCTCAAATCCAGGCCCAGTGGTTCGTTTCGAGTCAAATAACACTAATTTGGGTCGAAACCGTCACCAGGGGTAAAACCGTCTTTTAGCGACCGAGTCAAACCCGGTCAAAGATATTTTTTCCCGAGTCACACGAGCTGGCCGTGACACTACACGGTTGATTCGGACTCAAACACCAAAAAATCAGCCTTCGCAAATATTAAACAAATCTGTTTAAGGATAGAATTCGATCTCAAGTAGGAATTCTATCCGGAAACCGAATCAGATATCGACCGAGCATCGAAATACTCGGCCGAGATACCCCAGGACAGCCGAAATACCTCCCCCACCAGCTGAGATTTTTGGCTTCTTCCCTAAGAAACGAGAAGTTTATTCCCTTACGAACTCTCGTATTTCCTATCCAAACCGGTGTTTCTTGTCACACAAGCAAGACCATCTCGGTTCCTATAAATAGGACCCTCCCTTCAACATCCAAAGACACAGAAAATCAACCAGAAAATCAGACCGAAAAAAAGCACATCAAAAATACCGAGAAAGCCAAAAAACAACATCCAAAATCCCGACGTAATCCTGAAATAATTCCAAAAAACCGACGAAACCGATCCTGTCCGAACCAGCCGAGTCCTCACATACACACAAACCACCCAAACCGATACACCTTAACTCATCCACATCATCTCGACGCTCCCGTGTCTAAGCCACCGTCCGACGAGCCTTATACCGAGAACACAAAGCATGTAGGTTGAGGGTGCAAATCAAACCCGTCTCTTCCCTTTTATCTCTCCTTCATCTCGTTTTTATGGGTCTTGTGTCGGTCCTTCTTTTATTTTCAAATATCGATACTACTAAAAACTATTTTCATATATCAAATATTCTTAAAATACGATATCGATTCTATATAATCGAATATCGTATCGAAAAGAATTATATTAAGTTTTCGACGAAATCGTTACATCTTTTTACAACTTCTCGTTCAAAATCTTTTTTTTTTTTCTATTTTTCGTTCAAAACAAACTTTTTCAAAAGCTTTTCTAAAGTCATTCCGAATATTGGATATCGATTTCATAATCGAATGTCGAATACGACGAATATCGAAAATATAAACCGGGTATAAATTAATCCATATTTGTACGCGATTTATAACGATTTTCGACAAAAAAAAAAAACGGACAGACTTGCGTGCGAGTCGCGCCCGTTCCAGGCGACTCGCACACGAGTCTGTGATCCGATTCTTTTTTTAGTTTTCGTTCGTTTATTTTTATTATTTTTACGAAACGATTTCTAAATTTACATCTTTTCCAAAACTATTCCAAATATTTGATAATCAACTATCGAATATAACGAATATCGAGAATATTAAGTCGAGTACGAATTGTGCGATATTCGTACGCGATTTAATTAAAAAATTTCCGAAAACCGTTGTCGAAATCTGGCCGTCACGCGACCCGCATGAGTCTCAGGCGAGTCACGCGGCTCTCGGCCCAAACGTGTCTTTTTCATCTTTTTTTATTCTTTCTCGAACATCGTTTTTTTATACAAAACAACGTTTTAAACTATATTTTTCAGATTTCGATTAATTCTTATTTTCTCGATTTCAATTTCATATATTATTTCAATCGTTACTAACCCGTTTTCTCGTGTTTGTAGCAATTTATTCTCTCATATTCTTTTTATCGTTTTATTAGACTAAAACGAACTTCACATGCTAAAATAACTTTGACGTTATTAGTTTAACATGCATTAAACGACTTAGCAACCCATTTATTTTTCCTCACATGTCTTAGGAAAATAATCTCTGCATATCATTCAATCGTCGAACTAACGCGTGTACACAAAACCGAACGATATCTTAGTAAAGGCCGCTAAGTGCGGACGGGGTTGGGTGTTCTCGCTGAACTTCCCAACACGTACCCTCACCCCTTACTCAGAACCGTGGTTTCCGGATGTCCGAAACCATTGGCAACGAGAGTCATTCAATATACGATTAACCGCCCAGTCGGCATCGGTATCGATATGCTAAGGGACGAACCCGATAAACTCTGACATCGGAAATGGGCCAGGCTTTAAGTATGGCCCACTACGACATAGAGTGGGTTTGAATGGTTCCGAATAACCATAAAATTCGGTGGCGACTCCTACTTCGATTTAAAATTCTATTCGATCCATCTCATATGGAAATTCTACGCCTCCCCAAAACCCGCGCTTCGCCGCGTCGGGGTGGACCTATGTCATGTCCACAATTTGGCGACTCCGCTGGGGATTAACTGATGTGTCACTTACCATCGGCATCCTCAGGGTGAGACTCGAAAAGAAATCGTTCGATTAGTAATGTACACGTTTTAGTTCAATGGTTCATGCATAACCCCGTTCTATCCCGGGCCGGTTACTTGTGACCGACGTCCCACTATACCACGGTGCATTCCCACTTGGGTGCACTAAAGACTTCAATGGCGGAACTCGTTTAGACTTTGCGGCATGTCCTAAGACCAACTCGGCTTAGGGAGTCCGTCCTCAGTACGAGAAAGCCATCGTTGTTGGTATAGACCCTATTAGACTGACCGAGACTTAGACTAAGAGCATACATGGCGTCGTTATACTGATTCTATGACTACATGCTACTTGATCTTCTTTGGTCTTTTCAAAAACCGTCATTTTTCAAAAATTTACATCTTTTCAAACCCATCTACTTTTTCAAAACCCGAAAAGCTGCCGAATTTAGGACTTATGATTTTGACTCAAAATAGCCCATTTTTAGCCGGTATGCTGTCCAAACCTTTTCAAAAAAAAAAACCCGAAATCTCGGCCCGATAACCCTCTTTCT
The DNA here is from genome assembly GCA_958450325.1 of Agrostemma githago. NCBI lineage: Eukaryota > Viridiplantae > Streptophyta > Magnoliopsida > Caryophyllales > Caryophyllaceae > Agrostemma > Agrostemma githago. The sequence continues at coordinate 57,623,516 of OY288249.1, read as the reverse complement.
CGGTTTTCAAAAAAATCGGGTCTTCTAATCCGACTTTGCTCGGTTTTCAACTTCAAATTCCCTTTTCAAAACCCTCTTCCGCTTAGGACTTCCCGTATTTAGCAGTGTCGGGTCTTGTCATAGGTTGTAAGAGTCTATAGCGTCGAAACTCCGTCGATCTTATATCACGGGTTTCCACCCCATCCCAGTCCGCCTTACTTGTCAAGGCACGGCCCACCTTCGTAGGACCAACCCCTACGAAGGAAAGCCCATTTACACACTCGAGTCTAAAGTCTGGGGATTTCTCACGTAGACCTTCCTTCGAACAGGACTAGGCCTACTCTGCCGAATCCTAAGGAAGGCCCACCACTCATGCGTCATCCATTTAGAAGTCAGTCTCCGGTCTTCTTTCTAGTCTAGTCTTTTTCTTGCTCGGGATGTACTTTTGATTCTAAGATCTGGGTCAGTTACTGATTACGCGGTGCCCTTACAGACAGGTCACCCCACACTCGAGCCATGACGCAAAAGGCCATAGATGAATTGACCGCCTCGTTGGCCCAAATCCAAGACCAACTAAGGAAAATGCGGGAAGACCAGATCGCCATCATTACTCGGGTTAGTGCCGTAGAACAGGGAACCCCCAACGCTTCGATCGACGATGACGGGCCTTTAGCTGCATTGGCCAGTGCAGTCCTCAAACTGCAAGAACAGGTCCACTTGACAACCCAAAGCTCCATCCATACGGAGAATGCTAGGATTTACACCCCATTGACCGATGAACTACCCACGAATCTCAATCTGACGGGTTTACCAATGTTCGAGGGTACTGAAGACCCGGTCCACCATATCCGGGCTTTCAAGGAATTCATGGCCCTTAAAGGGGTTAAGTCCAACATGTTCAAGCACCTATTCGCTTCTTCTCTCGAGAAGCACCCAAGAGCCTGGTACTACCGACTCGATCCCAAGAAATACAAAAATTGGGATGACGTGGCAACGGAATTCGCTCGGAACTACGCCGACAATACGGAAATCCAGACCACTATGCGCACCCTGGAAGTAATGGCCCAGGAACCTAAGGAAGGATTCACAAAATACCTTCAACGATGGAGGGCTGAAAGCGTCAAAATGGTCGATAAGCCTAGTGAAAAGGTGCTGGTTGAAGCCTTTCTCAAGAACCTACTTCCAGCTTACCGGGTCCATCTCCGGTACGCCATCATACCTAGCTTCGCGGTCCTAACTGAAATGGGAACAAGAATCGAGGATGATCTAAGATTGGAAAGCCTCACTAAGGCCTCCACTAAGGGATATCAAGGGGCCAGTTCATCAACGAGCAAGCCCGCTACTACAGCTGCCACGCGTAGCATTTTCGACGAGGTAAATGCACTCGATACCTCATCCCAGAAGACTACCACTCCCCGGGTGTTCACCGACATAGGCACTACCTATGAAAATGCCCTTCAGAGGTTATCATCGAAAGGCCTGATCACCCCGATTGGCCCAACACCTGATATCCCGGTCGAACGTCGCTCTAAGGCCTACAACCTCCAGGCCTACTGTCACTATCATCGTGGTAAGGGGCACGATACCGAGAAGTGTTGGAAACTAAAGCACCTTATCCAAGATCTCATTGAAAGCGGGAAAATCCCTTTACTCGGGGGTAAGCCCAACAACAAAGACAACCCGTTGGCCACTCACGCCATCTTTTCAGGGGAAGTAGTGGATTGCTCACACCTCATTTCCCCATTTATCCCACAAATAAACGAGATTTGGTGCGATGACGAAGACGATGTCTACCTCACCAAAGGGGAAGCTGTCCCCATCACATCCGAGGAGATTCAGAAGGTTAAGTCCAAGGCCTTAGCCACTAGTCAAGCCCTCATCATCGCTGAACCACTTAGGGTAGAGCCCGCCCCAGAAGAGCCAACTCCTGAAAAGGCTCTTATGAAACAGCTAAACAAAACTCGAGTTGACCTCTCTATATGGCAACTCCTAGTTAGCTCTCAGGAACATCGAGAGGCACTCACTAAGGCCCTCGATCAAGTCAAGATTGACTCCATGGCTACTCCGGCTGAAATGATAGCCACAGTCCTACCTCACTTAAAAAGCAGATCCATAGAAGAAGGCCCACTGATCACCTTCTCCAATGCCGATCTACCACCATTTGGGCCAGCCCACAACATGGCCCTCTACATCACAGTTATCTGCCGCAGAAAGTACCTACCCATGACCCTAATTGACGACGGGTCAGCAGTCAACGTCCTCCCCTTGAGGACCGCCAAAGCCCTCGGCATTACCGAGGCCGACTATATTCCAACAGCTCAAACCATTCAGGCTTTTGACGGAAGTCCAAAGTCAGTAGCCGGAGCCACAAAACTCACTATCATAACCGGCCCGATAGAGAAAGAGCTGGAATTTCAAGTGATCGACGTGACTTCTTCCTTCAACCTTCTTCTAGGAAGACCTTGGATCCATGCAACCAGGGCTGTGTCCTCCACTTTGCATCGGAAAATCAAGCTGCCTTTGCATGACACTGTCATCACTATAGAAGCCACACCTATGACTGTGGCTAATTGCAACACCTCGGGCCGCACCGATCTATGGGGGTTCGATTTCGTAGGAGCCATTGAAGAAGATCATCTCTTCCGCCCCTATTTCACGGTCCACCTTGACCGGATGCTGCAAAATTTGGGCTTTCTACCAGGTGTTACATCAAGGCCCGATCTCCCTGCAGGAAAAATTCTCGAAGTTCTGGACAATGGGAGGACTCAAACAGGCTTGGGCTACACCCTAACTCCAGAAAACATGGGCCAGACTGAAACCAGTAAGGTCACCTTCGTCACTCCAGTATTCGAGACCGCTCAGACCGGCCTATATCGGCCCACACGCCCTGGGACCCACTTGGCCCAGGACTGCAACTACATACCAGACGACATCTTCGCTCTCATCCAGGCGGAAGATGCTAAGAATGCCGAGCCCGCACTAGGGTTACTTTTTGGAGAGGAACTTGCGGTCCCAACACCGAAGGAAGAGCTAGTCAGCCTCATTCTCCGCAGTCGCACCTTCGACCCGTCTAAGCTAATCTCGGAGGTCGGGTCCGGAACCAGAGCTTGGAGGAAGACTGTCAAATGGACTGACAGTCAAGGAAAAACTTACGAGCTGATCACAGGAGAAGGAGAGATGCCAGAATCTGAGTCTGAGTCTGAGTCAGAGTCCGAGTCAGAGTCTAAGATTGAGTCTAGTAAGTCTGGTGCTAGGGTCGATCCTGTAACTCCCCCTCTTCCTTTAGGCATTCCTGGTGCCTCGGGGTCTGTCCCGGGCACCCTACCTATCCCGCCACTGACTAGTGATCAGATGGCAGCTCTTTTCGAGCTCTTTTCTCAGTTCATGATCAATAATAACAACCGTTCTGCTTACGACTTGTCTCATTTTCAAAATTTCAAAAATTTTATGTGCAATGACATTGAGAAACCCGACGAACAGGTATCCTTGCCTCCACATCTGATCGAGCAACTAGAACAAAGGGAATCCCGCAATCCGGTAATCGAAGACACCGAATCCATCAACGTGGGAACAACCTTAGAACCTCAGATGCTTAAGATAGGTTTATCCTTAGATCCCGAGGAGAAACAACAATTCATAGTTCTCCTTCAAGAATTCAAAGACGTCTTCGCATGGTCCTACAAGGACATGCCGGGAATTGATCGCGAAATAGCCGAACACCGTATACCGATCAAGGAAGGGTTCAAACCGGTTAAACAAAAACTCTGACGCATGAGGCCCGAATGGTCCCTCAAAGTCAAGGAGGAAGTCGACAAACAATTCAAAGCTGGGTTTATACGAGTCTCCGAGTATCCAGACTGGGTTGCAAACATAGTACCAGTCCCTAAAAAGGATGGTAAGGTTCGTGTCTGTGTAGACTTTCGGGATCTTAACAAAGCAAGCCCGAAAGACGATTTTCCATTACCACACATCGATATACTGGTGGACAACACAGCAGATCATGCCCTTCTATCATTTATGGACGGGTATGGGGGATATAATCAGATAAAAATGGCAGAAGAAGATATGGATAAGACCACCTTCATCACACCTTGGGGTACTTATTGCTATACAGTTATGCCATTTGGTCTCATCAATGCCGGGGCCACCTACCAACGGACCGCCACAACCTTATTACATGACATGATGCATAAGGAAGTGGAAGTCTATGTGGAAGACATGATCGTCAAATCTAAAGACAGGGACGGTCACATCACCGCCCTGAGAAAGTTCTTCACCCGACTTCGCAAATACAACATGAGGCTAAACCCTCAGAAATGCAGTTTCGGGGTAACATCTGGCAAATTACTAGGTCACATCGTCAGCCAACGAGGTATAGAAGTCGATCCAGCCAAAATCAAGGCCATCACTGAGATGCAGCCCCCTAAAACTGAAAAAGAGATAAGAGGGTTTCTCGGAAAGGTCCAATACATCAGTAGGTTCATCTCAAAGCTAACCATGGTGTTGAACCGATCTTCAAGAAGCTGAAAATAGGAGAACGGTTGCTATGGGATGACAAGTGTCAAGCAGCCTTCGATAGAATCAAGGAAATTTTGGCCTCACCACCGGTCCTAATGCCACCTCAGCGCGGCCTGCCTTTGTCACTATACCTAACTACGACAGAGACGGCCATGGGGGCTATGTTAGCTCAAACGGTCAATTCCGAAGAACGAGCCATTTACTACATCAGCAAGAAGTTTTTAGAGTACGAGTGTAAGTACACCATGCTCGAAAAGACGTGTTTAGCTTTGGTCTGGGCCACTAAGAAGCTCCGACATTACATGCTTAGTCACGAGGTGCAGGTGTTATCAAGAATGGATCCAATCAAATACCTCTTCGAGAAACCCATCCTCAACGGCAGGATATCAAGATGGACCCTGATGTTGGCAGAATTCGACCTAAAATTCGTACCACTGAAAGCCAGCAAAGGACGAGTAGTAGCCGAATTTCTCGCTGACAATCCCATAACCGAGGAAGGACATATCGACACTTGGTCCTTCCCAGACGAAGACATTTTCCACACTGATACCGAAGCATGGGATTTGTACTTTGACGGGGCATCCAATTTTCGAGGATTTGGAGTCGGGATCCTTCTAATCTCACCAAAAGGGGAACATACTCCCGTATCCATCAAACTAGACTTTGACGTCACTAATAACACCGCTGAGTATGAAGCATGTATCCACGGGCTACAAGCCGCCGCCGACTTAGGGGTCACAAACCTCCGAGTACACGGTGATTCATCTCTGGTCATTAATCAAGCACTTCAAAAATGGAAAACTCGAAATGCTAATCTCGTGGCCTACCAAGCACGAGTACGGGATCTCGAGAAGCAATTCCATAAGGTAGAATATATATACCTACCCCGGGAAGAAAACCAGTTCGCAGATGCACTCTCAAAACTGGCGTCTTTACTAAACATTCCCGATCATATGACCAGTATGCCGATCTGTGTCGAAAGACGATCCGAGCCAGCATATATCCACGACATCGAAGAAGTCGAGATACCTGATCCTGAGCCATGGTATCAAGCTGTGCTAACATACCTAACAACCGGGGAATATCCACCTGGAACTGACAACCGAGCCAAAAAGGCCCTGCGAAGACTGGCAACCCAGTTCATCCGCACCGACGACGGGCAACTCTACAAAAAGATAGCACAGGGGGCTCTCCTTCGATGTGTCGACAAAACCAACGCCGAAAAAGTTATGGCTGAAGTCCATGATGGCGAATGCGGTCCACACATGAATGCCCAGATGCTGACCCGGAAGATCATGAGGCTTGGTTACTACTGGAATAGCATGGAAACCGATTGCCAACAATATGTTAGACATTGCCATAACTGTCAGATTTTTGCCAATGTACAGCATATGCCACCATCCTTGCTATACACCATGACATCACCATGGCCATTTTCAACGTGGGGAATCGACATAATTGGAAAAATAAACCCCTCGGGAACCGGAGGACACTGCTTCATTTTGGTAGCAATTGACTATTTCACCAAATGGGTCGAAGCTGGATCCTATCGTATTCTCAACGCTAGCCATGTTGCCAAGTTCATTCAAAACAAAATAATATGCCGGTATGGGATCCCTCATGAATTCATTAGTGACCACGGGACCCATTTCCAAGCCGAAACAGCAGCCTTGCTAACCAAGTACAAGATTCAAAGGCATACATCTTCACCCTACCGACCCCAAACCAATGGAGCGGTAGAAGCGGCTAATAAAACAATTGTCACCATACTCAAAAAGATGGCTGATAATTACCGGGACTGGCCCGACAAAATACCATTTGCACTTTGGGGATATCGAACCTCGATTCGTACTGCGACCGGGGCAACACCGTATTACCTTACATACGGCATGGAAGCAGTCCAACCTGTTGAGTTAGAAGTGCCATCACTCAGAATCCTACTTGAAAGTCAAGTACCCGAAGCTGATTGGGTTCGAGCACGATATGACTCGCTAGTCCTTTTAGACGGACGACGATCTCGTGCCCTCAACAATATTCAAATTTATCAAAAGAGAATCCAGCGGGCTTTCAACAAAAGGGTGAGGCCCAAAAACATCAAAGAAGGAGATTTGGTCCTCAAATCAGTTCGAGCTCTATTGCCAGTAGACTCAAGGGGAAAATTCAAACCTAACTGGGCTGGGCCATATCTGGTAAAAAAGATTCTATCAGGAGGAGCGGTAATGCTAACAGATCTGGACGGGAACGAGTTTGTCAACCCAACTAACCTGGACCAGCTGAAGCGCCATTACCCTTAACCCATCTTTCTCAATGTCATTTGCAAAAGTTTATTAAAAAGACATTTTTTTTTCAAACTTTTAAAGACAAGTCAAAAGCTAGAATTATTCATTCTACTGTTTCAAACTTCTTGAACCAACAGTCTTGATGTATTTCGAAATTGCAAATTAATTCAGTCTGAACTACGTTTGGTTTGATTCCATTTATTGTGGATACGTAGGCAGCCCCTCAAAAGGGCACAACCACTGCAATCGAAAAAAAACAGGAACGGTTCTTTAATAAACCTTTCTTTATTTAAAATAATAAAATTACAAAAAAAAAAGCATCACAAAAAATAATACTAATACTTAAATAATAAAAAACTAAGGCATTTTTCCCTTTCCTTTGCCTTTAGCTTCCTTTTCGGTCCATCGGCGTCGAGGTGGAGGTGAACGCTCCCTGATCACCAAGGGAACCTCCTTAGCCCGGGCTCGTTTCTTCAAACTCGACTCCCCGGTCACCTCATTATCACGCGGGCCTAGCCTGTCTCGGACCGCCAGCCTCGGTCCGAGTCTTCCCTCTAAATCGCTAGCACCAGTCTCATTAGTCTGAGTCTTAGGGTTTGACTTGGAATCCGACCCTGATTCAACAAAGGTAATGGGAGTCTCCTCGAAGAACCGCCTATTATTTCTGGCCGATTCTCGGCGGGCCAAATCGAGAGCTTCTTCGGTCTTCAAAGCTTTACGAGCCTCCTGCGATTCTTCAGAAGTCCATTTGCGATATGATTCAGAAACCCAAGTGGTTTGACAAGGGCGAGGTATAGTCCATATGACACGGGTGAACCAGCGTTGTAGCCACGTATCACACATAGCGTCCGTCAATTGGATCGAAACGCTAATTATTGCCTCAGTCTCAGGGATCTCCTGAAACGAACCGAACTGTCTTAGGATACGGTCCGGGTAGATATGGACAGTCCAATCCAAAGACAAAATCACCAGGTAACGAGCTTTGTCTCTCCTAGCTAATCCCGTCAATCTCGAAAGGAACCACCAAATGACGTTCCATCGGATCAAAGGCCCACCATGAAATGTTAGCTCTTCATCCAAATATTTTTGAGTTACGGGATGACTTGGTCTTATTCGGCGAGACCTTGAACCGATCTGATTGCTGCGGTATTTGGATATATTCACCGGGGGCTCCATGATCGACAGACGCTCGAATAACCAGGTCTGCAAAATTTTTGAAAAGTCAAAAACTTTCGAAAAATCCTAAAATTCGAAAAATTCGAAAAATCGGAAAAATTAAGAATTTTCGTTCGAAAAAAATATCAAAAAAAAAACGAAAAAATCAAAAAAAAAATTTTGAAAAATTCGAAAAATTCGAAAAAATCGGAAAAATTAAGAGTTTTCGTAAAAATTCAAAAATTTCTGCAAAATCGGAAATTTCGGAAAAAACCGGAAAATTGAAGATTTCGGAAAAAAAACGGAAAATTCGGGATTACCGTAAAAATCAGGGAAATCGGGCAATTATTCGAGGAAAAAGATTAAATACCTGCAAAAGACGGATGCTCCCTGTCAATTGCTGATTTGGTTCAAGCCTCCTAGCGTCAAGACCCATAATAATCTCCCCAGTTATCAGCCAAGCTGGGCTATGACCCGTCTCCATTTGATCAACTATGCTGATTAGCCTGATCTCACCTAAGCATGAATCAGCATCCATTCGGCCTTCGAAGGCATACCTATGCAGCATACAAAAGGCAAAGGCCCTACGCCTATGGGTAGAAGTAATTCTTTCACCCACTGGGTTCATAAATTTATCAGCCAAGTCAAATAAGGAAACTGAATTTCCCTTCACCATACGGGCTGTCTCAGCATGCGATAACCCTAGAAAATCCCTCAGCCTCCTCCTTGGATCGGGATAAAATGGGGGAATAGCAGGACGAGCGTTAGGGCACCACCCTCCAATAGCTGCTATCTCTTCAGGAAGAGGACATATTTCTCCTCGAGGAAATGCAAAAATATGAAAGGTAGTATCCCAAAAGGATAAACAAGCATCAAGAAAGTGCGAATCTACCCTAAGTCGCTGGAGTGGGAATAAAGCCACAATTCCCATTTGAGTTAATTGAACTCTGTCTTCATCTCGAAAATCCTGGGCCCACGCATGAAGCATTGCGGTCAAATGGTCAATACCCATCGCGAGAATAGTTTCTTTTATTTTATCCTAAAGAGTCTAAGGGATTTTGAGATAAAAGAAAGGATTTGGGTGGGAATATGAAAAATAAGAAAGCCAAAGCTCTCTATTTATAATAGAGAATATCCCTCTTCCTAGTCATCGCAGGAATAGGATTCTACCAATTTTCTCCTTCGCCTAGGCATACAAGGAAATTCCAAATATCCGTGTCGGAATCCGATTAGGAATCAAAGTCATCCCAAGCATCCTTATTTCCAAACTTTTCAAAAAAAATTCAGCCTTTTTATTTTCAAAATTTTCGGAAAAATCTTTTTCCCCAACACGAGTCAGAGTTTCGCCTAAATGTTACATACAAATTATGTCAGCATACAGGTACACTCAAGACTCCCCGAGAATTCTAAGTTCCCTAATGGGAAAGCTCCTGCACAATTCTAAGACAGGATATATCTGCAAACAGGTATACCCACAGCTTCCTAGGCAAGCTCCCGCGACATTATCAACATCAACTCAGGTATGATTTCTATTCCATGGCTGGCGAGCCCTTCACGCAGGTCTAATGGACCCTAAACGACCCGATCGGAAGTCTGCCAGGTTTTAATCCTTGATTGACCTGGTAGCTACTCTGACTTTTGCCTTGTCCAAGCCTCAGTCAGAGTGGGGGCTCTGTAGACACCCACATTTTGACCGCCAGGTGTCTATAGTAGTTCCCGCCAAACACCCGATGATGATAGGACGTAAACGTGCTTTGATAGACTCGGATATGGGCTTGTAATCATGGACATTTGGTTTAGACATTTTAAGGAGTACAAATCTCACAAAACTGACCTCAAATCCAGGCCCAGTGGTTCGTTTCGAGTCAAATAACACTAATTTGGGTCGAAACCGTCACCAGGGGTAAAACCGTCTTTTAGCGACCGAGTCAAACCCGGTCAAAGATATTTTTTCCCGAGTCACACGAGCTGGCCGTGACACTACACGGTTGATTCGGACTCAAACACCAAAAAATCAGCCTTCGCAAATATTAAACAAATCTGTTTAAGGATAGAATTCGATCTCAAGTAGGAATTCTATCCGGAAACCGAATCAGATATCGACCGAGCATCGAAATACTCGGCCGAGATACCCCAGGACAGCCGAAATACCTCCCCCACCAGTTGAGATTTTTGGCTTCTTCCCTAAGAAACGAGAAGTTTATTCCCTTACGAACTCTCGTATTTCCTATCCAAACCGGTGTTTCTTGTCACACAAGCAAGACCATCTCGGTTCCTATAAATAGAACCCTCCCTTCAACATCCAAAGACACAGAAAATCAACCAGAAAATCAGACCGAAAAAAAGCACATCAAAAATACCGAGAAAGCCAAAAAACAACATCCAAAATCCCGACGTAATCCTGAAATAATTCCAAAAAACCGACGAAATCGATCCTATCCGAACCGGCCGAGTCCTCACATACACACAAACCACCCAAACCGATACACCTTAACTCATCCACATCATCTCGACGCTCCCGTGTCTAAGCCACCGTCCGACGAGCCTTATACCGAGAACACAAAGCATGTAGGTTGAGGGTGCAAATCAAACCCGTCTCTTCCCTTTTCTCTCTCCTTCATCTCGTTTTTATGGGTCTTGTGTCGGTCCTTCTTTTATTTTCTAATATCGATACTACTAAAAACTATTTTTATATATCAAATATTCTTAAAATACGATATCGATTCTATATAATCGAATATCGTATCGAAAAGAATTATATTAAGTTTTCGACGAAATCGTTACATCTTTTTACAACTTCTCGTTCAAAATCTTTTTTTTTTTTCTATTTTTCGTTCAAAACAAACTTTTTCAAAAGCTTTTCTAAAGTCATTCTGAATATTCGATATCGATTTCATAATCGAATGTCGAATACGACGAATATCGAAAATATAAACCGGGTATAAAT